>PPMW02000006.1:0-638402 GCA_003707025.2 Yamadazyma scolyti | reverse complement strand
CATCCATCCATCCCAACCACTACTGAGCCTTGGGATAAAACTTATACTTCAACTTACACCACAGTTAGTGGCTCCTCCACTGAAATTGTAGTTAAGACACCAGGTACTACCTACGGTCCACAAACCTCTCCAAAGGTAGTCACTATTACCACTGTTGTGCCATGTAGCAGCACCTTCAGTTCTGACGGAAAAGTGTTCACCAGTGTTTTCAAAACTACTGTCACTACCATCTCCCCAGCTTCAGCTACCCCAACTGGTACTGAAACAACATTAGCAACCATTACCAAATCTCCAGCTAGCAGTGGAAGCCACGGCTCTAGTGGAAGCTCTGGTAGAAGCTCTAGTGGAAACTCTAGTGGAAACTCTGGAAACTCCGCTGGGCACTCTGGAAACTCCGCTGCTATAACAACCTATGAAGCGGCTGCAAATGTAGCACAAATGGGATTGTCGATGATGATCTCCTTGATTCTTCTTGGTTTCACCTTCTAGATGTTTCGTCTTTCAACTTTCTTCCGGACCCACCGACCTTTAACTTTCTTTTGGATCCTAGTCCATCGTTTTATTAGGGACTTATATATGTTTTCTTCCCATTATTATACATTTCTCAAAGTTTACGTAGCATGTAATTCGCAAGCCCTGGAAATTTAATCGGAGGTTTTGAGGGTCGATACCCAAGGTGATAAGAGGTGATAAAACAGATTGTGACAAAAGGTGACAAAAGGTGACAAAAGGTGACAAAAGGTGACAAAAGGTGACAAAAGGTGACAAAAGGTGACAAAAAGTGACAAAAGGTGAAGCAATGAGTCCCAAAACGATAATTATAGACTACGAGGTACTCTAGAAATTTATATGAATAGGTGATGGGGAAGTTTTGGTGGGGAATGCGGTGGGTGCAAAAAGTATTCCTTTTTAAAGCTTTATTTCTGACAGTATTATGGGCCAGTAGTAGGATTCCTATACAAGACACAGCTCTTGTCTGGACTCTGGTAGGGTATGTTTTCCTGGGTCTCTCAAAAATCTTCTCCGCCACCTTCTGAAGTTCCCCCACTAAATGATAGACAGTTCACAAGATCTGTTTCCAATGGTGTGACCAATTCGATGTAGACTACAGCCGCGTGTACAGCCTTGGCATTTTGCTTTACCCGGGTACTCTACAGTCTTAGATGTCGTAGTAAATACATTCAGCTACATGATATACAACTTTATACCTTAGTACCTCCCTAGTACCTCCCTAGTATCTCCCTGGCGTCTGCCTAGAAGTCTAGGAGTCTCCCTAGAGCTGTCTGGAAGCTCCTTAGTAGTCGTCACCCTTCGAAACGACTTCTTTCTTGTGTGGGTGCAATAATATGGTATGTTCAAACTGGGCAGTATAACTTCCCTTAACATCTACTAAAGGAGGATAGTCGTTAACAACACCAGCTCTTACCAACTGATTCAAAGCCAACAAGTACTTCTCTTGGCCCAATCTATCCAAGTATCTTCTACACCATGGCAAAGTTCCGAAATTGGCATCGATAACGTTTCTTAAAGCCTTGGCAGAGTCTGGGAGCGGAGCATCAACGTCTTTATTCAAAGAGTAGTGAGAACATTCACCCTCTGAAATGACATAACCATTACCAGTAGTACCAAAAGTCTCAATTGCAAATGTTTCCCCTTCTTCCATCTTAGTTTGGTCACCATTAGGAACAATGGGTACCGATTTATCACCATGAATAGAATAAGGGAAGATATTATGACCATTCAAATTACGAATACACTTGATGGGGAATGATTTCCCATTGAGTTCCAATTCATAGCTCTCCATAGTCTCTTGGATTTGTTCTCCAATGTCTGTGAGTCTTACATCAATGCCTGCTGCCTTGATACCTGTGTAAGTAGCTTCTTTAACAGCAGTGAGCAAAGCGTCATATTTATCATCAAAAGTAAAAGTAAACGCAGAGTCAACAATCGAACCATTGACATGAACTCCAATGTCAACTTTCATGACATCTTCATACTTTAAAACCACCTTATCTCCTGCATTTGGAGTATAATGAGCAGCAACATGATTAAGTGATAATCCAGTAGGGAACCCAATTCCGGCTTCTTTGATAACCGAGGTTCCAGAATAAGCTCTAGTAGAGTTTTCGATCAAATCAGCGATCTCGGTCATAGTCATACCTGGTTTAATAGACAGTTGAGCTTTATGTCTTACTCTTCTATGGATTTCTGCTGCTTTACGGAAGTCTTGCCATTTATTGTTTTGTTGTCTGTCAAGATATCTTTTCTCTTCATCTGTTGTTCTGTAACTGTTGATTTCAAGTGGATACTCCATCCATTGACCTTCTGGATACACTCCATCAGGATATGAGTCTGCGATGGCTGTTAACTTCTTTTTCTTTTTCTTATTTTTCTTCTTCTTGGCAGCTGAAGTGCTTGTAGAGGCTTCAACACCTTCATTAGTAGTCTCTACAGACTCTACGGGAGTTCCGGGGGTCTTTTCCGGCTCCTGAAGCGTAAGCTTACTAGTTTCTTCACTAAGTGACATCGTGAAAAATTGCGATTCGCTTCGAGCTTTGAGCTTCGAGCTTCGAACGAAGTGAGAAGCGAGAAGCGATAGAGAGCAAGAAGTGCAGTGAGTAGAGAATGCACTGAGTAGATAATGAGGGTGGTTTGTTAGTCTAGTTTCGGGGTAGTTCTGCGAAGGAACGGTTATTTTAGGGTGTGTAGTTATTGAAAGTGCTTCGAACGAGTAGCGTTAACGGGAAAGAGCTTCGAACAAGTGAGAAGCGATGTAGAGAGAAGAGAAGAGAACAGGGAAGAGAGGAGGAAGAATGGAGAAGAACAGGGAAGAGAGGAGGAGAGAACGGAGAAGAGAAAGGAGAAGAACAAAGAGCTGGAAGGTTAGAGAAGCCAATTTTACTAAAACTATATAAAAATTTAAATAACTGTACTACTTCAGAATTGAATGTACGACAACGTTGGCTTCTATGGTTAATGGCTTCTCTGAGTTACTTCTCTGTGGTCACTCACTGTTGCTTCTCTTCGATTCCCAGCTGTCTCATCACCATCCTGCATACATGCCCAGATTTTGGCTGCAAAAACCGTAGTAAAGAGTTAGTCCTAAGAGCGGAGGAAGGCCATTGGTTACGCTTTGCACGTAGCACCGTGAGTGATAGGCTCTCCCATGCAAATATTTGCCAAGTTCAGAGCACAGTGCAGAGCTAAGGTGAGGGCATCAGAATATCCAGAGAGGCATTCTGAGGAAGTAAAGGTAAATTCCTTTTGAGGTTGACATCAGCCAGGGTCCTTCCATCTCCCAATCGCTGTGAAGTCTTCTGCTGGTCGTGAGCAGCACCTTTGTCTTGAATCTCACTGTTACATTTCTATCTATTGTGCCCTGCACTGCTCTGCTATGCACTCTGATACGCCTTCCGTTATGCCCTCTGATATGCCCTTCACTCCACTCCACCCTGAGTTCTCTACACTCTCTAGTCTACATGATGCTCGATCGTCTCAAGCTCTCTGCTCCTACCGTCCGTATATTCCTATCGCTCGCTACCGGTCTCTATCGCTCGCTACTATCGTTCAACCCCACACGGTCAAAGTTAATCATCTTTCCATCCACCTTGTGGTTGGAGTTCGTCATCGCGTTGAAGTCCGGTGTCTTCATAAAGTTCCTAGAAAGATTAAGCCCACCAGGGGACGGAGAGAAAAAATTGACATAGTCGTTCATATTAAAACCCGCAGGTGTAAGTGCCAATCCAGACGATGGCAATGGCAAGTTTGTATTCTGGTTAAAGAGGTTTACCAGGGGTGTCGTCCTCTGAGGGGTCTTGCTCGAAATGTTAATATGGCGTTTTGGTGTCAATGGAGGAGGAGGTGGTGCAATGAACTTATTGGTGCTTCCCCCCAACTTGGGAGTATTGGGGAAATTCCCTTTCGCTGGTGAAGGCAGCGTAGCCAAATACATGAGTAAATCTGCCCCTTCATCATCCTTAGAGCCTTGAGGTTGAGTAGGAGTTCGCATAACCAACTGTTTCTTCTGCATAGTAGGCGTAGTCTGTTCCTTTGGTGCCAGTCTATTAAGGGGAGGAGAAGGCTTGAGCTTCTCTGATTCCGTAAGAACTATAGGCTCGCCTGGCTCTCCACTCTCCCTGAGGTCCCTGAGTTCCCTAAGGTCCCTGAGGTCACTGGAGTCCTTTTCTTCACTATTCCGAGACCTATCGGTGCGTTCCGTTAAGATCATAGTGGGGGCTCTGGAGCGTCTAACAGGTGACTCAATAGGTGACGATGAAAGAAGCGATGCAGCACTCAGACGAAGATGAGTTGGCAGCTTATTAGCCGGCGAATAAAGCGGTGACAGTGAAAGAACCTTTGTAGGAGTATCAAAATGGGATTTATTAACATGCTCCTTAAGTGGTGAACTTTTGGTGATGCGGGTGGCTAAAGGTGAGCTGGCCTTCTGCTTAGCAGTTATCAGTGCCCGTGAGAGCTTCTTCTTGAGCTCCTTAGCTATCTGTTCGAGCTCCTCCTTCTTGAGAGTCTTTGGGTTGTCCATAGTAAGATGAGGAAATTAACGCGTAGTTTCCTTTTTGGGATTAATGGGCAGCTGCAGTCCCGCTGAGGCCCCTGCAGCAGGCCGACGCCCGGTAGTACGATTAGCGGTAGCAAAATTTGTGGAGTAGGCAGGAAGGAAGGTGGCTATGGTCACACAGTTGTTCTAGAGTAGTTTGGAGAGCTTATAGATGGTTTGGGAGGCGTAGGTCCATAAAAGACGTGGCTGCAAATTAGAAGCGGAGGACAGAACAATTTGGTAGTGGGAGGGTTTGTATGGGAAAGACATGAGATGAAAGGGATGTGTGTTGGAGTAGTTTTAGGTCAGGTAATAGTTTTTACAGTATTTAGGAGGTGGAGTATAGGGTTAAACGTGGCTGCAAAATAAATGAACTCGAATATGTTATGCCTGGAAATTGGAGCTAGAGCTAGATATGAACACTACCACTGGGTACCTCTGAGTTGCTTTTGTTGAAGTTTCTATGCTGATTTGCCAGGTTTCTGTTTTACCAAACTATTGGTGATATGTGAAAATCGCTCTTCGTCTTTTATTTTCAAGACCAAGATGATATAGAGGGCCTGATGGTAAAGCGAGAGAAGACGCTATTGTATTTCGAGATTCAGTGATTTCCTGTAATCCATCTATTTTCTGTATTTTCTATATTGTATTTTCTAGTGGAGTTAATAAAGATATACTCAGTAGCTGAGGACCTCTTTAATCAGCTAAATCTCTCATATGATGTGCTAGCCACTACAATGTCTACTGTTCTACTCTTCTCTTACTACCCGACATTCTCATTGTCCACTCTGGTTTACCATACTCTTCACTATTGTCCATTCTACCATGATCTACTCTAGTCTGTATCTCTATCTTGTCTCTTCTCGCTTTCTCTCTTTTCTCTCTCTTTTCTCCCTCTCTCTTTTCACTCTTTTCTCTCTTTTCACTCTCTCTTCTCACTCTCTCTTCTCACTCTCTCTTCTCACTCTCTCTTCTCACTCTCTCTTCTCTTTTCTCGCTCCTCTCAAAGCTCAACCCAAAGCTCAGCATGATAGTACAGGTCCTCTTCGTCCTCATCGTGGCGGCATTCACCCTTTACCAGGTCATCACCACGGCTGCACCCCGGTTCTTTCTCGTGCCTCCCCAGCTGTGGAAGGACAAGATCCGCCAAGTGGTGGAATATCCCACCCCCATTTACCTCAAGGTCGGTCAAAAGCGCTCGTGCTACAGAAGACGTCTTATCACCTCTTCTGCAGAGCCATGGTTCTACAATAACTTCACCAATAACAAGATCAAACTCCATCCTACAGACACTCAGAACGACGATAACTTCTTCCTCAATGGATTAGTTAGACGGGATATAACCGATCCACAAAGAAAAGTAGTTTATGGATTTTTCCATCCTTATGCCAACAATGGAGGAGGGGGTGAAAAAGTGTTATGGCAAGCTGTTAAAGCTACATTGTTAGCCAATGAACGTAATATTGCTGTTGTTTATACGGTAAATCTTGATGCTGAACCAAATGCTATTCTTACTAAAGTAGCTGATAGGTTTAATGTGACTTTAGATGGTAAAAGAGTAGTGTTTATTTACCTCCGTAAGTTTGGGAAGCTCATCGATAACTCTTACTGGAAGTCGTTTACCCTCTTAGGTCAATTCATAGGGGCTCTGTTATTGGGATTAGAAGCATTATATGAACTTAGTCCTGATATTTGGATCGACACTATGGGATTACCAGGCTCTTATTGGTGGACTGATCGTATACTCAAGATCCCTATTGTTGCTTATGTTCATTATCCTGTAATTCAACAGGATATGTTCAATAAGTTAGGCAATCGTCATCCCATTAAACGTATCTACTGGTCTATTCTTTACTACTTATACGTATATTTAGGGTCCTTAGTTGATATCACTCTAGCTAATGGCACTTGGACTTTTAACCATATTAACAAAATCTGGTTTTTGAATTCTCGTCAAGGTTCTACCGTTACCACTCTTTATCCACCTTGTGGGACCGAGTCAATAGTTCCTGCTGAAGGTCCCAGATCTGGTTATATTTATATTGCTCAATTTCGTCCCGAGAAAAGACACTCATTGATAGTTGATGAATATTCTAAGTTCCTCGCTAACAATAAGTCTATTAAAGTAGCTGATATCCCCAAATTAACCTTTGCTGGTTCTTGTAGAACCATTGACGATACAGAAACCTTGAATACCCTCAAACAGAAAGTGACAGAACTAGAGCTCAACGATTACGTGAAATTTGTAGTTGACGCTTCCTACGATGAAATTTTGCACCTTTTAGCCTCCGCTAAGTTTGGCCTCAATGCGATGTGGAATGAACATTTTGGCATTGGTGTGGTAGAGTATATGGCAGCTGGTGTTGTTCCCGTAGTCCATGCTTCGGCTGGACCTCTACTCGATATTGCAGGGGATTCAGAAGTCTCAGACTGGAAAAGCGAGGTTGGATTCTTCTTTAAGAGTAAGGAGGACCCAGACTACACGGAATCTCAGTTTCCTGAACTAGCAGAGGTTTTTGAACGTCTTTTAAGCGTGGACGACAGTGCCGTTTCTGCAAGACAAGGAGCAGGCATTCAAAAGGCCCAAAAGTTCTCTGACTTGAGGTTCCGTCAACAATGGCTCGAGTATGCGAGGGCATTGGATGTGTTGGAGAAGTACTACCGACTGGAACGCCGGGGCACTGTAGAGAATGTTTTCTAGGCCAGACATAGGGCATGATAGTATATAACAAGAGACACAATGGGCACGATAGTATATAACAAGAGACATAATGGAGAGTATGAGAGTATATAGCAAGAGAATATAAGAGAACATAAGAGAGGAGAGAAACAATGTAAGAGTAGAAGATAGGATGTAACATAAGAGAAAGAATGCATGGTTTAGTAACGACAGTGCAAAATGGTGACAGTAGACGGAGATAGTAGAAGTAGTACCACACTCTACTCACTATGTAATCTCCACCTACTCCAGGCTGCCATACTTTCTACTATATTCTACCATATTCACTACCATATTCACTAGTCATATCATACTCTAGTATCGTTTATTCTACAGTCTACTCTCCAGCACTCTTTATTATGAAATACACTCAAGTCAACTATAATTTGCTCATAGTCTACTGTGTCTACATTTTACTCTCAATCCACCCACGACATAGTCTTCTAGTGTCTACTATAATATACTCACAACTCAGTCCATTATAAAATACACTCAAGTCAACTACAATTTACTCATAGTCTTCTAGTGTCTACACTTTACTCTCAATCCACTCCATAATCTACTCGTACACTAACTCTCAATCCACTCCATAATCTACTCGTACACTAACTCTCAATCCACTCCATAATCTACTCGTACACTCACCTCTCAATCCACTCTACTCGTACACTTAACTCTCAATCGCACACTTTCTCTCAAATCATACCATTCCTTCACTCTCGCTTCTCGCTCTCACTCCGTTTGAAACTCGAAGATCGCGAACACATTTCAACAACATGAAGCTCGACGTAGTCAAGCAGTTTTCCACCCGCTCTGAGAGAGTCAAGGGTATTGATCTCCACCCCACCGAGCCCTGGGTGCTCACCACTCTCTACAGTGGTAAGGTTGAGATCTGGTCTTATGCTACTTCCTCGCTTGTTAAATCGATTCAGGTGGCAGAAATGCCAATCAGATCTGGTAAGTTCATTGCTAGAAAGAACTGGATTATTGTAGGAGGAGATGATTTCCAAGTCCGTGTGTACAACTACAATACAGGAGAGAAGGTCATTCAATTTGAAGCTCATCCTGATTATATTCGTTACATCGCTGTTCATCCTACACGTCCATATGTATTGACTTGTTCAGATGACGCTTCCATCAGATTATGGAACTGGGAGAACAATTGGAAGTTGGAACAGACGTTTGAAGGTCACCAGTACTTTGTGATGTCGGTCAACTTCAATCCCAAGGATCCTAATACTTTTGCTTCTGCTTGTTTAGATAGAACTGTCAAGATTTGGTCTTTGGGGTCTCCCGTACCAAACTTCACTTTAGTAGCTCATGGTGCTAAAGGAGTAAACTATGCAGATTATTACCCTCAAAGTGATAAACCTTACTTAATTACGTGTTCTGATGATAAAACTATCAAGATTTGGGATTATCAAACTAAATCTTGTATAGCTACTTTAGAGGGCCATTTATCCAATGTTTCTTTTGCTATTTTCCATCCTGAGCTTCCTATTATTGTATCAGGATCCGAAGATGGTACTATAAAGTTCTGGAACTCCAATACGTTCAAATTAGAGAAATCCATTAATTATGGATTAGAGAGAATCTGGTCAATTTCTTTGTTAGCAAAGTCTAATTTACTTGCTATTGGTGGAGATTCAGGTTATGTTATTAGTAAACTAGGTAACGAAGAACCTCTTTATTCAATGGATACTAATAATAAACTCATTTATGCTAAGAATTCTGAAGTTTATCAATCGATAATCAAACCTAATAGTGCAGAAGGTTTAAAGGATGGGGAATCACTTTCTTTGCAACAAAGAGAACTTGGTACTATTGAAATTTACCCCCAAACTCTTCATCATTCTCCTAATGGAAGATATGTAGCTGTTGTTGGTGATGGTGAGTATATCATCTATACTGCTTTAGCATGGAGATCAAAGACTTATGGTAAAGCTCTTGAAGTAAGTTGGAATACCCATGATTTCACTAATGCTTGTACTTTTGCAGTAAGAGAAAGTCCTTTAAGTGTAAAGATTTTCAAGAACTTTGAAGAAGATTCTACTCTTGAATTGATTTATCAAGCTGATAAGATATTCCCAGGATATCTCTTAGGTATTAAATCCGATGGGTGTATTAGTTTCTATGACTGGAGTAGTTCACGTTTAGTAAGAAGAGTTGATATTGATGATGATATCCTGGATGTTCTTTGGTCTGACAATGGTGAATTAGTTACTATAATTACTCCTACCGAAACTTATTTCTTAACTTATGATCATGAGACTTTTCAACAAGCTTTAGAATCAGATGAGTTGGATCCTGAAGAAGGTAGTGAACTGTCATTCGATGTTTCATTCACTTTACCTACTAATGAACCAATTTTATCTGGTAAATTCGTTGGTGATGTGTTTGTATTTACCACTGCTACAACTAATAGGTTGAATTACTTTGTAGGTGGTGAAGTAATCAATTTAGGACATTTTGATCATAAATATTATATTATTGGTTATAAGGAAGGTAAGCTTTACTTGATTGATAAGTCATTCAATGTGATTTCATGGTTCATCAATGCCAATGTATTGGAATTACAGACCTTAGTAATGAGAGGTGATTTAGAACAATTTGCTACTTCTACTGCCATTGACGAAGAAACTGGTGAGGAGTACCCTGACGTCTCTACTATTGATGAACAAAGTATTAGTTCTGAATATGGAGATTTAATCAAGAGTTTCAATAAGACTGAGTTGAACCAATTATCAAGATTCTTTGAGAAGTTAGGCTACTTATCTTTATCATATGCTTTATCACAAGATTTTGATTCTAAGTTCCAAATCTCCTTGACTAAGAATGATTTGAAACAAGCTTACGAACTCTTGTTAGAGAATCAAGAATCAAACCCTTCTACTGCTCTAGGTAACGGCTCTAAATGGAAGAAATTAGGAGAGTTGGCATTAAATCAATGGAACATTAAGTTGGCTCAAGATAGTTTCTGGTTGGCTAAAGATTATCCTTCGTTGTTATTGTTATTAACATCATCTAACAACACCAAGGAGATCACTCGTTTGGCTGAAGAATGTGAGGCCAGTGGAAAGTATAACATAGCGTTCCTGGCATGGTGGAGTATTGGAGAGAAGGCCAAATGTTTCAAGTTGTTGGAGAAGAGCGGACGTTTCACCGAGGCAGCATTTTTGGGGAAGAACTATGGGGTAGACGAGAGTGAAGTGCTGGGGGTTGTGGAGGCATGGAAGAAGAAGTTGGTTCTCGAGGGTAAGGAGAAGGTGAGTGGCAGGATTGTCACCGAGGCAGAGTGAAGAGAGTGAAGATAAAGATGAGTGAACATGTTCACTCACTGGTCTTACTAGAGCATATCATCTCTGCAATAAAAATATACACTTGATATCTATAGACATAACTCTGCAAGACCTCTTTGACCACGGCTGAGTCCCTTCTTTCAATGGCGGCTGTATTCTGGCCCATTTGATACCAGGTCCTCTTGAATATCCAAGCCATTTTGCACAGTCAAGGATTCAAACTCACATACTCTCTTATGATCAATGAAGGTTAGACTTTCGGAACAGTTTTGTAAAATATTTAGTAAATTGAAGAACGGTGCGGCTTTAGAAATGGCAACTTTTCGCGGGGGAGCTTCGAGAAGAGGGAAGAGAGGTAGGCTTTTACCTGGTCGAAAGTCATTACTCATACATTCGTCAAGACTCTATTTACTGGCGTCTATACCATCTTTAATCCCAGCGAATACAACCTCCTTGCTGATGCCATTTCTCCCAAGACACACCACCATAAGATCATCTGGATACGCAGTTTCTCTCATTTCTACCCTATTGAAAGCCCTCTGTAACCGTGTTTTCAACAATTCGAGCTCGTCATCACCCTTCTGCACCATCGCAAGACGAACCACCATATTACCATTAGGATGCAAGAGATCACACGCCGTGACCAAAGATGCGTCTGCCATATCTATACTACTCTTTGCCTTGTTAGTTATAGGCTGGTACAAGCCTGGGTTGGTTGCAAACCTGACGTGAGGTTTTGTGTGGGTGTTATGATAGAAACCCTTTTCTTGGAGGAAAGGAGTAGAGAGATCACTGATTATCAATTGGGGTTTATAGTCGACCTTTAAACTAAGATCATGGAATTGTTTCTCCAACTCCTCTATTTCTCGATCTATAAGGAAATCGTTCTGCTCTTTAACAAAGTACAGTTTATCGTCATCCATGTTCTTGATCTGTTGCCTCAATGCATACTCTTTAAAGCAATTGGCTATGTTTTGCTGAGTTGTTTTAGAGAAGATGTTACCCTGGACAGTGGATATACCTTGAGGGGGAGTTCCCACTAGTAGGTCTACACCTAGAAGAAGACACTTGTGGTTGATCTTAGCTTCTTCAATGCCGTGCTCTTCACACAAGCGGAACTTGGCAAAGTTCAACCAGTTCCCAGGAGCATAACCGAGATCAAGCACCCGTGTGATCTGGTTGTTGAAGAGCTTGAACTCATCATCTATATGGTACAACTTGCTCTGGGAGATCATGTTGATCTTGTTGATCTTGTCCTGGCGGGTGACCTTGCCGTGGGTGACGTTGACATCGAGGATCCGGGCCCCCTGGGGGCGGGAGCAGCTGAGGCTCCTGCTAGGGACGCTGGCCAGCAGCGCCAGCAGCGCCAGCAGCGTCAGTAGCGTCAGTAGCGTCAGTAGCGTCAGTAGCGTCAGTAGCGTCAGTAGCGTCAGTAGCGTCAGTAGCGTCAGTAGCGTCAGTAGCGTCAGTAGCGCCAGTAGCAGTCCATTCATTCGTCTAATCAGCAGCAGACTGCCCAGCAGAGGAGTCACTACTCTGTTCATCACTCTGTTCACTCCATTCATCCTATTCATCCTATTCATCACTCCATTCACGCTGTTCACTCCTCTCACTCCTCTCATTCTACTTCTCTCATTAAATCCAAGGGCTACAACCCTACCATAGTGACCGCTCCTACCGCACTCTCGCACTGTCTCAGCTTGGCGTGTCTCTACCGCCGTGTCTGTACCACATCGCTTATGGGTAGAAATTTTTCAGTGAAATTTGTTATCCTCGTCGAATCAGTAAAATTACCAAGTATTTGGGAGACGTAGCATAAGATGTCTAAGATTACTAATGCCCACGTTCGTGAGAACGTCCAAAAGTTGTTGGCTCACTCCAACGAAACCAAGAAGAGAAACTTCTTGGAAACCGTCGAGTTACAAGTCGGTTTAAAGAACTACGACCCTCAAAGAGACAAGCGTTTCTCTGGTACTTTGAAGTTACCAGTTGTCCCAAGACCAAACATGACCATCTGTATCTTTGGTGATGCTTTCGATGTTGACAGAGCTAAGTCTGTTGGTGTTGACGCCATGTCTGTTGATGACTTGAAGAAGTTGAACAAGAACAAGAAGTTGATCAAGAAGTTGGCCAAGAAGTACAACGCTTTCATCGCTTCCGAAGTCTTGATTAAGCAAGTCCCAAGATTATTGGGTCCTCAATTGTCCAAGGCCGGTAAGTTCCCAACCCCAGTCTCTCACTCTGATGATCTTTACCAAAAGATTCAAGACGTCAAGTCCACCATCAAGTTCCAATTGAAAAAGGTCTTGTGTTTGGCTGTTGCCGTCGGTAACGTCGAGATGACTGAAGATGACTTGGTTAACCAAATCTTGTTGTCTGTTAACTTCTTGGTTTCCTTGTTGAAGAAGCACTGGCAAAATGTTGGATCCTTGGTCATCAAGTCCACCATGGGTCCATCTTTCAGATTGTACTAGTAATGCACGCTATAATTTGATATCCCTCTGAACCATCTTGTTCACTTCCCTACGCTTCTCGCTTCTCTGGTATTGATCTCTTCTACGGGGTGCTCTTCTACGGAGTAGGCTCTTCTCCCATCTCTGTTCTGTATTGATAATCTCTTCTACGGAGCTCTGCTCTCTTCTCTCATATACTGATTCTCTATTCTCTCAAGTCTAGAATATACTCATCGCTTCCATATATATTATATACTACTCGCTTGCACTCCGTAGCTGTACCATCTACTCATCGCTTCTCGCTCCGCTCGAAGCTAGTAACGAAACTAGTAAGTCACAACCCGCTCCTTCTTGGCAGCCTTCTTGTTCTTCTTATTGTGCTTCTTGGACCCAGAGGCCCCCTCTTGCAAATGGAATGGTGCATGAATCTTCCCCTTTATGCTATTCATATTGAAGAACTCTTTATCCAATTCATCACCAGCACTCTCCAACTTAGCCTGCTTTCCTCCGTAAAACAACGTCTTAGCTTCCTTCTCATCATCATCTTGACCTACATGCATAGAAAAGTTCAACTTGGATAAATCTTTAGCCAATTCGAATTCGCTAAGATTCTTCTCTCTTATAGAATGCTCTATCTGCGCCCTCCTGGACTCAGGCAACGATGAAAGAGTGTACAATTCACGGTTAAAATCACGTTGTTCATCCAAGTCAGCAATCGTCATCTGACCATCAGAAAGAATCTTTGGGGGTGGATTAACATAGACAAGTTTACCATTAATATAATCTTTCAAGATATATCTAGATGCTCTAGGCTCATCAGCAGAACCAAACCCTTGAGTCATATAACCTCTGGATCTTGCATATGCATTCAAAAGCTCACTAGCAGTTGGATATTCTCCATTACCACCATCTTCCACTTTCTTGATCTCGATGTGAATACCATATAATGCTTCTAGATAGAATTTTGGAACTCTTTGACACACTAACGAAACTGGAGGAATATGCTCTCTAAGTTGATCAATAGGTAAGACACCGTTACAGACCAATTCTCCATTAGTATAAGCAAAATTAGGGAACACTAAACCTGGACAATCACATAATAGAATTTTATCAGAAAGATGTATAGTTTGGAAATGTTTCGTTTTACCAGGAGTGGCAGATACTGAAACTTTCTTGGAACCAACTAATGCATTTATAGTTGATGATTTACCAACATTTGGGTATCCAACAAGTCCAATTTGAAGTTTCCTATCTGGGAATTCAGGATCGAATTCCAAACTAGGCGATTTTTCGATGAAAAGGTCTTCAAGTTCGTTTATTTTAAGAATTCTGATCTTTTGTTTCAAGGTTTCGTCGTCAATGGAGTCCAAAGCTTCATCATGTTCTTCGACAGCTTCCCTTTCCAACTCTTCTTCGTGTTCTTCTCTCTCTTGTCTCTCTAATTCCTCATTGGCTTTGGCAGCAGAGAAGAACACAAAATTGATGTTTCTCTTTATGAAAAACTTGGCCCATTCAAGTCTTTGATTTACCGATAAAAGATCCGATTTGTTCACCAACAACAAGTTATTCTTGGGCTTATTATTCTTAGGATCATTAAGTTCATTAACATAATTAACTAAATCAACAGATCTAAAGAATATAGGGTTTCTTGCATCTACAATTTGAACGATCAAATCACAACGTTCAACAACTCTCCATAATTGTCTCCATACCTCTAAATTTCGTTCGAAAGGAGTCAAGATCAAGTCATTATTTTCAGTCAATTCTGCTAAATGTCTTCTCCAATCTAAAAATGCCAAGTTCTCTTGTCTTTCAATCTCCAACCTCAGTTGTGATTTATCCCATTTAGGTCTTCTAGGAACAGTTAATTTGTTCTCGAAGATTTGATGCTTTATCCTTATCTGTTCTAATTCTTGTGGACTAAGAAGTCCATTTTGATTAACTATCGAGGTATTACCTACCTTAATAATCTTAATTTGACTCTTCTTGTCTGCGGTAAAATCGGTATCTGCAAGTTCTGCAGTATTAAGAAACTCATCTAACGAACTTTCTTGGGTTACTGACCTCATCTTGACCCATCCAGCCTCTTTCTTGTCGGTGGTGAATCTCATCTCCCCATCTGGAAGAATTTGAATGTCATTTTCCTGTCTCCTCTGGTTAGCTATGGCTCTTCCAAGCCCAATCGTGTTCTTGTTCTTCCTTTGGATCGGCTTGGGACCCTTGGGAATCTTCCATTTCTTGGGTTCTGGGTGTAAGGCTCCTTTGTTCATGAGAAATAATTTTGCGATGACCTGCGCTGAGCTTTTAGCGGAGCGACAAGCGAGAGAGCTTCGAACGAAGTGAGAAGGTATGTGTACGTAGGAGGGCATCTGTCGAAAGGCCGTGAAAGAGCGGCAGAGGGTGTATATTAGCTTAGAGCAGAGAGTAGAGAGAGAGTAGAAAGAGTAGAGAGAGAGTAGAGATAGAGAGAGTAGAGTAGAGAGAGTAGAGAGAGAGTACAGTGAAGAGAGTAGAGATAGAGAGAGTAGAGTAGAGAGAGTAGAGAGAAGAGAGTAGAGTGAAGAGAGTAGAGTGAAGAGAGTAGAGTGAAGAGAGTAGAGAATAGAGAGTACAGTGAAGAGAGTAGAGAGAGAGTAGAGTGAAGAGAGTAAGGTAGAAAGAGTAGAGTAGAGAGTACAGTGAGAGTAGAGAGTACAGTGAAGAGAGTAGAGTGAAGAGAGTAGAGTAGAGTGAAGAGAGAGTAGAGAGAGTAGAGAAAGCAGAGAGAGTAGAGAGTACAGTGAAGAGAGTACAGTGAGTAAAGAGTACAGTGAGTAGAGGGTACAGTGAGAGAGGGAGTAGGGATCCCTAGTGTGGCTTTCAAGCCTTCTCTTTCTTTCATATATTACACCTCTAGCTTCTTAAAGGCCTCGGACACCCCTCCAAGCCCTCAATTGGCACTGGCTGGTTTTTGGAACATGTCGAGGTTCAACCTTACCTTGTGGCCAAGCCAAAGTGCATACTTGGTATGATCCAAGTACTCATCGCCTGTTTGTGGGTGGATTAACACCGGCAACGACCCATGGTTCAACGTGAAGAAAGGTACAATCTTCACAAACAATTCTGGCTTCTGGAAGTCGACTTCAAACATAGTAATTGGATGTGGTCCAATGGGTTTGTCCCACTTATTCTTAAGAACAATATCACCGTTCTTAAGCTCTTCGGCGAATTCCTTCTTGATCAACTCTTGTAACTCAGCTACTTCCTTTTTCTGGGCATCACTGCTATCAATCCAGTAGATGTGCACATCGTAGGACTCAATCGGCTCAGGGTACAGACTAGTCATGTTGAAAACTGTGGAGATTTGCGAGCCGTACAAGCGAGCCTCA
This sequence comes from Yamadazyma scolyti, assembly GCA_003707025.2. NCBI lineage: Eukaryota > Fungi > Ascomycota > Pichiomycetes > Serinales > Debaryomycetaceae > Yamadazyma > Yamadazyma scolyti. The sequence continues at coordinate 622,008 of PPMW02000006.1, read as the reverse complement.
CAAGCGTGCCAGGCTCAGACAGAGACCTAGCGAATTAACATCCACACCAGAGGGCAGGCAGAGGGACCTAGAGAGCAGGGACCTAGAGAGCAGGGACCTAGAGAGCAGGGACCTAGAGAGCAGGGACCTAGAGAGCAGGGACCTAGACAATATAACATCCACACAGGTAAAGAGGCCAGACTAGAGATTTAAAGGGTGAGTTGTCTGATAGACCTCTGTAAAACCGCTTTTGAACCACTTTACCATCCTCTGGTCAACTTCTTTCTATACTGGCTCTCATAGAATCTTTCAGATCGAATCTTTCAGATCGAATCTTTCAGATCGAATCTTTCAGATCGAATCTTTCAGATCGAATTTTTCAATTCTGATTTTTCCGATTTAATTTTTCAGCCAGTGAGCCCGGAAATCAGTGCTTCTAACCCTAATAGGTTACCGGTTGTAAATCACTGTAGCTACAACTAGCGTAAGCTGACCCAAATCGCCTGAGTTGAACTGCTGATCATCAGCTACTGATTTGGGAGGTTTTGCACCTTATGCACCATCAGACTACAGCTTATACGGGCGAAACCAAGACATACACTCTATTGTGAGAGCAAACATTACGCATCAAACAGAGTAAATACAGAAGATCCATCGGATAGCGACTCCAGCAGTCGGAGCGCAGTAGGAGTAGGGTTGGAGTGGAGTTCGGTGACAGAATTGTTTTGTGCTCTTTTGCAACTTCAAGATAACCATCATTGAATCGTACGTACCAAAAACCTGGTGTTGTGGCCTCAATGCCCTGGTGTTATGGCGTTAGATCGGTTTTGTGTCCCCAGGCCCCAAGTCGATGTTTACAAACAGAAACTTCCTCTTGTGTACCACTTGCTTGATTTTACCTCCGATCCTACTACTCTGCCTAGCGTCCCCCTGGCACATTTCTTATGCTTCACGTCTCCTCCGACCCCCCTCTCCTCTAGCCATGATCGCCAGCTTACACCTCAACTCAACCTCGGAGTTGAGTCAAGTGAGCAGAACCGGCGTTGGAGTATAATTGGGGAGGCCGGAGAATCTACTAGATGTCTGCAATTAACTTGTCCTCTGATGCCACTGCAGATTTTGCTACTAAACCTCAAGAGAAGCTCTATTCCAAAATGGTAATCTTCGTATTCAAGATTTTCAGGAACACTGATGCTAACCACACCAGATGACTTACCTATCAATGCCAGAAGACGCTTCCACAAGTCCATTCTCTAAGATTAAACTAGTCAAGCTGTTAGCTGTTCGAATTCGATGGTACAACGCATGCAGCAGCTCATCAGATCCTTCCGATCTCCACTTCTTCTCCAGTACTTCGCTCTCTATTACTTCGAGTTCTCTAGCCATATCTATATTTGCACTGCCGAGTACTATCTACTTCGCTTACTACTAGCTCATACTTCGCTGGTACTCTCCAGCACTCTTATATTCCTAAACACTAGATGTACTGGGACAACCACTTGAAGCCCTCTCCGTATCCAGAACGCATGACAACCGAGCACATGTAGACTTCGATAGGTCTGGTGTTCTCTGGCAACTTGCCGGTGTCCTTACCAGTGGTGTTATACAAACCAAGAGCGTTCTTCAACTCCATCTCTCCACAAGCGTTGTGGGAGTCGATCTTGTTACCCAAGACAAGGAAAGGTACTGTTGCCAACTCCTCAATACGGAACAAGGACTCTAATTCTGCTCTGGATTCAGCAAATCTCTCTGGATCAGCGGCATCGACAAGGAACACGATACCATTAACTTCAGGGAAGTAATCCTTCCATAAACGTCTGGCTTGAAGATGTCCACCAAGATCAAAGGTGGTGAACCGGACAGTACCAATAGCCAATTCCTCTGAGGTAGGGTGAAGGGTTGGCTGAAGTGTAGCTAATCTATCATTCTTCAACATATGAAGAAGAGTGGTCTTTCCGGCATTATCAAGACCGAGGAAAAGCAACTTAGCATGTTTATTCCATAATCCCAACAGGGACAAGACATCTTGGACTACAACGTTAGTACTGCCATCGCTGGCTCCACGGCCATACTCCACGCTACGTATACATACACCATTCAAAAATCCACATTGCTGGGCGTTGTTGGAAGTGAGAATTTTGGTGCGGCGTGGCGAGCTGGTGGTGAGCTGGCGTGGCTAACCGGCCGGAGCGTGGAGGTGCAAGTACTGAGATCAGGGGTGAGTAAGAATGCGGATGGGGAGAAGACATGGAGTGTAGAGATGTGAGAGACGTAAGAGATATAAGAGATATAGAGATGTAAGAGATCTATGAGATCTATGAGAGAGAAGACATGTAGAGATAGTGGGAGATATAGAAGGCGAGTAGAGATACAGGGTATAGTAGACACGAAGAGATATAAGAGATATAAGAGATATCAGAGATATCAGAGATATAAGAGATATAAGAAATGTAAGAGATATAAGAGATGTAAGAGATATAAGAGATGTAAGAGATATAAGAGATGTAAGAGATATAAGAGATCTATGAGAGAAAAGACATGAAGCCATGAAGTCATGAAGCCATGAAGTCATGAAGCCATGAAGTCATGAAGCCATGAAGCCATGAAGCCAGACGTGTAGACAATTGTAGTAGAGAGGCATCTCAGAGCTAGAATAGTGGCTATACAGCACAGATATACCCTATATTCCCTACGTATCGACGTACCAACCAAGTACCTATCGTATCCGCCACTTTATCATCGAGTCGGTAAAGCCTTTGAGTCGATCAAGTACCGTCACGCAAGGCTGATCGTCTCAGAACTACTGACCAAGTCCTTCCACCTATAAACACCTCCTCTCAAATCTCGTTTCTTCCATACATTTTCAACCGTCGTTCTTGCCATCTTTACGCTGGCTAGACTTCTTAGGTTCTCCATTTGTTCAAACTTGTTCAAGATAAACCATCGTGTTTGTTCAGAAAGGTTACAACTAACAATGCCTATGACGTATAATGGCCATACGAGTGTCATGGTCACATAGTCGATGAGCTTTATCTTTTCAATGATCTGATCTACAGTTCTCTCTAGCCCAAAAGTATCATATTCCTTCTGAATGAGGTCTGCTCTAGCAAGGTCTGCTCTGGCGAGATCCGCTCTGGCGAAAAGGTACACCATGGCAGTGAGTCTCTTGATCTCGGCTATTATTCTGATTTCTATGGACAGGGAGTCACTGGTTTGTCTTAAATTCATAAGCTGGTCTAGAACACTATTCTTTTTGCTAAGTAAAAGGTTAGTTAAGATAGTCTTATTAGGTTCAGACTCTTGTTGAATCGACTCAAAATACTCTCCGATTTTGGTGGTCTCGTTGACAAGACGAAGCAAGGTTGGAGAACAGCCAAGCATAAGATCAATCTCTTCATCATCTTCATTTTTAAACTGTTCCAAATCATCTTCACTTTCTGGTGATTTGATAGTTTCTCTCATGATTTCATGGCTTGTCAAGTATCGTATAAAGAACTTTTTGAATGGATCATTACGATCCACTTGAACATATTGAAGTAGCTTCTTGGCCCCTTCAGAATGAATTATCCACTGCATATCACAATCTGATGAAATATTGGAACTACATAAGATTAAGATCGTTCCAAGAATCTCTTCCCAATCTGGTGAATTCACGGCTTTCTTCATCTTGATTAGTTTAGGAAGTTCTTGTAATACTTGGGTCTTATAGCACTCTGAAATGGCCTCGAACCCCTTATCATGTATTAAAGAGTACACTTTAGCACTATAAGAGATAAGGGCTTTGAATAGAATAGTTGAATTTGTAGATAGAGGAACCAAATAGTTGAGATATGGGTTCTTCTTCAAGTTTCCATAGCATATGCAATTAGGAAAGATGGTCTCGATCATGAAATGGTACGATATGGCCACTTTATCGTCCAGGAAGGGCGACGGGAGGGATGAGAGTGATGGAAACCACGGGAGGGATGGGAATGACGGGGGCAGTGGGAAAGATGACAACTCTGGCACTTCGCCCAATACCAGCTCTGGCTCACACCCTGAAAGCAGCTCGGGGACCAGCCCGGAGACCAGTCCTAGCTCACACAGCCCGGGCTCCTCGAGGACATCGTAAATATGAGCTACCGTCTCATAAGGTCTCGAAACAAGTGGCTTATTTCCCGTAAAATCAGTGATGTCGGCATTGATGAAAAGATACTGATTGTTCACCTTTATCCAAATGTCATTAAACATACTCAACTCACTCAAAGTGAGTTCCACATCATCATCGAAGTTGAAACTGAATCTTTGCTTATGGATAAGCTGACTCCGTTTTGATCTTCCAAATGTTATACCTTTAGCCATAGCGTCATCTTCAAAAGTGTAGATCTGGCGATATCCACAATCTAATCCCAGTTTATTACACCTGATGCATTTAGGGTGAGTTTCATCACACTTGACTCGTCTTTGCTTACAGGTCACACACCCGTTTCTGCTTCGTCCACCTTCTCTTCTTCTTCTAGTTGTCATTAGCGGAATTGATAAGAGTGAGATAAGAAAGTTGTGAGGTAGGGACAAGTGGATAAAGAGCTGGAGAGAAAAAAATGGACCGAGCGACAGACAGCGATGCAGACAGTGATGTAGAAGGAGAAGTGCATGGAGCAGAGGAGGTAGACAGAGAGATAACTTTAGGTGGTTACCAAGCTAGCGGCGAACTAAAAAATGATAGTACAATGAAAAAGGAAATAACAATAAAAAAAAATTAACCATCTACTTACTAATGGGCTCGTATCGGCCTTACTTTACGGATCCTAAGCACTTGTGTAGAACTAGTCGTTTCGGCCTTCACTCATTTCCTGGTGCCTTGTGGAAGCTTTGCTGGGGCAATTTGTTGCCCTGATAATTCCGCCGCGTATGCACCTTCCTGTAGAGCTCGACGCATGAGCTAACCTGTAAAATTCATCAGTAAACTCTTTTAACCCCATATTTGAATCAAGAATATAAATGATGAAAACTTCCACTATCATAGATGATAATGACGGACACTAAAGGCGATATAAGTGTTAAATGCGAGTCTCAAGATGAAGGCATTGATATTAAAGCTGATATCGATGAAATAACTATATTTGTTAATGAACGTAAATATATTTATCAAGATATAACTGAAGAAGAGATAAGAAAAACAACAAGAAAGTGTGATTGGGTGTTACTTCCTATTCTATTTTTCACAGCTACAACTGGTGCTACTGATAAAGTTATTTTATCATCGGCCAATATTTATGGTCTTGGTGAAGTGGTTACTACTGATCAATATTCTTGGTTAGGAATGATCTTATTTCTTGGATCCCTTGCTAGTACTTGGCCAATATCTGCTTTATCTACCAAGGTTTCCAAGTCCAAACTTCTTACTGTATGCTGTTTATTGTGGTCATCGATGACTCTTTTGTTATCTGCATGTAACAGTTTTGCTCCAATGTTAGTTTTAAGGTTCTTGATGGGGGTTTTTGAGTCTGCTATTGTTCCAGGCTGTACATTACTCATAGGAAACTTCTATAGTAAAAAGCAACAACCTGTTAGGCTTGCTATTATATTTGCGTTTGGATCTTCTGTCTTCAATGGGTTCCTTTCTTGGTTAACTGGATACTTCAATGGTCCGCTTGCAAAGTGGAAATACCTTTTCATAATGGTAGGAAGTATCTCCTTTTCATGGGCATGTGTTATGATATGGTACCTTCCAGAAGCTCCTATGGATGCAAAGTTCTTGAACGATAGACAAAAGTTTATTATTGCCAGAAATGTCATCGAAAATCGTACTGGTGTCAAGAATACTAAATTCAAACCTTATCAACTTAAGGAAGCATTCTTGGACATTAAACTCTATATTGTTTTCTTGTTCAATATAGGCATTAATATTCCTAATGGAGGACTTAATAACTTCAATGCTATCATTATCAATAAACTTTTTGCCAACAGAGGTGGGTCTCCCACACATCATGCCATGATTTCCAGTTTACTTGGGATACCAACAGGTGTAGTTGCCACATTGGCAACTGTCGTCTTTAACTACCTCTGTGGTAAAACTCATAACATGATGTGTTTCTGGGCAGGAGTTAGTCTTATAGTTCCAATCATAGGTGCAATTATCTCCTATACAGTACTGGAATCAAATGTAGCTGCAAGGTTGATAGGATTATATTTCATGTACTTCTACTTTGCCAGTTATATCATAATGTCTGGATCTCTTAGTTCAATCAACTTTGCTGGTCAAACCAAAAGAAGTGTATCTATATATACTCTTTATGCTGGCTATGCTACGGGTGCTATTTTAGGTACAAAGTCTTTCACCAATATGCACTCAGGATTCACCGCCTTATTGTGTGCATATATAGCTTGTCTTTTATTAGTAATAGTTTACTACTTTACCTGTGTTTTTGAAAATAAAAGGAAGATGAAGATTATAGAAGCTGACCCTAACTTAAAGGTACAATATGAAGAGGACAAGAATCAAAGTGGTGAGGACAAATTGCTATTGGATCTTACTGATAAAGAGCAGAAGACTTTCTTGTACACTACGTAAATTAAGTAGTAATTATATGTGAGTTTATGATAGAAGTAGCAGTAATCATTCGTCAATAGGTTTCGGGATGCATGACGTTTCCTTTCCAAGGCAGCAAGTTTCACGCCTCCCTGTATTCTCTAGCAACATCATTCGTTGAGAAACATCCGCTTATCTTGTTATCTGTTATCTCCTTCGAAATCGTTATCATTACTTTTGCAGGTTACGTGGTTATGAGAATTAAATTAGGAATATCTTTACGAACTGTCGATCCTAAATTCCGCGTTGGCTTATGGGGGGAGCTAGTGCCAAGGTAATATATAGATAGAGATTTAATAGTCTAAAAGTAATGACGGTTGAAGAGAATAGAATAACTATAGCCATCGATAGAGGTGGCACCTTTACTGATGTAATTTATACGTACGGAAAGGAAGAAGGCACGTTTAAACTCTTATCAGTTGATCCGAATAATTATGCAGATGCAAATATCGAAGGTATAAGAAGAGTTTTAGAGCTTGTAACCGACGAAAAGATACCTAGAAGTGAGCCATTGGACACAACTTTGATCTCTTCAATTAGATTGGGAACTACTGTTGCTACCAATGCTCTACTTGAGAGAAAGGGGGCGCCATGTGCATTAGTAACAACCAGAGGATTCAAGGACTTATTACATATTGGTGACCAATCAAGACCCGATTTGTTTGCGTTAAACATAGTCAAGCCTGGTGTATTGTTTCAAAAAGTAGTTGAGGCTGACGAAAGAGTGACCTTACCAGCCTATGCAGCCGATCCATCTGGTTATGATGCAAAAGATTTGTATGATAATGAGAGGTATGTTTATGGAGAAACTAAGGAAATTTTTGAAATTATTAAACCTTTGGATAAAGAGAAGTTGACTCAAGATTTATTAGCACTTAAAGAAGATGGTATTGATTCAGTTGGTATTGTTTTCATTCATGGTTATAACTATCAAAGACACGAAAAGGAAGCTGGAGAGATTGCAAAAAAATTAGGATTTTCAAATGTTTCATTATCTCATGAGATTCATCCTGTAATCAAGACTATTCCTAGAGGTCAATCTACTATTGTTGATGCATACTTAACTCCTATACTTACTGATTATATTAATGGATTTCTTAAAGGCTTTAAGCCTGGATTTGAAGATCATACTAGAATTGAATTTATGCAAAGCGATGGTGGATTATGTTCGTGGAAAAACTTTACGGGATTGAAATCATTACTTTCTGGACCTGCAGGAGGCGTTGTTGGGCTTTCCAAGACAAGTTATGATCACAAATATAATATCCCTGTAATTGGGTTTGACATGGGAGGAACATCCACTGATGTTTCAAGATACCATGGAAGTTATGAGTTTTCTTTTGAATCAATTACTGCAGGTATTAAGATAGCTACACCACAATTAGATATAAACACTGTTGCTGCTGGTGGAGGATCAATGCTATTCTATAGAAATGGCGTGTTTGTTGTTGGTCCTGAATCTGCAGGAGCACATCCAGGACCAGCTTGTTATAGAAAAGGAGGTCCATTAACAGTCACTGATGCCAATTTATTTACTGGCCGGACTTTGCCAGATTATTTTCCTAAGATCTTTGGTCCTAATGAAGATCAAGCTTTGGATTATGAGGTCACAAAGAAGATGTTTGAAGAACTAACCGAAATTATCAATACGGAAAATCCAAATTCAAAGAAAACTCCTCATGAAGTTGCATTAGGATTCTTGGAGGTTGCAAATTTTCAAATGGCTAAGCCTATTCGTGAGTTAACTGATGCCAAAGGTAATGACGTAACCAAACATGTATTAGCATCGTTTGGGGGAGCTGGAGGTCAACACGCATCTTCAATCGCCAAGATCTTGAAGATCAATAGAGTTATTATTCATAAACATTCTTCTATTTTGAGTGCATATGGTATTTCTTTAGCTGACATTATTGATGAACAACAAGAACCGGTTGCAAAACGGTATAATGGATCACAAGAAGAGCTACTAAAGGAGGCTAAAAGACTTGAGAGAAAAGCAGTCGACTCTCTTATAGATCAAGGAGTAAATGAAGATCATATTGAAACAACTACATTTTTCAACATGGGGTATAAAGGTTCAGAAACAAGACTTATGATTGCAAAGCCGGATAATAATGACTTTCTAAGTGATTTCTATTCACAACATCAAAAAGAGTTTGCATTCAATGATATGGATAGAGATGTTTTAGTAAGCGATCTCAGAGTTAGAGCCGAAGGTAATGTCTTTCAAAACTTAACTGAGAGATCTCCTTATGTGGATTATGAAGCAATTTCTAAGCGACCCGTTGGGAAGAAAAGTCTTACTATCTCTCCAATTGTATTCAAAGAAGGAGTGCTTGATTCTAAAATCTATTCTTTAGGAGATTTGGAAATTGGTGATATCATCAAAGGACCTGCTCTTATTTTAGATGCTACACAAACAATTCTCATAGAAGCAAATTCTGAAGCAACTATTCTTCCGAGACATGTAATCATAGATTTAGAGACTGAGGTCAAACATGAGATTTCAAGCGAAGTTGTTGATCCTATTCAATTATCAATTTTTGGCAATAGATTCATGTCAATTGCTGAAGAGATGTCAAGGACATTACAGAAGACTGCTGTTTCTGCTAATGTCAAAGAGAGGATGGATTTTTCATGTGCTTTGTTTGATAATGAAGGGAATTTATGTGCAAATGCACCCAACGTCCCTGTGCATTTAGGTAGTATGTCAGCTGCTGTCAAATATCAATTGGAGTACTGGAAAGATGACTTAGTTGAAGGAGATTTATTATGCACTAATAGTCCGAGTGTTGGTGGAACTCATCTTCCTGATATTACTGTTCTTTCTCCGGTCTTCATTGATAATAAAGTGGCATTTGTTGTTGCAGCCAGAGCTCATCATTCAGAAATTGGTGGTTCAGCTCCTGGATCTTCTTCAAGTTATGCTAAAGATATTAGAGAAGAAGGGGCTAACATAGAGACTTGGAAAATTGTATCTAAGGGTAGATTTGACAATGAAGGACTTCATAAGCATTTTGTTGAAACTCCAAGAAGTTGGGGAGTTTCTGGTTCAAGAAATCTTGAAGACAACATTAGTGATTTGAAGGCTCAAATATCTGCTAACCAAAGAGGTATTAATCTTATTAAGGAATTATTCAAGGAATATTCTACTGAAACAGTACTATTCTATATGAAGAGTATCAAGAAAACTGCTGAAACTGCTGTTAGATACTATATCCAAGACTATGCTTCAAAGTTCAAACAAAATTTACCTTTAACGGCCCATGATTATACTGATGATGGCTGTAAAGTTCAAGTTGCTATTGATATGGATGAAAACACTGGATCGCTATTCTTTGATTTTACCGGAACATCTTTAGAAAGCTACTCAAATTTGAATGCTCCAAAATCAGTCACATTTTCAGCTATCATTTATGTTTTGAGATGTTTGATTGATATGGATATACCTTTAAATCAAGGGTTTCTTGATGCTTGTGAAGTTAAAATCCCTGAAAACTCGCTAATTAATCCTTCAAAGTATGCCCCAGTTGCTTCGGGGAATGGTGAAACTTCTCAAAGAATCACCGAATGTCTTTTCAAAGCCTTTGGGTTAGTCAGTGGAAGTGGAGGGTCTATGGATGGTATTAATTTTGGCACTGGTGGTGAAACCCCGGATGGTAAACTTATTAAAGGATATGGTTATACTGAGACAATTGGCCAAGGAAGTTGTGCTGGTATTATTAATAAGAATGGTAAAAGATATGGATTCCATGGGTTTAGCGGCACTCAAACCAATATGACCAATACTAAAATTACTGATCCTGAGGTTTTAGAACAACGTTATCCCTGTTTATTGAACGAATTTTCAATAAGACGAAATAGTGGTGGTAGAGGGAAATTTAATGGCGGTGATGGATTAGTTAGAGAAATTAAATTCCTCGATGAGGTCCATGTTTCATTAGTTACCCAAAGACGTATTTTTTCACCATGGGGGATATATGGAGGAGAGGATGGTAAGAAGGGCGAAAATTATCTTGGTAGAAATAGAGGTGATTTCATTCAATGGATTCAATTACCTTCCTTAGCGGAAATTGAAATTAAAAAAGGCGACATCATCAGAATTTTAACTCCAGGAGGTGGCGGATTCGGCACTCTCGATGATTCGGATGAATACTGGGGGATTGGAACCTCTCGTATTGAACCTTTCCAGCATGTAGCTTTGAGTGCTGGAACTGTAGGAAATCTCAAAATGGCTGCAAATTCTTCCCAATGAGGAAATACACAAAGTAGACTATATAGTATAAAATACAATAAACTATAGAAGGTAGAAACGAGAGCGGAAAAACAATATAAAGGAGGGCCAGCCTAGCCAGGGAAATTTCCTCAAATAATTATGAAGATTCAAATTATTGGCGGAGGAACTTTTGGTCTATCTACTGCTTATCATCTCAGTAAGAATGGATATGATGACATTACCATAATAGACAGGGAAGAGGTACCTTCTACATTTTCTGCTGGTCATGATCTTAATAAAATTATCAGGCCAGAGTACGAAGACCTATTCTATACGAATTTGGCTTTGGAGGCAATCAGTGGGTGGGAATCCAAAGAGTTCCTGCCATTCTTTCATAAAGTTGGATATATCAATTGTAACTCAGCTGAAGCACCTCAGAAGACTTTAAATATTACTAAATTGTTTTATAAGAATTTGTGTGAAAACCCTAACTTCCCGAAGGATGAGGTAAGCTTATTGGAGACTGAAGAGGATTTTCTAGAGGCAGCACCACACTTGAAGCATGTCGACTTCAAGGGGTGGAAAGGGTACTTCAATAAACATGCAGGATATGCTCTGGCATATAAAGCTATGGAGTTTGTGACTGAAGAGTGTAAAAAGAGAGGAGTAAAATTTATCAGGGATAGAATTGACTCTATTCTCTACTCTAATAAAAAGAAATGTTTTGGAGTTATAAGTGACTCTGGGACTATTTACCAGAGTGATTTGACTATCATAGCATTGGGAGCTTACGTTACTCAGGTTGTGCCTGAGATCAGTCAATATGTTACTGCACAAGCTTGGAGTGTAGGCCATGTACAGTTAGACGATGAAGAGGTAAAGGAACTCAAAGGAATGCCTGTATTTAATTGTAGAGACATTGGGTTCTGTTTCGAGCCAGATGCAGATACCAAGATCTTGAAGTTATGCAATAGCTCGGCAGGATGGGTTAATGTAGAGTCAGATATTTCTATTCCCACTGAAAGTAACAAGGGCGTTTGCTTAGTAGATAGGGAAGCCTTAGACAAACAAGTTAAGACATTCTTTCCCAAGCTCAAAAAGCAGATATTTGAGAGGAAGATATGCTGGTGTTGTGATAGAGGCAATTCTGACTTTGTAATCGACTATCATCCAGAATATTCCAATCTTCTTTTTGCAACTGCAGATTCTGGCCACGGGTTCAAGATGCTTCCCATATTCGGAAAGTGGGTAGTAGAAAAGTTGCAAAATAGACTTCCAGAACAACACCTGCAACGTTGGAGATGGTTTGACGAAGATTCAACAGAATTAGATACGGTGTCCTGGAGATTAGGAAACATCTTGAATCTCCATGGCCAACCCAGGTCCTGATGGTAAATACACGATATCTACTTGCACTTATGCCCTTGCACTTATGACATTCCATACTCTACATAATCTACTGCCCTTCTACTCTACATTCTGCTACCTGCTTCTCTACAATGTCCCCCTACATTTCTCCTTCCCACACCGGTACCTCCTTGGTACGTCATTGGTCCGTGGTCCCCGCTCCCAACCACAGCCGTGACTCCTACATATAAAATTGGGCTTATCGCACGTTTGGCCCCACAGCCTTTTTACTTTCGAGATGCCTAAGGCAAACAGATCGAGATCGTCGTCGCTAGTATTACCTAACAAAGAGTTCAAGAGACAGTACTCGTACCTGGTGTCGTCAGTGGCGTCAGATGTGGACGATTCTGTCATCAACAAAAACAAAAAAATCATGAATGACGTAGACTTAGAAAACCAGCTCATCCTCACGGCAGGAGGAAGAAGAGAGGATGTTCTCTACTTCTTTGTCAAGCTTGTGGTGTTGATGGGCATAGTTTTTGGGTCTGGGGTGCTTATATTCTATGCCCTTTGAATATACGGTTGTTTTGGTCTCTTGTTTCTCTTATTTTGGTCTTCCTTTGCTGTCCTTCGCTGTTCGCTGTCCTTCGCTGTCCTTCTCTCTTTCTCCCACATCCCTTCTCCTCCCAATCCCTTCTCCTCCCACTCCCTCCTTCTCCCACTCCCACTCCCACTCCCCTGGGCCCACTCCCTCTCACTCCTTCGAAACTCTGCCCCTCATCGCTTCTCACTCCGGAAGCTATGAGGCACATACGGCACAACTCATTTAAAGCCAGATTGGGCTCTATTATCGAAGAAAAGCTCCTGACAGATCCTTCTGTTCTCCGTCACCTAAATCAACAAGAAAAGGCGGAGTTTGAAGCCCGTTTTTCTGACCAAATCAACTATCTTAAGCTGGAGAACCTTCTAAAGTATAGTAAACATGATAGGTTAAATGCTACGGCTACGCCATGGACTGGTACTGAAAGTATGAAAGACTCGAGTCTAAGAATGATTCTTGACTCTAAACCAAAACCCAAGAAGATTAATACGTCTGGAAAAAGAATACTTGAAGCTAGAGAATCTAGTATGGAATATAAAGAAACCAAGACAATTCCAGAGGATAACTTCCGGGAAATCTATAAAGAAAGACTACTTGGACCTTCAATGCTTATTAATCCAAATAGTCCTTCGACTATACTCAATATGGCAAGTACTATGGCTGGTTCTAAGATTAATGAAAAAATTGATCTTACTACTGGTAAATTTAATGATGCTAATATGGAGCAAGTAAGAGGTAAGCCTTTGAGTAGAGAACATCTCGCCAATTCTGCTGATACTAATTACTTTGTAAATCAACTTCTTAATAAGCAAGAAGTTCTCCCACCATGGATTGAAAACCAGCAGAATCTTAACTCAGATATTACTAATTTTAGAAACACTCTTGATTCTCTTTTAGTAACCTATTGTAGGAACCATGGGATTCCAGAGAGAGACACCCTTCGTCACCATTTCAAGAGTCTACATACGGAGTACGTTAGGGAGAAACTTAAGCTTATCAATGCTGGTATAAGAGATTATAACTTACAGTCTCCATCTTCAAATTTCCATAAGCTCAAACTCCACGAAGAGGAGGAGTTTGACAATTGCATAGAGAGAACTTATGATAGACTAGAAGAGCTTGTGAAGAATTCTGCCCAAAGTCAGGAAGAAAAGGTGGTCTATTCTACCAAACAGGGCTTTCTCAGCTTGTTTGACGAGCAGAAGGTGGTGAACCAGAGGCCGGTGGAGCCGGTACGGGTATGGCAGAGTTTCAAAGAGATGTTCAAGGAGATATAGGAGCTTCGAGCGGAGTGGCAAGCGTCGACGGAGCACGGCGAGAGGAGAGACCTCGTAGGCCCTCTAGAGCTCATAGGACAGAGAAAGTTCATGCATTTTGAGTGAGTATTTACAATGTATCCACAGTACTATCAGAATACATATCGATCAGGTGCTGCTGTGAGTGATAGTGCATTAATTAGAAGCTGCTGTGAAAGCATTAGAATAGTCATCGTGAGATGCTGCTACACTAGAATATTCATCATCAGGTACTGCTGTGACAGTACTAAATATACATCATTTAGACACTTTCACCTCACGATTCTCTCAGGTCTTTCATCATTACTAAGGTCGATAAATTCTCGACCAAACTCTGTTCACTAAATCACTAGTCCTAGTTAGATTTACCTCGCTTCTCACTCCGTTAGAAGCTCGAAAAGCTCGACCATTGTATCAAAAGCGCAACACTAACCACCAAAAGATACCTCCACCTCACAAACCGTAAACCCTCTATTACCTTTCCCTTCGACTGTACCTCCATATGCTCAAGACTATTCAAGAACTGCTGGCTCATCTGCTGTCTAGAGAACTTAGCAAGAACAGATTTGAAGCCATTCTCCCCCATGGCCTCCTTCTCCTTAGGGTCCAAATTATGTACTGTCATGATGGTTTCAGCCCATTTCTTACTATCCAATTCTACATTGAACCCAGTGTCTTTGCTTATACTTTCCAATGGTCCACCATTATTAGGTGCGAGTACTGGAGTCTTAAACAACATACTCTCCACAGGAACGATCCCAAAGTGTTCATTCTTTGGAGTGTAAAGCAACAATTCACTTCTCTTAATCAAGGCCTTTTTGACAGATGATTTGATAGAGGGTAGAAACAATATATCGGACGATGGTGGCATCACCAATAATTTTCCTCTGATGGTGAAAAATTTCAAATCAAGAGATTTTGCTAATGCCTCTAATTCTTGTAAATACTCCACATTTTCCCGTACTCTTGAATCAAACCCTCCAGCTATAATCAACTTTGGAGATTTAATAAGGGGATGATCTTGTTCAAGTTCAGCTTTGAATTGACTGAATGCATTTATAGCTAATTCAATGTTCTTCTTTCGTTCGAATCTATTAATGGAAAGAAGGAACTGTGAATCTCCAAAGAAATCTCTCACTTCAATCTCAGCTTTCTTGTCCTCTTCAGTTTCAATTAGAGCTTGATCTATATCTACACAAGGGTAAATTACATCTGGATCATGAGTAATATTAGTGAAGGTGTTTTTAAATACACCTTTAGTGAACTTAGAATTTACCACGATTTTATCACTCAATCCGGTAGTATACTCTTCGATGAAGTCAAATGGGATTCTATAAAGCTTCTTTAAGGTCCCTTGAGGCTGAGATAAGAGCTGATCGGGGAAGTGGCAATAGAACAAAATTCTGGCTTCTGGACGTTTAAACAATACTAACATAGGAACACAGAATGATAATTGATCTACCACAAAATAATCATATTCACGGACTTCCCCAGTGAATATCAACTTCAATACTAAATAGAATTGTCTGAGAATAGCACATAGTATATGAAACCTCTTCAATATACTGGTAGGTAAGAAATCACCGTAAACCTTAGTCTTCAACACCCCACTTGAAACTTCCTCAAAACAGTGAGTTTTATCACAGTGTGAAGTATAAGCAATTACCTCGTTACCGAGGTCCTGTAGCCCTACAGCTGCGTCAACAACTAGCCTCTCGGCTCCGCCTATCCCCAAATCAGGGTGTATGAATGCAATCTTCATGCAATTTTTTGAGAGCGAGAAACGAAAATGGCTGCAACTTTTTGGAGCGAGGCGACACTTAAGGAGTCTCGCAGACTAGAGAGTGCCAAGCTGAGAGCGAGTGGGAAGAGATGGGCTTCGACAGGAGAGAGTGTCATAATCGTTTGTATATAAATATAGCTGTAAACTAGTCAGAGTTGGAGATGCAAAAGTCCTTCTTGGAACACGGTGTATTTTTGTGGGTCTCTTACTGTGACCTACTGTTAATTACTGCAGGCTCGCTGTGTTCTCACTGTTTCCTTAATTCTGCGTTACTGTGCGTTACTGTACCTTACTTTTGGCTTCTTCAGGCAGCAGCAGCTTCCCTCTCCAACCTCTTACGCAACTTTTCAGCCTTCCTATCGTATCTTGTATCATCTGGATTGAACCCACCTTCTTCGGACCCCCAGACGGCCCACTCCGGTGTTTCTTTCACGTAGTCCAAATCAGTGAACTCCTCTCCAGACCTGAGCAACTCAAAGAACTTAGGGTAATCAATATGGGTATGCCATTTATTATTGATCTTGAACTTGGTGTGTGCAATCAATATACAACACGAATGTGCGTGTTCAGCAGCAATTTCGTAATCATGACCTCTGGACTTCAATTCAGCAGATAATTTTTCGACAAAATTCTTACATTCTTCGTAAAAGGGGATATTTTGCATAGTCAAAGGATTGCCATTACCGTTAGAAGATCCACAGAATGTTGCTCCTTTAACCTCTATTTGAGAAGGTTGAGCTTTTATAACCATATCAGCATATCCTTTGATTTCATCCATATTGAATCCTTTGACTAGTGTCAACCTGAATACTGTTCTTTGATGACTTTGCACAGTTCTCAAAATATCCAAGCATGACATTAATCTTTCCCAGAAATCTGAGTTTAAAGGTCTGTCAATCTTCCTCAAATCAGTTCTTGTAGGAGCATCAATACTCACGTATAATTGAGTGACTTTATTCAATTTTGCTAAATTATCTGGATGTTGAGCATTGCATACCAAGAAAGAAGAGATCTCTTGATCATGCAACATTCCAACAAACTCATTGATATGTGGGTAAAATATAGGTTCTCCTACTAAGGATAAAGCACAATGTTTAACTTTGAACGCTTCTTGGAACCTATCCATTTGAATTCCTGGAACTCCTCTCATTTGTTTAATCTTTTGATAATGTCCTTGCAATGCCCCTTCCATGACTTTTTCTGGGGGATCTAATACCCATCTCCAATTCAGCTTAGCAACAGGGTTAGTACCATGTCTCCAACAGAATACACACTTATTTGAACAAGCTAAGGAAGGAGTTGTCTCCATACAAAGATGTGATCTTATACCATAAAATGCAAACTTATAACATGATCCTCTGCCTCTTAATGCACTTTTAGTCCATCTACATATCTTGACACCAGAATGAGAGCCCACAATAGTATATCCTTGCTTAGTAAGAGATTTATAAGTTGGAGAATCTTTAGCTACCATCTCCTTGGTTTGAACAGCAGTCGATCCATCCTTTCTTATTATATCACCCATATCTTCTACATCAACTAATGTATCATCAGTTTCATCACTAGATAACTCTTCTTTATCACTATCGTCAATATCGTCGTTATCAAGGTAAAATGGTTCATCATCATTAAGAAGAGTAGCAAAATTTTGAATCCACTCTTGAGCTTTTGGTTCTCCTTCATATTTCATACAGATTTCACCTCTAGGGAAAATTCTCCTACCACCTAATTTAGCAAGCCATTTATCGGCAAGCTTCGATTGGTAGCAGAATTTTTCACTCCAACTCTCGGAATCACCAAGACCCAAGACTGAAAATCCCATAAGGTCTCTCAAGGGATATTTATCTACTCTAAAGTCTTGATAAGTGTCAATCAAATGCTCTAAGAAATAATCTATAGGAGAATCTGTTTCATACGATGGAAGTACCATTACATATAAGTTCTGATAATCATTCTTTGGAGTCTTTAAGAAGTATTCTTCTAAATCATCAACATCATCATCAAGACTCATAAGACGAGGTTTAAGCTTCAAATCCAAGCTTGTGAGTTTTTCATATAAAGCCTTGGCTACTCTATGCGATGAACCTGTTAATGTTGTATAAAATATATAGATTTGTGATTCAGTTAATTTGATAGATGACTTAGTTAATATCGGTTCTGTGACCTCTCCTACTGGTTTAGTTGCCTTGAATACTTTTGGCCCACCTTTATGAAGCTTTCTTCTCAATGGAACCGATTTCTTCGGTATTCTAGTGGTCGTTTTAGGAGTAAAGCTTGTGGATGTGAAATCCACTGCATAAATAGGAGATTGCTTAACCGCTTTTTTAACGGGCTTCAAATTCTCTTTCGAGCTGGTGACCTGTCCTATGTACCATAATGATAATCCTAGGAGGATGAACGATACTCTCCCTCCAACAAAAAGATAGAGTACTATGACTATCCAAGTTGTGGTTGATATCATCGTGAAAATTTTTGGCTGCGAATGGAGCGTAGAAATAGAGTAGAACTAGAGAAGAACTAGAGTAGAGCGTGGCCCAAGCGTACAGTGTAGAACTAGCGTATAGCGGGGAGAATTAGAGTATAGCGTGGAGCTAGAGTAGAACAGGATATAGCACTCGCCTACTCTCTCTGTCATCTGCTTCTCACTGTCGAATTTCATGGATGCAAATATGAAGTACTAACACTAGTGTCTTGTACTGATCAACATATATGAACTACAAACTTTTCAGACCAATTGTCCAGCCATGTCTTCGTCATTATCTTCTGGATTATTCCCACGACTTGGCCTCACAGGCTCTTCTCAGACAAATCATCCAACTCGATGTCTTCATTCCCAATCTTCTGAAGATTATTCCCATGGAACTCACCCTCGTTCAAAAACTCTCTTAACTTGTCTTTGCCCACTTGAATTGACTCTTCCAAAAGCTTTTGACCTACTTGTAAGGCAGGTTTAATCAAGTTCAATTGGTACATCACATAAGTAACTCCGCCGAGAAGGAGGACCATAGTGAAGAAAAAGGGACTTCTAATAACTGCTAAGAATTCATTCCATCCTAAAACTACAATTATCAAGTAGATGTAATATGGTATAGCTGTTACCAGTTGAACAATAGACCTCTTAGTTTCTACATATCTTGCATCCACTTCTTTTTTGAATTTACTTAAAATCTCAGCTTTTTCAGTCTCGCCAACAATATGACTAAACTTATTA
The DNA here is from genome assembly GCA_003707025.2 of Yamadazyma scolyti. Taxonomy (NCBI): domain Eukaryota; kingdom Fungi; phylum Ascomycota; class Pichiomycetes; order Serinales; family Debaryomycetaceae; genus Yamadazyma; species Yamadazyma scolyti. The sequence continues at coordinate 603,005 of PPMW02000006.1, read as the reverse complement.
GCATCTTCTTCATCATCATCTTCTTCTTCTTCATTAAGAGGTTCATCGTACTGTTTTTTTAATTCGGGACTAAATATGTCAAACTCAGGAATGATTTCTGAACTATCAGATTTACTAATTAAGGTCAACTTAGGTAATATATCTAAGGCGCTAGATTTAGCAGCATTAAAACTAGTGTCTAATTCAAAATCATTAGAATATAACTTAGGAACTCCATTTTCATCATATCTAAACTTTTCATCAAACTTATCTTTCAAGATATTCAAGATACTTTCTTTGGATAAGTTCTTCTTAATTAACCCATAGAACTTCAACCATGCCTTAAACTGGAACTTTTGACTTTGAAACTTGATAGTCTCATCGTCTATTCCAAAACCATTGAAATCAATATCCTTTAAGAGGGTATGGAATTTGGATTCAATGTTATCCCATGACTTTTCATTGATATCATTTACTTCAAATCTGATAAATTTACCTAATTGAGAACTAAGTTTTTTGATACTCTTAGTTATAACTCCATCTAACTCTATAAGTTGTTGTTTACTAATCAACTCGTCTAGTTCTTCAGAGATATCATTGACTCCAATCTCTGATGAAATCAATGATAAACTTGTAGTATACTTCAAAAGAGTAGATTCCTTGAGTTTTTCAACTCTGGTAATAAAAGTTTCACCACTATTGGTACCAACTTCTAAATCAATCTTGAAGTTCTTGACTAAAAATGTAGTAAACTTCTTAGTATATGAATCAACCAATTCCTTGTAATTCAATAAGATTTTCTCTTGTAAAAGTTGTTTCTTTTGTTCATAAACTGATGGATTATATTTCGAAGCTAACAAATGGAATTGATCAATGTAATCTGACTTCAAATCCAGCATTAGTAACCCAATTTCCTTGAAATCAACAGTTTCATTTACTACAAAAGGCACTTTACTACTAAGTAAAGCATTGAATTTTTCAGTGAATTCTTGGTATAAATTATGAACGATTTCATCACATTTGAATTTGGCTACTAAGATTTGTTGAGTAGGTAAGTCTAGGTCCTTGTTTGAATCAATTTGGTCCCAGCAATTATTCGCATACATAGTCCAACCATCAATAGGGATATTATGATGATACTTGGGATTCCAGTAGAACTCTTCATTATCGGTATCAATGAACTTATCACCAAGTAACTTTATATCATCATTGAACTTATCAGCTTGTAAAACTTTATGAGCCAAGGCATGAAATTTCACATCAAAGAAATCATGGAACTTGAACTCTTCTAATTGACTTGGTTTATTGAGATCATCCCACATTTTGACTAAATCACTTGTCACAGTTTCTGCTAGATTTTCAATGGGTGTAACGCCAATATGGTCTCTGATCACGAACAAGAGCAACACCTTGTGATCGTCTCCCAGATCTCCCAGGTCGCTCTTACTTCCAAGTTTGCTCTTACCAAATAAAGAAAGGTTAACCTCAAATACGGTCTTCAATAAGCCCATATTAGCACCTTGATACAATCCAATTTGAGTTTCCCAGATATTGATAATCAAAACTTCACTGGTTGATAAAGCAAATAAGGCAGCTTTTCTTTCAAAATCTTGGTCTTCTCCTCTTTCTCTTCCATCGGTACCTTCAACGTCCATTACAAATATGTTTTCTACTCTCTTATGATGATTCTTATTGGTAGTATTGACAGCTGGTGAATATGCAAGCCAAATTCCCTTGGTAGTTTGTTGTCTTCTTGTCTCATCCATAACATCAAAGTTAGTATTGAAGAGCCGGTTCAAAAGCGTCGATTTCCCCGTGGATTGGGACCCAAATACCGAGATGATATGATAGTTATTGCCTATTGTCCCAATTGGTGATGTGTTCTCAATATATCCAAGCAAGTCCTGGTTGAACTTCTTATCTTCGTCAATGACTTGGATAGCATCAAGGACTACGTTCTTGTCGATGGGGACAAATGACGAGTTCAGCGACAGTGCCAGGAGTGTATCTTCTGCCATTGTGAGCTTACGGAGTGACGAAGTAGAGCTTGTGATTTCGCAGAGCGAGAGTCGCGAGGCGCGAGGACTGAGGACTGTGGGCATTGGGCAGCGACATAGTAAACAGTAGACAGTGGACAGCGACACAGCGGGCATTGATAAAAGAATGGAGAAATGGGAAGAGAAGGGAGGAGAAGCGAAGAAAAGAGATAAAAGAAGGGATGCAGAGAAGTGATGTAGAGAAGTGATGAGAGAAGAGATATAGAGAAGAGATGACGTAGATATGTAGAGAAGAGATGACGTAGAGATGATGGATGAGATGAGAATGAAAGAAGAGATGTAAAGAAGAGAGAGAGTTCAAGAGATTTGTGCAGTATGAAATAATAGGCACAATATAGTACGAAATGTCACCGTATCGCATAATAAAGAGTATTCAGTAATGCTTTGTCATTCTGTGTACTACATACTACCAATCCGCTCTGGTACACACTCTTGAAACTACTGCAGATTCTTCGTTATACAGTCCAATGGAGTCACGATGACTGGAATGTAAGACTAAATAAGAGTTGCAGATTTACTTCAATGTTCACAACAGAGGGTCTCCCTCCGACTAAAATTTAAACCTCTAAATTTGCTGACCTCACCGCTTGAATTATCCGTTGGTACATCCACAGGGTGTAACTCCGAATGTCCAAGATCGATAAAATGAACTCCGTCTTCTGCAACAAAAAAGTTGCGTTAAGCATTTCCTTTCTCGTGAAGTTGCTGACACGACCGCTAATAGCAGCTGGACCCTGGAAACACTAAAAATCAAGTCAGCCGGTATTTACATTAAACTACCCCTTCCGAATTCATTGGGTCTATCTTCCCTCTATCTGTAGGATTATTTCCAATTATGCTGGCTCTCTGGATCATTATGTACCAGTTCAGATTCTATATACATGGCTGCAACTTACCGATGTGCTCATGAACTACCTCGAGCTCGTATACTACTTGCGGAACACGTCCATGCGGTTGCTGGTTGTTCTTCTCATCCCCTTGTAGCTCATATCAAACGTTGCCCTGCCCTGCGTCATGGATCTGAGCTTGCTTAAATACCCTATCATTTCTCTCAAGGGCGTTTCAGCTACAATGACCTTCTTATTTTTAATTTCCGTCTCTTTTGTTGTGTTCAATGTATAGTCAGGAGGCAAAAAGATTCTTTTAGACTCTTCAATTGCCCAACTAATTAATTCCACGTCATCGGTTCCTTCATCTTCAATACTTGTGATGTGACCCCCGCATCTTTGGGTGAGATCATGAGTAACATCACCTAATTTGTCTGAAGTTACAAACACCTTTGTCTCCATAATAGGTTCAAGGACAGTGAATTGCTCCTCTTCGTCTATCGCTTTGAGAACTGCCCTTCTGGTAATATCAGATAATCTAACTGGGACAGTCTTATTGTCTAATGGGAAATCCCAATTTTTGATTCTTACTACCATGGAGTGTAATGAGAACCCAGCTACGGGTCCTCCTATTTGTAGAGCTACCTGTACACCTCTAGAAATTGCATCTTGTAAATCATCCAACGTGAAATCAGCCTTCCAGCGGTTTTCATTGACAGCGTCAATCATATTTTGTGGGATGGTGTCAAATATAATGATATTATTATCTTGATCAGTAAGTTCAGCGCCTTCTTCTTGAATGAAATCAGAATTTACTGCCTCACCATCAAAAGCGTCCAATTGAACTTCCATGAAAATACCACTTTCTTCGTCGGAGATTTGAGTACTCTTATAAGATGGCCTGCTCAAAGTTTCTTTATAGGAAACGGCAATGTCTCTCAATTTGACCTTAGCTTTCAAGTCATTTACTAATCTTTCTCTAATGATTTCAAGATGTAGTTCTCCCATACCACTGATTATAGTCTGGCCAAGGTCAGAGTCTTCAAATACATGAATTGAAGGATCTTCTCTTACAAGTTGGTCAATGCATTGTCTCATATGCCTTTCATCACCTGCTGTCAAAGGTTCTATTGAAGAATTGAACAAAGGTGGAGGAATTTCAATAGGCATGAGTTTCAAATGTGATTCTACATCGCTAAAGTTTTTGCTACTATGAGCCACTAAAGTATCACCAGTGATAATTTCCTCATTACCAGCAATGACCCCAATATTCCCCAGAGGGATAAATTGAACTGATTCTGGCTCATCTCCATGCATTAATAATAGGTTTCTGACGGTGTATTTGTTACCAGTTCTGGTATTGATGAACGTAGTGTTATTAGTGAGATTTCCACTATAAACTCTAAGAAACGTCATTACACCTCTTATTTTATCAGTAATAACCTTGAATGCCAATGCTACGGTCAAATTCGGGTCATTGTTAATTACAAGTCCTTTTCCCGGGTTAATCACTGCAGGTACTTCAACACTTTGTAATGTTTTCACCTTTTTAGAAATTCGTTTATTGGAGGTAAGTTCAGGTATTGAAGCTTCAACTGGAGATGGTAAATACTTTGTTATACCATCCATTAAAGGTTGAACCCCGATATTCTTGAACGCAGACCCACAAAATACTGGAGTGACCTCGTTAGAAATAGAAGCATTTCTGAGAGCTTTATTAATCAAGCTTGTAGGGATCTTCATACAATCTTCATCATTCTCTAAGAACGAGTCTACTATCAGCTCATCGAATTCACATAGTGTTTCCACCATAGATTCTCTTGACTTGGTAACCATTTGATTCAAGTCTTCATTAAGATCCTCAACGACTATTTTCTTACCATTGGGATCAGATTTTGTATCCCAAACAACAAGTTTCTTATTTATTACATCCACTACTCCTTTAAGCTCGGAACCTTGGAAATATGGGAAGTTGCATACTACAACTCTAGTCTGTAATTTTTGAATGATTTCTTTAACAGTTCTACTGAATCCTGCACCTTCACGATCCATTTTATTGATAAATGCTATTTTGGGAATCTTAAGCTCTTGTGCTTGTCTCCATACCTTTTCTGTTTGAGCTTCAACTCCTTCTACTGCATCCAAGATTGTAACTGCACCATCTAATACTCGCAATGATCTAATCACTTCAAATGTGAAATCAGCATGACCAGGAGTATCTATAATATTGACCTTATGACTATTCCAAGGTATTGTGATAGCTGCCAGTTGAATGGTTATCCCTCTTTCCCTCTCACTATCAAGATAGTCCGTAACGGTATTACCTTGGTCAACGTCTCCTATTCGTTTGGTCTTACCACTAAAGAACAACATTCTTTCTGTGGTAGTAGTTTTGCCTGCATCTATATGTGCTATTATACCGATATCTCTAGTCTTACCTAGTGGTATCCCATTGATATTGTTCCGTACAATGCTACTACTAAACTGCCTAACCGCTTTAAACATGGTGCGATGAGTAAAATTCGTGCTCATCACAGCCAGAATTTCACTAACACGACTTTGTTGTAAATAACGGTGAACGATTTCATTATTTACCAGGGACTCTGGTGGTACTTCTAACACTAAGAATGTGTGGATACTTCAGTAAGGAGATACAAAGTTGGAATTTTTCGATTTTTATGTCCAACGGGGTTAATTGTCCAGTGGTAGGATTCTCGCTCGGGGTGCGAGAGGTCCCGGGTTCGATTCCCGGTTAACCCCGTTTTTTTTTATTTTGAGCCCATCTTTCATTGAGATACGACGATCAGACACCTCCCTTGATCATCCCAGTGGTCTGCTTTCTACATAGATTCACTCAGTAGTCTGCTATCTACACTCGTGGACTACTCTCCACATCGCTACTCACTCCTTTCGAAGCACTTCTCTCTTATCTCTGCGGAGGCTTCCCGATCCGATTTGGTCTATACTAATCGGCATCCCGAATGACTCAAAATTACCGGTACGCCATTTTTACCCCAATGCAGAAGTTGCGCCTGTCAAGTCTGCGCGCAATTTGAAAGTATATAGAGGGCTGAAAAGAATAGAGTTGTAGCTATGACAGAAAATCCAAAGCAAAGTAAAGATTCGCCTGATATGACACAAACTAATAAAGCAGAAGAAGCGAATGCTGTGAAAGAAGACTCTTCTACGGGGTCTCCAGAGTCGCTAGCCACAGTTATACCAATACATTCCGCTAATGAGAATTTACACCCAGATCTCGAGAAAGCAGAACCAAAAGATGAACTTGTTTACGATCGAGGGTACTGCTGGGTAGTGTGTTTTTCTGCGGTTCTTTTGAATGCCAACACTTGGGGTATGAACTCGGGATTCGCTATATACTTCAGTACTTATATTAATGATAATACTTTCCCAGGAGCTTCAAAGCTCGATTATGCTGCTATAGGTGGTCTTGCCTTTGGTACTGCCTTAATGTTCACTCCATTCATCAACTATTTGCAGGGTATAATTGGAGATAAAGGTACAATCATAATAGGAAATTGCTTCCAATTCACTGCATTGATGCTCGCAAGCTTCTGTAAGAAGTTATGGCAGCTATATTTGACTCAGGGATTGCTACAGAGTTTTGGTTTAGCCTTAATATCAGTGCCTGCTGTTGCTATTTTGCCTCAATATTTCAAGAAGAGAAGAGTTTTGGCTAGTGGAATTGCAGCTGCTGGTTCAGGAGTTGGTGGTATAATCTATAATCTAGGAATGCAAAAAGTTGTTGAGGTTAAGAGTGTGTTCTGGGCTTTAAGGGCTCAATCTATAATGTCCTTTGGTCTTGTTTGGGTGGCAGTACTACTATTCCAATCTAGATCAAAACAACACAAAATTGAATTTACCTTATTTGATACCTTAGTAATCAGAAATAAAGGTTATCACTTGGCGTTATTATATGTTACTACGTGTATGTTTGGATATGTTATTACCTTATATACTATTGCTAATCATACAACATCATTGGGCTATTCGTCTTACCAGGGCTCAATTGCAGCTGCCATGATTCAATTAGGATCTCTTGTCTTTAGACCTTTAGTGGGATATTTTTCCGATAAGGTGGGACCTATTTCAATGGCGGCGTACTGTTATTTGTTGTCAGCTATATTCTGTGCTGCCATGTCAATACCAGCTAGAAATTATGCCACTATTATTGCATATGCTATCATAATGGGTGGAATTATGGGTACAATATTTGGAACCATTGCCCCTTTACTTGCCAGACTTGTTGGTATTGCTAAGATGAACATAGCTCTTGGGATGTTATGGTCATTTCTTGGTGTAGCCTCCATTGTATCTCCAGTTATTGGTGTAGCGCTTGTTAAATCAGGCAGCCCATTAGATCCTACGAGATACACTGATTGTTCCATCTTTGGGGCGGTTGCCTTTTTCGTTTGTTCTGCCAGTCTATTCTTTCTTAGAGGGTTCGTTCTTGGAAGAGATGAGATTATCAGAAGCGAAGGTGACGATGATCTTGAAAACGATTCGCATAGGTTGGTGTCGATCAAGGTGCCAACATCGATGATGGTGAAGCACCTTTTTGAGTTCACCAAAGTCAACGTGTAACCATGTTAATAGATATTAGAACTTTGCGTGCTCTACAGTTACTCTACAGCTGTTCTACAGTTACTCTACAGCTGCTCTGCTCTAGGCAAGCTGGGCTCCCGGAAGGCCCAGAGATGATGGAGCATCTCCCAGAATTGAAAATTACCGGAATGCTCTGGAAGACAATGAGAAAACAGGAGTATGGGTCCAGTTCCCGCAGTCCACCCGGCAGCTTCTCTCTCTGCTCTCTGCTCTCTGCTCTCTGCTCTCTGCTCTCTGCTCTCTGCTCTCTGCTCTCTGCTCTCTGCTCTGCGCAGAAAAAATCATAGATGGACTTTACCATGTCTGATGTCACTGAGATGACTGGTGTAATTGACGTGGGACCGCCAACTGAGACAACAGCCGTTCCCACTAATCCTTCTGAACCTTCTGCTGAAACTGGGTATGTGGCACCTGTGGTCATTGAGGCGGAATTAGAGACACGCTCATCATCAGACAGGAGCAGACTACTAATACTATACGATCAACCCAAGTATAAACACATAAGGAAGCAAGTATCGATACTACAGAAACAAGGTACAGATATCTTAGAAATTAACGAATTTCCACTGTTCAAAGATAGTGAAATATCACAAAAACATTACTATTATCTCAATATTTGTATTGAATATAACGATGAGTTTGAGTCGAACCTAAGAAAACTCAATGAATTTATAGTGAACAACCATGATTTCTTGGGTCGAATTCATGAAATAGGTTATCATATATACTTTGATGATAAAAGATGGGATGAGTATACTGAATTTGAAAAATTAGAGTATACAAAGTTTATTGAGACTTTAAAGGTTCATAGTAAAAAGGTTAAGCATGTATCCATAATTAATAAGTATGATACAAGTGCAATGTATCTTACTGAAAAGAATGATCTTACCAAGTTAGGAGAAGAAATTCAACATGATATAAAGTATTGGGATAACCTTGAAATTTTTGATTATGGTGAAAATTGTATACGATTCTTTCCTGGAGTTAAATTCCCTAATAGTCTAAAGGTTATGAATATAAGTGGTGGTTATTCTATTGAATCATTGACTGGATTCAATATTCCCGAAAATTTACAATATTTAATTGCAAATAATAATGCCATTAATTCTGTTGATAATCTTCAATTCCCTTTAAACCTTCATACTTTAAATCTTACAGAGAATAAGATTTATTTTCTTAATTATATCGAATTTCCTCCTAATTTAAAGGTTTTAGAACTTTCAAATAATCGAATTGATAATCTTAGAGGTATTGAGTTTCCTGAACTGTTAGAATATCTTTCAATTTCTTTCAATCCAATTGATAATATTAAAGGTGCAAGATTTCCTGAAAGTTTGAAATACTTGGATATCTCATGTATTCCAAATGATTCTATGACTGGTATTAAATTCCCTGATCTGTTAGATTCTTTAAACTTACAAGAATCTATGACAAATACAAGAGGTTTGAAATTACCTCTTTTCTTGAAAAATTTAAATTTATGCAATAATGGTGTAAATAGTATTAACCCTTTGAAACTCCCAAATACCCTTGAAACTTTGAATCTATGTAATAACAACATCAAAACATTGAATAAGGTACAGTTCCCTACAAATATGAAACAACTTTATTTGGGTAATAATCTCATCACTACTTTAAAGAATGTGATATTCCCATTAGGACTAGAAGTATTAGATATAGAGATGGATCCTAACGCAGAAGATAATGATAAACGAATAAGCAGCTTAAAGGATGTTATACTACCGAACGGTTTGAAAGTATTGAAGCTAGGATATCAGAGTATCAAAGTAGTGGAAAACTTTGAATTTCCCTTGTATCTTGAAGAATTGGATCTAAGCTATAACGACTTGAAGCTTATAAAGAATATCAAGCTCAATGAGAACTTGCGAATATTGGACTTGAGTGGTAACCAAGAATTGATAGAAATTGACCAGTTTATAGTCCCAGATAGTGTGAAAGAGCTCCGCATTCCTTCCCAGCTAATTCCCAACTTGCCGGGGTATATTGTGGAGCGGGCTAACAGCAAGGACCTCTTGATCACCAAGTCCCTTCCGTTCTGACCGAGTCTTTCCCTACTGTCTTTCTAGCACAGCCATGGTTAACGTACATCATCTGCTACAAGTACTCATACGACTCTGTATATTATCTATAATACATTATTCATCATCTTCGTCATCGGAAGAGTCTTTTTCTTCGGCCTCTTTGCTGTCCAATAAAGCCTGTAATGCAGCATCCTCGGTGGCAGTGACGGCCTTAGGCTCCATAGTAACCTTACAATTACCCCCAGACTGTTCGATGGACTCGGTAACCTTTTTGATAGCCTCCTGAAGTAATTCAACACCTTGGTTCTTATCCAAAGCCTGACAACTAATAACATATAAAGGAGCAGCGACCAATTTGGCCTTGATTTGCATCTGCTCTGTGGATAATGATTCTGCTTGTAATAATGCTCTTTTGATGGCATCAATACCTTCATAACTGAAACAGCTGACCTCGACATCTGCTCTGACTTTGATTGCTTGTGGGGTCAATCTTCTGCTGATATACAATTTCAACTCATCCAAGATTTCCTTGGAAGGTGGAACAATATCATCATAAACAGAAGGATCGGTGATCGAGATCTTGAATGCATCGTAGGCATGGCCATACTTTCTGCTTAATGGCCAGCCAATAGTGGTATATAATTCTTCCAATGATATATTGAATTTCTCAGCACAGTGTCTCAATATAGAGTGAACGGCTTTAGACTTGTTATACCTTTCGTCACACTTGACAATATCCTCTGCAGAAACTCTTCTCTTACTCAAGTCGATGTATCCCTTTTCTTTATCAACTCTCAAAACAACGGCTACTTCATTCTTACCAACTCTGATCAACTTTTGGATCGACCTGATTCTTCTTCTGGAAAGCTCAGACAATAAAACCATTCCTTCAATGTTGTCATACTCCAATAACTTGACGTATGCTCCCATTTCGGCAATTTCTTGCACGTTTACCATAACAACTTCGTCCACTTCCGGGTATTTCTGCTCATAGAAACGACAGTTAGATGAACTCATAGTGACTCTTTAACCTTTTTCGCTCACAAAATTTTTTTCCTCATCAAAATTTTCAGTCTGGTAGGTACACGTCGAGTAGGAGAGAGGAAAATTTAGGGCCATTTGGGGGGAGGGTTTTTGTAACGGTTGCAAATATGAGTGTGCACGAAGGAGGCAAATTTTTAGTAGATAATCGGTATCAAATAGTCAAAGAGTTGGGTAGAGGGCTGTATGGGGTTGTATGTTCTGCCATTGATAGTAAATCAGACGTTGAAAAGCGTCATGGCACTAAGAGGCCACAGTTAGCGATTAAAAAGATTGCAGGGATATTTGAGAAAGACACATTGATGAAGAGAGCTATTAGAGAACTCAAGTTAATGAGTCATTTCCAAGGACATAAGAATATCATCAGTTTAATTGACTTGGATCTTATTTTTGAGTCGCCATTCGATGGGTTATATTGTTTTCAAGAACTATGTGAGTATGATTTAGCCAAAGTTATTTATTCTTCATGTCAGTTTAGTGAATTTCACATCCAAAGTTTTATTTACCAAATCTTGTGTGGAGTCAAATATATCCATTCTGCCGATGTCATTCACCGTGATTTAAAGCCTGGTAACATTCTAGTTACCACCAATGGCCAGTTAAAAATATGTGATTTTGGTCTTGCTAGAGGAATCAATAGTCAATTCTTTAAATCGTCCAAAGTAAGTGCTATAACAAATTATGTTGCCACTAGATGGTATAGAGCTCCAGAGCTTATTCTTAGTCATAAAGGTTATGATTCCTCCGTTGATATGTGGGCAGTGGGTTGTATATTTGCAGAGTTGTATGGCCGTAGGCCCCTTTTCATAGCCAAGACCAGTCTCCTTCAAATCTCGGAAATCATCAAAGTTTTGGGGTCACCACCTACGGACTTGATTACCTCCCGTGGATGGAGGTCAGAGATTCTCAGCAAACCATTCTTGCCTATACCTTTGAATAGCCTTTTTCCTTTTGCATCCAATCTGGCAGTTGATCTTCTAAACAGTCTATTACAATGGGATCCGGTGCATCGCTCGGATGTCACTACATCTTTGAATCACCCATTCTTCTTGTCAATCAGGAATGAACAAGATGAACCTAGCTGTGACTCTGTATTTGACTTCTCCTTTGAAGCGGAATGTAGTACAATTTCCGACCTCAAACGCCGGCTTCAAGCCGAAGTGGTTGCATTCAAAAGCAACTTGGGTAGTTATAGCTACAACTAACTGTATAACAATGCATAATACCGGTGACCCCGCAATGTCTCAATTAGGAAAAGTTTATTCCGGAACGAGGTATATGCAGCAACGATTGATGTGCGTACCGAGGTCATCGTGCTGTATATAAACATCTACGGATCCAGTGGTTTCCCCAGAAAAATGGGTGCCCAACCAGAAGAATATACTGTTATCAAATTTACAGTCGAGATTGAAGGCCAAGACGAAATTGCAACAGTTCAAGTGGAAGGCAATGAAGACAATATTTTCATGAGCATACCAGAAGGTACCAAGTATACTACCACCATTCATTTTAAGGCCCACAAGGAACTCAAAGACTTTAAGTATATTCAAGTTGCCAAAAAGGCTGGTGTTACTGTCAAGAAGACTGAAAAGTATTTGGGAGATTTTTCTCCAAGAGAAGAGCCTTACACTGTTACTTTCCCGCAAGATGAGACACCATCGGGATTTTTCGTTAGAGGACAGACCGGTATGAAGTCATATTATTACATTGATGGCAAATTGATACATGAAGCCGACTGGATCACTGAGATCACCAAGAAGTAGTTAATATATGCTGCGCTGAAAGCTTCGCTGTAAGTCTCTAGAAAGGTCTCGGCGCTATGGTAATCCGCATGGCATGACTACTTACCTACCTGTCAACCTGCCTGCATATCTACCCCTGCTTATAAACTCTCACGATTATCACATGTACCTGACGGACCATCTAATTCCCGCTTCTTCCTATTCGTGTGCTTGCTAAAATCTCAAATCATCCTTATGACTGTAAGACCAGCAACACACGCCGGGTCGTGGTATAGCAGCGGGCCCGGGCTACGGAGCCAGCTAGAAAGATGGTTAACCAATGAGTATTCTGTCATTCCCAATTGTAGAGTTTTAGTTGGTCCTCACGCCGGCTTCAGCTATTCGGGGGAAAGGCTAGGCGAGACGTATAAAGTGTGGGACACATCGGATGCAAAAAGGATCTTTATTCTAGGACCAAGCCACCATGTATATTTTCGAAACTACGTTGTGGTCAGTGGATATGACCTGTATGAGACACCTCTAGGGGATTTGAAAGTAGATACTACTATTTCTGCTGCATTGGCGAAGCACTCGGTTGTCAAGACCATGAGTGAAGAGGTAGACGATGCGGAACACTCATTTGAAATGCACTGTCCATTTATCAAGTACAGACTGCTCCAGGATAATGTCGATGTCAAGATTGTGCCGGTCATGATCTCATCTTTGGATGCACTGCATGTCAAGCAACTTGTGACTATACTTAAACCCTACTTTTCCGACCCTCAGAATACCTTTGCCATAAGTTCCGATTTCTGTCATTGGGGTTCCAGATTTGGATATACCCAGTACATCCAAAGCCTAGAGCCACAAATGAAGTTGATCAGCATTCATACTAGGTCACAACTCTCGGGTTATAGCATCTATCAAAGTATAGAAATATTAGATAAGCTTGCGTTGGAAATCGCCCAAAAGGGTAACTCTGCGAATTGGGATGACTATATAGAGACTACAGGAAACACTATTTGTGGGCAAAAACCCATCCTGATTGTTCTAAGACTCTTGGAACTGGTTGGTGGTGGTAGCTTCTCGTGGCTAGGATACTCTCAAAGCTCCAAAGTCATCCACCCTACTGATTCTAGTGTTAGTTATGCTAGTGGTTATGCCTCTTTTAAGTGAATATATTGCGACCTTACTAATGCGGATGTTAAAATTGAACCCGCGTCCGCCGCACTTTTCGGGTTTTGCTCGGTGTTTACTGGACCGGGTCGGCAGAAATTGATCGGCATCAGGAAACCTTCAGCCGTGAGAATTCTTTGCTTGGGTATAAAGAGTGGCAATAATCCGGTTCTCGATATGCTTGTTAAAATTTTCAACTGGTTACACCTCTTTAAGAAGAGAGAGGCAAAGACGACGACGACCATAATGACAAGAAGTCAGGCTAAGCGCCAATTGATGTGATTATGTCCTGTAAATATACATATGATATTGAAATTTCGTAATACTGACCACTCATGCCAAAGCCAAAACCTTGACATATGTGTCTACTGTCTCTCGAACATGTCTATCCTCTTGGCATCTACGAGAAGGAACTTCCCTATACGACCGACGGATGCACTATGATGCAGGAAACTATTTCTTTTTTTTTATTTCTGATTATTTTCGCTTATGTAAGCTTAAAAAAGTCGGCTTATTCTGTCGACTTGACCGATTACATATCAGCTTTTTGATTAACAAATTTTATTGCAAATACTGGCTAGAACGATTTGTAAGCGCAGTTGAAGCGATACCGGCAACTTACACAAACCATCTAAGAGTCGTTGACTTCCTTTTCAAATATATTGGTTGAGTTGACCGCATGACCGTTTCACATGGTGATGACAGTACGACTGGAAGGCAGAAAAGCAAATTGGTCTAGCCACCCCACCCACCGAAAACCTCCACTTTTTCTTGGCAGGTGTCACCGTATGTTCCGTGTTCTGTACGAACTTAGTATGTGATTTCTTTTTATTTAGCACCAGACTGAGACTATGTAGGAGATAAGAGTTGTGTATTCACCGAATCTATCCCATCATATGTTTTATAGTAGAAGCTGTCCTTCCTGTTAAAAGGCGTAAAACGAGATGAAGTTTTTTTTCCCCTGGCCCATAACCAGGATAAGACATTATTCCACCAATAACCGACTACCCATTAGGCACCGCTCATACTACTGGTGTTCTGTTCATTACGTGATCAGTCAGTGACATTCTTTAGATCATCTTTTCCACTACCTGTAACGCTAGATCAATCGTTCGATATGGCGGTGGTCCCTCCACTCTTTAATTCTACCATGATTGGATATTGGAATCGTCACGTGCATATCCATGATTAGTAAGTCAGTTGCAAAATCTTATCTGGCTGAGCGTACAATAAAGTTTTAAGATTCATCCAAGAGATAGAAATATGGAAGAGGAGCGTAGTAAGAGCGCACATATAGATATATCCTGCAAAGACGTCATCATCTCCTATGTGGTAGAGATTGAGAAGGACCGTAAAGCGATACCGGCCTATTTGTGAGTGTGGGTGGGCGTAGAGGGGAAATCATGGCGTGAATGAGAATATACGAATATTTGCAACCACCAGATAAGGTACGTGCGCCACAACCACAGTTTTTGCTATATAAAAGCTCCCTGATCCGGTAGAGGTCTATACAAAATGGCACCTGTTGCAGAGAACAAACCAGTTGCTGATCTCGTTGATCAATTAGCTAAAACCAAGATTCTTGGATCTGGTGGCTACCCCAAGAATGCTGGGAAGGCTATTAACTGGGTAGACAGATTACCTGATACTACCAGACAAAGATTTGAAAAATACGGAGTTGACTTATCTAACGGATACCCTGCTGTTCCAAAGCCAGAGGAGATCCCTAAGTATATCGATGAAGCCTATGCTATCAGGAACGAGGAATATCCCTATGTGGAAAGAGGTAAGAACGCTGATCCGGAAAAAAAGGCATTGTTTGGTGCTGCAAAAGAAGTTAAAAATTTAACTAAGCACATTGGTACTGAAATTGTTGGATTGCAATTAGCTGAATTAACTGAACAGCAGTTGGATGAATTGGCGCTTTTGATCGCTGAAAGAATCGTAGTTTTCTTTAGAGATCAAGACTTGTCTCCTCAAAGACAACGTGAGATTGGCGAGTACTATGGACAACTTGAAGTTCACCCTCAAGCCCATAGAGTTCCAGGATTGGATGGAATTACTACTGTTTGGCAAGATTATTTCATTGCTAATCATGGTCTTCCATTAACTTTCAAGAAATCAAGATTTTTTGGTAGCTCCAACTGGCACACTGATTTGGTTCATGAATTTCAACCTGCAGGAATCACCAGCTTACACCATGATGCAATTCCTGATGTGGGGGGTGATACTTTGTGGTCTTCTGGATATGCTGCTTACGATAAGCTTTCTCCAGCCTTTCAAAAATTCTTGGATGGTAAGACTGCCATTTATAGATCTGCTCACAGATACTTGGATAGGGACGACCCATTAAGTGGTCCTAAGCATATCGAGAGAGAACATGCGCTTGTTAGAACACATCCTGCTACTGGTTGGAAGGCTATTTTTGTCAATAGGCCAATGACTGTTAGAATTGTTGGGTTAGAACCAGAAGAATCTAAGCTTATCTTGGAGTATCTTTTTGATGTATTTGAAAAGAACCACGATATTCAGGTTAGATTTAACTGGAAGCCTTCCAAAGAAGGATTGGGAACCACAGCAATTTGGGATAACAGAATCTCTCAACACAGTGCTGTTTGGGATCACGAAGGTAATTCGCCAAGGCACGGTACTAGAGTTACTTCTTTAGCAGAGGTTCCATACTTTGACCCGGAATCAAAGTCCCAAAGAGAGGCCTTAGGACTCCCATTGAATTGAGCGAACATCACGTAGAGGAGATATATAGCTATATGAATACATAGATGCTGGTATCATTGTAAAGTAGAGTTGAGTATGTAGATATCAGTGAAGTTGAGCAGCAGAGAACAGCGTTGCAAGACAATGCCTGACAATACCTTGTAACGGGACCGTAGGCAATGCCTCAATCAGAATTAGTGGTTCAATAGTAAAGCAACTATTAAGGATTCGCTGCTCCATAACAAACGGGTATTCCCGTGTTCTCTCATAAATCACTAATCCATGCACTCTAATAGGATAGCAAAGTGTGGCTTTCCCCACTTGCTTACAGATAAGATATCACTCAACTATATTACTAATGCAACCACAGTTTTCTGTATATTAGCTCCCCAACCTCTCAACACATTATCAAATGGCACCAGTAGCAAAAACAGAACCAGTAGAAGATTTAGTCCATCAATTGGCAAAAACTAAGATCATTGGAGTTCCAGGTAAATCTGGAGCACCTTCTGATTGGAGTGAAAAATTGCCTGAATCTACTAGGGCAAGATATGAAAAATATAACATTGATTTATCTAACGGATACCCAGCCTTTCCCAAACCGGAAGACATTCCGAAATATGTTGATGAAGTCTATGCTATCAGGAACGAGGAATACCCTTATGCAGAAAGAGCTAAAAATGCCGATCCAGAAAAAAAGGCATTGTTTGGAGCTGCAAAAGAAGTAAAACATTTGACTAAACATATTGGAACTGAGATCGTAGGTTTACAATTGGCTGATTTGAATAAGAAACAGTTAGATGAATTGGCGCTTTTGATTGCTGAAAGGGTAGTTGTTTTCTTTAGAGATCAAGACTTATCGCCTCAGAAACAACTTGAACTTGGTGAATACTATGGACAAGTTGAAATTCATCCTCAAGTCCCTAGGGTTCCGGGTTATGATGGTATTACAACTGTTTGGCAGGATTATGTTGTTGCTAATTATGGGCTCCCCACTGGGTTCAAAAAGGCTAGATTTGTCGGTTCGTCCAATTGGCATACTGATTTAGTCCACGAGTTGCAACCAGCAGGAATCACTCATTTGTATCAGGATTCAGTTCCTGATGTAGGTGGTGATACTTACTGGTCCTCTGGTTATGGTGCTTATGATAAACTTTCTCCGGCTTTACAGAATTTCTTAGATGGTAAAACTGCCATCTATAAGTCCACTCATGTATATTTGGACAGAAACGATCCATTGAGCGGTCCAAAGCACGTAGAAAGAGAACACCCACTTGTTAGAACTCACCCTGCCACTGGTTGGAAGTCTTTATTTGTCAACAGAGCAATGACTGTCAGAATTGTCGGATTAGAGCCAGAAGAATCCAAGGTAATCTTGGAGTATCTTTTTGATATCTACGAAAGAAATCATGACATTCAAGTTAGATTCAACTGGAAGCCAACTAAGAAGGGATTAGGTACCTCTGCATTGTGGGATAATCGGATCTCTCAACACAGTGCTGTTTGGGATCACGAAAGTCAGGAACCAAGACACGGCACCAGAGTGACTTCATTGGCCGAGATTCCATACTTTGACCCGGAGTCAAAATCTCAAAGAGAGGCCTTGGGCCTCCCATTGAATTAGTTTAGTGATATATATCATATGGTATTGAGTTGTGTGTTGTAGATCTAGTAGGAGTGAAGGCTGCTGTGAGCGACTTATTTTGGCTGCAAAATTAGCGTAGACATCCAGATTACCCTGAGATTCCATGCCCCACTTGCCATGCCCCAGCTTGACACACCTTGACACACCTTGAGGCTGGAATACCTTGGCTGGACTCCCCTGGGTTAGTGAACTATTCAAAAGATAGGTATAAGCCCTAAGTTGATCTTTAACAATGGGAGAAGATAAAAAGAAATTCAAAAGTCATCAGGATGAAGTCCGACACTGCCAGCCCTTCCCGAGCTACCATGCTAGATTTATCTTTATAACATTCCAGTATTTACAATAAGCTATTAGATCATATACAATACTATCAGTTGATGCAACGGTACAACCGTGCCTAGCAATAAAAAGTAATTTTCTTGTCTCATAGTACTGAACTCCATACCCCATATCAACTCCTACACCTTCGCTATCTCCAAGACTCAATTTCCACCGCCACTACCAACTCTTCACCACCACCACCCTCTATCTACCACTCACTTCCCTCCACTCTTCACCTCTCCACTCTCCCTGCCCTGCTTGATATCGTTTATATGCAGTACACACAGCCATAACAGTTTGTGTAATTTTCACCAATTTCAAAGCGCAGAATAAAAATAATAACTTACTATAAATATGATCTTGAGTACGTTCGTTATCTTCATAACGCTAGTTATGCGTGTGCTTGCGGATGTCGATATCACGGCCCCTGCCAGTGGTAAGACGTATTCAGCAAGCGGCGGGAGTGTAGAAGTCGAAGTTGCTTGGAAAGATGATGCTAGTGATGATGATGATGATACATCCTTGACTAAAGCAAAGACCTATTCTATCTTATTATGCACTGGTTCAAGTACCACTGTTGAGTGTCTTAGTGGTGAGGGACAACCATTTGTTGACGGAAAGAAATATAGCTTCGATGGCAAGGCTTCATATACGGCTAAGATTGATGCTGACATGGTAGATGATGGTTATTATTTTTTCCAGATATACGTTGCATTCGATGCAACAGCATCGGAATATACTATCCACTACTCAAATAGATTTGAGTTGAAGGACATGACTGGGTCAACCAAGGATTTGACCGTCAAAAACACATACACTGGTGATGCTCCAGCCGCTCAGACCAATCTTGCCTCTTCTACAGTCAATTCTGCATCTTTCTCCCTCGCATATACCAAACAAACAGGTACGTGGAAGTTTGCACCAATGCAGATGCAGCCAGGAACAAAGGTCACTGCTCAGAAGTGGAGCAGATTGTTCCCAACTTCGGATGTTACATACTATTCTACTATAAGAAAATCGCCAAATGCAGCCTCCACCATCACTCCTGGTTGGTCATACACTTTCAAGTCCAAGGTCAACTGGGCATCTCCTGCACCCACACCATCTATCAAGTACGCTCCAAGCGAGCGTGTCACCGCCGCCTCGTTACTGTCTGCAGCCAAGAAGAGACGTTGGTTGGACTAGACAATATACAATACAGACACGGGCCCATCGATCTGTATCTTTTCTCCCTACTTCCCCATCGCCTTACTTCCCCTTCTCCCTGCCTACTTCTTTCCCCACCTCCACTCTCCTGTCGCTACTTGCTCTGCTACGTCCTGTCGCTTCTTGCTCTGCCGCTCCTGGCACCCCATGACAAGTTCTCTGCACCGCACTACCATAAGTGGTTGCAAAAACAGGAAATTTATTGGCATACACAAAAATAATTGATTCGTCCCTACAGTTCAGCAGAGATTGTTAATAACTCGATGTTTAAGTTTTTCCAAACCTGGTGGATGCTAGGCCTTGATATCACATTCAGTATGTGGAAAGATAAAAAACTAAGACATTTCCTCGAGAAGTTAGGGTATTCTAAAAATAAAAAAATTGGTCCTAACGATGCCCGGAAAATAGCATCTGAATATGTCAAGAATATGAGTTCCTGCTCATCCCTATTGTGGTTGGAAATAGTCATGAGTTTCCCCTCTCAGTATTTGATCAGTAAGGTGCGTAAGCCATGGACGGATCCCACAAAATCCAGAGGATCGACTACACGTTTCCAAACGAAAGTTCTCCCAAAGTTGGATGTCACCGCCACAGAGTTTTCTGAAGACACCATGAAGACAGGGTTCCTGGCTTGCTTGAAAAATTTCAAAGAAAAGGAGAAGATCGAGATGCTGGCAGTATTGAACATATTAACTGCTGCATGTATTATGACATTGGAAAAAAAGTCAATACCCCATGATTCAGACGAGAGTGAATTCCAGATACAAGCCAAGACACTAGTGTATAACCTTGTTCTAAGCCTATGTACTATTTTTTTTGGAGTTGATTTGACACAACGAACAACTCCTTTTCGAGCAAACCTTGGGGGCAAGACTGTGAATATAAATACATTTCCTGACTTGGAGGTCTTTGGGTGCAAAGCATATGGCAACATAATTACTGGCGAAGTGAAACTCCCTTCGATTGATATCATCGTGGACTCACTAAGAATAGGGCGTATAATTATTAATGATAAAGAAACGGCTAATAAGCCAATTTCAAGCTTAAATCAACTTTTGTCATACATGTTCATGAATGAATGTCTATATGGCATACTTACTGATTCGATAACTTATCTTTTTATTGAGCTAGTAAGTGTTAATAGGACCAGTGAAGGATTAGTAGTTGCAGAATTAGGGTATTATAGTACTAAGGCTTTGGATATATATTATAACAATTCAGAGAAGCTTTCACCTCGTGCAGCTTTGCTTACCTTTCTTGGAAGAGCTTTAATCCTAGGTCCTGAAAAGTATGAGCAACGGAAACGTCAAGTATTGGGTGATATCAGGGTGTGGGCACAAGAGGACTATTTGAATAGCTTTTTTAGTATTACAATGGTAGAAAGAAATTATGAACTGTTCAAAATTTTACTATCGGATGCAATCAACAAGGGTGATTTCTCTTTGCCTATGTGTTCTTTGGAGCATAGGCAGATAACCTACAATGTACCGGAAGGTAAAAGATTGCTCTATGATACAGAAGCTAATTCCCAAGTATTTTCGATTCCGGGTCATTTTGTCAGTGATTTCCTACCGGATGACTTCATAAGCAGAGATGTAGTTGTAAAGATATTTGACCCCAGTATTTTGCAGGTTTCTAAACTAAAAAGAAACTATCAGGCAATACAGGACTTCATGTGGGAAATGTTTACACAGGAATTGTCCATTTACAACCAACTTCATAAGCATAACAGTTTGGTAGGCTCCTCCCCTTTGACGACAAATGTTGACTCCCCCAATTTGAAGATAAATGTCGTCAAAATATTTCGGATCCTGTTCTGTTCTATCTGGGTTGATGACGAAGGAAATGCAAAGTCCCACATTGCTGCTGGTCCGGCTATTTTTATGGAAAGGTTAGATCGTAAACCAAAGACGAAAGAGGATTTTTTAAAAGGGCTTGCAGAACTTACAGTCATTGCAGCCGCAGGGCTTGTACATGGTGGTATAAAAATGGATAATATGTTTATGAGAAAATCTTTAGATAAGGATAGTGAAGATGATGATGAGTTCGTCTTCATTGACTATGGGATGTCACAATTCCTTCCAAATCAATCTCCATTTGCAAAAAGTTCTGCAAATCAACTGGAATCACATCCTGGTTTGAGTTCAAGTTCTTGGATGCAAGTAAACAACAAGCACTACGACGACCACAGTACATACTTGCGTCTTATGGAAAAGTCACTCCCAGCTTTCAAAGTAGGCATTGAGCTTGAAGCGAAAGAATATTTCACAAAGCGAGTTATAAGGCTCAGGCAATGGATGAACAGGGTGATTAAAAGGCCTGCTTCGGTTTTGGGTAGCGTAGAGACAACACACAAAAGGATTCTTCTGTCTCCTTGAGCAGCCATGAAAACCACAATGCACGAGCTGCACCCACAGTATCTCTGGGTGGTATATTTTGAATACACCGTTATATTCCTAATGTAAACCAGCGCCATCACATTTTCTAACTGCTAACCAAGTCTTTAAGATACATCCACATGTACTTCAGCCTGGTGCCACAGTTCGAGGCGGCTTGTCCAATTAGGAGATATTTTGAATGCCCCAAACTCAAGCAAAGCAAAAGAATATACCATCTGCAGATCAGAAACTTGCAGATCTGCAGATCTTATGTATAACACACCACCTTAAGGCGAGTGAATTGTAGGTAGAGATGAGCCAGCAGTCTAAATAGTAGAGAGATTGACACCCCTAGCGCTTCATCGGCTCGTCGACTGTCCCCTCAGCCCTACCAAACGGATGCAAATGGTGAAGTCGACGTCAACCAAGCAGAAATCCTGGTGCACTACGTTTCTCGTACAGTTGCAAAGTCTCATCCTTAGAAACCCATTGTAGCATGCACCCTCGCCTCCCATCCAGCCTACCCCTTCATTCCATCCATTCCACACATCGATGGCTTCGATTGTCTCTCAATCTCACGATGAGAAGCTCGCTCAGGTCGCTGCGCTCGCCCACGCGTGTTGACGAAAAAAACTCACCAACATAAACATGAGTTTCTACAACACGTCGTCGGCAGCGCTCAGGAAGAGGAAGACCATCAAGAAGCTGATCAACTTCCTGGTCATGGTGATCGGGGAGAGCGGACTGGGACGTTCCACCTTCATCAATTCGTTATGTGGAGGCAATCTGATTGTACCAGTGTCATCTACAGTAGATCAAGATCCATTCAGTAAAAAGCTCACATTAAGGCATGAAAACGTGGAATTAGAGGATAACGAAGGTCATAAGATCTCACTCAACATCATCGATACTCCTAATTTTGCTAATTCCATCAACTGTGATGAAGATTTCAAGATCATTGTCGACTTTATAAGACACCAATATGATGAAGTATTATTGGAAGAAAGTAGAGTTAAGAGGAACCCTAGGTTCAAGGATGGTAGAATCCACGTCTTGATCTATTTAATTAACCCCACTGGTCATGGATTATCAGAAATTGATGTTAAATTCATGTTACATATTAATGGGTTAGTTAATTTAATACCGGTGATTTCCAAGGCTGATTCATTAACTGTAGATGAATTGAAACTCAATAAGAGTTTGATCTTAGAAGACTTGAAGAATTATGGCATCAACTACTACAAATTTAATGAATATGACTATGAACAAGAATATATCGATGATGAGATCATTGAGTATAATAAATACTTAAACTCGCTTGTTCCTTTCTCTATCATTAGTGCTAACGAGTTTAAGCCTTCTCCAGCTGATCCAGAAGAGACTCTTAAGCTTAGGGTATTGAATCCTATTAACACTAAACCGATTAATATTGAGATGCCAGAGTACAACGATTTCACTATATTGAAAAATGTTTTATTGATCACTCATTTGAATGAATTCAAAGAAATCACTCACAAGGACATTTACGAAAATTACAGAACGGAAGCATTATCTGGTAAAGAATTCCAATACATCAACGGTGAAAGAGTCATCAGTGAAGCTTCAGATGCTATCAAGAGTAAGGAAGAACCGGAAGATTACTTGGCTAAAGAAGAACAAATCAAGTTGGAAGAAGAAAGATTGAAGAAGTTCGAAGAAAGAGTACACCAAGACTTGATCAATAAACGTAAAGAGTTGTTGGAGAGAGAACAAGAGTTGAAGGACATCGAAAAGAGATTATTGGCAGAAGGATTGAAGTTAAACGAACATGGTGAAGTAGTTAAGGTAGATGAGTAATATAGATCTGACCCTCTGAGCGATCAGCGATCCAGTGACAGCGATCTCTGACACTCTAAGCGATACACTTTCAGAGATACACCTCTGAGAGATACAACTCTGAGAGATACAACTCTGAACAAAACAGTATGGCCGTGGTCGTGGCTACTTGGCTGCACTGACCAGCACGGCCAGGTAGTCGACGGTACACTCCAGTGGCTGGATGCCACCTCTTTCTCTATCCTGTGGGTGCAATAGTTTAGCTTTCCAGAATGTAACTCTGTGTATACTCTAACCACCCATTGATGCCACTACATACATCCAAGAAGTGGCATCTTCTTATGATGAAACAATATCATGCAAGAGTAACACTCCGTATAACACATTTTTGCAATATAATATAACACTAATATTCTACCACTCCATATAAGATTATAAGATATCTAAATAGGCTGTGAGAAGCATTCCACAAATTTCCTCTTTTTGCAAGCCTTTTATGCCCAACATTTGACTTTCCACGATTTATAAATCTCTCTTAAATAATGGTTGCAAAAGGTGGAAATTGGCCCGTACATGATCTTTTTCAATTTGAAAATTTTCACATGCAAATTTTTTTTTGCTTCAATTTTACGACGCTTTGCATAGTTAGCCGTTAACTATTTTTGGATCTTTGAGGTGCAATTAATGTAACAAACAAGTCAGTAACTGTTGGGCAATTGAGTGGAATATGAGTATAAGATACTATGAAAGTACAGTTATCGGTAGTGGCACTCACTTTTGTTGAAAAGAGTCAACGTATGGTGTACGGATGTATCGGTGGATTCTTGAGGCTATCAAATGTCCACGCCATATATAGGCGACATGCAGTACTTGCATTTCCATGCGGTTATTATAAAAATCATCCGTATAAGATATCTCCCCATACATCGTCCAATAATTTCCTTTTTTTAATTAATCCATTGCTACAGATCTTGTCTTATCCTCCTGTTCCTATCCTATTTTCTCCTGGTTCAAAAAGTGGTTTTTTGCCCAAAAAAATTAGTTAAATATCCACACGGCTCGCTTTATCTTTAAGGTCCCTCTGATTTTCCGGCTGCAAAAAAACGACACTGTTTTTTTTTGGGTCATGGGGGCTCAATAAGGCAAAGCATATAAAGTGCTGTCGAATTCTCTACTGAGGAATTAATGGCTTCTGATCAAGAGAGTATCTCTTCTCCTGTTTTATTTAGTGGGTCTGCTGCTAATGAATACCATGGATTTGATGACGCTACATCTAACGATATCCAAGAGTTGGCTAGAACAATCACCCACCAGCAACCTGAGAATTCCCAGGAACTAGTAAAGTATCTTAGTAATTATTCTCAGGTGCCTGGATTATCTCCTTTCAACGAAGTTGACCCTCGCTTGGATCCTGACTCTCCAGAGTTTGATTCCAAATTCTGGGTTAAAAACTTAAGAAAACTTAGAGATAGTGACCCTGATTACTACAGACCCACCAAGGTTGGTGTTGCCTATAGAAATTTAAGAGCTAGTGGTGTTTCCACTGACTCGGATTATCAGCCTACCGTTTCTAATTATTTGTATAGGTTAGGATGTGCTGCCATAAGAAGCACTAAAAAGCTTGATGAGTCACGATATTTTGATATCTTGAAGCCCATGGATGCCATAATACAACCAGGTGATGTCACTGTAGTTTTAGGTAGACCAGGGTCTGGATGTTCGACTTTATTGAAGACAATTTCCGCTCATACCTATGGTTTCAGAGTGGCCCCTGAGTCCAAAATCACCTATGATGGTCTTACTCCAAAGGATATTGTCAACCATCATAGGGGAGATGTCATATATTCTGCAGAAACTGATACCCACTTTCCTCATATGTTGGTTGGTGAAACTTTAGAATTTGCTGCTAGATTAAGAACTCCTCAAAACAGAGGAGATGTTGATAGAGAGACTTACGCTAAACATATGGCTTCTGTTTATATGGCTACTTATGGTCTTAGTCATACTAGATATACTAAAGTTGGTAATGACTTTGTTAGGGGTGTTTCTGGTGGCGAAAGAAAAAGAGTCTCTATTGCAGAAGCTTCTTTATCTGGTGCTACTTTACAATGTTGGGATAATGCTACTAGGGGGTTAGATGCTGCAACAGCTTTGGAATTTATCAGAGCTTTAAAGACTTCAGCAGCCGTTTTAGAAGCAACTCCTTTGATTGCTATATACCAATGCTCTCAGGATGCTTATGATTTATTTGATAATGCCATTGTCTTATACGAGGGACATCAGATTTACTTTGGTAAAGCCAATAAGGCCAAACAATATTTCGAGAACATGGGTTATGAATGTCCAGCAAGACAAACTACTGCTGATTTCTTGACTTCCATTACCAATCCAGCTGAAAGAGTGGTAAAAGTGGGCTTAGAAAATAGGGTCCCAAGAACTCCACAAGAGTTTGAAGAGTATTGGAAGAAATCTACAGAATATGCAGCTTTGATAAAGGAGATTGATGACCACTTTATCGAAACCGAACAAGGGAACAAAGCGGAAGAATATAGATTAGCACATGTTGCTAAACAGTCTAATCATGTTAAGGAATCTTCACCTTACACGGTGTCTTTCCCCATGCAGGTTAGATATCTTATCATGAGGAATGTCTTGAGAACAAAGGGAGACCCTTCAATTTCCTTATTCTCTATCTTTGGTATGGTCGTCATGGCATTGATCATGGCTTCTGTTTTCTATGACTTGGACAGTACTACTGCTTCATTTTATTATAGAGGAACCTGTTTATTTTTTGCAGTCTTGTACAATGCATTCAGTTCGTTGCTTGAAGTTATGGCCCTTTATGAATCAAGACCCATAGTAGAGAAACATAGAAAGTATGCATTGTATAGGCCTTCTGCAGATGCTTTAGCATCCATTATATCTGAACTTCCAGTTAAATTCACACAATCATTGTCTTTCAATCTTATCCTTTACTTTATGGTAAACTTTAGAAGAACTCCAGGGAGATTCTTTTACTACTGGTTAATGTGTTTTTCATGTACTTTAGCCATGTCCCATATTTTCAGATCCATTGGAGCTGCTACTACAACTCTTGCATCTGCATTAACACCCGCTACTATTTTATTGTTTGCTATGATTGTATTCACGGGTTTTGTCATCCCTACTCCATTGATGTTGGGATGGTCCAGATGGATCAACTACCTAAATCCTGTCGGTTACGTGTTTGAATCCTTAATGACAAATGAATTTCACCATAGAAAATTCTTGTGTGCTCTGTACGTTCCTAGTGGACCTGGCTACGAAAATATTCCTACAGATGCTACTGTGTGCTCTGCTGTTGGTGCTGAAGCTGGTCAAAAATATGTTGATGGTACTAACTACTTGGCCCTTGCTTATGACTATCATAACTCCCATAGATGGAGAAATTTTGGTATAACCATAGGTTATATTGTGTTCTTCTTGGGTGTTTACGTCACCGTCACTGAGTTTAACAAAGGTGCAATGCAGAAAGGTGAAATTGTACTCTTCTTAAGATCATCTTTGAAGAAACTTAGGAGAAATAATGACATCGAAAGTGGTAACGTAGAAAAGTACTCTGCTCAAGATGAAATTACCGACCAAGAGGTTCCCGTTGGTGAAAAGACTACACAAGGCAACATCTTTCATTGGAGAAACTTGACCTATCAGGTAAAAATTAAGAGTGAAAATAGAGTATTGTTGGATCATATTGATGGTTGGGTGAAACCTGGGCAACTAACTGCATTAATGGGTTCTTCTGGAGCTGGTAAGACTACATTATTAAATTGCTTGAGTGAGAGAGTAACTTCTGGTATTATCACTGATGGGGTCAGAATGGTCAATGGACATCCTTTGGATTCAAGTTTCCAAAGATCAATTGGTTATGCTCAACAGCAAGATTTACATTTGTCCACATCTACTGTCAGGGAAGCATTGAGATTTTCGGCTTATTTAAGACAACCTAGATATATCTCCAAGAAGGAGAAAGATGAATACGTTGAATACTGTATTGATTTACTCGAAATGAGACAGTATGCTGACGCTTTAGTTGGGATTACGGGTGAAGGATTAAATGTCGAGCAAAGAAAGAGATTAACTATTGGAGTAGAATTGGCTGCAAAACCAAAACTTTTACTCTTCTTGGATGAGCCAACATCAGGATTAGATTCCCAAACCGCTTGGTCTATCTGTAAATTGATGAGGAAGTTAGCTGATCATGGTCAAGCTATTTTATGTACCATTCATCAACCTTCTGCCATCCTATTGAAGGAATTTGATAGGCTTTTATTCTTACAGAAAGGTGGTCAGACTGTCTATTTTGGAGATTTGGGGGAGAACTGTTCTACTTTAATCAAGCACTTTGAAAAATACGGTGCTGATCCTTGCCCACCAGATGCAAATCCTGCAGAATGGATGTTACACGTAGTTGGAGCTGCTCCTGGGTCCCATGCCAAACAAGACTACCATGAAGTATGGAAAAGATCCGATGAATACAAAGAAGCTCAGAGAGAATTGGACAGAATGGAAACCGAGTTACCACAACTCGAAAGAGAACGAGACCCTGATGTTAATAAATCGTTTGCTGCAGGGTACTTGACTCAATATTTGGTAGTTTCTAAGAGAGCTTTCCAAAACTATTGGAGATCACCTGGATACATCTTTTCCAAATTTCTCTTGGTTGTTCTAGTTTCTCTATTTAACGGGTTTTCTTTCTTCAAGGCTGATACATCCGTTCAAGGGTTGCAGAACCAGATGTTTTCTGTTTTCATGTCCTTGTTACCTATTGTCACCTTAGTTCAACAAATGATGACATATTTCGTTGTTCAAAGAGATTTGTATGAAGTTAGAGAAGCACCTTCAAAAACCTATAGTTGGTTTTCATTCATTACTTCCCAAATAACTGTTGAGGTACCTTTCCAAGCTGTGGTTGGTACATTGGCTTTCTTCTGTTGGTACTATCCTGTTGGTCTCTATAGGAACGCAGAGCCTACTGATATGGTCAATCAAAGAGGAGTTTTAGTATGGCTTTTCATAACGTTATTCTATATCTATGCTTCAACTTTTGGTCAAATGTGTATTTCATTTATTGAATTAGCTGACAATGGTGCTAACTTGGCAGTCTTATTGTTCACGATTTGTTTGACATTCTGTGGGGTTTTAGCAGGTCCAGATGCTTTACCACGTTTCTGGATCTTCATGTACAGATGTAATCCACAAACCTACTTAGTCCAAGGAATATTATCTACAAGTTTAGCTAAAACTGATGTTGTCTGCAGAGATGCTGAGCTTTTAACTTTCAATCCACCAAGTGGAAAAAGTTGTGGTGAATATTTGAAGCCATATATGACATTG
Organism: Yamadazyma scolyti; assembly: GCA_003707025.2. NCBI lineage: Eukaryota > Fungi > Ascomycota > Pichiomycetes > Serinales > Debaryomycetaceae > Yamadazyma > Yamadazyma scolyti. The sequence goes on along the minus strand of PPMW02000006.1, from coordinate 574,086 downwards.
GCTGGGGGTAACATTCTCAATCCAAACTCCACAGAATCATGTAAATTCTGTTCTATTGCTAAGACTGATGACTTCTTGGCTTCAATCAATTCTTACTACTCAGAGAGATGGAGAAACTTTGGTATATTTATTGCCTTTATTGCATTCAACGTTATCTTGACTGTGGGGCTTTATTGGCTTGCTAGGGTTCCTAAGCGCAGTAGACAACGTAAATAAGTGAATATATCCCAAACCGGTATAATCTCCGCTCTGCTCATCTCGTTTATCTCCGCCTGCTCATCTCCGGCTGCTCATCTCGCCATGTACCCCGCAAAAATCACAATAGAGACTCCGTCTTAATGATTCTCGCAAAGATAGCACTACCCAACAAATGAGGACAATTCCGGGAAGTTCGTCGATGTTCGTGGTAATAATGTCCATTTTGGGACAAGTTCCTGCAGCACTCTCTTGCATTCGAAGCTAATGATTGGCTACCCCAGGATTGAATGTCGCTGATCTTTATGCACCCCAGATTCTCGCAATTTTGACCCCCCATCTTCTTCTCCGGTAGGGGTCGGATTCTTCTATAGTGTTCCGTTGTCGGCTATTTAAGAGAATCAACTCCCAGATAATGGCTAGAATAAAATGCTTTGGTTCTACTGGCTCACAATAGTAGGGGCGTCTATCCTTTTTGAAAGTGATGCCAACACAATACCGTTGTATGAATCAAATCCTTCCGAATTGCTTGTTGACCCCTCCGACTGGCCTGGTGTAATTCGTGCTGCTAATGACTTAATTTCTGATTTTGGTAAAGTTACCGGAAATAATGATTCTTTTCTGTTGGTCAATACCTCGAGCTTTTCTGTTGATGATGATTCTACTAGAATTGTGGTAGGGACTTTGGGTAAATCAGAACTTATCGATACTTTGGTAGATGAAGGTTACCTCAATGTAAGTGATATCGCAGGTAAATGGGAATCCTATACCATCGTGCATATAGAAGACAGTAATACATTGGTTATTGCTGGTAGTGATAAAAGAGGTACCATCTTTGGAATTTATTCTATTTCTGAACAAATTGGTGTAAGTCCATGGTATTTTTGGAGCGATGTTCCAATTGAGTCTCATGAGTCAATTTATTTTAACACTTCTAGCTCTCCGATTATTCAGGGTGAACCAAGTGTTAAGTATAGAGGAATTTTCATTAATGATGAAGAACCATCTTTATCAGGCTGGGTTAATGAGAACTTCAGAGAAGGAGAATATACTCATTATGTCCATGAGTTCTATTCTACTGTTTTTGAATTGTTGTTACGTCTCAAAGCAAATTTCTTGTGGCCTGCTATGTGGAAAGGTATGTTTGGTTTAGATGATGATCAAAATCAATTTTGGGCTGATTACTATGGTATAGTTATGTCAACATCCCATACTGAACCTCTTCAAAGAGCTTCAAATGAATGGTCGTACGAAGGTGAAGGTGCTTGGGATTATACTACCAATAAGAAGAATATTTTGAAATACTGGGAAGAAGGAATTGCCAGAGGTAAAGATTATGAAGGTGTCTGGGTAGAAGGCATGAGAGGACTCGGTGATACTGCTATGTCTGACAATGTTGAATCTTCTCTCTTGGAAGAAATTATTGCCACACAACGAAAATTGTTGCAAAATGGATTTGGAAATGAAACCAATATTTCTGATATTCCACAAGTATGGTGCCTCTATAAGGAGGTTCAGAGTTATTATCAAAAAGGAATGAAGGTTCCTGATGATATCATTTTACTTTGGGTTGATGATAATTGGGGAAATATTAGAAGGTTACCTATTGATGATGAGAGTTCTAGACCTGGAGGTGCTGGTGTTTACTATCATTTCGACTATGTAGGAGATCCTCGTAACTATAAGTGGATAAATACAGTTTCCTTGGAAAGAACTTGGGAACAGATGAATTTGGCATATCAAAGAGATGCCAAAGAACTTTGGGTTGTAAATGTTGGTGATTTGAAAGGATTAGAGATCCCTATTTCTTACTTCATTGATATTGGCTATGATATGAACCGATGGGGTGATCCTAATAATGTCATTAGGTGGACTGAAGAGTGGACTGAGAAACAGTTTGGCGACTTTGTTGATTCTGATTCCGATATAGTAGAGATAGCTGATATCATTGACCAGTATGGATTTTTAGCAAATCGTATCAAATACGAATTGGTGAACGGGTCAATATTTTCCCTAACTAATTACAAAGAAGCTGATAATGTCCTCAAAGATTGGGCTACACTCTCTGATAGGGCATGGGATATTTACAATAATTCATTAGCAGAAGAAGCCAAACCAGCATTTTTCGAAATGGTATTGCATCCATGCCAAGCTGGTTATATTGTATACGATTTATATATTACAGCAGGCAAAAATGAGCTATATGCATCTCAAGGCCGTAATCAGGCAAATTCTGCAGCTGATTATGTTAAACAGAAATTCAAAGAAGATAATGAATGGAGAATTACATGGGACGAAACCTTAGATGGTAAATGGAAACATATGATGGACCAGCCCCACCTTGGTTACAGCAACTGGCAAAACCCAATGCGTGAAACGATGCCCTTTGTATCGGAGTTGTTATTAGACTCTGAAGCTATGAGTGGTGCTGCTGGTTTGACAATTGACCAGTCGAAAGGAGCAGTTCCAGGAGATAATCCATATAATGCTGTTTCTTATAGTAACAACACTTTGATCTTCCCACAGTTGAATCCATACTCAACAAATACGTGGATAGAAGTTTTCAATAGAGGCTATGAAGATTTTGAATTTGATTTTACTCCATGGAATGATTATGTGGAAATCTCGCCATCTTCAGGTAAAATCAACGCCTCTAATGACTCCCTCTGGAATTCTGTATTTTTAAATGTTAGTGTCAATTGGGATAAGGTTAAGGATGGATATAGTTTGGAGTACATCAATTTTACTTCTAATGTATCAACTTATTTCTACATTATTCCCACCATTTTGTTCCTTCCAATTAATAAAACTGAATTGCCAAAGGAGTATACTTCTGGTAATAAGACCTTCAAGGGATTTGTGGAATCTCAGGGTCATGTATCTATTGAGGCAGAGCACTTCAGGTCGAATTATTCCCAGAATGATACATACTATGTGAAGTTAGACAGATTTGGAAGAACTAAGTCTGCAGTTACCTTGTTTCCGGTTACTGCGGACTCTCAAAAGGCTACTAAAAAGGCTTCTTACTTGGAGTATGAATTTTATACCTTCACTGGTTCAAATGTAGCCAATATTACAACAATATTATCACCAAGTTTGAATACCAACCCCAACAGACCCTTGAAGTACGCTGTGGCAATTGATGATGATAAACCAACTATAGTACAGGTTTATAAGGATGCTACAGACCCTACTAAATATCCTACTGGCTGGGAAGAAGCAGTAGCCCAAAATGCATGGATCAAAAAGACTTCTCATAACATTGGGCCTGGTGCACACAGGCTTAAAGTATGGTTATTAGAGCCTGGTGTAGTAATTCAGAAATTTGTCATTGACTTTGGGGGAGTACAAGAAAGTTTCCTTGGGCCTCCAGAGAGTTATTACTTAGAGACCTAATCAGTAGTTAGTTTTATATTTTTTGCAGCCATTTATGAGCCTAGTGAAGAATTAGTATCACAGTAGCATCAATGTAGTTTCACTGTAATATCAATGTAGTTTCGAGTAGTAGCAAGTAGTATCATTACTGACTAGTATTTCCAAAGTAAAAGTACTAATCATAACCGATATCATCAGCACCCCATATTTTGATGGATTTTTAGTACGCACACACTTTTTAGTCATCAGTGAACATCACGCCAGAATCACTTCATCATTCGAATGTTACCCCAACCTATTGATCTTCAGAAGTGGATAAAAGAGAACAATCATCTTCTCAAGCCGCCAGTGAACAACTACTTGGTACACAGAGGAGGGTTTTCTATCATGATTGTAGGAGGACCCAATGCGAGAACAGACTACCACATCAACCAAACTCCAGAGTACTTCTATCAGTTCAAAGGTACCATGTGTCTTAAAGTAGTTGATGATGAAGAATTCAAGGACATTTATATTAAAGAAGGTGAGTCTTTCTTGCTACCCCCCAATACTCCACATAACCCCACCCGTTTTGCTGATACTATTGGACTCGTGGTTGAACAAGATAGACCCAAAGATTTACTTGACAAGCTCAGATGGTACTGTAAAGAATGTAAAGAGCAGATCCATGAAGTGGAGTTCTGGTGCTACGATTTAGGAACCCAAGTTAAAGAGGCAATAGTGGAATTTGATGGGAATATTGATGCCAGAACTTGTAAGAAATGTGGGACTTTGAACCACTCTCATCCATAGGTACTGTAAGGTCATATGTGTGTATATAAATATTTACTGCGTTTCAATGTCTAAGCTTCCCGTAGATTATCTACTCTTGTTTGCTCTTCTTGTAGAACTCTTCACCCTTATCGAAGACGAAATCGACTGCCTTTTCAACCGGCTCATCGAAGATGTAAGGTAAAAGAGGAACTACACTCAACCCAAGACCAACAGGTCCGTAATTTTTGAGCAATTTAATATTGCTATTCTTGAATAACACAGACGAGTATCTAACAGTGCTATGAATAGTGAAAGCTGGTAATCCCATCGATGCAACACTCTGGAATATTCCTCTTTTGACTGCTGACAATCTCCAGTCTTTTTCAACTATACTATTAGTACTATTCTCAAATGCCTTTACAGCGTCAGGATTGGACTCAGGATACGGATATTCCCATGGTTTCAAGCCGGTAGTATATCTACCTTCACTCTTCAACTTGACAATCCAAGATGAGTAACTGACGTCTCCCAAGATATATAACCAAGATATAGCATATCCGAAGCTCACAATATATGGGTGAGCAATTGGTCTGAAACTCTCACCAATGTCGGAAGTATAAGCAACATAACGATGGGAAGCTTGTAAAATAGTTCTCATACGATTAGCATAAGCAGCATATCTCAAATTGCTTTGGTCCTGCTCTGTTTGGGGCAGTAACGATTCAGCTACCTGGTTCTCAGCAGTAGTCATGGTGATTCAGATCGTTTCAGTCTATGTGGTGTGTCTGCTAGCTCTATGGTGTGTCTGCTGGCTCTATGGTGTGAAGTCCTACTGATCTACTGGCTCTATGCTGGTTCGATCTCTAATCTGTGAACTTGTCAAAACTTGCCAAGATTTCCGAACCAATTCTGAGCCAAATTCTGAGCCTCTGGGACAAATTGTGGGACAAAATTACCGAGCCGAAATTCCTACTGCCACTGAATTTAGCAATATTCAAGGAAAAATAGTGGTAGAAGTGGACTGTTGAACAGACTCTGTGGTAGGCTCTTGAACCACTCTTGAAGGGGTTAAAAGCTGAAATAGTCGATTACTGCATTTCCATAATTGCCAAATTCACATTTTTACTCTCAAATTATTCAAAAAGTAAGTTTACTCTCGTTACTCTCAGTGATGGACCCTAGATTTAAGAAGGTCGTCAAAGGTAAGACGAAGAAAAGAGTCAAAAACGATCTGACTGATATCATGGTGTATCTCGTATATGTCAACTATATACAGAAACTCCTTGAGAGGTCAGTGGAACATGATGAGGTAGATGTAGACCTCATTCGTAAGAACTCACAAATCCTTATGAAAAATTACCGTGGTTGAACCTAATGACATAATGATAATATACAAGATCCAGCATACTTTATCTACACTCTGTATTCGCTACGGCTGGCTCCTTAGTACCTCCCTGAGCCTGTCCCAAGCTCGTCTCCTACTTCTCCTGCCTCAGTACAATTTTCGCTGGCTGATCACGAAAATTATGGTTCAATTAATAGTCCGGTTTGTGGACTCTGGTCTGGGTAATAATGTAGCGGATTACCCTATTCCTGATCACAATGATATCACATACTCCAAGCTCAAGAAACTTATCCGGGAACATGATCCTTATTGTGCCGATAAGCGCCTCAAACTTATCTATAATGGTAGAGTGTTGAATGAACATACTGATTTCAGCAAGGACCTAGTAAGTAAATATAGTGATCCCGATGCCATTGCTTATATCCATTGTGTGATTGGCGAACATCTTAGTGCCAAATTGCTCAAACAAGAGAATGAATTGGATAATAAAACTGTGGAAACAACCACTAACCCCGAAGTTATTGGGTTTGATCGGTTGCTCCAGCAAGGGTTCAGTCAAGAGGATGTTAATGAGTTACGTACACAATTTGAACAAATCTACAATGTCAGTCGAGTAACCTCCCAAATCAATGATTTGGAAGAAGAAGAAAACCGCCAAAACTACCTCCGTCAATTGGAAGAGAGATGGATCAATTCTACAGTGACCCCAGCAAACTCAAGTATTCCCCCTCCAGCTCCCCCTGTTAATGAGGATTTGGACCCTGTAAGTGCACCGGTTCCAGCAGAGCCAGAGGAAACAAGAAATGATGATATGCTTGTGGGATTACTTGTAGGAGTATTCTTAGGCTCCCTAGGAATTTTGTTCATTCTAATCGACAGCAGCGTATTCAACAAACGACAAAGAATGGCCATAGGCGCTGGCGTCTTCTTGAATTTCTCCATGGCCCTCATCAGTGGACAGTGGATCTAAGAACAATAGTATATATAGTAAATTAACAGAGATATAGAAAGTATGTATGCCCTACCAGCCCTGGCATCTCCATAAGAAGAGGCCAAAGGGGCGTTAAGATGGACAGTTTATCTCGCCATTAACTTGACGCTTGCCGACTCGTAGGAAATCTGAAAAAGACAAGCAACACGGTAATAGTTAAGGCTGCCGCACAAAGATTTTTCTTCTTGCGATGCCTTTTTATATACTTTGTTGATGTCCGGGTAAGTATAGTTGATGTAGGCAGCTTATATTAAACTAATGGGAAGCATAGATCTTTATGATGGAAGAGGTTACAGGTAGTCAAGGTTTTGAAATTCGTTTCAATTTAACCATTTTAATGTCGTTTTATATTGAACTTTAAGATCCCCCATAAGTGACCTGCATAAAGGCTCAATTTTTGCAACCGGAGTCCGATGGATAGCAGTATAGTGATTTGGGGGTAATAGTGGGAAGGAATGTAAGAAATGGGAAGATGGACAAGCGATAAGCAAGGACGTGAGGAAGGGGACTTGGGAAAGTAATAAAATTAAGATTGCTTTAAAGTATAATGGTTTCATTATTAGTTCCGAAGGAAAAGAGAGGCCGTCATTACATAACTAACCTTAATTTCTCTCATGATAATGATATTATTTAACACAAAGCATACAAAAAACCATAATTATGACAGCTTTATAAACAAACACCATAACACAATCTCACTCTCAATTGCTTCTTCTTCTTCTGCTTCGAAGCTTCGGACTTCAATTCTATTATTTCCCCAACGTCTTATTGGTCTGGGGCTTATCTACGCCTGTACCGGCCCTGAAAATTTTAACACCCACCACTAATACCATTTTTACTCCTCTACCCTAACTGGCCCCAACAAGAACATCACCACCAACCGTTTAAACTTTCCCATCCGCAACTACCCGATTTCTACCCCTCCACCCCAATCGCCGATAACTAAGTAAATCGCTGTGGAGAAAATCTCATAGAAAAATAAAAATTTTCTTCATTAACTATCAAAAATGTCCGACAAACCATTACCATTTATCTACCAGTTCATCTCTGGAGCCGTAGCTGGTGTTTCTGAGATCTTGGTTATGTACCCATTAGATGTGGTAAAGACCAGACAACAATTGGATCAAACCAATGCCTATAAAGGTACTCTTCAAAGTTTAAAGAAGATAGTCGCTGAAGAAGGATTCTCCCGATTATATAAGGGTATATCTGCCCCAATTTTGATGGAAGCTCCTAAAAGAGCCACAAAATTTGCTGCTAACGATGAATGGGGGAAATTTTATAAGAATCTCTTTGGAATTAACACCATGAATCAACCTTTGGCTGTTTTAACTGGTGCCACTGCTGGTGCCACTGAGTCATTCGTAGTGGTACCATTCGAGTTGATTAAGATCAGATTACAGGATAAGACTACCAAGTTCAACGGAATGGGTGATGTCACCAAGGACATTATTAAAAAAAATGGTGTTTTAGGCTTATATAAAGGATTGGAGTCCACCTTGTGGAGACACATTATGTGGAACGCAGGATACTTTGGGTTGATTTTCCAGGTTAGAAGCTTGATGCCTGTTCCAAAAGATTCCACCCAAAAGACTTTAATTGACTTGACCTGTGGTACTATTGGTGGTACTTTTGGTACTATTTTAAACACACCTTTTGATGTCGTCAAGTCCAGAATCCAGGCCGGTTCTACTAAGTACATCTGGACCATACCATCATTGTTTACTGTTGCTAAAGAGGAAGGTTTTGGTGCTCTTTACAGAGGTTTTGTCCCTAAGGTCTTGAGATTAGGACCTGGAGGAGGTATTTTATTAGTTGTCTTTACTACATGTATGGACTTCTTCAGAACTGTTCACTACAAGGATTAAAAATGAGAGATTGAGCTTGCGAAGCAATCAAGAGATCCAGAGAGTAGAGAGTATACAGGCGTGCGTGAGTGAGCCTAGGTGTTATTAGGATTGTTGCTGATTATACCTTTACTTTTTTCTTCAGTTCATTAACCCGTATAAGTAATAGATTATTTATATCCATTCTATCTCTTGTCTTTTCACTTCATATACCATTATAGCCATGGTCTACTTCTTCAGAATTGTATATTATCAACATATCTGGCCCGTATGAACTATTTCCACCACCTCATTGCACCCAAAGGCAGGATCACTCCACGATTAGATGTTAATGACTATCTCATTGAAGTCGATCTCTATGAGCTCCTCTTTTGTCTCCTGGACCTCTGGCTCAAACTCGGCAATAGTATTCACCAACTCCGGTGAATCTGGCTCAGAGTCAATGAGATTAATTTTCTGTTTGTCATCATTCCTCAAGTCAAATTTCAAAAGCAAAAAGGCCTTAAGGTTAGTTAAGTTGACGAAAGGCTCGATATTGGCGTTATTAAACCTCTCAAAATTCAATAGAAGTTGATAAATAAGGCTAGTATTAATAGGATGTTGGAGAATTGATTCAAACACAGCTAATATTTCTGTACTTAGATCGGGGTTCCTAATATATAATTCATTGAATTTGAAGAGCGAGATAAGACTGTTGACTAACTCTTCATAGTTGTAATTCTCATCTATGATAATCGATAAACATTTACGGATAAGCTTCATGCTTATGATAAAGTTCTTAGTACTGAGTCTTTTGTTTATGTTGAATCTTATAAGTGTAAGAATACAATCTAAAATATATGATGTTATAGGTTTAGTCTCTCCGAGGCTTTTATTCAATGGAACTAGTGGTAATTTCTGATGACATAACTTCCATTTGAACTCATTTATGGTGATATCTTTGATATTTGGAATCTTTAGTAATGAGCTATAGATATCAAGTATTAATCTGGTAGTAGCCAGTGAAGACTTTAGCTTATATTGATAAGTTAGAACATATGAGCTTAAACATAACCATGAATATAAGCTATCACGTTCAAGGCTATCATTTTCAGCACTAATAACATAAGTGGAGCTACGAATGTATAAAGAAATTGGTACAAATTCCTGGGAATCAAAATTTTCAAGTTGTTGGAATTGATTTTCTTTGAATCTAGATTCGAACAGTTTATGGGAAGGGATCAGTTTAATGAAACTGTCATTTAAATACTTGTCTTGGAAATCAAATAAGTTGGCAGTCATCCAGTTGAAGAAAGACTGGTTCATTACTTGGTGATCATAAAGATCATTTGTGAAAATATAATTATATTTCAAGTTAAGAAGTAAAAGATCGTAGAAATACGAAGGTTCTAGGTCAACTTTTTCGTTTGAAATTCCAATAATAAAGAATATTCTAGTCAATGATTCTGTACTTAACGTTATAGTAGGCTTTTTATCGGCAACTGGATGAGTTTTATGAAGAATAATAGATAATACCTCACCATATTTTATAGTTCTAATAGGATCTAAATGATCGGGATCATATTTTACATAAGTAATATAATCATATACTAAATAGATGATCTCTTTTATGATCATCAATTGTTGTTGATTGACCACGTCCAAGTCAAATATAGGTAATAATTGTTGCAAATACCAATGACTTAAAGCTAAAAGAGTTCCTATGGATTCAGTAGTAGTAATCACATGAATTTTTTGAGCAACATTCAAACTATCCAAGAGAATTCTCAAGATCTTGAAGAAATTACTTATCAATTCCAATTTTAATCCTTCATCAAGGTTCTTAAATGATGTCTTTTTTAATACTATAGGCTCGGATTTAATACTATTAGATCTCGGCTTCAAGTTTGTTATATCATCATCTTCATCAAGGTTACTTTTTGGTTTAATATTATACACTTGTTTTAGCTGTTGTTTATGTTTATAGTCAATTAAATCGCCAAGTATAACAACTCCATGGTTAATAGCTTCTATAACTATTCTATCATTATTGGTATCTTTAAGATTACTTACTATTGTAGATTTTAATGCATCACTATGAACAATCGTCAGGTAAAATATTTCATAATACTCTTGATTATGTTCAATGTCCTTGTTAAATATCGTCCCATACAATTGAATTGTGGAGTTCATAGTGCTGAATACTATTATTTTCGCAGTAATAAATAATTAAGCTTTTACTAGATGAAATTTTTCATTTCTATCTTAAATTTCTTCAAATTTCAACCAGTTATTCCCTTTCTTATTAATAATTTCCTTACCAACTTTCATCATTTCTCTCCTATAATTAACTCTCTTATTCCTTAAGGAACTTCATGGAAGTTCAAAAAAGTCGTGTACCGTCCATCTATAAAGCGCTGAAAAAAAAAGTTAGTGACTAATTGAAATATGTCAGATTGGGATTCAGTTACTATTATCGGCCAAAAGGCAAGAGTTGGAGGCGGTGGTCCAAGGCAAACAGTTGCCAAGACCTCTTCACAATTAAATGCTGCTAGAAGAACCGGTGCTGTTGTTGGAACAGAGAAAAAATATGGTACTGCTAATACGAAGGCAAACCCTGAAGGTCAGAGATTAGCTAAATTAGATGATGCTGATGATGTTGTTGCCGTTAAGAAAGTGGATACTAGTGTAGGTAAGGTTATTTCTCAAGCCAGACAGGAGAAAAAGTTAACCCAAAAGGACTTGGCCACTAAAGTCAATGAGAAGCCCCTGGTAATCAACGACTATGAGGCAGGAAGAGCAGTTCCAAACCAGCAGTTGTTGGGTAAGTTGGAAAGAGCATTGGGTGTTAAGTTGAGAGGTAAGCAAATCGGTGAGCCTCTCTTCAAGAAGAAGTAAAGGGTAGTACATAGCACGAATTGACGTTCACACCAAGTTTCTGGCTCTTCAATCCTCTTGAGAGCTTCTCTTAGCAGGCTTTCTTACAAGCTTTCTTACAGGCTTTCTTACAGGCTTTTCTTTGTAGAATTCTCTTTGTTGGTTCTCTTTGTAGAATTTTCTTTGCAGGATTCTCTTTGCAGGACTCTTCACAAGTCCTTGCAGCTCTTTTGGTTCTCTTGCAGCTGTTGAGCGCCTCTTTTCTCGTATCTTCCAGAATGTCCGGATGGCATCTTATATTTCCATACTAAAATTAGGTGGCCTGTTACCTTGACTCGTCCTTTGGTGTGGCTGCCAAATGCCGTTGAACTGCTCGCTTCCACTTTCCGCTGTTTCTTCCCCTCCTCAAAGTGAAAACTACTTCAAAAGCCTCTATGAGCAAGTAAATTAAACATTAGGAGGAATCAAGTCAGGAAATGCCGCCAAGCCCTTATAAGCACATATATATACTCATTAGGAAATTATTCGCTTAAGACTACTGGAAATTAATATGCACGAAGCACGCAAGAAATCAGCCTATTGTTGAAATACGGTAAGAATTAATCTGCCCCACATACGGCAGAAAGTTTTACTTGTCCCGAAAAAACTATAAATTGCCCAATGGTTTCTTGATTGTCGTTTTCAATGAAAGAAGTTTATTCGGTGAAGTCAAATCACTCCAGACCAAGTATCTATAGAAGTGGGTCTTCGTATTTGGATATTTCCATCTCAAATTCAAGAATTGTTGATGTTGATGAAGAAGGTATACCAGTAGGTTTAGATAAAAACACGACCTTGCATCGTGGGTTAAAACTGAGACATGTACAATTGATTGCTTTAGGAGGATGCATAGGTACTGGTTTATTCATAGGAAGTGGTGGAATACTTTCTGTAGCTGGGCCAGCTTCGTTATTTCTTTCATATGTCGTCATATGTGTTGTTGTCTATTTTGTTATGAACATGTTGGCAGAAATGATCACATTCTTGCCATTACCTGGTAATGGTTCTCAGTCTTTTGTTAAAGATTATGTTGATGATTCATTAGGTTTCGCTATCAGTTGGAATTATTGGTATGCTTTCTCAATTTTGGTAGCTACTGAAATTACGGCTGCGGCATTGTTGATCGACTACTGGCCTAACAGTGTTCATCCTGCTGTATGGATTACCATTTTCTTGGTAGTTATGGTGTCTCTCAATTTAACGTCAGTCAAGGTATTCGGAGAAGCTGAATTTTATTTTGCATCCATTAAAATTTTCGCCATTCTAGGTCTCATTATAGTGGGAATTGTTTTATTCTTTGGAGGGGGTCCTAACCATGACAGATTAGGATTTCGGTACTGGAATGATGGGTTGGCATTTAAACCATATTTGGTAGAAGGACATACAGGTGAATTTTTGGGCTTTTGGTATGCTCTAGTAAGAGCAGGTTTTGCATTTATCTGCTCACCAGAGTTGGTTGCAACTGCAGGCTCAGAAGCTGTGAAACCAAGAACTAATATTCCAAAAGCTGCTGATAGGTTTATCTACAGGTTAACTTTCTTTTACATCTTAGGGACTTTAGTAATTGGAGTCATTTGTGATTCCAGAAGTCAAAATCTTATTAATGGTGCCAGTGATGCTAGTGCATCCCCATTTGTTATTGGTATTAAAAATGCAGGCATTCCAATATTAGACCACATCATAAATGGTGCAATTTTGACTTCTGCTGCATCTTCAGGTAATTCATTCTTGTATTCTTCCTCTAGAGTGTTATATTCCAACGCAGTAAAAGGAATTGCACCTTCTATATTCAAGAGAGTCAATCGCTTTGGATGTCCATATTATGCAGTCATTGCCACTTCCTTAATTGGTTGTTTGGCTTACTTAAACTCATCTTCTAGCTCGGCAAATGTATTCACTTGGTTATCTAATATTGCTACAATTTCAGGATTCTTATCTTGGATAGCCCTTGCATTTGCATATACTAGATGGAGAAAAGCGATAACTTACCACAATCTCTGGGATAGAGTCACTTACACAACTCCTTTTCAACCATTTGGTGCTTATTTTGTTATTTTCTTGGTAACTTTAATATGCATAACCAATGGGTTTGCTGTATTCTTTTCATTCAATGGATCCGATTTTGTTGCTGCTTATATTACCCTTCCCATTTTGTTGGCATTATATGTAGCTCACAAAATCTATGAGTATATAAAATTCAAGAGAATTAGATTTACAAGACCTTTATCTGAATTCGACTTGATTACAAATTTGGACTTAATAGAAGAAGAGGATACCTCTTTTACTATAAGACCACCAAAGAACGTCATCGAAAAGATTTGGTTTTGGATAGCTTAGTTATATTTGTATAGTAAAATTTATGGTTGCAAAAACAGGGTATGCGCACGACTCATCGATATAATGGAATGCGAATAATTTTTATGAAGAGTACAAGATGAGTTTATCACAGCAGTTGAGTTCTATTAGTCAACAGAATACGGGTACTGTAATAGATCGTAAGAGTAGGGCTAAGATTCACTCACGATCTTTAATCTTTGACCCTAAAGTTGCTGCAACTCAAGATTATGATTTTATATCACAAATTGCATTAGAAGGTCTCGAAGAGCTTATTCAAGTAGATAGACGATTTGCCAATTTTGAAAAGACCTTATTCAATGATACTACCGTTCACTTTGACAGGCTTGTTCAAAGTCCAGACACCATCAAGAATTTGAACAACACCGTTGATCAATTTTTACTTTTGGTTTCACCATACCTCAATTTAAATTGTTCTATTAAGGCATTAGAATGGTTGGTTAGGAAGTTTAACATTAACTTATATAATTCAGAAATGCTCCTATTGATTTCATTAACATACTATAAGGATCCTATTTTCATAAGAATATTGAATGTAATTCCTAAGTCATCTTTTCCTAAAGTATTTGAATCAATATTAGGATTCAAAGATTCATTGAAAAATCCATCATCATTTTCTATATTAAAAAACTTTTTAAATAACTTGGAGCTTTTCAAGTTGTATACACATTTCATAATTGATCAATTAAAGAAGAAATTGATTTTCAAACAACAACTTGTATTTTATTTATCAGTTTCAGTACAATATTTGGCATCAAATTCTAAAAAGCTTGAGTTTTTAGAACAAGAAATATTACCTATTTTATTAGAATTAGTAGGTAATTTACTTTTACCAGGTTCGAATGATTTGAAATTAACTGCATATTCTTTGATATCAGTATTATCTTCTATTGTTCCTTTAAATTCTACTATAGTACTTTCTTTAACTGATTCAATTCTCACAGAGGAAGGCCTTAGTGAGCCAATAATCAAAAAGACTTTGATTACCCTCGGTCAATTATGGACTAACTTTGTCCCTGAAAATGAAGAAGTTGTCATCAAATACTTCGATATGCCCGAGGATATTGTCAAATCCATTGTTAATGAAAACTTCAATTTCAACAAGTTCTTAATTTATTATTTTTTGTCAAACATTGGCCAAACTCATACCTTCTTCAAATACATCAGTTTAGATAAAAAAGACAACTTTGATACAATTCTTGTTGGATTATTGAAGGAAATTGAATCTGTGGATGAAGCCACTAAAACTGCCGTATCAGATTCTTTGGTTATTATGTATAACTTCAATAAGACTTACTTTAAAGAAACTTTGAAAGTCTTCAAACCTGATTTGTCAATCCCAGATTTGGAAATGATCCTTATGACCAGTTTGGATGTGGAAGAACCTATCGTTATCGAAATAGATGACGACGATGAAGAGAATATAGTTGAAGAAGAAGAAGAAGAGGAGGATGTAAATATCGAAGAGTGTTCCATTAAATCGTTTTTCACCTCTTCTGCTACTGAAGACTTCAATAAATATGCCAAGATTGTCATGAAGAATTTGAATGCTAATGTTGGTAATAAATTCACACCAGAGAGTTATATTACTTTCCTCATTAGATTTGCATTGACTCCTTCAATTCCCTTACTTGCAAGATTGAGTGTATTGAAGAAACTCAAGCAAAGATGGACCAAATTAATAAAGGCTAACGATCATGAACTTTATTTAGTATTGCCCATCTTGTTATTAGGATTGTATGATCAGAGTAAATTGATTAGAGTTAGTTTTGTAAATTTGGTTAAGAAAATGCTTCCTAGACATAAGAAGGGTGACTTGTACTTGGAAGATGAGATCTATTTGGAAACTGCAAACAGCGATAGAAGTTTACTCTCTCCAAAGGATGGAAACTATTTGGTAGAAATTCTCCATAAAGATGATAAACTCAATGATATTGTTGTTGATAGAGCTAAATTCATCGACTTCATTGTATCAATCTTCACATATTCCAAGTCCACATCCAAGAAGTTTGGAGCTACTTACTTGAAAGGATTTATCTTAAACCAATGGTCATTACCATTTTTACCATTTAAAACTCAAATATGGGAAGTTGTAAGCATTTTGAATAAGCAATCAAATGATTATAGGGCACACTTTATTGAAAATGATTTAAGCGTAAAGAATACCTTACAAAACCCAATTTTGATTAATATCATTGGTGGAGCACCTATAAATGATAAGGTAGCCTCTAAAGAAGTGGATATTTTGCTACATCTCTTGTCTAATGAATCCAGTCAAGACGCTGTTAGTGACAGGATCCCAATTATCTTCGAATCCTACAAATCTAGTGATTTGAAATTTAAGATTGTCATGAAACTCATTGATTTAATGATTAGTGTCAATACTTCATTTGATCCCTTTGATACTTTAATTAAGCTTAAACTAAACTTTAGTCTTGTATCTTCTATGTTGGGTACTGTTCAATTAAATGAACAGGTGCCGGACCAATCAGTAGTTAAGAGAAAGAGAAGATCTTCTAGTCAAACCAAGCAAGCCATGGCTAGAAATGATATCAATAATATGGCTGCTGTTCATTTAAGAAAATTGACAGTCATTTTAGAATGCTTGGAGTATAATTTGAATGAAGCTATCAAAAACAACCAAAATGAAGACATATCCTGTCCTGAATTATTAATAGAACTATTTAAAGTATTAACTGACTTGGATTACTTAGGTAACGATGGTCATTTACCGGTGTTATATGCTCAAGAAGCTTTAGCCAGTTGTATGATTAATTCCATCAAGTTAATGAAAACCAAGGATTTCCAATTTGATTCGAATTCTATCAGAGCTGATTTGATTGTCAATTCTATTAGAAACTCCACTAGTCCTCAAGTTCAAAATAAGTTATTATTAGTAATAGCTGAATTGGCTTCTTTAGCACCAGAGATAATTTTACACTCTGTAATGCCAATATTCACCTTTATGGGTGCACATACCATAAAACAAGACGATGAGTTTTCAAATTCCGCCTTACAAGAAACTGTTTCAAGAGTTATTCCAGCTTTAGCTAAGAACGGTACTACTAATATTGATGAAGATATCGAATTCTTATTGGCCAGTTTTGTTGCTGCTTTACAACATATTCCAAGACATCGTCGTAATAAGTTGTTTAGTTCTTTGGTGACTACTTTAACTGTTGAGAAGTCCTTACCTAGTATCTTATTCTTGGTCGGACACCAGAACTTCAGACAAGAAAGTAGAGAATTTGTTGAATTTTCTTCTTCCTTACTCAGAAACTTTGATCCAAAGGATCAGTTGACGAGTATCTACAAGTTATTGCAGTTATGGAATGAACTTCCAAATGAGCAAGTTGCTAAAAACTCTGACGAATATAACAAGTTAATCAAAAGACCAGTTTTTGGAGCTTCGGTACTCTCATTGTCATCTGAAGAATTAGCAAATTTGAAGATCAGTTTATTAAACTATATCATTGATATCATCAGTCCAAAGGATGACTTCAATGAAATCAATTTATTAAAATTGAAGCTTAATGTCTTTTTACTTGATTCTGATATTGAAGATGTTGAAAAGACTTTCTTATTAACTGAATTCAACAAAATCATCTCATTCCTTCTCAATGCCATTGATGATGATAAGAGATTCAATAAGTACATTCTCAAGAACTTGAATAACCTTTTGGACATGTTACCTTTGACTTATTTCATAAACTCCATAATCGATTCTTTGAGACCGGAATCTATTAGTGATAAAAAGATCACTAAGAACTTCTTGAACTTAGCTAACTATAAATTCGAAAATGAATTGAATATCAACAATTTCAATGACGAATTGAAGGCCTTAGTTCTTGATAGCTTCTTACCAGTATTGGTCAATGGTATTGAAAGAAACTTCGATATTGAATTACAACAAGCATACTTGGACTGTTTTGCAACTACTATCAATAAGGTATTTATTGTACATGCTGATAACTTCCAAGAAAACTCAAAGTTCTTAACCCAAAGTTTAACCCTTGTAATTTCTGATAAAGGATATTTGAGCGAGAGCCCCGAGTTAATCATATCATCTATTAATGTCATCATTAACATTATCAGTATATTAGGAATAAAAGCTATAGGGCAATTCCCTAAGATCATCAAACCATCCTTTGATATCTGGACGAAATTTGAAGATGAGTTAATTCAAACTTCTATTTTAGTCTTATATTCCAATTTAATCAAAAAATTGCCTGCTTTCTTAGGTTCCAATTTGGAACCTATCATTTTAACAATTTTGAATAGTAGTATTGTTGCTAATGAACTCAGATCTGAAATAACTAACTCGATAGTTAACCATGTTGAGCTTTCAGTGGTATTGAAGAGCTTATGTAATATCTGGATCAACAAGAAGTTCTACGAAAATGATAAGCCTGATAACTTAGGTTTGTACTTGAATATGATGGAGTTAACAGTAGCAAATATTGATAAGAAATCTGCTATCAGCAATTCTACCTTATTATTAAAATGGCTCATTAAATCATTTGAATTTAGATATCATTGTGAGATTAATGATAGATTTAATGTCAATACTATTCACAGATTAGAGAGTTCTATTTATAAAATAGGTATTAGCTTCATCATGAAATTGAATGATAAGAGTTTCAGGCCATTATTTGCTTCGTTGACTAGATGGACGTTCAATGGTGAAGATAGTGAAGTGGAAAATGAAATTTCAAGATATTTATCATTCTTCAAATTTTTTAACAAGTTACAGGAAGAACTCAAAAGTATTGTTACATCTTACTATTCATATCTTATTGAGCCTGTTGCTGAAACTCTCTCAAAATTGGGTAAAGGTGAGATTGTAGATATTAACTTGAGAAGAATTCTTTTGATTTCCTTGAATGCTTCCTTCAAATATGATCAAGATGATTATTGGTCACAAGAGCTGAGATTCCAGTTGATTCATGAGCCTTTACTCGCTCAATTGAACAATATCGAGGATTCTATTGGTAAGTACTTAGTCAAGGCTATCACCAACTTTGTTGCTAATGTTTCTTCTGATGAATATAATAATGTCATCATCAACAAACTCATCAAGTACGTTTCAAGTGATGAAGAGGTGACTTCGCATACCAAGATCTGGGCCATCAGAACTTTGAAGTCTATTTTCCAGAAACTTGGTGAAACTTGGTTGAATCACTTGCCAACGTTAGTGCCTTACATTGCCGAATTATTGGAAGATGATGATGAAGCTGTGGAATTGGAGGTTAGAAAGGGTCTTGTCAGGGTTATCGAGAATGTTCTAGGTGAACCCCTTGACCGTTATTTAGATTAAACAATGGAATATATGTCCACCACGTAGTAAATACACCACCTCCCATACTCTTCTGTAACCCCATGGATCAATACCAATAGCTGCAAAAAATTAAAATTCAAATCGTGTCCAAACCAAAGAAGTTTCTTAGAAGCTCACCAAAAAAAATTTAAAGTGAAAAATTCCCCAAGTTCTACAAGATGGTATGTATGACGTAAAAAAGTGGAGAAGAGTAGTACTAACATTATAGTCATTATTAAAGAGTGCCCAAAGCTTGAAGCCATTGTTCGATAGAGTTTTGATCCAAAGATTGAAGCCTCAAACTCAAACTGCCACTGGTATCTATATTCCAGAGAAGAACCAAGAGAAGTTGAACCAAGGTACCGTTATTGCCGCCGGTCCAGGTATTGTTAATACCACTACCGGACAGACCATTCCAGTTTCATTGAAGACTGGTGACAAGGTATTGTTGCCTCCATTCGGTGGTAACCCTGTCAAGGTTGGTGACGAAGAGTACTTGTTGTACACCGACAAAGAAATCTTAGCTAAGATCGAGTAGTGTAAATAGAATAAACGATCAGCCATTGTCCACTTTGCTTTTCTTCTCTCCTCCCTGGTTTCCCTCCCTCCTCTCTTGCTAGTCGCCCCATCTGCTCTCATCGCTGGTGCTCGCTTTTCGTCTCTGTCAGGCTTAGTTTTATCGCACTTTGATAAGGGATGACTGAAAGATTCGCCCAGTTCAAGTTGGTGCTTTTGGGAGAGAGCGCTGTGGGTAAGTCGTCCATTGTGCACCGGTTCGTCAAGAACACCTTTGATAACTTCAGAGAGTCCACCATTGGGGCGGCTTTTCTCACACAGACAATCACATTACCAGAGACAAACACCACCATAAAGTTCGAGATCTGGGATACCGCTGGCCAGGAGAGATACAAGTCATTGGCACCCATGTACTATCGAAATGCCAATGCTGCGTTGTGTGTTTATGACATCACCAATCCTTCTTCGTTTACCAAAGCTCAGGATTGGATTAAAGAGCTTAAAAAGCAAGCCCCGGAGGGGATCGTCATTTGTTTAGTTGGGAACAAGACCGACTTAGAAGAAGAAAGACAGGTGAACCAACAGGAAGTGTCCGATTATGTATTTTTATTGAATCAACAAGAAGATAACCTCATTGTTACAGAATGTTCAGCCAAATCTGGCGATGGTGTATTAGAAATTTTTGACAAAATAGGTAGGGCATTGCCTGTAGAACAGGCTGTATCCAACCAGACCCAAAGAGTTCCTCGTAAACTGGGTGTTGACTTGGCCAGAGCCAGACAGCAGCAGCAACAGAGCGGTTGTTGTTAAGTTTATCCATCATTAGTCAGAATCATTAATAAACATTCAAGTAGATAGTGGCTAGAATACACTCCACGGTACTACAACTGTATCTCTTATTGCATCTTACATACTCACTATATGCCTTTCGCTCTACAACTGAGTATCTGGCATTCAAGACAGACAATTTAAGGTGGCTGCAAACACTACTCTCTTATAAATGTAAGAGAAGAAAAGCTCTATTTGTCCATACAAATTCCCCGTCAACCTCTGTATATCCGCAATTGAAATCATCACCTTCGTACACCATCTCCTCCATTAACTTCCCCAAATCAACATATATGAACTGTACAAATGTTCTCCGGGTAACTCTTGATCAACCTGCTTCAAACCTAAAAACACATTTTTGCCTCACACGACCCATTAATGAAAAATTCAATTTGAGTGAAAAAAATTTTTCACTTTAATATCATCATGTCTTCTAGACCACAAGTATCTGTTATCTCCACCGCCGGTGAACAAACCTCCAGCCAAGTCGCTCTTCCAGCTGTCTTCTCTGCTCCAGTCAGACCAGACATTGTCCACTCTGTTTTCACCAGAGTCAACAAGAACAAGAGACAAGCTTACGCTGTTTCTGAAAAGGCTGGACACCAAACCTCCGCTGAATCCTGGGGTACTGGTAGAGCTTTAGCCAGAATCCCAAGAGTTGGTGGTTCCGGTACTCACAGATCCGGTCAAGCTGCTTTCGGTAACATGTGTAGAGGTGGTAGAATGTTCGCTCCAACCAAGACTTGGAGAAGATGGAACATCAAGGTCAACCACAACGAAAAGAGATACGCCACTGCTTCTGCTATTGCTGCTTCTGCTGTCACCTCTTTGGTTTTGGCCAGAGGTCACAGAGTCGAACAAGTCAAGGAATTACCATTGGTTGTCTCTAACGACTTTGAGTCCGTTCAAAAGACCAAGGACGCTGTTGCTGTCTTGAAGTCTATTGGTGCTCACAAGGATGTTGTTAAGGTCATCAAGTCCAAGAAGTTGAGAGCCGGTAAGGGTAAGTTGAGAGGTAGAAGATTCACTCAAAGAAGAGGTCCATTGGTCGTCTATGCTCAAGACAACGGTCTCGTCAAGGCCTTGAGAAACGTCCCAGGTGTCGAAACCACTTCCGTCAAGCACTTAGGTTTGTTACAATTAGCCCCAGGTGCTCACTTGGGTAGATTCATCATCTGGACCCAAGGTGCTTTTGAAGCCTTGGACTCCATCTACGGTTCTGAATCCACCAAGTCCATCAAGTCCAACTACTCCTTGCCATCTAACATCATTGCCAACACCGATGTCACCAGATTGATCAACTCTGCTGAAATTCAAGCTGTTGTTAGACCAGCTGGTCAAGCCACTCAAAAGAGAACTCACGTCCTCAAGAAGAACCCATTGAAGAACAAACAAGTCTTGTTAAGATTAAACCCTTACGCCAAGACCTTCTCCAAGGAAAAATTAGGTTCTGCTAAGGCCCCAAAGACCTCCGCCAAGCCATCCAAGGGTGCCTTCGCTGAAGTTTTGAAGCAATAGACAGGTATAGTTAATTATACATCCTAAATAACATTGTCTCTGCGTCAGTCTAAGAAAATCGCTCAACCATTGCCTCTACATCTCTCCATAGGTCTACGAGTAACTAATCAAACATTATCATTATAAACTAACTAATTGGTTTAAGAACATTTTCTTCGAAATAGGAAAGTCCGGTGGACGAGTCGGTACCTACAATATTACCTCTAGAGTCGCTGTACTCACAGATGGTATATTGCTTCCAGACATTGTCACACGATACGTAAGCACATCCTAGCTTAGAAGTAGATTTCCAGACAAGTTGTGTAAAGTGGCCAGCGGCTTCACTGAAACCTGGGTTACTGTAATCGTAAGACAGAATCTCATCGTACCAAGCATCAACTGGGGAAATACCACCACTGTAACCAGCAGCTAAGTTCTCACCGTAAGGGCCTCCAGAGTGGATTAACTGAACATTATTACAAGAGAAGGACTTGGCAGCATAATCAGCAGCATATTGCGCTAATGTACTATCCCAAGTTAAGTCTTGGACGCCATGCAAGGCTCTCTTCTTGTTGTGTTCATCCAAAATATCTTGTTCGAAATCGCTAAGACTGGAAGTTGAAGTTGAGGTACTAGTAGCACTAGTTGAAGTAACAGTGCTAGAAGTGGAGGTGGAGCTGGTAGTTGAAGTCGGCTTGGTTGAAGTAGTAGTAGGAGTACTTGAGGTAGAAGTAGTAGTAGGAGTACTTGAGGTAGAAGTAGTTGAAGTACTGGAAGTAGTTGGAGCACTTGTAGTAGTGGTTGGAGTGCTCGTGGTAGTTGGAGCACTTGTAGTCGTCGTAGGAGTACTAGTTGGTGTACTTGTAGTAGTAGGAGTGCTAGTTGGTGTACTGGTTGGTGTACTAGTAGTAGTTGGTGTAGTCTCAGCAGTAGTTGGTGTGCTTGTAGTTGTTGGTGTTGTCTCAGTGGTTGGAGAAGTTGTTGTAGCCTCTGTCGTGGCAGGTGTAGTTTCTGCGGTAGTAGTTGGAGTTGTCTCTGCCTTTTGCTGAGGTGCTCCATTTACTGTTGTCACATCAATTTTAGTTACTGTGTTGGTAGTGTATGTTTTCCATTGGGTAACAGCTGGAGCGGTGTGTACTCTGGTGACTATTTTCACTGGGGCTGCCTGTGTTAAAGAAAGAAGGGCAACAAATAAACCGTATTTCATATTAAAGAATGTAATAGTTGGGGGTCTGAAAGAATGAATGTGTTAACTTCTTCTGTAAGACAAGTCCGCATATTTAAATAACCCCCACGTAGCCAGCCCATCGATCTTGCATGGATCAATGTGAGAACTCTCGTACAAGCCAGCGCTTTTTTTTCGCAGCCATCGGATCAAATGCAACAATTTGCTGGCTTATTATATGCAGGACGCGTCGATTTATTTGAATATGACAATATAGATGTAGGGGTAGATTAATAGAGGTACATAATAAGATTTGCGGTGCTGCAGCGGTAGTATTTATAGAACAATGTTATTTAACTTTCAATTCAGTACTGCAATTATGGCCTATTCTACTGTGGATATTATACTAGTTAGATCGGGATCATATGGTAAGAAATATTTTCTAGATATTTTATCGGACATGAAGGTGCTACTAATCAGAATCACAGTTAGAAGGCTGGATATGATTAGAAATATTTTTAATGGTAATAAATGTTTTTAATGCGAATGTTCATTTATCAAAACTATAGAGCAAGTCCAAAAATCTTCAGAGCAACTGCCTCATTCTGTCAAATTCACATTTTCTCGTATGTCGACGTCACACGACGCTATTTTCATTTACACGTTTAGAAATATTTAATCATTCCAGTATCCCAGTATCCCAATATCCCAATATCCCAATATCGACTAAACCACCACCTACTGTTCAGATCTCTTCGTAAAATATTCTCCCCACCTTCTCCCCACCTTCTCCCCACCTTCTCTACAAATACTTTCATCTTATATGTTCATCTCATCGTACTATAGGGGTCTAGTGAAAAATTGGTCGTGTACGCTCGAACCATAAAACTGCGATAATTCAAGGCATTAAATTAAACAATGTTACGAGGATTAAGGAAGAAGGCACTGTTGCTTCTGTTACTGTCACAACTGCTGGTAACTTCAGGAACAGATGAAGAGTCTTATTCGAAGGTTGTCAAACAGGTTCATGATTTTGAAATTGCATTGAAGGCTATGGACTACCTTTTAGACGACAGATCAGCAGAAGGTACAAATATGTTGCGTAAGAAGATCCAAGATCATGAAGCTCTGGGATCAGAACAACCGGTGGGAATCTACTACTTAGCTATGGGAGTTATGCAATTCATTGAAGCTACCCTTGGGTTTGAACCCGAAGTTATGGCCAGAGCCCATCATACCTTATCTGAAGCTGAAAACTCGTCGTTGAATAACTCCAAATATAACCTAAGACATAACATGGTTACATCCCATATATACCCCCCTGGTACTGAGTTCCAGGTCACCAATGCTGAGTCCACTTTATTGAATGCTTTGGTGATGTTGTTGCAGGAAAACAATGGGGTCGTAGAGAGTGCTAAGGCGTTATATAAATTGAGGAAGGCCTATCACTCATTGGAATCAGTTTATAAAAAGATCAAAGATCTGGAGCCTGCATTCAACAGAAACCTTGCTAAATTAAAGAAACAAGCCAGTACTTCAAGTATCAGCTCTGTGGATTTACCAGCATTATCACAATCTTCATTAGACTCATCTACTGCTTCTTTACCCCAAGATTTGAAGTTGATGAGAGATTTGGAGAATGTCTTCAATATGAGAAAGGCAAGAATTGAAGGTACAAGTCTTGGCAATTCTGTTGATCCCAAAAGAGTTAATTTATTCGCTAATATGTCTGCTTCTTCTTCTTCTGTAACTTTGAGTAGAAGGGCCAGTTTTATCAAACAACCTGACATTGCTCCTCCAACACAAGATCAATCAGATAGCGATGAAGACGAATTTTCAGATGCTTTTGACACCTTAGAAGGATCCCTGATGCCTAGTTTAAACGACATCAGCGGTAGTAATGTCTCTGTTATAACCGGTGCTTCTGAAAGTGACATGCATCTCCACGTTTCCACTATAGATGAGTTTATTCATTCCGGATGTCAACTTTGCTTTGGTATTTTACAAGTTGTTCTTTCATTGATCCCTCCTGCTATCGGTAGGGTCTTATCTATTGTTGGTTTCAAAGGTGAGAGAGATGTTGGCTTGAAATTATTATGGAAAACAGCTATCACAGCAAGAAATATCCATGGTGATTTGGCATTACTTTGTCTTTTGGTCTTTTATGATGGACCTGTTCAGTTTGTTGACCAAGGCTTCAGATTACCAGAAAATTCCAATGCCGCCAATATCAACACTATAATTGACGTCGGTTCTCGTGCTTCAATAACTGAAGCTGAGCTTGACAAGATTTTGGTAAATCCTGACTTCTACCTTCCCCAAGTACTTGATAAGGTATGCAAGATTTTCCCTCATAATGCCTTGTGGGTTCTTCAACAAGGCAGGATTTTAGCATCTCATGGAAAGTTGCCAGAGGCCATTGATTTGATGCAAGGGTTCACCGACGACCCTAATAATAAGATTCAAATGCAACAAGCAGAGTCATTACTAGTATTCGATAGAGGTATGCTCTATGCATTCAACCACCAGTTTGATGAAGCAGCAGAAGACTTTATCAGATTGATTTCCATGAGTTCTTGGTGCCGAAGTGTTTATTTATTAATGGCTGGTTCATGTTACGCTGCTAAGTGGAGAATGATCAAAATGGGATTGATCGGAGCAGAAGATAAACAAGCACAACTCAAAAAGTATGCTGCCCTAGCTGATAAGTACTTGAAGTTGGCACCCACTTATATTCCCAATTATGGTAGCAATGCCACCGGTAGAAAAGGTGGTATCGGAGGAGGTAATAAACAATTGCCCTTTGATAAATTTGTTTTGAGAAGATCAAAGCATATGGAGGAGAGACAGAAGCAATATCCCCACTTATCATACGTAGAGATCATGGGTACTTCGATGATACATGAGTTGGTGTATTTCTGGAACGGATACAATAGAATGACTCCAAAATGTTTGGAGTTATCGTTGAAGATCCTTAGCTACTCAGGAGCTCCAAATACCCCATATTCCTTCAACGATAGTGGTAACTCTGATAAACCTAAAGAAACCTTAGATGAGTCTATGATTAGGTACTTTTTACAGGCTGTTTGCCTCAGACTGTTGGGTAAGGTCTCTGAGGGACTTGAGATTCTTGATGCTCATGTGATCTCCAAGTTTGTTCTCAGTGATAACCCTTTCAAGTTTAACAGGTTAGACTATAGTCCATACATTTGTCCTACTGCTCTATACGAAAAAACGATGTTCGTCTGGTTGCTAAAGACATCCAAGCCCAAGTTCAACGTTGCTGATGCCGTCACAGAGGCTAAGTCTTGGTTGAAGAAAGCTAGTACAGTCGGTGATGTGGGAGACTACGAGCTAAGCAATAGGACCAGTATGAGAATCAAAGCGGCTACCGAAAAGATAGACCAAATCGGACAGACTACCAAACTGCATTAATATATTGATTAGATACCTACTCTTTCTCTTCTTTCGTTAAATACCTGTTAATGGATCCACACTTCCTTGTGATTAGCGGACGCCTCTAATGAACTCTGTAACTCGTGCACTGGGTCAGGAAAAAAGAGACTACGGAAAGGTTTCAAATTGATGAAAATATGCCAATGTAATATTTATTGAAAAGCTCGGTGACATATTTGATTGGTATAAGCAAAGTTCCATGTATATACAGCTCCAATCTCGTCCTTTTTATGGTCAGTTGAAGTAGGTGTCGTTCATAATCAGCGCAACGTTGATACGGAACACCAAAGTTAAGATATACAAAACTGCAAGAATAGGCAATACGCCAGTTATGAAAATCAACTGCAACATCTTACCTGGGTTGTCATTAAATTTAGCATTGATTGACTGGGTGTTGATAAAGGGTAAAGAATTGAAGCCGTAGAAGGTGATGACGAAATAGTAAGACACTGCACCATAGTAAAGGGTATTTCCTAGTAACAACGAAAGAAATGAGTTGTTGATGGTGATAATAGGAAGTAATATGAACTGTAATAGGTATAATACACACCATATTATAAGAAATGAGTTGCAATGAATATCGAAACAGAATCCCCATTCTATATAGTTTGCATAGTATTTGTTAGAGGGACTAAGACCCCAAGTATTGTTGAAGATTTTGTTAGCTACAAGCCAACTGACAGTTGAGACCATCACACCAGTAAGATAAAAGTCCACTACTACCATATATAGGATTAGTTTGATAATATCCAATACATGAGGTGAATATGCTAAACCCCAAGCCACTGCGCTTATAGATAAAAATATTGTAAGTAATATTAGAAATGATGGGTCATCTCGAGCATAGCTATTTTTACCATTGGCCTTGGAATAGTACTGAGAACGATACATTTTCTTGGGATTTATGATAAGATGAAAGATTTCCCACATGGCAGTTTCGAAATCAAGTGTATTTGGCTTAAATAACCGTCTGAACATCTTTTTCAAGCTCTTAATATAATTGGTGCTTCCGGATCCGCTCAGACTTTCATAACCAATATATCCTTCTGATCCATGTCTCAGCAGGCTCCCTGGCAGAGTTATCAGCGGAAACATGTCCTGAGTACTGTATGGTAAGTTGAGTCTTTTCATGTTGAGAAAATATTCGCAGTTGACAATTCAAGTGGTGGATTGGTGATACAGAGAAGAGTAGAGTGGATGCAACTTTGTATGGGAGGGGGTCTATGGGACGAGGTCTACTGGAGGAGGTACAATAAAATGAGTTTGAGACTGATCCAGTATTCATTCTATAACTATCTAGTGGGTCTACTGGGTCTACTGGCGGCCCAGGGTCCGTATTGTCTATGAAGTGTGCAGAAATATTGTAAGCTCTTGTGCCCATAGATCTCTTATATACTTGTCAGGTTCTATGGGAGGTGTGTCATCTTTGGTGTCGGACGGTTTAACTCTATTTAAGTACCCTAATGGTCCTCTATTTGAACGTAAATGTTTATCTGATTTGATAGGTTTCCCATTTCGGGTATAAAGGTTGAAATCCGGGGCATCAGAAAACCTAAGTCGTATTTGGTCATATTGATTCATGATCCGTTCATGTTGGATCCTGAAATTGTAATCAAAATGTTGTTGTTGAAGCGTATTGAGATCATCTTGCACGTATAAATCCTTATAATCTAACATTTTCCTTTGGGTTCTACTAGAAGGATTATCTGTATTGACCTTTTGAACAAAGTTGTTTTGAAATTCATTGATCTCTTTTATAAGATTGCCGAGATCAACAGTGTCATTCTCCTCTTGAATATTTGGAGATACCCAAGATGATTCTTCTTCTTCGGTATCATCCAGTTCACTTTGGTATTTCAGAAACGCATCTTCTTCACTATGATTGACAGAAGATTGTAAAGGAGTTTCTGTAGGCGCTCCATGGAGTATATTGACCATCTTATTGTAAATTTTACTTGAAATAAGTCCATCATCCGATTTCTTAGTAGTAGGTGTTGGAGGGGTAGAAAGATCCTTATAGAAGTTATCTATACTAGTAGTAGCATAATTACTAACAGGTCTCTTTGTATCATATTGATCTTTTATCACAGTCAATGGTGATATACTATTACCAGGTGTTACAGATTGGACACTAGTTTCATCTGAAAGATATTGAATAGAATTCCATCTTTTCATCAATGGTCTTCGCTGATGGACCATAGGAATATTTTTATTCAACGATGGAGCTGTATTTCTATAGTTATTCAAAGCATGTTGGAGTAAGTCAGTATCGCTTTGTTTATTACTAGCATGGCTTAATCTAGATAATGATCTATGAGGTCTAGTTACCTGCTCAACGCTTTTTATATTTTTAGATGTGCTGATTTCTTCATCTATTATTCGATACTCTCCACTAAGATTACTCCTTACTCGACTTCTACTACGTCCAGGAACTTTACTATCCATAGTGATATCGATCCTCTTACTAAAGATGGTGAGATTTATTGGTGCGTTTCTTATCGTTATCTTTAAATGCTACTATTGGACAATAAGCCGCATCCCAATCGGGAAATTGCAACCTTATCCTTTTTATAATTAAGAATATACGCATATAAATTAATATCATCAGTTATCTTGTAACAAACAGTAATAACCCGTCTTTAAGACCACTTGCAGCGCAATCAATAAGTGAGTCTTGTCTCTTGGTAATAAGAGAACTTAAGTGGATGATATTTTGCCTATGCTTCAATATTAGTGTAGAAGCAACATTGGCATTTTTCCGGCTAATAATTTCTTCGAATATCTTAGATAAGTCTTCTACGGACTTATTAAGGTACTCTTGCATCTGTTCAAATACAGAGGCGTAATTGCTATCATCCAAGTAAAATATAAAACAATATGCCCATTTAAGGGTTTTGCGACCACTTGTAAGTGCTTTGAATGAATCCTGTAAGAATTGGACATCGATCCAAGACATGATTTGATCATTAGTTTGTATTTGCTCATCCATGAATATTTTCATTCTCTGATTGACCTTCAGAAGGGTTACCAAATCCCCCTTCATAGATGATTCATGTAAAGAGAATCTTTTATAGTAATGCAAGTATCTTTGTAAGCTTAGTCTATTATCTTTTAGTTTACTTTCTACTTCCCTTTTAACATCAGGATCAAACTTACTACATGAGTAATACTCAGTGCCATGCATTGTCCAATCTCGAAGACATGTCCAGCAGAACTCATATTTGCAACTAGTGCATGTCATGTGATTACACCCACCATTCTTCTCAATTGGCTTTGCACATTTGGGACAGGCATTAGTATTGACCTCTATCCAACGTGCAGTTTCTGAGTCGTCTTGACATTTCTTGATCCACAACTTGACTATTGTACATGGACAAGGTAAATGATTCTCGTACTGACAATCAAAACAGAATTCATGATCAAAAGAACAAGCTACTATTGGGGTATCCAAGATGTTGAATTCCTTTGACTCTTCATTACTGTCATCAGTGATTTTACTGATTATTTCCACTATTGACTCACAGTCTGGAGCTGGGCACCACTTGAAGATTCTTTTAGTACCGAAGAATTTTCTTGCAGCAGATTTTAGTAACACATTGAAGTTGAGCGGTTCTTTTAGTATTTCAGCCGAGTACATAGGTTTTGGCCGGAAGAGAATTTTATGGTATGCTTCTTTGAATGGGTCAATTTGTTCTTGTTGTTCCACTAAAATAGAACTATCTGAGTCATCCGAGTCAACTCCGTCATCCATACTACCAGCAGCTGTTAATGCTACAGGAGGTTCTGGTTCATTTTTCTTTGAGGGTAGATAATCATACAATTGCTGGACACAATTATGGGGGATGGTGAAGTTACAAGATGGGTCTATACATCTTATGAGTCTTCCATGAGTGATTTCGGTTCTGACGTATTCTAAGTAACATGATCTGCAATATTCATGGCCACATTCTAAAGAAAAGGTATCAGCAGAATCATAGTCTTCACAGCATATTATACAGGAGAAATCTTCTTTAGTATCAAAATCTGCTCGATTAGAAAGGCCACAATCTTGTATAGTTTTACTATATGAGTCAAAGTAGTTGAGTACCACATCTTCAGGTTGCCACCTAAAGTAATGAAGCATAATAAGTAGATCATCCATGGAACATTGTGGTAACAGCAGTGACTTCAAAGTATGAGCTGGACCCACAAAGTTCTTGGCTATGAATGCTTCAAGTAGCCACTGATTATAAGTTGCATTCTTAGTCCTTACAGATGTATGATTTTCTGCTTGTTCCGAGTCGTTCTTCGATAATAAAGCATCCTCTTGATTCAGCACCAAATCTACATCAGATTCATCCTCAAAAGAGAAGTCCGAAGACCCCGTTTCATCATAGTCGTAGTCTAAGGACATGTTAATGGGTACAAGAAGAAGCGCGAGTATCAGTGACTATATGCAGTTGTATATGCAGTACTACTATACTATAATTACTATGCAGCATTATATTCTATGCTTGTTTATGCAGCTTTGGAGGATGGCAAGTTCTGATTCAACGAGAGTATGTACGGTAGATGTACGGGAGTTGTCCGGTTTGAATGATTTGTAGTTAGAAATTTTTTGTTCACACCAGTTTTTAACTATGATAGTATTTTCTGGTCTTTCTTCCATCAAGTATTTATGTACCTTGTTCTTCTTGGAGGGAATGGTCTTGAATAAATTGAATGGTAAATTCAAAACATTCAAAATGATATGGGATAATATAGTAATAGTCCCATCGTATCTTACTTTAACTCCAAGTTCCCATCGTTCAGGTGCATCTACTTCTACTTCACATAACATGTCGAAATTCTCTTCAAGCCACTCTAGCCTTCTATCCATTTCTTCTGCTTTCCTGGTTGAACCTTTCTTCTTGACCAGTTTTATGTGGTCTAGAAGTTGGGTAGTCAAAGTCACAGTATCGTTGACATTTCCAGGACAAATAAACCCGTATCTTTGAAGTAGATACGCATTAGAAAGATCATTTCCATAAGTGTTGAAGAGTTCATCTCCTTTCGGAGGCTGGGTGAGTATGATGTCCACACACCGTGAGCTGTCTTGTAGTTGATTGAGTAGTTCGACGTCTCCATCGATTCCATGTTCATCATCGCTCTGCTCTTCGCCCAGTTCTGCATTCATTTCTTCTTCATCATCGCTTTCGTTTTCTAGCTTTTCTATCATATCCATGGTGATCTCCTTTATCTCTTCTTCTTCATCAATCTCGTTTATTTCATCGTTTTCTTGGTGTGGATAGTCTTCTTCACTATACTGCCCATCTTCACCTTCTTCGATGTCTTCGCTGTTCTCGTCGTCTTCTTCGTCATCACTGCCGTCACTGTTCTCTCCCTCTTCATCTTCTGTTTCATCAAGTTCGTCAAGGTGATCACACTGCTGCTCTCCACACTCGAGACACACGTCCCCTTCACAAACAAAGTGTACATTTTCTCTCTCGACCACTTCACCGTCTACCAAACAAGGTGATAAGTGGTTGAACAAATCAGCACCGGGAACCAAACAAGGGCCTAAAAAGTCGTCCACCTCAAAGGATCTCGATACTACTGATTGAACTAATTGACCGAAGTATTCAAGTTTCACCTTATACAAGTCAAAGTTCTTATTGCTGAGCTGAATATCAAACACCTCCGGAGTAGAAACAAAATCATTGTTTGCAGCATAAAATTTGATACACTCTTCAAATAAGACCACGAGTTCATCCAAGTTCATCATTCCAAGTACACCACATTCGGTGTTACTCAACAATTCTTTTTGTTCCTCTGTCCAGAGACTCAATGGAGGATCAATGTTGGTATGTTCTGGTAGTATTGCATTGATGTAGTAGTACCACGGGGAGGCTTGCTTGAGGCTCGCTTCATGGATAAATGCCAAAATAAGACCAGGCATTCCCTCTGTTAAGTCTATTTCTCCTAAACTGGTTTCTGTATAGTCAACTACCAAGTTGTATAGCGTCGAGTTCTTGAGTGCTAAAACATTGTCCTTAGGTACTCTCAATAGCACGGTATTAGTCTCAGCCTTATCTCGACCTTCTGGACGTAAAAACACACCCAACCCACCTAAAGGAGACCCTTTAATCTCTAAAAGCTCGTCATTCCATTGGGCATTACCCTTGAACCACTTCGTGTACGTCATAGAATGAAGCGATGAGTTAAGCGATGAGCGAGAAGTTGAAGAATTTCACCGCCAAAATTCCATAACCCATTGAGTTCTGTAGTATGTGTAGAAATGAATCATTCACCAAAAGACTCACCATTCTTCTCAATAGCCCGCTCGCCGGGTTAGCCCACCGTCTACTACTCCCTATTACCTTCCTACTAGCTTCCTGTATATGTTTCCGGTTTTCTCACGACTCTTCGCCTATAAAAGGAAGCCAAAGGGAAAATTTTCAGTAATCATCAGTAGTGGTTATACTATCTCAAATAAGATATATAACATATACACTATTTACAGACCTTAGTCAAGCTCCAACTGTACCACATAAGTGATTGTGCGACCGGGGCTTGACGTTCAGCTAAGTGTTTCTTGACCTTTTTAACAGATTGGCCACAATTAACACTCCGTTTCCGGTCTTTTAGATCCAATGCACTGATGTTTTAGGCTAGTTCTGGCGGCGATCCCACTTCTCCAGATTAATGCATCGTGCAACATTTCCTCTCCTCTCTCAGTCGAATATAGTATCTATGTTTGAGCTGTTACTAATTCTACTTGTCTACATTTCTATTTAGAGGTTTCTGGCTGGCGCTTCCACTGCGTTCCTTGTACGTCTCTCCTCCTACTGTTTCTACCAGGATACTTCTACTAGAACGCTAGAACTGTTCTGCAGAAGTGCACTAACAGCACCGATGCCCACAGTCTGCCCCAGTCTGCTCTCAGTCTGCTCTCCCCAGCCTGCTCACAGTCTGCTCTCCCCAGTCTGCTTTGGTCATTTCTCGCGGTGCAAAAATTTCATTTCCATCCACCATGGCACATAGATTAATCATGAATGTGATCTTCACGGGAGCCTCAGTGTTTGGCCGTGCATTCACAGAGGCATACAGACAAGCTGCTAAGGTCAGTGCGTCAGCAGCAGCAGATGGTATCAGTAAATCACAAAGTATTGGTGGAATACCAGTCGATGAAGCATGTAAGATCTTAGGTCTTGAAAAGAAAGAAATATCGCTAGAGAATGTGGATGAAAAGTATAAATACTTGTTTGATGTGAACTCCAAGGAGAAGGGGAATTCCTTCTACTTGCAATCGAAGGTGTATTATGCTATGGACACATTGCGAAAAGAGTTGGAATATTTGGAGAAGTTGAAGCAGGAGCCTGTAAATAAGAAGGAAACTTGAATATATAATTAGTCATTTGTCTTGTGTTCGTTATTTCTTGGGTATTCGCTAGTTCCAGTGGCGCTACTATTAGGTAATGTCATGTCTCACATTTTTTAACAGACAAGTAATATAATTTCTCTTTCACTATCAACTCTTTTCAAATAAAAATTACACCATTCTACTCGTACAGCTGTTCTCTTTTCAGTGTTACCAAATTCGATATACTTTGTCTAGTAATGTTTTAAGTTAAACTTATCAGTCCGAATACTATACGATCTCGTTTAGCAGTCGCACGAAATATTTTTCATAACACATATGGCTAACGAGAACCCCCCGTCTAGAGACATGAGTGAGCAGGCTCCGGAAGTTCAAGCCATCCCCACAGCTTCAGTTGAAGCTCCAACATCTTCCTCCCAAGAACAGCGATCTTCTGAAACTGTTAAGCTGGAAAATAGTCAGGATCAGTTATTGCAGGATGCATCTACCCTTCTAATGTTTGCTAATGTAGCAGCTAAACAACAACAGGAAATCAAACAGAAATCAATATCACCGTCGCCACCACCACAGTTAACACCACCAGCTCAAATAGCTGTGCCAGTTCATCAGGGTCCTACCCCAACCCATCAAGTGAAACATACTGTATTTGACCCTATAAGGCAGATATATTCTCAAACTTCAACAGAGAAACCGCATGCTTCTCAGGATGTTGGTGCCTTTACATTATCTCCAGGTCCTGCCAATGTGATTTTAGCCCGTGGAAGCGACGATTTTAATAGAAACAACTCAATTATAGCAGCTGCGGCTCTAGCGCAGGCAGCCGATAATCCTCTACCCCTCGTTAAAAGAGAGACAGAAGTTGCGGTAGTTCCCGTAAAACGAGAAGAACCCATTAAACAAGAAGTCCCTGCTAAACAAGAGGTTCCTGAAAAAACAGAGAATCCCAAGGAGTTCCGTATCCCACCATTACTGGAATACAAAGTAGACCAATCGGCAGGTATAATTGGATGTATTTGTAATATAGAGGAAGATGATGGGTTTACTATTCAATGTGATATATGTTATAGATGGCAACATTGTTTATGTATGGGCTATAAGAACAATGAAGAAGTACCTGAAGATGAATACAAGTGTTATTTTTGCGATAAGCAAAAATGGGGAAAGATAGATGCAGAATCATGCAAGCGTGATACTATAGCTAGACTTACTAATGAAGAAGAAAACACAAAAAAGAGAGGTAAAGTAGATGAAGGAAGTCGAAAGAAGAGACGTATTGAAAAGAAGCAATTAATGGATGACTTCAACAACAAAGAACCATCTCCTCCTACTGTAAGAGAAGAAGTTAAATTACCTAACAAAGATAATGAATTACTTGAAGAAGGATATTCTGCTGAAAACTACCAATCGACGTATTATAAGTTGAGATCTAATGACTATAAGAATCATGAATATCAGAAATACTTCCAACAAATTGGTGAAGAATTTTATAGACGGTATCAAAAGCTCGATGATTCTTCTAAAGAAAAAGTTGACATCAACATAACCACATTAAAGGATTTTAAAGCAATACCAAAGCTATTTATCGTATTACCCAATCATGAGAAGGCGTTACTAGAGCATAAACAACGTGTCCCACCCACTCCCGATATATCGGTTCAAGTCAAGGCATATTCAGATTCACAGAAGCAAAAATTCAATGGAATTTCCAAATTAGGCTTATTTTTACAGTCTAATAAGGAAACAACAATTCCTAAAGGTACCCCTATATTGGAATACTATGGTGTACTTGATTTCTTCTCCGAATACAGGGATAATAAAACCAATCAATATAACGTTTGGGGAACTACTAAACCAAAGGTGTTAAAGTCTACCTTAACTTTGATAGATGATAAGAATACTGTAAAGCCTTTGGAGGTTGTATTGGACTCTAGGTTTGTTGGTAATGAGACCAGATTCATTAGAAAGGCTTGTCCTATTGCTGCTAACTGTGAGATAAAGAAATATTACATACCTGAGATTAATGCATTTAGGTTTATGGTAGTATTATCCAAGGATGTCGAAATCTCCGGAGAAGAGGAATTGAGGTTGCCATGGGAATGGGATGAGTCTAACCCCATAAGGAAGTTATATGGTGATGATGAAATGAAATTCGATCAACTAAGTGATAAAGAGAAGTCTTTACTTATTACTACTATAGATAGTATACTTTACTTTACCGAGTGTGGGTGTTCAACGACATCTAATACTCCACTGTATTTGCCCAATTGTGCTGTCTTCAAAGTCAAGAAAGCTACCACATATTTGATTAGGTCCACCAGGAAGATTTCTGGTATTACTAATATCAATTTTTATAAACCTAAGGATGAACTTATCGCACCAAAGCAACCAAAAGAGTATATCTCTTGGGAACAAAGATTGCACGACAGAGATGAAATCATTTCCCAGAAGCTTTTCTTGGACTCTTCAGAGAAGACAGACACCACAGAAGAGCAGGTAATTTCCGATTTCGCTAATCTCAAGAAAAGTTATATTACTAAAATTATCAGTAATGTCAGTGAGGATAAAGCGCCTATCCAGGATGATTTCTATAGCTTTATCCCTATAACTAAGGACTTGAGTGAGAAGATTCAAGACACTATCAAGCCCAAGATCGAAAAGAGTTTGAGTGAAATCAAGTCCAAGTTGAGCGAGACAAATGAAAGCCTTGAGAAGATAAAAGTGCTCGTGGAAGAGCCTGTCAAGGCGGTAGAAGAGCCTCCTAAACCCGTGAAAAAACTTTCTTTCGCTG
This sequence comes from Yamadazyma scolyti, assembly GCA_003707025.2. Classification (NCBI taxonomy): domain Eukaryota; kingdom Fungi; phylum Ascomycota; class Pichiomycetes; order Serinales; family Debaryomycetaceae; genus Yamadazyma; species Yamadazyma scolyti. Next base: position 537,424 of record PPMW02000006.1, on the reverse strand, counting down.
ATTACAAAAAGAAAATGAAGTAGCTGCATTGCTTCGCTCGTGGTATGGCGAGCTACTGTGCATACACTAACGTTAACGAAATACAAGCTATGATAATACCTCTTTAGTCTCTTCATCAATATTGATTACACATACGCCTCATATAAATAATCCTTCCACTCACTCAAATCTAAATCTACTCTTGAACGTCGCCCCATTCTTCGCTTTCTAGAGCTCAACGTTAGCATTGTCACATAATGATCGGAATATGGAACTACGATTATACAAATTCAGTGGTGTATCAAACTCCTTCACCATTCCACTATCCATGACCATAATTCTATCATAAGTCATGATTGTTTGCAATCTATGGGCAACACAAAGAATGGTACAAGATTTGAATTCATTCTTGATGAGGTTCTGAATTTTGTGATCAGTTTGATAGTCAACTGAAGAAGTGGCTTCATCCAAGACCAAAACTTTGGAATTTCTTATCAATGCTCTGCAGAATGAAATTAATTGTCTTTCACCTAATGAAAAATTAGTGCCTTCATCCTCTACTACAGCATTAAGTTGAAATTTTGGTGAAGTCAATTCTGCCTTATTCAATACTTCAATGATAACCTCATCTGAAAATTCGTTAAAAGGGTTTAAATTGGATTTAATCGTTCCTTTAAATAAGACAGAGTCTTGGGGGATAATGGATAGCTTTGATCTGAGATCTCTTAACCCTAAAGTTGCAATATCTACACCATCTATTTCAACTTGACCTTCATATAATTCAGCCAACCTAAATAATGCCGCTGTTAACGATGTCTTACCTGCTCCTGTTCGTCCACAAATACCGATTTTTTCATTAGCATTAGTCTTGAAGCTAATATTTCTGAGTGTCTTGGGTAATCCTGGTCTATAGATCAAAGAAACATTTTTGAACTCTACGATTCCCTTCTGTGGCCACAGAGACAGAGGTAAACTGTCTTCAATAGTATATGATTTCTCTTGGGGCATTTCATAAGCATATTCACACATTCTCTCCACCGAATTCATTTCATTCTCTAATTGAGTATACTCTGAGATGATAGTAGTTAACAAATTGGGCATGACTAGAATATATGAGATCAAAATACCTGCAGAAGCAGGTGTTATGGGAAATGCATGTGTAACACATAATAAGGAAACAACAAGAATTAATATTAAGGATATAAAGTTCAATTGCATACCCAACCATCTTTGCACTGCATTGACAAGAAAATATGCTTCGTTCATCTTATCAGTGAAGTAATCATTCTTGGCTATAAACATATCAGAACAATCCAAAGTCTTTATGACATTTAGTCCCGTCAATGATTCATTGAAATTATTGTATACAAACGATCTCTGAACTGCCTCCAATCTTTTGATTTCTCTTGATGAAGCTTGGTAGAATCCTCCAACAAAAAGAAAAACAAGTCCGAGAAATGGTATGGTTATAGCAAACCACGGTAATAGGATAATAGAGATGACAATAGTACCGATGACTTGAGCACACAGGTAACTCAAAATCCGGAACCTCTCAATGATTTCATTATCTAAAGCATCAGTATCTTTAGTAAATCTATTCAATATTCTCCCTATTGGTGTGGTATCCATAAAGTACATTGGTGCATTTAAAAGATTAGAAACAGCCTTAATGTTCAAATTTCTTGAAGCCAAATTAGTCAAGTGGATAAACCCTTCAAATTGAAGCATCAAAAAAACTAGCCCCAAGAAAGGTATCATTACATATATTCCAATGTAAAATGACTCAGGCTTTGTGAACTTAGATTCTGTCCAGAATGACAACCAGATATTCGAAAAAAGCAGCAAAAAAGTAGAACTTGATGTAACAAGAAGAAGAAATACCAATAAAAGTAAAGGTGGGAATGGTTTAGAGCCTAAGCTGACATATTTTTTATATACTTCAAACTTCAAGGCATTAACAGCTCTATTCTCCTCTTGAATTAATTTTCCAGTAGAGTCATAATCTTTGGGATCTACAATGATCTCGGGCTCCGTGGTAAAGTCATCATGTATCTTGAGTTCCTTTTCTTTGGTAGGTAATTTATAATTATGACTTAAAAGCTGTTTATATTCGTCATTTCGTTGTTCTAGTTCTGTAGAGGTTCCAATATCTGTGGTACCGTCCCTATTCAAAAATACTATTCTATCGGCGCTTTTAATGAAAGACAATTGGTGAGTGGCCAACACCCTGGTCTTGGATTTAAGTACACCCATTATACATTCCTCCATAATATGGTTACCCACTCTGGCATCAACCGCAGATAAAACATCATCCATCAACACAATATCCTTGTCTGCGTACGTTGCTCTAGCCAAGTTGACCCTTGCCTTTTGACCTCCGGATAAAGTAACTCCCTTTTCTCCTACCTCAGTTCTATCACCGGCTGGTAAGCCATCAAAGTCATCAATCAAACAACATGCTTCAATTACTTGTTTGTAGCGCTTCTCGTCATAATACTTTCCAAAAGTAATATTCTCATATAATGATGTATTTTGGATCCAATTATTAGATAATAGAACTAAAGAACCATTGATTTCCACTCTTCCTGATTTCTTAGGCATAAATCCTGCTAATGCTTGAAGAAATGAAGTCTTTCCTGATCCAATCAGACCAGTAACAATAATGAACTCACCTCTCCTAATGGAGAGGTCTACCTTGTTCAAATCAAAGGATCCATTTATGAAAACTTCTGTCTCTCCTTTCTTCTTCAAACTTGGAACGTCTTCGTATGTTTCCCATTGAAAGTGTGCATTGGAAACCTTAATAGAATCAGGGTCATTGGAATTCTCATTGATTTCAATGTTATCTTCAATAAAGGATTCTCCTGATCGAAGGAACTTGGTAATTCGCTTCAATGATATTATAGCATCAAGAGAGGCATTGAATGCTATTGGAATATTCATAATGAAGTATCCTATTAAGCCAAATAGACTTACTGAAGCAAATACAGTTGAAGGGTCTCTTCCTTTCACATTAGTAACATACAATACCAAGAAACTTGTCATGGCTGCAAATCCAGATACCGATATTGCAACTACCATCAACATATTTCTTACGCTTTGCATCTTGTAAAGAATTTTTGCCTCTGACTTTCTGACAGTCTCGATATTCTTTGCATATGGAATTTCCCATGAGTAAAGCTTTATGATTCTCAAGTTATTGACCAATTCCTTAATGTAATGTACTCTTTTTTCAGTGAACACTAAGGATGCCACTCTCATTTTCCCCGTAAGTGTACCAAAATAAATCAAAAGACCTGTGAATAAAAATACAACTCCAATTCCAATCACACATGGCCAGCCAATGTAAATTGCCAAAATAGCAATAGAAATTCCTAACGTCACCGGGAAAGTAAACAAGAAAGGAGCAGTTTGAAGTCCTACATCTATTTTTGCCAAATCAGTCCCCATAAAAGTAGTTAATTTGGAAGTAGAAAACTCATGTCTCGACTTCAAATCAGCTCTGAATGCCTTGTCAAGGAGCATTTTGGTTAAAATAGCTTTAACTTGTGCGGCTGTAAGAGTTGCATAATACATGTACTGGTTTGCAAATAAAAAGCATACTGCAATACCAAAGGAGCATCCTAAAGCATATCCAATACCTTTATCTATAGGAATGTCAATTCCATTGGCCTTCAATTCCACGAATTTAATGAATTGCCTACTAAGTAATGGTAAAAGAGTGTTTCCTGCATCACAAAGTAAAACTGCAAGAATAGCATAACCATATTGCCATTTGAAACTATCAAAGAAGCTCATAAAAAGAACCAATAAGGTCAATTCACTGTCTTTACATCTTTTAGTTAAATTAGCCTTGAATCTGCCGTGCATTGTCTCTACTGTAACATCATTAGTCAAGTAGAATAAATCTTCCTTAGTGATTGTCCTTTTATAACCCACACGTAGTATGGGGAACACCCAGCTAAACACTATTTTCTGAAAAATACTTTTTCCACCATATGCACCTCTTTCAGACTCATCAGGGATGGGGGGTACCTTCTTATTCATTAAAAACGAAAACCACCGTTTTTGGTACACCACCAGGTGTTGCACCTCATTATCCAGCGTCTCTTTCATATCGATCAAATATACCTGGAGGAATTTTATACGCAAAAAATTTCACTTTCCTGCATCTATTAATTATCTAAAGGATCAAATAGGATGCAATTGCGAGTGCTACCAAAAAGGTTTAGACGTACGGACTGTCAAGATATAGTGTGTTATTTGGAGTAATGGTCACTTTGCTATAAATAGCCATATTTCCCTCTTGAATTGGCGATGATTTAGAGAAAAGGATTATAAATATCAAATCTTATGGCTCATTAGCTATTGAAAATTTTGAGCTAGTTTTGGAACTCTCTTTGTTCATATGAGTGATTATAAAGACTACAATGGTCCATTCTATAGTGAACAAGACCAAAGAGAAAGCAAATGGTCATTGTTGAGGTAGTAACAGTAAGGTACTGGGATTTGATAAAATTTGAACTTGTCTGAGGAATGTTAAACACACTGATTTAAACCATTATATGTTCCTATCAATATCAAAATTACGAAATTTTCAATCCTCCTGTAGACGACCCAATGACAACCGGGTGATACCTGCTAAGAAGGCTCGGTGTAACAGTAGTTCCATTCCACAGGAACACCCAGTGAATTTAAACTCGCCATCTCTGCTCCACCTTTTAAACCATTACCTATGGAGTACCTACTTTTGGGGTATTACACGACACAGCACCCACCCACAACACCTACACACGGTGGGATCATAACTCAACTCTGTTACTGCCACTGTGTTACTCCAGGGCACGACTTCTAATACTTAATTGGGAAGTACGGATTTGATTGGGGTTCCAGAGCAAAAGCTTAAGATGAGAGGAATTTCAAACTCAAATTATGATTTACTCTTTCTAATTCTGTTTTAGTTTCGCTTTACGAGAGCCACCACCAGAACTGAGAGTAGCTAAACCAAAGAGTAGTCTACTACCCCCAGAAAAATACTTCTTAGGAAACTTTTCCCATACTTGCGTTATTTGTTGGGTTTGTTTCGGCCACTACTTTTATTTTTTGCAAGAACCGATATTTTTTAATATACGACATTGAATATGGAGCCACTTTCGAGGCCATTCTGGTTATGAAAGCCGGCGACACGGAATGTAATAGGAGATATTTTTTTATTGGTACTTAATAGCAGTGGCAATAAGAGACACCAATATCAATAAGGGTGGGTTATTGCTAAACGAACTTCCAAACGAACTTCCAAACCTAAGCAATTATCCCAAAGTTAGACCCCACAGCATGATTGAAACCTGAAACGCCAATCGGAATTCCAGACCCTCTTATGCATATTGGTTGCAAAAGGATAAAACACCTCAGATAAGTAAAAAATAAAATAAAATGCCATACAAAAAATAATCGCGACTGATATAAAATAACCCTTGTTGGGAGCGGTTTCTGTGCAGGATCATGGTAAGATTACCCAATTAAGACATAAATTCATCTAGGTGCTCTGCATGGCTCAAACGGGAATTACCGAATTGGGGAGAGGTTTTGTTTAGGGGGGGTGTATCGTGATATTGTACATTAGTTACATGGGCATTTAATCGTTATACGCTACTTCATAATTCAAGAACTCGTCAAAGTCTCCCTTTTCAACGGCATGGTCATTGATTTTTCTTTCTTTAATCAACTCACTGATCAATTCGTCGTTGATACCAAAAGAATAGGGATTTTGTGCAAAAAGTTCCTTCACAAGTCCCTGTACATCTTGTACAGTAAACTTCTGGTGATTTATCTTATTAACCTCTTCAGCTATAAATTTCCACTTCTCAAGTTCGTATTTATCAAGTAATTGCTTTAACATCCCGTTAAGTTCATTACTCCAGCTGGCTTGATTATTGTTCCCTTGTTGACCAATAATTACTTGATACCGATTACGGGCGGCAAGGAAGCTACCTACTTTAGTTATTTCGGCAATTTCTGCCCAGTTCTTACCATCTCTCTTGAGTCTAACTATCAAATCATCTTGGGCTCTAGTAAACTTTGACTTACGACGGGTACGCCTAGTCGGTACTACCATATTTGATTTGGTGGGCACCTTCGCCAATGGAGGTATAGGGAGGTACAGCAGAAGCTTTACAATATAAGATTGCGGAGCATGCAGGTGTATTGGTCGATCAGGTAATGGATAAATGTAACCACTGGAAAGTTGCTGTTGGGGGATCTGGGGGGCTTGAATTTGCTGAAAATTGGAATATTGCATTGCTTGAGTCAATTGCTGAGAAACTTGTTGGGTCACCTGCAGAGTAAACTGAGGATATGAGAACTGAGTCTGATACAAAGAATGGAAGTCCACGGGATAGTTAAGGGATGGATAAGGTAAAACCATAGGAGGATCCATCTCGGCAACTCGATTAATACAATCTAAAAAATAACAAAAAAAGGATTATTTATTTCTTAAATATATTTACGAAATAATTGAGAATTCGTAAAAGAAAAAAAATAATCCCGCCCAAAAAATTACGCCTTACTTGCATTACATGGTATGCGTGACATACCAGATAAGGAATTTGACATCAGAAAAGTAAGTTGACCCGGTATCAGTAGTATGCAGCTCTTTTACTTTAGTATTTCTGATTTTATCATTATTTTGAATAAGTCATATCAATATACTATCTACAGTTTTTTGATCTTGTTTTTCAATAGGATTTGGGTATTTTTTCGATTCTATTTTTTACTCAAAAAACTCGAAAAAAAAACTTCGAATTGTTTTTTTTTTCTTCGATTTTAAGGCATTTATTTTGCTCATAAATCAGATGATTTAGTAACAAATTATCATAACCGTGTTATCGTAACCATGTTATTGTAACCAGGTCATCACTGGCATTTCTCCTCTTATCTGGATTGGTCTATGCATATTCTCTACGTGTCATCATAATAACATACCACTTATGGAAAATATCCATTATTATTTGATATTCCGCTCATTCCATTCCTAGCCCCATCATCTATTCATTCTCCCTCGTAATATTTCGAACTTTAGCCACACCTATAATCTCCTCCGCTTAAATCCGGAAAAATAACTATAAATCCCCGATTCACAAGCCTAGCCTGCTCGCCCTCGCCTAGTTTCCTCTCCCCAATGCTCGCTTGCCCGTTCAAGGCATTTTTAACTTCCGCCCCAACAGGGTCTAGGCTCGCACGCATGTTAAAGTGAAGGCGGTCTAAAATTCGCATCTTGATTATACTAGATTATACCAATTACAATGCATAAGTTCAAACGGTATCTCTTGGTAGCATTACTAGTAGTTGCTGTACTTATTCATAGAGCTCGTCCTCATGATCTGCTCTTCATAAGTGATGACTATACCACTTTAATTAACGACCACGTGATAACTAATACCCGCCTCATTAGTTGGCCCAAGTTCAAGACAATGGAGGTAAAAGATAATGAAATCTCGTTATACGTATCGAGTAGTATGTTTTACAATACGTATCTAGTGTTTGTGGTGGTACTGGCTAATCAACTTGTTGATAATGATCAAGTTTTAGTGGATATTGTCAATCGTGATAATAAAATTCATAAGCTTCAATTCAAATATGTTCTCAATAAAGATCGTAAATCCGATACTAAAGCCATACGATCCATTCAACTACTTAATCCTCGTTATGCCTGTGATGATACAAGACCATATTGGAACTATATTCGAGTTGGGGACTCTGCTTTAACTTTTTTTCAAATATCTAGTAGTAATGCTGATAAACACTTGGGTGAGTTGAAGTTGATCAATAGCTTCAAGCTGAACAATCAAATCCATACTGATGGTGGTGCGTTTAAAATACTCCAGATTTCAGACTTACATTATTTAGATGGTGATCATCATGTAGATCAATATCTTATAGATGCTATTTCTAAAGAGAACCCACAACTCATTGTATTGAATGGTGATATCGTTGAATTCTCACAGAAATTCGGTCCAAGAGACCAATTTTCAATTCTCCTTAATGCTTTTAATTTGTTCATTGATCGCAGAATTCCTTATGTAGTGAACTTTGGAGAATTGGAACATCGCTACAATCCTCGGGCCTTACTTGAGGTCATATCCCTGTTGCCTTACAGTTTGAATTCTGTGAGTTCAAATTCGGAATTACCTTCAGAGCATGGACTTACCAACTATAACTTTCGGATAGTAAGGAAGAATAAACTTCTTGGCGTAGTGTCTTTGCTTGATTCTGAAGATAATAGTTTAGTCAACTCCCAAATTAATCTGGTTTACCGCTTCAATTCTAACATCAAAGGGGATGTGTATAGATTAGGCTTTTTTCATTATCCCCTCCCCAATTTCCGTCCTGTGGGTAAGTTCCGTATCGTAGGAGATTATAACTACAAAGAACCTCTTGATACCAAGACCGACCCCTCATTTTTAGATGACTTTATTAATCTCGGCTATCATGTATTATCTGCTAGTCATGAGCACGACAACAACGGTTGTTTGTTGGTTGAACAAATATTTTTTTGCTTTAGCTCCATCGCTGGAGGGGCGGGCACCCTGAGTGGCGATCGAATCATCCGTGTGTTTGAACTTGGCGACCGGCTACTAAGCTGGAAGTTCAGTGAACAGAGGGGTAAGAGCTACGACCACCAGTTAATCCACCAATTTGCATAGTAGTATCTAATTCTGCATAATAATACCTGTTAATATGATGTACTCTCTACTCTACTCTAGTCTAGTCTAGTCTACTCTCTATTGTCACTATTCTCTCTAGTCTACTCTCTCCGGTCTACTCTCTCCAGTCTACTCTCTCCGGTCTACTCTCCAATCTCATCCCTCTACTATTACTATGGTGCCTTCCCTCTACTACTACTCTAGTCTCGTCCCTCTGCTACTACCCTAGTATCTTCCTCTTCCCCTACTACACTGGTCTGTTTCCTCTTCTACCACTCTCCTTGCTTCTCGCTTATCGCTTCTCACTTCGTTCGAAGCTCAAAGCTCTCAGAAATTTTTCAGCTCATCGCATGGGGAAAGCAAAGAAGACAAGAAAGTTCGCCGCCGTCAAGCGGGTGATCAACGCCAAGGACATCAAAAAGAAGGAAGCCAAGCCTATACAAAAGGATCCAGAACTCACCAAGTCGATCCCTCAAGTTTCATCAGCATTATTCTTTCAATTCAATCAAAGTATCAAGCCACCATACCAGATTTTAATAGATACCAACTTCATCAATTTCTCGATTCAGAAGAAAATTGATATCATCAGAGGACTCATGGATGTCACTATGGCCAAGTGTATCCCTATAATTACTGATTGTGTTATGGCAGAATTAGAAAAATTAGGCTCCAAATATAGAATCGCATTGAAGCTTGCTAAGGACCAACGTATAAAAAGATTAACTTGTTCTCATAAAGGTACCTATGCTGATGATTGTATAGTTAACAGGGTGTTACAGCATAAGTGTTACATTGTTGCTACCAATGATGCTGATTTGAAGAGAAGAATAAGGAAAATACCTGGTATTCCTATTATGGGTGTGGGAGCCAGAAGTTATGTCATTGAAAGACTTCCTGATGTATTTTAGTGTACACTAAGATAATTTTCACAAAATGAGTGATAATTGTAATTATGATAATCAGAGTTCTCCCATTAGAAAGTCCAGAGTTACTCCTAGAAGGTCTGATAATCTTGCTGGGTTGTTCTCTCGGTTATCTGTGGCTCCTGAGACATCACTTTTGATGTCTTTGGAGAAGAATATTCAAAAATTGAGTAGTTTAAGTTATGAACTCATTGAAAGCCCAACAATAAATAGTTACGACGATAAGTATGCCATTATTCTCCATTATTATGCTTTGAAAGATAAGGCAACACAAGCCAATAAACGAATTGAAATCAATAAATTCATCATTGATTCTATTGTAGAGATTTGTTTAGAGATTTTAAATTCATTAAAACTGCCACAATCACCACCATCGATCCCATCTGCCCCTTCCTTCCATTCAGCACCCCCTCAACCAGTCTTGAAAATTCCAACCTCTAGATCCGCCGCTATGAGTTCCATTGAAGGTGTCTTTGGTGGTATACTTGATGACTCCTTTGAGTCCTCTTCTATCTAACCATTTTACCAGGTAGTGGACGCCTCATGTTTTATATAATTAGGTGCAAAAAAAGTGATAGATAACTAGTGAATATAAATGTTTGATAACGTTTTAGATATCCGAGATTTGAAGAGATCGCTTTCCAATATGAGTCTTACGTCTAATAAACGGTTAAAGACTGAATTGACGTCGTTAGACCCCAAAGTTCCTACTCGAAAATCATTAATTGAACCAGATTCTAACCACATTTCGCAGCCATCGTTTGACTTTGGAGAGAAGCATTACAAGGTGTTAAGGAAGCCTCCACCTGTACCAGCGAAGCAGACAGAAAAGATGTCCCCAACTTTGGCCAAGCTGCTGTCAACAAAGGCAAAAGGTAAAAATTCTTTTCGAAGAATTTCACTCATGTTCAAGCCAAAAAGGACACCACCATTGAGACCTCAATCATACAACATCGTGGTACTTCCAGAACCGGAAATAGTGCAAGACCTGGAACTGGAACTGGATGGTGAGGTTGGAGCACTACTCTACTTCTTGGGCAGTGGCCACAATCCTAGTGAGGTCAAGGCTCTCTTCCGCCACATCAGTTCTATGTAGTGTATGTACCGTGATTTACTCTCTTCTCTCTTCTCTCCTCTTTCTTCTCTCTTCTCTCTTCTCTCTTCTCTCTTCTCTCTTCTCTCTTCTCTCTTCTCTCTTTCTCTTCTCTCTTCTTTCTTCTCTCTTCTCTCTTCTCTCTTCTCTTTCTTCTCTTTCTTCTCTTTACTTGTCTCTATTATATGCTCTTCTCTGTATATCGCTCCTCACTGCTCGAAGCTCTTCGAAGCTGAGCCACTATGGCTGCAAGAAATTTCCGGATTCGGACGCGCTGTCATCAAATTTTGCATTGACTATGGGAGACAAAGTATACTATTCGACAGGAAGAGGGGGAGCTGGTAACATCCAGTCATCGGCTCAAGCTCCTTCACCTAAGCTAGTTCCAAAAGGATCCAACACCCCACAATTACATAATGAATTTGTTACTACTGGTAGAGGAGGTCTTGGAAATATGGTCAAGAATGATGACGCAGACTTGACTAGAAAACTCCAAGACGTAGACCAGCCAGATATACATCCTGTAACGTCAAACAAGTCATTCATAGGAAGAGGTGGATACGGTAATATCATTAACACATCGTCTAATAATGATAATTTATATTCTATTACATCCAACGGACCAGAGGATGAAAAGAAAGGGTTCTTCTCCAAGATTTCATCCTTTTTTGCTTCTCTTTTCAAGTCATGATAGCTTAGTAGCAGCTATATAGCTATGATACATACACGATTAACCTCCTTCTCTATATACCCTGGAAGTCTTCCTAGGAGTTTTCAGCCTAGCAAGATTTGGGCCTAGTAGCTCTGCGGGACAAATCCACTCTGACCCATCTCTTCTAGCGAACTTATGGAGCCAGTACGAACGGCCCATTCAGTAGGGTGTGAATTGAGAGCAGGTGATGTTAAGGCATGTGGTATGTATTAGTAAAATACTTTTTAGGTCTGGTATCAGTAAATATACTTACTACGCCGGGACCGGTACATCTACTGGCTATTCTATCTACTTACTATAACATGTATTAGTAAATCTACTCACCAGGTAGTGTAATCTACTTGCTAGCCTTGTATTAGTAAATCTTCTTGCTATGTCTAGTAGTAACTCTACTTGCTGGGTCTTGTAGTATATCTACGTTTGGGTCTTGAACTAATACACTTCTCTCTAAGCCGTAAATCTACATATGATGGCTGCTCTCTTCAAGCCTTGGATACATTAGCTTGCAAAAAAGACTGAACCTTAGCCAAGGCCTTATATCTATGACTAATGGTGTTCTTAACCGACTTATCCATCTCAGCATAAGTCTCCTTGAACCCATCAGGCTGAAATATGGAGTCCCAGCCAAAATTCGTAGGTCCTCTACTGTCTACAATTGTCCCTTGAGTGATTCCTTGGAATAAGATAGGCTCTTCACCAGGCTCACAGTACCCAAACGTACAGTATGCTTTAGCACCTTTATCTTCAAACTTATGAAGCATATCCACCAATCCCTTAAGTCCAATCGATTTAACGAACCACTTTATATATGGACCAGGTAACTGGTTCATAGCATCGAATCCTAAACATGTATCTTCTACCAACACTGGTCCTTTAATAATCTCGGCTGCGCTTTTAGCTTTATGCTTGCATACCTCCTCAATGGTTCCTTGGATTTCGTCTAAATCAAGAGATTTGTTGACGATATTGTGCTTCTCGGCATCAGCACCTAAAATGGCCACAACTTCCTTAAGCTTGTTGGCGTTTCCAGTAACAAATGTAATCATTGAGAAAATTTTACAGTGAGTAATTTGTATATCATCTATTTACATATGCAGGGAGTAGAACACACCTAGCTGTCTAAGGGTCCAGACTGACGGTGCAGACTGGCGGTTTATGGCGGTGCAGACGGTGTATGGCAGTGACGCGGAGACAGACTGACGGGGTAGCTACTTTCCTAATCTCTTCTTCAATGCTCGTTGAGCTCTTCTTCTCTTTCTCAACTTGTGTTTCTTCATTTTCAATCTTCTCTTTCTCATGACAGAGTCCATGTACAAAGTGTTGTCTTCCTCTGGTTGCATTGCTTCACTGTTCTCGTCTCCTCCACTAATCCTAGGAAACATTCTCAACTCATTAACCATCACCGCTATGTTTCCGCTCATTGTGTTTCTGCTCATTGTGTTTCTGTTCATCATGTTTCTATTGCCCATCGCTACTGTCGTCCCCATCGTGCCCATGCTACGTATAGGCGCCCTTGCCACGGCAAGAGTATTCTTGATTAACCCTGCAAATCTGAACATTACTGATGAAAATTTTCAGACACTTTTTCACTCGCTATAAATGTGGTATGGACACGCAATTTGATGATAGAAGTGGACTGTGGTGGTACTCTGTCATGGACGTGCTGTAACTGGTGTCACTGGTGTCACTGGTGTCACTGGTGGTCCCACCCTAGCTGGATGTTGACGATCAAAAGGTTGGAAGAAATGATCACTACGCCAGTATTGCCCACGAGAGCGTTACTCGAGCTGACATTTCCACCTAAATCGCTATCCCAGTCGGTAACATCCCACTTGAGGCCACGGGTAGTGAGTTTGGTGGGCCCATTTAGTGGAAGAAGTCCACATACAGGATTATTAGGTGCAAAAATCGATTTGCTCTGGTACCTAATATAGTTTGTACCTGAAGGTAGTAGAAACACTACATCATCTTTAGTGATGAAGTAATTGGTAAGGGAAGGATAGTTTTGGTTCAATTTGAGGATCTGGTTGATAGAATGGATTGTCTGATCAAATCGACCCCCGAGACCATTAAGAATATAAGAATCAAAGGATATATCATGAGGCACCTTTTTAGCAATCTCTTCCAACCCATCGTTATTATCGATATCCTTATCAAGCAAAGTCTTATCGTGAAAATATACGAGAAGAATATACACTGACTTAGTGAAATCAGTAGCATATTGTGAATACTGAGGGATGATGACTGTCCCTTTCAGTTTATAGTAATCACGAACTGCTGGAGTAAGAGAGTCCAAATCACCAACAATAAAATCCGGGACCAATTGCCCTTTACTGTAATCATATAGCCTATTGGCACCTCCGTCAGCACAAACATGTACCTCTGTATCGTTCCATATCTGATGGATATCGGACTCAATAGCCTGGTTGAGTACAAGAAGACCACTCTTGTTCTTTACTTTCAACGGCTCGATCACCACGCATTCTTCTGGAACCGCCACGTCGATGTGGTCTTCGTTTTCCACCACCAGCATGCTTCTGCTCTGTGCTCTGTCTAGTACCTCTCTAGTACCTCTCTAGTACCTGTCTAGTACCTCTGTCTAGTACCTTTCTAGTACCTCTGTCTAGTACCTTTGTCTAGTACCTCTCTAGTACCTCTCTAGTACCTTTAGTACCTCTGTCTGGTAGTTCCAATTGCCTTGGTTTGCTGCAAATTCCTGCTGCTAACCTGTTCTCTGTCTGAAGTCGTACCAGTGTGCCTGTCTTCTGCCTTCTGTCTGCTGCCTTCTGCCTGCTGCCTTCTGTCTGCTGCTGTTGCTGCTTTGCCTTCTGCCTGCGCTCTAAAATTCTCACGCTTTTTACTCTTCAATATGGCAGACAAACAGACAGCGCCATCGAGCCAGGTGGTCCCCAGGGATGTGAGGTTGCTTCACCTTATATTTGCCACTCAGGGTATACAGAACTATGAAGACCACGTGCCGCTTCAATTGATGGACTTTGCTCACAGGTATACCAAGTCAGTATTGAAAGATGCTTTGATATATAATGACCATTCGAAACCGCCAAGCTTGAACTCCAGCTTGAACCCTAACACAACGCCTACCGTGAACACAGATGATATAAGGTTGGCTATAGCTGCAAGAACAAACTACCAGTTCAAACCCACTCCGCCTAAAGAGCTTTTACTAGAGTTGGCACTGGAGCGTAATTCGAAACCTTTGCCTCAGGTGCAGCCCAAATGGGGGTTGAACTTGCCCCCAGAGAAGTACTGCTTGACTGGACGCAACTGGGATGATTTGGACGAGGAGCCTGCGGACGAGCCTGCGGCCAAGAGACGGTCCTAGGAATAATATACAATGTACTATATGTCTGGCGTGCTGCCTTCTGCTACTTTCTCGTATTTAAGTCTACTCAACTACCTCCCTGTGCTACATTTTCCTCCTCTACTGCCTCTAGTTCTCTGCTTCTCACTATCTCTGTCACTCCCCGTCTACTGCCCTCACTGTTTCTGCCACTCCCCGTCTACTGCCTGTTCTCACTATTTCTGCCACTGCCTGTCGCTGGCAGTCGCTTCGCTCTAGGCAGCGCTTAGCAGCGCGAAAATCAACGATATGTTTAACACAACCATAGCCTCGGTGCCAGAGTACGTAATCGCTTCCCATCCCGTTCAAGGCTTCAATACTAACCTACAGAGCAAAAGAGGAATACATTGGTGCTTCGTTGATAGAAAGAACGAGTCGTTTGTACTCGTTCTACGATTTGGGTCCACCTGATTTGTGTACGATCCATAAACAGTCTACCAGTTCTAAGACTGAAGTCGGTACGTTTCTTTACTTCACCGGAGTGGATGCACTGAGCTCTGCATCAATTGCAGCACATCTTCAGGCATTGGCCAACTTAATCACCGCCAAACCTCAATATTGGTTCGGTGAAAAGAAACATTGGAAAGTACCTGAACTTAGCTATTGTGTGTATAATGCGTTTTCAAAAGTCGATATGCGTGTTACTGTACATATTCCTGGTAAATTTGAAGGTCAAATTGTTGGAAATGATGGTAAACTCCTTTCTAATCTCAGTAAAGAAGAAACTGATCGTTTATGGACTGAGACTTTTACCAGTGCATTTACTCGTTGTCTACTCGATTCTGATGAAGATGATAGTAACAAGATCAGTGGATTGGTAGAAGTTAGAAGACAAAATCCATTGCAAACCTCTAGTATTTACCTTGAAGCATTTGAACGGTTATTCTTTGATGGTTCTAAACTTGGTTGTAATATTGATATTCCTCAACCTACTGTAGTATCGAATTATTTGGTTGATGGGTTCTTCAAATATATTCAGATCACTCAACAATATTCTCAAGGTCTTGAGATATTGTCCAGATTACAAGAAAAGGAACCTGCTGTCACTGCACTTATAGCTAAACTTCATCTCTTAAATGATGATGAAATAACTGCAGTAAAGTTGATGAATGAAGGAATCTCTAGAAATGGTAGAGATTCAGACCTTTTATTATTACAAGCAGATTATTGTCTCACTAAAAAAAGGTATGATCTTGCCTTACAATTAGCAAAACAAGCAGTTAAACTGTCACCAGCAGATTTTAAAACTTGGTCAATGTTAGTAAAGACTTATACCAAACTAAATGATTTTGAAAATGCTCTTCTTACCCTTAATTCATGTCCTATGAACTCACACAAAGAGAAGTATACTTTAAAAAGAGTTGTTCCATTGAAAGGTGGTAATGAAGATTTACATTTACCGTCACCAGTTGATGTGATTTTATCAGATGTTTCTAACTTACAAAGTAATGAAATCTCTTATGAGCAACGTAACTTGGATCCCCAATTATCCAACTTACCTGCAGCTAACTTAAAATCAACATTTGCAAAGGCTTATGATTTACTTACTGATATAGTGATCAAAACTGGTTGGGAACTGTTACTTAAATACAGAGCTAAAGTATTTGTTATGGAAGAAGAATATCGTAAAGATAAAAATGGACATTCTAGATCAGAATCTTCAGTATCAGATGCTGCTTCTACTGTTGCGTTGAAATCTCCACTGCAATCGGAAAATCCAGAAGAAGAATTTAGAAGAAAAAGACTTTGTGAAAGATGGTTAGATAATTTGTTTATGTTACTTTATGAAGATCTTCGTGCCTATACTATGTGGCAAGCAGAATATGTTCATTTTCAAGCTCAACAAATGGAATATAAAAAGACTACCTTAGAATGGGAAATTTTAGGTTCTATTGCCTTCAGATTAAAACATTTCAAAGAAGGGTCAATTGCTTTTGCTAATGCTTTATCTGGACGGTTCTCTGCTAAATCTACAAGAGAAATGCTCCATTACTACCAATTAGAAAGAACTAAATTATTAACAAAGAATTCAGGTGCAAATGGTAATGTTGCAAACTCCAGTAAACAACTTAAACAACTCAATGAAAAAATCGTTGAATGTGTGATTAAATTAAGTGTATGGAACCATAGATGGTATTGTGATTTCAGTGTATCCTTAACTTTAGTCCTTGAAGACCTCATCGAAAAAATCGGTCTCATTAAAGTACAATCTTTAATTAGAGCTGTGTTCACCAATAATATCAACCCACACAGTAGAGAAGAAAATCAAGGAGTAGTAGACTTTATGGATAAACACTATTCATTCCTTGAATTATATTCAGTCAAAGGTATGGCTGATTAGTAGAAATATATATCTTATAGCCATCACGTGAAATTAGATAACCTAATGCGATGGATTATTTACATCGCCAAATAATTAATCAGCTCATCATTGATTATGGAGCGTCTTCTTCTAATTCATTCTCATGTACGGCCACATGATGCTTCGGAGTACGTGGATCTGTTTCCTATGATGAACAGACAAGTCCGTGGTGCTTATGAGCGAAGTTCATTCCAGAACTCTTACAGTCAGATTTTGCAGCCATTTCCATCTTTTCTTCCATTCCCCATTACCAACAGCATACCAAATCGGATTAAGCCCGCTCTCTTCCAGCGACCTATTCCGAAGTCTGCTGATGATAAGATTGCACATGGTATTAACCTCGCCCATTCGCTAGTGGAGGACAGTAACCCAGTGATCATAAATTGCATCGGATCCATTGGCCATGGCAGGTTGTGCTTTCCAGAACACTCACCCGATGCTTCCCAGAATACCCTTAGGAAGTATAACCATGCTATTTTGGTTGTGGATAGTGAGTCTGAGCCATCAGATTTCAGTTTCAATGGTAAAATTTCAGTTGTAAGTTCAGACTTGGTTCAGCACTCTTTCACTCCGGATTTAGAGATCATACAAGATTACATTGTCAGTACCCAACAACTAGAGAGTAGTGAAATAGTTGATATCACTCCGGAGAATCTGGACCTTTACTACTATCAAATAATATAACTTTATACTATTAGCGAACACTAATTACTATATACTATTTCTTACCTACTTCTTGCCATACTTCTCTTCGTCAAATCCTTCCTTTGCAATTTTCTTTAATATCTCCTTGTCTTCTTCAACTCTTTTCTTCCTGGCTTGTATGGCTTCATCTCGTCTTTCGAGCTCTTCTATCCAAAGTTGCTCTCTCTTTTTAGCCTTTTCTCTGAGTAAATCTTCTCTGGTCTTCTTCTGTTGAACAGTTTCACCATTATAAAAGTATCCACCACCAACCAAGGCTACCAAAGTAGCAAATTGGAATCCTACACGATAACGATAGTAAACTTGAGTCTTAACTTTCTCACCTCTTCTAATAGATCTGGTAGCTAAAATAATAGCCCCAGTGGTTAACAAACATCCCAATGGGACTAATGGCTGTTGTTTACACTTGAACCACATCTTCTGCATGACATCCATTTCCTCCTGGTTGCTGCCGTCGAACGACGATGGCATTCTGGAAGACATGGCGAGTTTATGAGATGCGAAATCGCCAACCTGAAAGAAGATGAGTGAGAAGACCATCAGAGGACCAGAGACGTTCTGCTGCTTTATAAAGTGAATGATGATTTGGGTTTAGTAGGTAGAGAGAAGAGAAGAGAGAGGAGAGTAGAGAGAGAGAGAGTAGAGAGAGAGAGTAGAGAGAGAGAGTAGAGAAGACAGAGGACAGAGACAGAGAGAGAGAGCAGAGACATAGAAGACAGGGCGTGGGTAGACCAGTGAATAGACATAGATAGACCAACTGTTCCATTAAGATTTCACTGTCAATGAGCTATACGGAAATGTGATTTGTCATTCCAATCATCGATTCCTATCACTGGTGCTCTGGATATCATTGATTTGTACAGTCACAGTATAATTTTAGTACCATTTTGTGGTGAAATTTCACAGTAATATACTCCCATCTCTCTTGAGCTAAAGTAGTTAGATGCCCGACCTTCTTGCTTCAGCCCTAGCATCCCAAATTCCAAGGATGGAATAAAAAATAAATGGCTGCAATTTCTTGTAGCTGCAAAAATGGGTGTAAAAAAGTGTATAAAACTTACGAAATAATTAATACTAAAGAAGGCAAAAGAACATATCAGCCGATACCCTAGATGAAATTAGTAGACACTAATACAATCGGTAGGCGAATAATGGAGCTGTACCAAGAAGAGACACTGAGCTGTTTGAACCACATCGACCTGGAGAGCCCTCAGATCCACTGGCACATTGTACACCAGCAGGAGAAGTTAGAAAGCGAAAGTTTCGCTATTGCCGGACCAGCTGCTTTTCTCTCCGGTATATCATTTCCGATGATATGGAATCAGACAAGCAGCACACTGTTATTGTCAGGGTAAGACTATATAAAGAATTGAAGAATGATCTCTTTCTTTGGGTTTTACAAATTAAAATTAGCTTACCTCATCTCAATTGTTTACACTCCTTCGAACTGCCTTCTGCTTGTACTTATTGACGTAACCGCTACGCATAAATGGAACCAATATTTTTAATTAAAATGCAACTATTTTATGCATTAGCTCTAAATGTAGCCTAAAAAGGACACGCCCAAATAGACCTATGCAAGAGACGAAACATTAGTAGTAATTTGGGAATAAAAACTGCAATTTCAGCAAATTAGAATAGTTCTACTTTTAATAAAACTAATCGCCGACTTAACGTAGGAACAAGAGTTTGCAACTAAATGTTTCGACTGCTGCTACACGCAATGCTCGAATGAAAGTCTCATATTCTACCACCTTCAAGGCATGGTCTTGGACCACTCCTGTTGTTCCGAAATAATCACCGGCTCATAAGCGGTCAATACTACAGGCACTACTAAAGGCGCAAATGATGTTTTGGGGTGCAGTTTTCCTCTTTGAGATCTATAGAGGGGTCATAATTTAATCTTAATAAGTTTGAGGTTGCATATTTATTGTCACCGTGATGATGAGGTGTGTTCATCTTCATTGTCCCCACGGTATTCTTTTGATTGGTAATTTTTTACTACGTTTAATGCCTGTAAAATCAGACTTTTTTATGTGACTACTGTCCGTCTATTCATCTGACCTTAGTTTCCGACTTTCCTCTCTCCCTCTAATTCGGCTTACTCTGGCTGCCTGGGCCATACTTTGCTCATCGCGTGAATAAATTATGTCTTTTATTCAACAAGCACAAGCATATAAAGACACACAGCTTCTTAAAGATGCCAAACTTTGTGGAGCTGTGATGACAGTGACATTATTGATCTTATTTCATTATATATATGTAATAAAAAGATGGATAGATAATCCTAATATGACCTATACTGAAATGAGTATCCAATTCGGGGTCTGGATTGTAAGTGCTTCTGGACTTATATATAGCTTAGTATATAAAGTATACCCACTAATTGCTAATGAAGAGGCTACAAAGGAAAAGAAAGAACAATAGGTTTATAAAACAATGTACATTACTACTTAATGAGTCTCTTGGATAAAACCATTCCATATAAACCAAGAGTAGCAATCGAGGCAAAGTTGGCTAATAAGGAAAGTCCATGGAACTTTCCAAACTTCTTGGTTAATTCTTTATACTCGGGTGTCTCTTCACCTTCTACAACATTCAATCCTTGATCAATGAGCTCAGCTCTTTGCTCCTTGATCTTTTGGCAAACTGGTAATAACCAAAAACGATTAATGACACCAGCCAAAGCAGAAATTACCAATAAAGTCTTAGTGAAAGGACATAATGTCAAAGGTGTTGTCAAGGCTATAACTCCAGGAACAAGAGCTTGTCCCAAGAAGTAACCTGGAAATATATGGTTTTGTAACTTCCCGAATTCTTCTCTCTTCAAAACTTTAAAGGCAATTGGACTTGCAATGAATGAGTAGAAAGCTGATCCTCCGAAGGCAATGGAGTATATGAAAAGATGGTATGGAGCTCTTGTGTTCAATCCTAATGCGTTCATGGCGTGATGCAATCGCGGGATTTCCAACTCTAACATACACCCTTGTCGTGTACCGCTAATAGTGAAATAAAGTTCTACTTAGTGTTATCCTGAGTAATTACAACTACTGTGGTATTCTTCTATATAATATTGGTAACTTCTTTCTACGTCTTGCAAATACTATTGC
Source organism: Yamadazyma scolyti (assembly GCA_003707025.2). Taxonomy (NCBI): domain Eukaryota; kingdom Fungi; phylum Ascomycota; class Pichiomycetes; order Serinales; family Debaryomycetaceae; genus Yamadazyma; species Yamadazyma scolyti. The sequence goes on along the minus strand of PPMW02000006.1, from coordinate 516,480 downwards.
CCGATTCTCGGTCTCTGCTGGGCTTCGCTTCTGGGTCCTGGGCTTCGCTAGCTCCGCTGGCTTGCTGGCTTACCTCAAACGATCAGCTTGAAAATATTCTCTAGTGCAGTCTCTTTGCATTTGAAATCACCACCCATTATCCATGCATAATCACTCTGTAAGCCTAAACTCAACTGGTTGACTTCCTTCAATTTTTTGAGATTTGAAGTTTGCTCATAATTTTTTGCAGCCACTTCTGCAGCATTAACAATCAGCTCATCTATACCGCACATTAAGGCAACATTCATACCAAAAGAACCAGAAGCAGCTCCTTCTTCAAGCTTGTATAAAAAGGTAATATTTCTTGAGTTAGGCTCTACTATGATTCCCATTCTTAATGGTTTTATTTGAGGGTGTCCTTTGAATGATACTCCTAACGAACCAAAATGAGTGGCGAAGAATCCAAGGCAGTTGATATGGGTTGCAAGCTGATATAATACGGCCTCAGCAATTGCATACCCATCCGATGAAGAACCACCTCTTCCTAATTCATCTAAAATCACCAAAGACTTTGGAGTAGCATTATCAAGTATCTTCTTGGTTTCACTTAATTCAACAAAGAAGGTAGATTTACCTTGTAAGATATTATCATTGGCACCTAATCTGGTCATAATTCTATCAATGGGAGTCAATTTAGCTTCAGAAGCAGGGATATAACATCCCACTTGAGCAAGTATAACTGCTAATGCTGTGGTTCTCATCATTGTTGATTTACCTGCAGCATTAGCTCCTGTCAAAAGACCGAATTTTGGCTCTTCACCACCTAAATGTACATCATTAGGAATGAACTCTTTCGTACCTTGATAAACAGGGTTCCTTAAATCTTTAAACTCGACAAAGCCATTATCGCCATCTACAAACTGTGGTTTGCAAGAAGGATAACCAATCAACTCAGAACTTCTAGTTAAGGCTACTAAGCAATCCAACCTACTCAAATTTTGGATCACAAAGACCCATTGTTCATAGTTGGTATCAAACCTCTTATACATGTTAGCTTTCAAGTTGTCACACACTGTTTTATGCAATTCCCGTTGTTCCAATAATTCTCTTACCAAAAGTTTTACTTCAGGTGACCAATATCTCTTGACTTTTGAAGTTGAGCCCATTGTTTGCCAATCTTTGGGGATATTTTTGATCTTATTAGGTAATTCAATCAAGAAAATCTCTTTGCCGGAGTCTCTAAAGCAAATTTCCTGTGATTTATACTCTTTCTTATACTGTAATAAATATTGGTGTAGTTGTTCCTCTAAATCCTTCATCTTATCGGTAGACGCATCAAATTCAGGATCAATACCTCTACTAGGTACAATTATATCATTAGCAGCTTCAATTCTATCAAATGAATCTTCCCATTTGGCTATCACATCACCTAATTCATCGGGAAATTCATTTATAAACGTATTAATACACCCCTTATTTGAGGAGACCTCTTGTTTCAAATCCTTTACTAACAGGGAGATTTTTTCAAAGCTTTCGATTACCTTTAGGAAGTCCCTGAATCTCAAAGTACCCCCATGAATCCTAGCTAATAATCTTTCTAAATCAGGCAATCCTGCAAGTCCAGCTTCTAACCTTCTTCTAAACTCAATACCATCATTCATCAAGTATTCAATGGACTCATATCTCTTATTGATATCTTCAATCCTCAAGAGTGGGTTGAGGACCCAAGTCTTTAGAGTTCTCTTTCCAAAGGGGGTGATCGCCTTATTGACCAATTTGAATAATGTACCTTTGTCACTTCCATCATAATTATTATTTAAGATTTCTAAGTTATTCAAGGTAATTCCATCAAGAATCAAGTGTTTGGAGGAAGACTTTTCAATGTTATACTTTTTGAAATTCTTGAGTGTCATAATACTTTCGTCTAACTTTAACATTTTCAAGTAGTAGAGTAACCCACCAAAAGCATTGAACGTCAATGGATGGTTATCTTTGAATTCAACTAATACTTCTGGGTAGTTCGAATAATCATCTAAATCTTCTCCTGGGTAATATTCACTCTTCACAAGTTTTTCTACTGTGGTATCATAATCCCAGAATTCTGTATCTGGGTTCATTATATTCCAGATCTGGTTGGTATTATTATACTTGAGGATTTTGGTAGCTAATGGACTCAAGTTTCTCTTCTCACATATAACTTCCTTTGGTCTGGTTTGAGTAATCAAGGTCTCCAACTTATTACAATCCTTGTCATCTACTATCTCAAGAAAGTTTAATTCAGACGTAGCCGTATCAACGAATACCACACCAAATTTTCTTTCAGTATCCGAAAAAGATAATTCCTTTATACTCATACAATATGTAGCCATATCATCGGTGATCATATTCAAATCTGTCAAAGTTCCTCCGGTTAAAATTCCAGTTAATTCTCTTTTGATAACCTTTTCTTCTTTAGAACCACCTCCTCTCATTTCTTTAGCCAATAATGATTCCTTCTGATCAACTCTAGCTACTTTATAGCCTCCACTAATAAATTCTCTTGCCCAATGGTCGAAGGACATTTCAGGAATACCTGCTAGTTTCATGTTAGCCCTTCCACCACCTGCTATTTTTAAATCATACTTGGTGTTAGCAATTATTGCATCATTTTCATATAATTCATAAAACTTCCCTTTTTTGAAGAACACAACTGTATCCCACATTTTACTCTTAATCTCCCAGTACTGCTTCTCAAATGGTGTAAATTTTGACCAAGCAGATTGAGGAATAAATAAGGTTCTAGGGTCATAATTAGGATCACCAGGACTTCTCTTATCTGCGTCCTTGATGTTCACGAGCCATTGATACCTTTCTTCATTTTCTTTAGTGAATGACGCATTACGTTTAGATGATAAGTTGTTAACAGTATTGGGGTTTGGAAGGGACTTTGGGGCAACATAGGTAGATCCTGCTTTGAATTTTTCGGCAAGTCCGCTTGAAACAGATTCAACTTTTATCTCTGTAGACACAGACTCGTCGGTTTTGACCTTCTTCGGTGCTCTCTTCTTAGATGGCTTCTCGATTGGTTTCTCTTCCCCTTCTGATTCGATTTCTGGCTCTGGTTCTGGTTCTGAAGCAGACACTTCATCTTCAACAATAAAGTCACTCAAATCATCTTCACTAGCACTTTCTGGTTGAAATTCATCTTCGGAATCTTCATCATCACTGAGAACTCTTCTTCTCTTTTTCACAACGATATCCTCGTCGTCCGATTCCATGTAATTAACCTTCTTGCGTTTCTCTTCCTTTGGTTTCTCTTTCTCTTCCTTTGGATTCCCCTTTTGTTCCTTCCTTCTCTCCTTCTGTTTGATTGGAGATGATTGAGGAAGAACATCATGATTTACTGTAGGTTCGGAGGTCAAGGGAGTATCTGTAATACTCGTATCCATTATATTCTCCTTATCACTATCATCGTTTTTAGCAGGTGACGACGCAATTTTTGCTTCTAGCTTTGGCGGCTTGTTTGTTGGTTTGAAGAATGATAACAATGACAGTTGCTTCATCTTCCCAGACCCACTGGACCCATTGAGAACCAGTCGCTGTGACTTGGGTGTAATTGGCCTTGACATGATTATTTATGACGCGGTTAAAATTCGCGTTTATGTGAATTTTTGGCTGCTTTGGTTGTCAATTTGGCAGCCAATTTTTTGGCGTTTTGGTTGCGAAAACTCAGTTTTGCAACCAAAATGTTAGTGACACACTTGACATATTTTATTATGTTTATCGCAGCTTTTGGACAGTACACTTGGTATGAGAGTGAGCCAAAGTTATTGACTGTCAGCAATAAGAAATACGATAGGTCAATAATTTATAGTAAACTTCAACAAGCATTCGAAAATAAGTTCAAGTTGAAAGACCACAATCATGCTAGAATCCATTTGGGGGACGTCGACACTGAAGCAAAGTGTATAAAAGGAACAGAAGTTAACTATTATTTGAAAGGATATAAATATGTGGATTTGGATTTCGAAGCATCTGAGTGTCGAATTAATATGAGTCCAAATTTCAAGGCTATACTTAATCCTACTGATAACTTAGAATTATTCATTCATCTGAATGATGACCCTATAGAGAAGCAGTTAGAGAACAACCTTATGGATAAATTTAATACAATTGATTTCTACAACTTTGATAACTTGGATTACAAGACAGAATGTACCGTTGGATATCAAGATATTGGTCAAATTATACTTAAAGAGACTAGCATGGAATTTGCAGTACAAGAAATCACTCAGATCCCTGAAATCTGTGGATTCACTAAATTGGATCCTCATTTTGATGGTAGCCACATTCAGTCTTTTGTGGTGCAAATGCCTATAAATGCAACCTTTCTTTGTACCTCTGGAACAACACCAACTTGTAGGAAGTCAATAGCAGAATTTACCCACCCGCGTTACAGGTTATTAAATACATAAATACATTCACATAACTATTTCATATTTAGTATCATAGCGCAAATCCTTATGAGCCAAAACTATAGAATTGAAAACAAACTTCTCGTGTAAAACACTGGTATTCTCGCACAATACAACTATATTGTTAATAACCTTAAAGCCTCCATCAGAATGAGAACGGGTAATATCATTGCAAACAGTTTTATTGGTTACTGAGCCCTCAATTCTACACCAAGACCCAATGGTTACATTATGGGAGATAATAGCATTGCTAATGAAACTATTATCCCCAATAACAACATTATCTCCAATAATGCTATTTTTAATTCTAACACCTCTCCCGATAGTTACATTGTTGCCTATGGTGACATAGGGACCAATACGACAGCCAGGATATTCGACTGGGGATAATACTGATAATCCCATTGTATGTAAATAGAAGTTATTGGCTAATAAAGCCGATAAGGGAGTTTTCAAATTATACCAGAAATCATTAGTTTTAAAGACATCAAAATCAACATCTTTATTCTCAGGTAAATCTCTTATTACATCCAACTCCATGGAAATATAGTCAGAGTTAGCAACTTTTGATAAGAGAGAACCTATACAAGCGGATTTGAACATATAAATTCCACCATTGAGTAAGAAATCGAATTTTTTACCGTACTGAATAGAGAAAGCTTCAGAAGGTTTCTCTACATAATGGGTAATCTTGGAATCGGTTTTTTTAGAAACGATAGTACCAAAATTAGTAATGATATTTGATTTATCTAGATTATCAATATCATCAGCAGTAACTGTCAAGTACTTTTTGAGAAACTCAGAAATCATGATCGGATTAACTCCTAGGATCAATGCATCCGAATTCTTCGCCTGATGGAAGTTGTACAAGTCCCCAAAGGGGTAATTACAAATGATATCCCCATGAATAAAGATCAATCCTTCACAACTTAATAACAGAGACCTATATTGATATAACCCACCAGCGGTACCCTTAGAATTCTCCTCAGACATGTATCTAAAAGGAGTCTTGGGGTACCTTTCATTCATTTGGTTGATGAATTCATCAAATAGAGTAGGGATTTCAAAGAATCCCAATAATGTTACTTCATTAATAACCGCCGATAATTGATACATAAGTGAGTCAACCATGTGCTCAATTAATGATTTCCCAGCAATTGGGAAAAGTATCTTAGGTGACTTCATCGACAATGGCCTAAACCGAGTGCCTGTGCTTTCTCCTCCCGTTAAAATAACTACGTTGTATTTCATGAAGTTGTGTGATGTAACTTTTTTCTCATGACTGCAAATTTATACTAAATCCAGAGTTACACAAAACCCCAGATTTTTGGGCAACGTACTATTATACTGTTTGGTCCTATATCAGTTGATTTCTATCATTTATTCATTATATACCCTTATTGTCCTTTAATGGTCGTTCTGCATAGCCCAGCACATAGCCCATAAGTACTACTACGACAATAGCAGTAGATGCATCGCCCCTAAGACAACTCTTTTCTTATAAAGTGTTTCACTACATCAATAGCAGCAGACGCATCTTCTCCGCTGTCATGCTCACCTTCCTGGATGGTTTTATTGAGATAGGTGAATACTAACCATTTCAATGGATATCTGGATGTAGGGGATGTTTTCTGCCTGGGATAAAGGATTGCAGTATCCACTATTTTATGATGGATTAGTCTCATCGCATTCATATCATTTTCAAGACCGTGCCCAATCAAGATGGTGTCTTTATCCATAATCTCTGATAACACTTTGATCAGCTCATCAAATGACACTGCCTCCGTTTTGATTTCGGCAATTCCAGACCATCTTGTATTGAGGTCAATAACTTCTCCTACAGGTTTAACGAGAATATCTAGAACCTCCTCATTACTGAAGAAATCGACTGCAGTAATTCTTAGCAATTCGAACCCTTTGGTAGTAAATCCCATCTCACAATCGATTCCTATGGCTTTTAATGCATTGTCATGTTTGGGAAAAGAAATAGTTTTCTTGAATGGCAAAAAATACTGCATCTCTTGGGCATTTTCCCAATAAAAAACATGATGGTTGTATGAAGAACATGCTTCTGTCTCGTTATCACCTACAACCGCTTTACAACAAGTATAAACTCTAGTTCTATCTTTACGCTTGAAAGTCTTACCCGGGTGAAATGCACAATGAATAGGTATCAATTGATCTTCAAGCTTAAATTCATGACCACATCTCCTGCAAACTTTTGTGGTCTTTGGAGGTTTTGGTTCAGGAATCTCCATGATGTATCCATACTTTTCAAGTTTTGAAGGTGGAATCACTAATTTAGTAAGCTCGTCATAATAATCTTCATTTGTAAGCTCTGTTTTCCGTCTCTTATATTTGTTAGGATTCTGAAGCTCGTATACCCTTCTTTTAATAGCTTGGTTATAAGTATAATTGGAATTAGTAGAAGCAATCTTGAACTCCTCGTCAATAGCTGATAATTTAGGAGTTTTCAAAGATGGTTGCATTTGACTTAGTACCTTAGCAAGTTGAATAATGTTTTGCTTTCTAACTTGTATAGTAGTGGGTGGTCTTATCATTTCCTTTGGTAATATGAACTCAGGGTCCTTCAATGGCTCGGCCTCTTCCTTATTTTCATTAGTGTCATTAATATCATTAGTGTCATCAACTTCTTCAATTTCTACTTGTTCATGCGATCTCTTACGATCGTGACTAAACAAACAGTTAACAAGCCTACAGCTTTGATTCTGCTTCAATCTAGGACACGGTACATTACTAAAGTACTTATCTTTTACCTTAAACATAAATGTTGGAACCCTAACCAGTCACTGAACTTACCCGCAATTGCGCAAGCTGATGTCTGCAAAACCTGTCTATAAAAAAGGCCGGCAAAAAAAGAGGAAATAGCGTAAATCGCCTTTGCACGACTCATCGCAAAAAAAGCATAAATAGAGGACGAATCTCCCTCTCTTTTTCTTTTCTCTGTCGACGTACTTCATAGGATCATTTCTATAGGTCACGTCTCTCTTTGACTCTTCAAAAGAGCCACTGAATCCAACTTGGTTGATGAGTGAGATACCCTTATACCCTCAAAGTGAGAAATATTTAGCTTGTCTGTGATCCTTAGTTGGTCCAGTCATCTATTATTTTGCCTTTACTACAGACTGGGGCTTGTCCTTGGTCTTTAAAGGAGCGATGATCTTGACCCTTTACTTCATACTTCTTCGGAAGGCTTAGTTTAGGGTGGGTATAAGTGGCTGTCTGACAAGTTACATTATACTGTAAAGTATCTGTGACTATGGGGAACCTTGTGTTGTGATGTCGGCCACCGTTGTAGAAGTGTTTGCATTTCTATACTTTCTTCTGAGTGAGGTCATTCAGATGAGTGTACAGGAATACTAGTACTCTTATATAGATATATATATTACTATGCTATTATAGATGCATCTTTTGCTGGCCAGTCATATAGAGTATAATAATCGACTAACTGATTGTTCAAGTTGTTTTCTCCATTCAACGGAATATACAACAAGTTTCTAAACTTGATATCACCGAGAAACCAGAAATCTAACCAGTTTTGGCGCATTCCGTAGTCTGATGGGATATCAAATTGTGATATTTCTAATCCTTCTACGTTTTTCTTCAATAGTGTTGCCACACTAGTTCTCGCTGTTAACACGAACTGATCGAGGCCTAGTAATTTCAAACAGGCATTAGAATTCCTCTGAGTACTAAGGTTATGAAACTCGTACGTAGTGACCCCTTTCAAAATCTGAAATGTTTGAGTTATTGTAAGGAAAGTAAGCCAGCAGCCTTGTGCACAGCTCCATACAAGAAGGTTGAATAAGAAGTTAGATGTGCGGAATCCAGTGCACAAGTTGTCACCAAGGATATAACACTCATTTTCTACATCTTCACTTTCATAGCCATCCAGAAGTTGTTCAAAATACTGGGTCATAACGAATATCCACAAAATGATACCCAAGTTAAGAGCATATACAAATATCACAAAGATCTTGTGGTTTCTTACTCCTATCTCATTGTATGCCCAAGGACAAAAATGATCGAACCTGGCAATTAATCTTTTGTTATAGTGGCTGTATTTAGACCTCAAAGGTTTTCTAATATAGGAATTAACACAGAAGTTGTCCGGAGTGAACTTCTTCTGATCCACAAGGTCTTGAATTTGAGCTAGGATCTTGCTTTTGTCTGTGGGTATTGGGACTAGACCAGGATTCAAAGTCATTGCCTTATAAAAGGAATAGGCAATAACAGCCATTATTCCTAATAACAACAAATTAATACAGAAATAGCTAAACTCTTCAAACATTAACTTGGGTAAAACAGTGGTAATATAAGTAACTAAAAGCCAAAAAAATGTTCCTGAGAATACACCAGAAGCTAAGGGAGATTTAAGTAATACTCTATCCGGTACAAAGCTACCAATGACATACTTCTTCAATAAATAAGAGACCGGATAAAGTAACAGTACTGAAAAGAATAATTTGGGTATAGCATACCCATTATTGTAGTCATTGATCTTGAATATAACAGGCAATACGATGAATGGGGTTAAATAAGTGATGGTTTTGCCCCATTTTTCGTCAATCCTTGGTGGCCTCTTCTCCCAATTATTGGCAGCATATCGATGGTCTTCAGCTAATACTTTGGTCCAAACATCGTAGCAATTCATATCTTTAGCCACAGCAAAAGAGTCTTTTTCCTGGTCATTCTTGGTGAATATATCTGAGTTATACTCCAACATTAGCTTTAAGATAGGTTTATAAACTTTCATAAAAGACCAATGTAAAGGTGTAAATAGTGAATTATCAGTCTTAGTAACGTCAGCTCCCATTTTGAGTAATAACTGAACAGTTAAAATATCACCCTGATAAGAAGCCCAATGCAAACTCGTCCTATTGAAATTGTCAGGTTCGTCAATATAAAGTTGGGGGCACTTATATAAAATGTAGATTACTAACATAATATTGGAACTGTGGACCGATAAATGCAAAGCGTTGTAGCTCTGAGAATCTTTCAAAGCAGGATCTGCTCCATTATTGATCAAGTAGTCCACAATGTATACCAATCCATTTCTACATGCCCAATGTAAAGGAGATGCATTGAGATCACCTCCTAAATAGTTTGGGTTTGCTTGATTTTCAATCAAGTATTGCACAATATCAAGTCTATTGTTAATGGCGGCCCAATGTAACCCAGTGACTCCAGCACTAAATGTATCATTGACCCCGACTATGCCATCTTTGATTAGTTGTTTGACTGTAGAGAGATCACCTTGTTGGCATGCTTCCATAAATTTAGCCAAATGAGGATTCAACTCCTCTTCCGTAGGCAATTTCGGGTCGATTTTTTTATCTAAATCTTCTTGAGCAACTTCTGTAATTGCTGTGGTCAGATCTAGCGACACACGGACATCATCGTCGCCGTTAACTGATGATAACTCAACCTCTTCCATTACGTCGCGATGAAGAAAAGAGCTCAAATTATCAAAAGCCTCTTTTTGTGCAGCAAAAAATGACTTGCAACCAAAAATGACATGCAGCCAGAAATGACGTACAGCCAGAAGAGCAACTGCAAGAGTATAGAAATGGTAAGTAGTGTTCGCAATTCGTTGTCTTTTATTAGCTATATACGTAATACAGACCTTTGCCTCGGTCGTGATGCAATTGCATTGCTAATTGCAGCTATTGCTTAGCACTGCAGCTAAGCAGTATTCTAGTACTTTTTGAGATCGTTCTGGATATCAACCAACGTAGTGGAGTCATCGAGTTCACCTTTGAACCAATTGAATCTGTTAATGAACCAATTGTTCCGGATTTGGTCTTTGGTGATTAAGCCTTCGTTATATTCGCTAATCTTGAAAAGATGGCCCTTTATAATAGAATAATTTCTAGTATTGGCCTTGAAAGAAATATTGATTAAATCACCAACAATTGGAATCAACCCAATCAACAAATCGAAAAGAATATTCAATAAGCAATATATAAGCAAGTCATATGGGAACCCATTAGTTAACTTTGTTGCTAAGTATACTAATTGAAGGGAATTATAAGTACTGTATACTATACCAGCAACAGGTACAATTTGAATCAAATTAGAAGTTCCAACAGGTACTCCAATGACATTAAAAAGCATATCATATCTATAAGCTCGTCTATTAATCTTTTTCAAGATTAGCTCATCATTAAGGCTTAGCTTATCGGGTAACTTCCTGGGGATTTTCTTGAATTTAGTCTTCTGATTGTTAATAGGTATTTTATCATAATAAGGATCCTCAAGAGTTATGTTATACTCAAGTTTGAAGTACCTTGAGAGGATGCTCTTAATCAAATAGTTCAACATAAGTGAAATAGTTTTTGGATTGCTGCTAAAAGAAATGCCTAAATTGGTAATTTTCACATGGCATGCGAAATTGTCAAATTGCTAATAATGATAAGAAGACTACTCAGTAGAGACCTTAATGATGAGCTTGAAAGTAAGATAGTAGCTGAACACCAAGACACTATTGAACTTCGTGAAAAGATTCATAAAAAGATTATTGAAAATCGAATAGAAAGTGATATGGTTAGCACATATGTCAGCGAGCAGAGCGAGTTGATGAGTAAAGTCATGGATGATGATGAAATCGACAGACTTCTTGTTACAGTTGATACACGTACTAAACAAAAGATTTATACTAAGCTTATGAACGATTATAATGAAGATATCATTGATAATTTGACTATGTTGCAAAAAATCGAGATTTTGGTAATACTTATGGTGAGGTTATTCTTCGTATTCTTGAAACACTTTGTACCATTAACTCAGAAGTTGTACCATAAGTTTGTAGACAACCAGTATTTCTTGTTTAATAATCAGAACTTTAATCGTGTTTTGAATCTTTCCATCAAGTTCATGAACAATGTAGAGAAGACTGGGTTAGATGAAGTAGAGGTTTCTGAATTAACACCTAATGCTTGGAATCTAGTTACTAATTACTACAATGGTGATTTCTTTACTGCCGCTCACGATATGATGAATCACTGGTAAATGGACAGTCGCCATTGGTAACCTTCGGTGGCCCTACGTTGCTAAAAAATAACGGACTTATATGATTAACGATACAAAATCGAACATTCTCCTCGTAAATTCTGCATTTCTACTTTCCTATCAGGACTCCAGTGCCGCATAAGCTGGAGTGACAGGCTTCTGGTTGCAAAATATCCTCTATCTAATTACAACCCACTTATAGAGACCTATTCTTCTATTCCCTTCATGCGCCTCCCCATGACCACACTCGTCAATGCCTCTCGTCAAATCTATCGTCAAACCCGCCTGTCAAACTTACGCCTTGTCGAATTGACAATACCATCGTCAAACAAAAATTGCTTTCCAAGATAAATCTATATGCAGACGCATGTCCCAATAAGGAAACTAGGTCGTCCCTTTACCAAAGAAAATTAAATTTAGGGGTAAAAAGCAAGATATAGAAATGAACTATAAACAGATGAGCATAGTAAAAGTAGAATTTCGGATCGAATGGTAAAGTGTAATATTCAGCTTTATGAACAGCATTGTCACCAGTTTCTCCATTACTAAAATAGCCAAATTAATCTCCTATTCCTCCATTATTGTCCCAATGCGGAAGAGACGTGGCAGATAGGGGAGTCTATATACCGGACATTCTAGAAACTACTTTTTATTGGCTCATGCGATTTCTCCTTTTAATGAATTTGCTTTCCGACAAATAAAAAAGTCATACATTTTATTAATATTAAAATATAGCACAAATATTCGTAGAGAGTATTTGACCTTATTTTATATTAAAGACTACCACAAAAAGCTACACTCGGCTACTTATCTGCTGCTTGTATTCCTGGACTCCTTTGTTGGCTGCTTCAGTGTCTTTTATTAGTCCTTTTATTGTATTTATCCCTTCCAGTTCGTCGAAAAAATTTTCTCCCGAAAAAAAGTTTTGTCTGGTACACGACTTTTGCCCCCGAAATTGAAAACTCAACCCGACCCGAACTTAAAAACTGCATACAACCCTACATATAATCTCATATTATATACAGGAAATGGCTTTATGTTCCCAAATTTTTAATAAGTCCGTGAAGAGAGGATGCTCCTCCATGGACTTTGACAACAACCTGTGTAAGAAAATGTGCTTAAAGAGCTACAAGTTTCCCAACACTGCAGAAGTTTCGTCTTCTGAGGATGAAAACTCGGAGGATGAGCAGTTGAATTACAAACTCAACCAAATCAAGGCTAAAAGAAGAGCCAGCTCAAGAATCTCTTTCTCGAAGAACCCTAACGTGGAGTTATCCAAGTACATTTCACAATATAGTGATGATGAAGATAAACAGGAAGAGGTTAGTAAGAGCGATGATACTAAGGAGGAATTTAAACTCATTCAAGTTCCCAAAGGGGACAAGGTAGCAAGAAGCAAGTGTTTTGAATACTTGGTTGGCGCTATCGATGAGGCATGGGCAAGATATTGCGATGTTACCTCCTGTATCGAAGACGAAGTCTACTATAGTGATGATGAGAATAATAATAATAAATTAATGAATGATAGATCGAAGTTAATGAGGGCCTCAAAATTGTCATTAGTAGATTCAGATTACTATGATGAACTTGAAGACGACAAGAGTGAGATTATCGACAACTATTCAGTGAATTCAACTGATTTAACTGATATTTCCGATAATTACATAAATCAAACCAAAAAGGTGATGAGATTAAACTCAATGTCGCTCAATTCATCTAACAAATCAACCAACCAGTACCAAAAACTTAAGGATAGACTAACCAAAGCAAAATATTTCTTGCAAGATTTAGTCGATCTGGATAACTTCAATGATATCATTAAGTTCTGGAACAGATGGGACATGATAAAATATGCCACCATCGAGTTGGTTGAAGATGATGATGACGATGAGATCATCGAGTCTACTATCGATGATTTAGAATGTGGCCGCTATTTTGTAAATTAGGGTGTTGGTATATAGGGTATTGTATAATAGATTACTTACTGAACTGTTTCTCTCCTCTCTCTACTCTGAATCCGGCCAGCAGAGTCTTGAACTCTATGCGTGGAGTTTGATAAAAGTTCCAGCGTTCAAAATGCCCCAGCAAGGCTCAGTAAAAAGTTGAGAAAGTGACTACGTAGCAGAATGAAGTGGTTATATTTATTGGCAGCATTGCCATTAGCACTCTCTGACTTGCAAATTGGTATGTCATCAAACATTAAAGTTATGTGGAGGTAATTACTAACTGATAGAAACTATCAAGGCCGTTGATTGCAGTACCAAATCTAAAAATGGAGACTTGGTGTCAGTCCACTATAGTGGATTTTTGAGTGATGGTACTAAATTCGATTCATCCTATGACAGAAATAGCCCATTAACCTTCAAGCTTGGTAGTGGACAAGTTATCAAAGGCTGGGAACAAGGTATTGTTGGTATGTGTCCTGGTGAGCAACGTAAATTGATCATTCCTCCAGAATTAGGTTATGGTTCAAGAGGTATTGGTCCTATCCCACCAAATGCCGAATTGATCTTTGAAACCGAATTAGTTGATATTGCTGGTATCAAGGATGAATTGTAGTATTAGATTATATAATTAATTATATAAGTTTATTTTCCATATTTCATCTGTAGGTTGTGAATTTCACCAAAATTACATAGTAAAATTATTTCATATCCAATAGTAAATTTTAGTTTTTTGAAAAGAAATTGTAAAACCACCAAAAAATGATGATACTTAATGACACTATCATTATTACTAGTTTCGGTAAAAAATGTTGAAAATTACTAAATTTGATTCATATATGTCGTATTTTCTATATGTAGAGTATTTCGAGTGGGTGCAAAAAAGTGCGTACAAATCAACGGTACATAGTTAAGATGAAATTTATAACCATATTGATATGGGCCTTATTCGGGTTCTGTTTCAATGTAAGTGCCGATAGAGAGTGTGAGATAAATGTTCAAATCAAAAATTCCCAAGATTTGAAAGCAATCAGAGACTGTGAAGTCATTAAAGGAGATTTCGTTATTGTGGAATACGAAGATCCACTTCTTGAATTCGTTGATCTTAAGAAGATCAAAGGTGATTTAATTATCAGTAAGTCACCCAACTTGGTAAGAATAGAATCTCCATATATGGAAGATATCGAAGGTGAATTTAAGATGAATGAGTTGACTTCGTTATCACTAATTTCATTTCCAAAATTGAGGTCAATCAGATCCTTACAATGGAGAGTAATTCCCATCTTGTCTAATGTTAGATTCAGCTATGAAATTTCTAACATAGAAAATATCGTGATAAGTGATACTTCGCTTACAGGATTTTCTGGATTTCAATCTTCCCAATTGAAAAATTTAGATATTAATAATAATCGCTTCTTAGAGATAATCAACTCAAATGTTGAAACAATTAACGGGCAATTACACATTGCGTCAAATTCAAATAGCTTGAAAGTTAACTTACCATACTTGAAAACAGTGAACAATGCAACATTGAACGATATCCTGGAATTATATTTGGGAAATTTGACAGAAGTCAAAGAATCTCTCAACATTATCAATGATGGGTTTCAAGAATTGGATTTAGATGCTTTGGAGAAAATAGGTGGTACTTTTACTATATTGAAAAACAAATATTTAGACACAATTAAGATGTCAAAGTTGACAGAATTGAATGGTGGTTTAATGATAATTAATAACACACGAATACTGGACATCAATTTTTTGCAGAATTTGGCTAAAATCGATGGTGGGGTTGAATTGGTAGGTAATTTCAAGTCAGTAAACTTCCAGAGCTTGAAGTTAGTCAAAGGACTGGCAAAGATCAAATCAGCTAATCCTGGATTCGATTGTGCCAAAAATGTCAAAGAGCAGTTTAACATGGCCATTAGAGGCGGAAAGATTGAATGCTCCATGATGTCAATAGCAGAGTATAATGATGATGATGATAGCTTCCAGTTAGCTACCCAAAAATCCAATGGATATAAAGTCATTATTCATTGGATCTTCAATTTTGTGGCCCTCTGTTTCTTGTTTTGAAAAATTAATATATGTTTTATTCTCTTGTATTTTTAATTGGAGGGAGAGTATAGATTGTTCTTCTGGATATAATCTACGACTTCTTGTAAGGTGAGGCCATCAATAGGCTGTTTCTTTGCAACCCTTTGTCTTATACTTGATGAACTAACGGTAGATGTTTTGTCCATATTCACCAAAAGTTCAATACTTTCACTCCATGAAGGTGGTAAGTTTAAGTTTCCATTCTTGAGGTCTTGCAAATACGCTAATTGATGATCCAACACAGTATCTCTAGTAAGGCAAACAAATTTGTTTTTAGTGACAAAAGAATCCAAAGCTTTCTCTATGGGTATATCATAATATTTAGCATCAAACACTCTTATTAGAGTATCAAATCCCAATAAATATGTTTTAGGTTGTTGAAAGAAATTATCGATTTCTAAGGCCTTATCTACAAATTTAGGTGATTTGGTAACACAGATTGAATAATCATAGTTGATTCTGGTTCCAAATTCATTCATCATATCTAATCTTGCTTCAAAACTTGCAGGAATAGGCAGTTTATCAGCATTATTAACGGCTAATAAAAGAACTACATGTGACTCAGTATTCTTAACTGATCTCTTAATTAGTTCTAAATGACCAAGATGAGGAGGATTAAACGATGAATCTAAGATAAAAATCCCCCCTTTAGGAATACCTGATTGATATAATATTCTAAATGTTTCACTAGACGCTATAAATTCAGCCAATTGCTTACCAAATTTAAACGACATTATCTTTGCGCTTGCTGTGCTCAGTTCGGCTTTTTGGAACCAAAGTGGACCAAAAAAGAACCAACTTTCGGGGCATCGCAGTAAAAAAAATATTGCATCGCATCACATCGAATATCATATAAGTATGAATAACAATATAATTATAAGGATAGAAGAGAGTGAAGCACTCTATAATAGATACAGAGATATTTATAAAGCTAGAAATATTTTTAAATGCTTTACATTTGACTCAAATAATTCCATTAATGATAATTTAAATAATCTTTCATTTTTTGCATTAAGAGAAACTTTACCAGTATTGTACTCATATCCACAAATATTCTTAGATTTGATTAGTAGATGGATCGAGAATAGTAATTTTGAGTTACAATTTAGAAGTTCATTTCAATTAGATTTTAAGGTCAATGGATCCGTCACTTTACATGCTTTATCTAAATTAGTGAATATTTCTAATGAATCAATTAGTTTGATAGAACACTTTCTATCAAATTCAACTATTTTTCAACAATTAGACTCGAAAGTTAGTGCCCGTGAATTGGAGATTATTCTCTTAGCATACTACAGATTTTTGACTTATGATCACTTCAAATTCAAAAAATTCATTGATCCAAAGATTTTAAATCAATTCTTACAACTTCAAGATCCTGATTATAATGTAGTTAAATATTTATCAGTGTTATTATTATCAGTATATTTACAAAGTTCAGAAGTTGTATTACAAGATATGATTAATAAGAATGTTGATACCACTAAATTAATCTCTAATTATGATGATACAGAAACAATTGATTATAAATTTTTGAATTTGGTTGAAGCCAAAAGAGTTGCTAATTTTCATGACCTTTTAAACCAAAAACCTAATTCTTCACTCAATAAGAATGCTATAATTATTGAACCACAACATTTATCAACTCTCACCATATCCATTTATGGTATTTTAATCCCTCATTTGATGAAGACTAGTAAACTTTCGGATTTTAGTGATTTAGTTCCTACTGAAAATTCAGTTGAAGTTTTGAAAAAATTAGCTTTGAATATCCAGAATAATAGACCTACGCTTTTATTCGGTAAAGCAGGTTCAGGAAAGACATTCTTATTTAACCAATTAGCTAAGATCATGTCATACGAAGACTCTATCGTTAAGATTCATTTAGGTGAACAGACGGATGCTAAGCTATTGTTAGGAACTTATTCATCTGGCGAAAAACCAGGAACATTCAAATGGAGATCAGGAGTATTAACTACAGCTGTAAAAGAAGGTAAGTGGGTTTTAATTGAGGATATCGATAAAGCACCAACTGAAGTTTTATCTATATTATTAACATTATTAGAGAAGAGACAACTAATCATTCCATCAAGAGGAGAGGTTATAAAAGCCCATAATAACTTTCAATTGATTTCTACTATTCGTGTCAGCAATAACGAGACTATTCCTGATTTGATTGGACTCAGATTATGGAGTCTCATTGAGGTCAAGACACAAAGTGACGTAGAATTAGCCAAGATTTTAAATGTAAAATTTCCATTACTAAGAAATTTACTTCGGATATTTATCAAATGTTATGAGGGTATCTTGCAAATATATTCAACTAATACATTCATTACGTTGAACAAAGGATCTCACCCAAGAGTTATCTCCTCAAGAGACTTGATAAAGTTCTGTTCCCGTTGTAATAAACTATTAGTGAATCAGGGCATTGAATCTCCAGATCAACTCTTAGAATCTTCTATCTATGATAATTTCTTCCAGGAAGCTATTGATTGCTTTGGAAGTGCTATCACAGAAAAAGATGCTTTGATACCTTTGACAAACATCATAGGTGATTGTCTAGAGATTCCAACTTCTAGGATTAACCTATACTTATCTAAGCATATACCTTTATTCATTAACGATGATACCAAATTAAAAGTTGGAAGAGCTTTTCTACAAAAATCTGCCACTGATAACGCATTGAATAAGCTTAAGAACAGTAATAATTCTTTTGCCACCACCAACCATTCTTTAAGATTAATGGAACAAATATGTGTATCCATAGAAATGTTAGAACCCGTTTTATTAGTTGGTGAAACTGGTACTGGTAAAACTACTGTCGTTCAGCAAGTTGCAAAATTGATGAACAAAAAATTAACAGTCATAAATGTCTCTCAACAAACTGAATCGGGAGATTTATTGGGAGGATATAAACCTGTTAATACTAAAGTCATTGCCATTCCATTGCAAGAGGTTTTCGAGAATTTGTTCATGACTACATTCTCTAGAAAGAAAAATGAAAAATTTTCATTAATCTTGAGTAAAGTATTCAACAGAAACCAATGGAAGAACGTCATCAAATTATGGAGAGAAGCCATAAAAATGTCTAAGGAATTATTGAATGTAGAACTTGGAGATTCAGAGTCTGAGAATGAAGGAAACCCTAAGAAAAAGAGAAAGTTGAGGTCAAACGAAAGAAGGATTTTATTAGATAAATGGATTGAATTTGAAGCCAAAGTTAATGACTTTGAGGTTCAATCCTCATCTTTAGATAACAGTTTTGTGTTCAACTTTGTTGAGGGTTCCTTAGTGAATGCAATTAGGAAGGGTGATTGGTTGCTTTTGGATGAATTGAACTTGGCATCTTCTGATACCTTGGAAAGTATTGCTGATTTATTGGCAGATTCAGTAGATCAAAGATCGATTCTATTGAGTGAAAAAGGAGATATCGAACCTATCAAAGCACATCCTGATTTCAGAATTTTTGGTTGTATGAACCCTTCAACTGATGTGGGAAAGAAAGACTTACCATTAAGTATAAGATCTAGATTCTCAGAGATATACGTACATTCTCCAGACAAAGATTATAATGACCTAATTGCCATTATCGAAAAATATGTGGGTAGATTTTCAGTTGCAGATGAACTTGTCATCCATGATATCGCCAATTTGTACTTGGAAGCAAAGAACCTTTCTGAGTCCAATAAAATCGTTGATGGTGCCAACCAGAAACCACATTTCAGTATACGTACATTGACTAGGACGTTGGTATACGTAGTTGATATTATCTCGATTTATGGCTTAAGAAGATCTCTTTATGAAGGTTTCTGCATGTCCTTTTTGACATTGTTGGATTTGAAGTCAGAGGCTATCTTGAAACCAATCATTGAAAGGTATACTATTGACAAATTAAAGAACAAGAAAGCAACCATGGGACATGCACCTCCGCCTCCATCCAAGAATCTAGAGGAATATGTCAAGTTCAGACATTACTGGATGAAGCATGGACCTCAAGAAATCATACCCCAGCCACATTATATCATAACCCCATTTGTGGAGAAGAATATGCTCAATTTAGTACGAGCTACTTCTGGAAGAAGATTCCCTGTTTTGATCCAAGGTCCAACTTCTGCCGGTAAAACATCCATGATTAACTATCTTGCTAATATAACAGGTCATAAATTTGTTAGGATCAATAATCACGAGCATACAGACTTACAGGAGTATTTAGGTACGTATGTTTCCAATTCTACTGGTAAATTGGAATTCAAAGAAGGTATACTTGTTGAGGCTATAAGGAATGGATATTGGATAGTCTTAGATGAATTGAATCTTGCTCCAACAGATATTTTAGAAGCATTGAATCGTTTACTCGATGATAATAGGGAATTATTCATCCCAGAAACTCAGGAAGTGGTTCATCCTCATCCTGATTTTATGTTGTTTGCTACTCAGAATCCCCCTGGACTTTATGGGGGTAGGAAAGTATTATCTAGAGCCTTCAGAAACAGATTTCTAGAGTTACACTTTGACGATATTCCTCAAGACGAATTGGAGGTTATCTTAAAGGAAAGGTGTCAAATAGCCCCTTCTTACTGCAAGAAAATTGTGGAAGTATACAAGCAGTTGACCATACAAAGACAGTCCACGAGATTATTTGAACAAAAGAACTCGTTTGCTACTCTTAGAGATTTGTTCAGATGGGCCTTGAGAGAGGCTGTAGGATACGAAGAGTTGGCTGCCAACGGATACATGCTTTTAGCAGAAAGAGTTAGGAAGCCTGAAGAAAAGTTGGTCGTCAAGCAGACAATTGAGAGGGTCATGAGAGTCAAATTGGACATGGAAGCTTACTATGAAAAACTTGAAGAAAAAGCTCTCATGAACATTGACTCTCCAATTGTCTGGACCAAAGCTATGAGAAGATTAGCAGTTTTGGTTTCCACTTCCATTAAATATAACGAGCCATTATTATTAGTAGGTGAAACTGGTTGCGGTAAGACAACAGTTTGTCAAGTTCTTGCTCAGTTTTTGAAGCAAAACTTGGTTATAGTCAATGCTCATCAGAACACTGAAACTAGTGATATTTTAGGTGCTCAAAGACCAGTACGTAATCGTTTCGAAACTAGAAGCAGGCTCTTCAACAACTTATGTACAGCATTCGAAATTGTTGGTTTGGAAATCCCCTTAGAAGAAGCCAAGGTTGAAGATTTATCTCATAAGTTCAACTCCTTGGAGAATTATGATGGGTTAGAACCAGAATTTGTTGAAGCCATCCAACAAGATATTATCAACAACAAGATATTGTTCGAATGGAATGATGGCCCCTTGATTCATGCTATGAAGAAAGGGGAACTCTTCTTACTTGACGAAATTTCTTTAGCTGATGATTCTGTTTTAGAGAGACTCAATTCTGTGTTAGAACCAGAAAGGAGTATCTTGTTAGCAGAGAAGGGTACCGATGATGCCTTTATAGTTGCACACGAGAAGTTCCAGTTCTTAGCTACCATGAATCCTGGTGGAGACTATGGTAAAAAGGAATTATCTCCTGCGCTTAGAAACAGATTTACCGAAATTTGGGTTCCTTCTATGGATGATTTTGCTGATGTCAGACAAATTGTGGAGAACAAGTTGAACTATGAAATGAGTCTGTTGGCAAATGCAATTGTCAACTTTGCTGAACATTACGGTAAAACATACGGTGGTGGAAATGCCACCTCTGGTGTCATTTCCTTACGTGATATTCTTGCTTGGGTTCAATTCATCAACTCATGTAAGATTTCACCTAATGCAGCTTTACTTCACGGAGCTTCTATGGTTTTCATAGATGCCTTGGGTACCAACAATACTGCTTACTTGGCTGAAAATGAGAACACTTTGACCCAGCACAAATTAGCTTGTGTGGCGAAGCTTTCTGACTTAGTTGACGAAGATTTGAGAGATATCTACCAATCAGTAGTGGATGTTCAGGTCGAAGAAACCAGGTTAAAGACTGGATCATTTGAGATCCCACGGATTAGACCTGATGAAATTGATGAATTCTTATTGCATGCACCTACTACCGCAGCAAATGCTATGCGTGTCATCAGAGCTATGCAAGTACACAAGCCAATATTATTAGAAGGTAGTCCCGGCGTAGGTAAAACAAGTTTGGTGTCAGCCATTGCAAAAGCCACAGGAAACAATTTAATTCGTATCAATTTATCTGAGCAAACAGACTTAGTGGATTTATTTGGTTCAGATACTCCCGCTGAAGGTGGTAAAACCGGAGAGTTTGTTTGGAGAGATGCTCCCTTTTTACGTGCTATGCAAAAAGGAGAGTGGGTGCTCTTGGATGAAATGAATTTGGCCTCCCAGTCTGTACTTGAAGGGTTAAATGCTTGTTTGGATCATAGAGGTGAAGCTTATATTCCTGAGTTGGATAAAACATTTTCTTGTCACCCAGATTTCACCGTTTTTGCCGCTCAAAATCCACAGTATCAAGGTGGTGGAAGAAAAGGTTTGCCAAAGTCATTTGTTAACAGATTTACAGTAGTTTATGTTGATGTATTGAAGAAGGAAGATTTGAATATGATTTCTCAGCACTTGTATCCTAACATAGATAAAGAGATCTGCTCACAAATCATAGAGTTTATGACTAAGCTAGAAGAGGAAATAGTCGTCAAGAAGAGCTGGGGATCTTCGGGAGGACCATGGGAATTCAATCTTCGTGATACTTTAAGATGGCTTAGTTTGCTTAGTTCGAAGTCTATTGCTGGTGATATCAGCCCTGCTGATTATATTGACATGATTGTTTGCCAGAGATTCAGAACCCCAGAAGATAGATCAAGAGCTAAAGAGTTGTTTGAGTCTATATTTGGGCAGTTGAGGCCTAGGGATAACTATTACCATTGTTCTCCCACTATCATTCAAGCCTGTGTTTCAACGATAGAAAGAAAGAGTCTAGTTCATTATAATAATGAAACTAAATCTATTCCTTTACAATGTAATTATAAGCTTATTGAAACTGCAATTAGAACTGTCAACAATAATTTGCCTTTGATATTGACCGGACCTTCAAACGCTGGGAAAACTGAACTCATTAGATTTTTAGCCAACAAAGTTGGTGCTAAACTTCATGAATTTGCAATGAACAGTGATGTTGACAGTATGGACATACTAGGAGGATATGAACAAGTTGATCTTACAAGAGGAATCAGCACCATAGTTTCTAATCTTAAGAATACTTTACAACGCTTAATTTTGTCGTCTTATCAAGAGAGCATCGACCCAGTTGTTTTACTGCACTTATTGGGTTCATTTGGATTCTTAGAGAACAATATTATCGAAATAGAAAACTTTACTTTGGTCATTGAACATTTACGCTCATTAGTTGGTATAACTGGTGATGCATACATACAAAGTCTTTTAGCTGATTCCTTGACATTGATCGAAAAAATCTCAGAAGAGTCATCAGTGAAGTTCGAATGGTTTGATGGGCTTTTAGTTCAAGCTGTCGAAAAAGGGTATTGGTTGATTTTAGATAATGCCAATCTCTGTAGTCCTTCTGTATTAGATAGACTTAATTCCTTGCTTGAAGTTAATGGCTCATTGATTATCAACGAGTGTAGTTCAGAAGATGGCCTGCCAAGAGTCTTGCAACCACATTCCAACTTCAGGTTATTCCTCACTATGGACCCTAAGTATGGTGAACTATCAAGAGCTATGCGTAATAGAGGTATTGAAGTTTACATGGAATCTTTAGATGACAGATCTACTCCTTTCGACAAGAGGCTCCTTAACAGGACCATAAAAAGCGAAGACTGTTCTGCTTCTGCAGCTTCAAGCTTTGTAGCGTCAACAATCTCAGAGGACAGGGTATACACAGAGCTTCATGATATATTCAAGGTGAACGAAAAATCTGCTAGCTTAGCATCAGCAGGTCTTGGTTTATTGCAATTCAACATGTTTAATGATATCAGCAGTTGGGAGAATTTGGTACAAAACTCCACTGAGTTCAACGACATTGACGGATTTTACGTCAGTGAGTTGAAACAAAGGGCTGATGTTTTTACGCAAGATTTCAAGTTAGTTCAAGCACTTTATGCATTATACCCCGACAATACTCAGACAATGTTTCAAAAGTTAAATCCTGCTATTAACAGTGCTATCATTTCATTGCTTTCTTCAGGAAGAGAATATGTTAAGTCATCTGAACCCAATTACTTTTTCCAGGTTCTCGGAGATGTATTGACGTCCCAGATCAAGCTCAATGCTATTGAAGATAATGCCATGAATGGAAACATGGACAGTTTGAGCTATATTGAACTTTCGGCAGCAGCTCACTTAGGTAGGAACATTAAGAAACTTCCTAAGTTAAACGTATACTCTTTTTTAAAGGATATTAATGAATTCTTTATTAGAATATTAGGAGTAGCTTGTGAAAATCAATTGTTCAATCATGAAGGTCCATTCAAATCATTATTTTCTCTCCACACAATAAGAGAAAGCTTATTGATTGCTTCTGAAAAGAAGAATGATTCTCAATTCAGGGTTTTTAGAGACCTCATCACTACATGGTGTGAGGAGTACCAAGATAAGGATATTATCAAAGACTATATTGAAATTTTAACTTCATCCGTAAACTCAATTTCGGAATCCATGCATCTTGAGTCTGGGTTCCTTATGGAAACAATATGGGAGAATTTCAGAGCTGAGTATCCTACTTCTGAGGGAAGCTGGAGTAAATTCATCGAACTCTTCAACATAATTGCAGACTTTGATTCCGTCGCCATTCAACAAAACCCAGATGCAATTGAGCAAATAGCTGCATTCAAAAAGTCTTTGTTGAGTGTCCTTGATTCTGTCATAGATGGAACTATTCAAGACTCAGAGTATGAGTCTGTTACCGCTGGTTTGAAAACTGGTATTGATAAATTGAGAAGCGTGGCTGAAGGGTACTCAATTAAAAGAACTAACGAGTTCCAAGATGAATTCAAGTTATTATCTATGTTTGCCCAAGCCAATGAATCCGATATGAATGAAATCATAAGAATGTCATCCTTCGCAGGAAGACCAACAATCGAGTTTGCTGGATACAAGAACAATAGCCTTTTCAAGCCTTATCCTTCAGTGTTGGAGAATTCTGTTTTGGAATTGTTTGATAATACTTTAAGTTCAAACTCCATTCACAAAGCCATTGGTTTCAACGAGACATCGGGTAAGTTATTACAGATGAAGTTGGCTGATATGAAGATATTCAGTAAAGAGCTTATTAATAATTCCGAAAAGGTATTGGTTGATTCAAGAGGCACATTTGGCAAACTATTGCAAACATGGGTTTTGGAGTTAGCTAAAACATGCTGTCAGTGCCAAGATATAGTCGATATAAATTCAGTTCTTGAGTTATTACCTGAAAGGGCTGCTAGTGTTTTCCAGAATTTTCTTATTCCTGCCTCAAACTTAGTTTCAGGATCTGAATCCAAAGAACAATTAGGTGTTGCTTGGGTTTTGTTCGCTTGTGGCGCAATTCAATTATACTTACCAAGCAGTGCATACGATCCTGCTATAAAAGAGCATGTTATTTATGAGAAGGTTTTACTTCAACAAAAAGCTTCTGAAAACTTGATTAAATCGTGGAAGCACATCAATGATGTTATCTCTGGTCAGCAAAAGTCGATGTGCTTGAAGGTAATCGAAGAAGATGTCCAAGTAGAAGAGGCTTTGAAACCAAGGGTTTTCAGATCCGGTTCATTTGACCCACTTTTCGAAGAGTGGAAAGCTTTTATGGACTCTTCTGTAAATCCACAGCATGTAGAACGTTTGCTTGAAGCAGCCAAGCATATATCAGACGAATCAGCACAATTAATCAACATGTTTAAAAATAATTCGTCTCAATTCATCTTGAGGTTGGATACTAATTTCAAGTTATTCTCCGATTTAAATGATATTGTAAAAGGGTACATTTTGGCATTGAGGATTGGTCTTGACCTCATTACAGAGGATACTGCCCAAAGAAACAAATATCCTGCAAACCCATTAGCTGTGACGGAAGTCAGTACTATTGGAAACTATTCAGAAGTTCGGGCCCTTTTTGAGGCTATTCTTCAGTTTTCCAAGAAGCAGAAGGTTGATTCTCAATTGACTGAAAACATTATGGCTTATTTCATGAAAGTGTCATTTTCCCATGGTATTGAGGTATCACAGCCCATAATCGATTCGGCATTACAGTCCATCTACTATAGATGGACATTACGTAAGATTAAAGAGAGTGAACAAGACATGCAAAGTGAAAGCTTATACAAGTACAATGATCCTGATGCAGATATTGAAGGTGATTTCAAGACCTTATTCCCTGATTATGAAGAAGTCATGGACACTGATATTAAGGATTTTAAAACTACGCAGTCTTTTGATACCTCTTACTATAAGATAGCAAAAACATACGTTGATGCATTTTATGAGGAAAAAACCTATAGCTTCTCAGAGTTAGTAAATGAAGGTAATAATTTGTATGCCTTGATGTTCAATTCGAGACATCAATTTGTAAGTGGGGACAACCAAGCAGTCAATCTTGTAAGCGCAATCTTCAATTTTGCACAAACTTATAATAAGTTCACCACAGAAGAGATTTCTTTTGACTTTTATAGAGAATCATCGCATATTGAAACAAGAAGGGCAATAACAATTGTCAACAATATTATCACTTTTGTTGAAAATTTGCTCAATGAATGGCCAGATCATTCTACTTTGTTGGAAATTTGCAGAGTTTCTAAAGAGTTCTTAGGTTACCCCTTGAGTACACCAATTGCTAGACAACTCCAGAAAATTGAACAGATTTATACTTTCATTGCAGAATGGGAAAAGTATGCTCACTCAAAGGTTTCATTGAAGCTACAATTCGACCAGCTTACCAATTTGATTGTCTCATGGAGAAGATTAGAGTTGAGTACTTGGAAGAAGTTATTTGACTACGAGGACAAGGAATTAGAAGTTAATACGAGTAAATGGTGGTTTCATTTATTTGAAACTCTCATAATACCATTGTATTCAGGGGAAGAGTTGAGGACGGTTAACGTGTTACTGGCTTTGAATATTTTCATTTCCCAAGCAACCTTTGGAGAATTCAGGTTCAGATTGGCATTGGTAAGGGCATTCAAGGAGCACATATACAAGATTGAAGGTAAAGGCGATGCTTATAATGCAGTTTCCAACTTTTTAACATTCTATGAACAGTTTGACACCGCAATTGCTGATAAAATAGCCACAGAGAAGAAGAAATTAGAGAAAGATATCAACGAAGTTATCTTATTGACTAGTTGGAAAGATGTTAATATCGATGCTCTTAAGCAAAGTGCTCGTCGTTCTCACAACAGTCTTTACAAGATTGTCAGAAAATACAGAGCTTTGTTAGCAACCCCAGTTTCTAGTGTTATTGAGCAAGGCATAGCAGATGAGTCTACTAATTTACAATTAGTATCTTTACCAATGATCACAGGAGACACTGTAAATATGGCTGATGTCAGAAAGATCTGCTCCCAGGTTTCATCATGGTTCGAGAGACCCCAGAGATTGCAGGATCTTACCACTGTTGACAAGAACATGGATGTATACATAAAAAGAGTTACATCAGAAGACTTGCCAACTATGTACGATTTTGCCAAAGAAATTTTAAGTGAGCTGGAAAGTTTAAGAAAAGAAACTCCCACAGTTTACAAGGAAGAGACAAAGAAGTTGATAGCATCGTTGAAGAATGAGAAGGCCAAACTTTTGAGCAATACTTTGAAAGAACTCAGAAGAACTGGATTGAAGTTGACGTCCAAACCTGAAGTTAAGAAGGCTGTTTCTAGTAGTAACTTATTGCTCAGCATTAGTGCTTCATTTGAAAAGAGTATCTTGAAGGGAGCAGATGCTTATTACTTTAGAACCATCGAATTATTACCCCGCCTAAGATCGTCTGTGCTTCAGTTGCCTGATGACGTTCCTCAACCTGATATAGAAAAGGGATTTGGTGCAACGGAGAACATGATCTATACCTTGGTAATATCTCGTCAACCTATGTTGAATCTCTCTGAGAGTGTTATTTCACTTCAAGAAATTATCACATCACTCAGCAGAGTCTCTCAATTATACGATTCTAAAGACATGATATCACCCACTACTGTCGTTAACTCATGTACTAATAATACCAAGAAGATCAAAAATATCTTATTTTGGCTTCCAAAGGTTTTAGACTTTGCTATAGAAGGTATTAATTCTTGTGGCTTATTTGGAGAAAGCGTCACCCCAGATACTTTCTACACATGGAAGTCAAAGTTGAACCAATTTAGTGACCAGCTAGAATCCCTAGATTATATTGTTACTTCGAGGACTACTACCTTCATTTCTGATTTCAATGACTTTATCAGGTTGCTTGTAAACGAATTACAAATTTGGTCCAGAAATAACCTGAAGATAGGGTTCATCGCTAACATGGTTATTGACTGGCTTGGAAAGTGTGATTCAGACATTTTTATTAACTCCAGTACTACGGTACTAGAGTTGAAGAATGTTACTGATATCGAGAAATCTCTTCGTGAAATTAGTTCCAATATCATTGTAGTAATTCAAAAATTTGTTGAGTTACAGAAAAATGAAATAACTGAAGAAATCGAAGAATGGTATAGTCTCACTCAAAGTAGAATCAGTGAGTACATCAAGACCACACACCATAGAACTATACTTCGAAAGCTCAAAGAACTCGTTGATCAAATCCAGTCAATTGAATACAATTCTCATACTTCAAAGATAGTGTCTGCTTTAGTTGCATTTACTATTCCATTGTTTCAACATTATTTGCGATTAGCAGTTTCCGTATTATCAAATGCAAGAGAGAATTACATAAAGAATTCCCACGCTGTCTTCATATTCTCCTCAATACTTCACTCCTTAGCAACTAAAGGTTTTTGCTCACCAGAAGCACCTTCTGAGGATAAACAAGATGATAATTTACAAGAAGGTACTGGCCTAGGAGATGGAGAAGGTGCTGACAACAACTCCAATGACGTCGAAGACGATGAAGATTTAAGTGAACAAGCCCAGACAGAGAATAAGGAGAAGGATGACAACCAAGATGATAACAACGACGACGCTGTAGACATAGAAGGTGACATGGCTGGTGATCTTGAAGAGGCTGAGGGCGATGATGAAGATGAGAATGAGGAAGACGAAGATATGGATGAGGAAATAGATGATATCGATGATTTAGATCCTAATGCTATTGATGAGAAGATGTGGGACGAAGAAACCAAGGAGAATGAAAAGGAGAAAGATTCCGATAAAATGCCTGATTCAACATCTCAGCAAGAAATGGTTGCAAATGAAGATGATACTGATAAAGAAAAGGAAGACCAAGATGATAAAGAGGAAAGTAACAACGAAAATGACAAGCCTGAAGAGGCCGAGGATGGCGAGGAAGAAAATGTAGGCGAACAAGAAGATGATGTTAAGAACCAAGAAAATGAGCAGATGGATAATTATGTCCCTGAAACTGAGGCTTTAGAGTTACCAGAAGATATGAACTTAGACGGCGATGATGAGGAAGACAAAGACGAGGAGGGAGACAATGCTGAAGAAATGGATTTAGATGACGATGCAGTGAACGATGATGACGATGCAGGCGATAATGCCAAGGAGGAAGACTCCAATGATATTGACCAAGATAAAGATGCAGAAGAAAACGATGAAGATATCGAAGAGAATCTCAATACCGAAGCCGAAGCCGATGAACAAGAAAACCAAGAGGAGCAAGAAGACCAAGAAGGAGACGAACAAGGTGAGTCTAATGATAAAGGCGAAGATGCCGTGGAATCAGAAGATGAGGCCGTTAAAGATGAAGAACACAAGAATGAAGAAATTGGAGAAGGCGAAGCAGAAGAAGACGAAATCGCAGAAGGTGTAGAAGGAGGAGATAATGATGATGCTCAAGAAGATATTGATATCGAATCGGCTGTCAAACAGGAAGCTGGAGAAAGAGGTGAAGGTGCCGACAATCAAGTCTTCGAAGAACAGGAAGATTTGGGAGCTGCAGGAGGTGCTCAAACAAACGCCCCACAGCAAGACAACCAAATGGAAGAGCCCCAAAATGACGAATCCCAAGAAAAAGCTAATGAATCAATCAAGGAACTTGGAGATGCGTTGAAAGAATTCCATCGTCGTCATCAGGAGATAAAAGAATCTTCCAAAACTGAAGAAGACGTCCAAGATAAAGCTAACGAAAGGCCTGATGAGTTTGAACATGTTGACGGCGAAAATACAAATACCGATACTCAGGCATTGGGTGGTGCAGATAAAGACCAGATCCAATCTATTGACGATGACAAAGCTATTGATGATGACATTGAAGAAGAGCATCAAATCAAACAAGAAGATGACGTCGATAATGATATGGAAGTTGACGAAAATCTTGAAGATGTAAATGAAAATGATCCAGATGCAGACTTTAAGGGTAAAAGTCAAGCAGGATTCATAAATGATAGGACTAAGGTAAAAGAAGAAGGCGGGTTGATGCAAAGTTCATTAGATGTTGAAGAAATGCTTGATCAATTCGACCTCAATGATGATGATGTTAAGGTCACTGAGCTGGATTTGGCACCAATGAGCTTGGAAACTGCCCGTGATTTGTGGAGACACAGCGAGCTTTCTACTCAGGAGTTGGCTTCAGGGTTATGTGAACAATTGAGATTGATCTTGGAACCCACTTTGGCCACCAAGCTTAAAGGTGATTATAAGACTGGTAAGAGATTAAACATGAAGAGGATCATTCCTTATATTGCCTCCGAGTTTAGAAAAGATAAAATTTGGTTAAGAAGAACAAAACCTTCGAAGAGACAATACCAAATAATGATTGCCGTTGATGATTCGAAGTCCATGAGTGAAAGCAAGTCTACAGAGTTAGCTTTCCACTCTATTGCATTGGTATCAAAAGCATTGACCCAATTAGAAAGTGGAGGCCTTTCTATAGTAAGATTTGGTGAAGACGTAAAGGTTGTTCATCCCTTCGATAAACCGTTTAGTAATCAAGAATCTGGGGCTAAGATATTCCAGTACTTTGATTTCCAACAAACCCGAACTGACATTAAGAATTTATGTAAGAAGTCATTGCAGATTTTTGAAAATGCTAAGGCTACTACCAGTAGTGACTTATGGCAATTACAAATAATCATCTCCGATGGTGTTTGTGAGGACCATGAGACCATTCAAGCGTTGGTACGGAAAGCAAGAGAATCTAGAATAATGCTTGTGTTTGTTGTGATTGATGGTATCAATTCCAATGAATCCATCTTGGATATGTCTCAAGTCAGATATGAATTTGATAGTACTGGAAATAGTGTCCTCAAGGTAGACAAGTATCTTGACAGTTTCCCATTCGAGTTTTATGTTGTCGTCAGAGATATAAACGAACTCCCAGAAATGCTTTCTTTGATTTTGAGACAGTACTTTTCTGAAGCTGCTTCATCCAGTTAATATTAAGTATAATTAATTTATATTATCTATGAAAACCTTTCCCAATGTAGCTGAAAATCAGCTTTTGCCTCTGTTGGCATTACCTTTTTCCAATATTAGTGACCACTTTTGCTAAAGCTATGGTCATATCATCCAACTTACCACCGGAACTTGACTTTTTTCCAAATTTTTCTTTTGGTAATGCATTTACTTTTTCGTTATAAGGTGTGTATGCGTAGTCATCAAATGCTACTTCTTTGGCCTTGGCCAAAATCCTGTTTGCTGTTTCTCTCAAACTTAGTTCCTTATCAATCAAGTATTCATTCAAGTATTTTGTAATCTCATCCTCATATAAGTTATCCGTAATCCCATCTGAGCACATGAAAACCACATCGTTTTCTTGCAACTTGATTGAATCTACCCATGCAATTTCTGATGGTAATTTGGTTAAAGTTTGAGTACCTATCTGTTGAGGACACAACTCCGAGATTAATTGTTCTTCATTTGTTTTGATGATTTTTCGATCTCTTATAATGAATATTTTAGAATCTCCAATACTTATCATCTTCAAGTATTCTCCACTTAACATGCATAAGACCAATGTTGAAGACCCCTTCAAGTCTTGTAAGTCCATTAAATGAGATGTATGTAGGTAGGAGTCATCTATGATTTGATCTATATCTCTCTTGTTTAAGTGGTGTGGGAAATGGGAAATTTTGTATTCAGTTAATAATCTGCTCAAGGTTTCCAACATTGATCTAGACCAAACTCCGGATGAGCAATGTTGACCTTTGCTTTCCCAACCACTGACTCCATCAGCTACTGCCATCACTGTAGGTGATACTAACATGGCATCATCGCCAGCCTTAATCGACAATGTATCTGCGGGTGATCCATGCGGCCTTCTTCTAGGTAGCAATGAATTTAACAGGGTCGGATCACTTAAATCACTAAGTGAGTGGATAGCAGAATCTGCCCTTGTGGAGTGGAAACTAAATGAAGAGTAACCAAACTCGAACTTATATTTGTCGATAGCAACTTTCTTCATTTGGTCTTTAGTTACAACTGGATATTGAATATATGGGTTCTCGAGCTCTAGGTCATCTTCTTTCTGTTCACTGGACCAGAAGTACGTACGTATTCCGTTGAAAAAGGACATTTGTCGTTTTCCTAGTACACATCGTACTGTACTCCTCCCAAGACTTCCTACCTTTAACGTCCTATTTATCGGCCGGAATGCAATCATACTCAGTTTGTGAAAGTTTCCTAGATCTCCTCACTCGGACTTTGGATGCGTGATTTTTTTCCGTATGCGATGAGATGACCGAGTTATTCCGAAGTTGCAGCCACGGCTGCAAGAGTGTACGATGCAAGGTATATTTGGGACACATGAGATTTGAGTTCACCAGGAGTATATAGTATAGTGATACGTCCCCTGAGGTTCTGAAATCTCTCGAAAGTCTACGGGAGTCCTACACCAGCCTTGTTCTCAAACTAATGACAGACTGTATATACAGCTATACAGGAATACAAAATTTTCGGGAACGTATATACAATTAATCTAAAGCAAGGACAGCATCATGAATGGCTTGGTAAGGTGGCCAAACCCCAGTAAAAATTTCGAATTGTTTCTCTCCTTGGTTAACTAACATTTCTACCCCACGGATAACTTTCCAGCCATAATGGCTGCTTGCTAGCTTCATCATAGGGGTGATTCTAGGCTTGTAAGCTGCATCAACCAATGATGGAGTGAAATCACCGACTTTGGCATTGATACCTTTCTTTAACACAGATGCAATTTTCTCTTCCAAAGATTCATCCAATGGCTTGTCTGCCGGAATGCAGGAAACTATTAAAGAAACTGCATCAGCTTTCTCAGCATCTTCTAAAGACTCAAGGATTTCAATGTTGTATTCTGATGGGAATGAATCTTTGATATCAATGATCTTAGAAACAGTACGGTTTATCATATAGATCTTCTTACATCCCATATTGTGTAAAGCATAAAGAGCAGCCCTAGAGGTACCACCACCACCAATAACAAGCCCATTAACTGGCAAATTCTTTATGTTTGGTACACCGTCTTTGACAAAGGAATTCTTAATTCCCACCCAATCAGTATTGTCTCCAAAGAACTTACCCGGTTGACCTTCAAGTGGTACTAAAGTATTGATAGCACCTATGATCTTACCAGATTCAGACAATTCATCTACGAATTTTTTCATGCCCAATTTCAAAGGCATAGTTACAGCTAATCCACCGAAATCATCGACATCCTTGACAATGCTATTAAAGACATATTCTGCATCTGAAGACTCGAATCTGTCAAACTTATACGGCAAGTTCAACTTCTCGTACCCAGCATTATGTAATGGTGGTGATCTAGAATGTGAAATAGGCTCACCTACAATCCAAAACTTTAATTCTTTGTAACCACCAATTTCACCATAAAGTTTATTAGCTTCTTGTACAGTGAGTCCCTGTTTGCCATAGGTCACAGGAGTGAAGGTGGTGTTAGTAATTTTGGATAATTTACCATATGAACCTTCATTATAAGCGATCAACGGGAGACCAGAATGAGAGGCTCTGAACTGTTCTAATTTGAAGTTATCTTGGAATTCTTTAGCTTTACCAACAAGTTTAACTAAATCAGCTCCTAACGCGACTGCCAAATTATACTTATTCTTCCATTCAACAGAGTCCCAAGAGTCATCGCTTTCAAATGAACCAATCAACTTAGTGTGGCTTTTCTTAGCAACAATCTTGAAAAGTAATTCATTTGGTAAATCTAACTGAATATCAACATATTCGACTCCCAATTTGAATGCGAAGTTATATAATTCTTCAACTGTCGAGATATCAGAATCAGCTAACTTACCCCCTTGAGACTGAGTCTTGAGGGAAAATACAATAGGTAATGTACTCGATATTCTCAAGTGAGCAATCTGCTGGCAAATGAATACTTTATCGAGAGTTTCGAATCTGTCAACATTGACTTCGATAGCTGAAACACCTGTTGTTAAATCCTCTAATTTGTCTTTATAACCATCATATTTGGAATCAGTTAAGCTCAATAAATAGCTCTTCTTCTTTGGAATATTGACAGTTTGCAATCCACTTATAGTATTTATGAAGTTAGCGAAGACTTTCCTCAAGAATTCAAACTCAGTATCATTAGCACAATGTGGAGAAAAAAAGTGGTGACTAGAACACTCGTAATACCATTTTTCTCTTTCGTTATAGACATCAAGTATCTCAGAGTGGTAAGCTGGTCTTGTTGTATCTTTGGACAAAAACGTGACAGTTTCGCTAATATCACGATGCAAGTGTA
The DNA here is from genome assembly GCA_003707025.2 of Yamadazyma scolyti. Classification (NCBI taxonomy): domain Eukaryota; kingdom Fungi; phylum Ascomycota; class Pichiomycetes; order Serinales; family Debaryomycetaceae; genus Yamadazyma; species Yamadazyma scolyti. The sequence goes on along the minus strand of PPMW02000006.1, from coordinate 482,200 downwards.
AAACAATACCCCCATCAGCTATATACTTCTTTAAGGCTTTTCTGGACTCTTCATGTGTGACAATTCCACCACCAGTAGAAATAACATGCTTCTTGTAACTTGTGTTAACATACTGTTGAGCAATGATAGCTTCCTCTTTACGAAATTCTTCCCACCCATATTTCTTGACAAATTCTCTTATGTCCTTGAATTTGCTCTCGAAGATATCATCCAAATCTATCAACTCATATCCTAAATGATTAGCAATCCACTTAGATAAGGTGGTCTTACCAGCAGCTCTCATACCAATAATAACAATGCTTTTGTCTTCAATATTTCCGCTGGTACTTGTGTGCTTTGGAGGTTCATACCCATCCAATTCAACGTTGAACTTAGTGTGCAAAATATCCCACCATCCAGGCCAGGTCTTACCGGTGCATGATCTTTCTAAAATCAAAACTGGTTCTGGTGCTAACCCGGCCAATAAAGAGAATGACATGGCGACTCTGTGATCGTCGTAGGTCTTAATACCTTCAACACCGGGAGATTTTAAGTCTTTGTAGTTCACACCATGGATTTCAATACCATCATCCAACTCGTCAGCCTTGACTCCAAATTTAGCTAATTGAGTAATCATGGCTTCGATTCTATTACATTCTTTGACCCTCTGGTTGGCTATTCCAGTAATCTGAGTGGACTGTTCACCATCAACGGCGACAGCAGCCACCACTGAAGCAGTTAAGAAGGCATCTGTCATCGGCTCCATATCCACATGAGGTAAAGGTTTCAAACTTCCAACTGGTGGACCAGTGACAGTTGTGGAGTGTGTGGTCTGTTCTACTTTACATCCCATTGGTTTCAATACATCTACTGCAAATCTAGCATCTCCCTGTAAAGAGGAGGAACCAATATTTGGAACTGTGACTGAAGTACCAGTTAAAGCGGCAAATGCCAATGGGTATGTAGCAGATGAAGCATCTGATTCGATCACATATTCGATTGGATTTTGGTAAACACCCTTAGGGATATGGTAAGTGTAGTCTTCTGTTGTGGACTTAGTAACTTTGATTCCAAAATCTGCCATCATAGCGATGGTCATATCGATGTACAACTGCGATATTGGCTTACCACCTACTAAGGCCAAAGTGACCGGCTCATCAGCATATGGCGCACACATCAAAATAGAAGAGACGTATTGGGAAGAAATAGTAGCAGCTAACTCAATTCTACCTCCCTTTAATCCTTTACCAGCTTTAATCTTCAAAGGTAAAGAACCACTTCTATTCAAGTACTCAACAGAAGAGCCGTTAGCTCTCAACGCATCCACTAATGGACCAATAGGCCTCTCCTGCATCCTGGCATTACCAGTTAAAATAACATTCTGTTCTTTTGTTTTGGCATTGATTCCAACCAAAGAGGCTACTGTAGTTAAGAATCTAGAAGCAGTACCAGCATTACCCAAGTATAATTCCTCGCTAGTAGTGATCATATTACCACCATTGCCTTTTACTACTAATGTTTCTCCGTTGTCTTCAGTTGAGATCTCGGCACCTTTCAAGTTGGAGACAGCTGCCAACATATGTTTGGTATCGTCCGAGTGCAATAAGTTTTTAACCCTTACAGTTCCTTCTCCTAAAGCAGCCAAAACAAGAGCTCTATTGGAAATAGATTTGGAACCAGGAGGAATAACAACAGAGGAAGTAGGCAAACGCTCTGGGTCAAAACCGTAGACTATAGTTTCATCAGTCAATACAAAACCCAAATCTTGTTTCGATATTTGGTGAGCTTTAAGCTGGTAACACTTACCAATGGACTCCAATAGTACACATCTTATCTTGCTGCCATCATTCTTCTTATCGATCGCCATTTTCTTTAATAGGATGTCCAAATTGACGTTCTGGCGCTTAGCACCTACCTTCTTTAAAAAGCTCTTCTCGTCTATAGAAATAGGAAGCTGATACGCTGAAAGACACTTTGCTAATCTAGCCACAGCAACTGGGGATAAAACGCCCAAGTATCTGGATAATTCAGCTTCTAGGATCATTCCTACAGACACACATTCACCATGAAGAGCCTCAGGAGTTAACACAGCCTCGATGGCATGGCCAATGGTATGTCCAAAGTTCAAAAGGTTTCTTAACCCTAATTCTTTCTCATCATTAGAAACAACATCAGCCTTGACTTTTGCGCTTTCAAAAACAGTTGTTATAATATCCTGTTTGATAGTCGATAAGTCGATATCTTGAGAAGTAACAACATCTATGAACTTCTTAGCAAAGAGTTCCAATCTGACGAACTCAGCCTCGTTCCAGATAGCGGCAGTCTTAACAACTTCTGCCATACCATTGATGAATTGTCTAGTAGGTAAAGTCTCTAAAAACGAGACATCAATGAATACGTACTTTGGTTGATGAAAGGCACCAATAAAGTTCTTTCCTAATGGGGTATCAATAGCAGTCTTACCTCCAATTGAAGAATCCACCATAGCCAATAATGTGGTTGGAATTTGAATGAATCTAACTCCTCTCATGAAAGTAGCTGCAACAAATCCAATCATATCACCAATTACACCACCTCCAACTGCTAATATAACTGTGTCTCTAGTACATCCATTAACCAATAAATAATCCTCAACAGCAGCCTTAGTTTCACGGTTCTTATTATCTTCACCAGGTGGTACTACATAACTCAACAAACGAGAATCTGGCTTTTTTAGCTGTAACTGCTTATTGAAGTCTTCGACTAACCTCTGGTATGGTTGTGTCTTAGCCATGTTCTTGTCAGTGACAATGACATAAGTGGAAGAGTGTTCGTTAGCCAAAATCTCTTCAACAATATGATTCTGTATCCCATATCCTATATGGATGGTATCTGACCCAAGGATACGAACCTTTTGTACTGACATATCGCTAATAACTATGGTAAATTTTCAGCCTAAATTTTTTTCGCTGCAGAGAAAAAATGAGTCAATTTTTATTACTACTTACTTGAGACTCAAAGCTCTAAAGGATGGCTCAAAGGGAGTGCTTGAGGTGTTCAAGACATTCTTCTGTGGTACCATGAGGATTATCGAGCTGCCAAATCAATACTTTGTTGGTAACTTCAGACATCCATGGACCTGGTTTTTTGTTCAATGCCTTAGAAATAGTTTTTCCATCTACTATAGGCTTGAGGGTCTCTACTCCATGCAACTGTAAATCCTCTATTTTCTGTAATATTCTTTCGTAATTGTGGAGGATTTGGATGATTATAGTTTCTTGTTCATTGGTCAAGAATAAGGAAGGTTCAGGACTTGGGATACTATCTGAGTAGTCTACTTTAATAAGTTTACTGATATCATCAAAGAAGTTTATTATAAAATTGAGTTCAGAAAAGCCCCCAAAATCTCTCAAATAGATCCCCAATTCGGATCGAGGAATATCGTCTTTGAGAGTTTTCTCTAAAATCTTCTTAGATACCTCAAGGTTACGGAGCACCTTAGCGACTGGTTCATAATCCAGTTTTCCATATCTTAGACCTTCTTTTATGATGATTTCAGGTACGAAATTAGTCACTGATCTCTTGTTGGAAATTTTTAAATGCAGGTTCTGGAATGGTAATAATATGACAGATAACCAGAATAGCTTTGGTGATACTTGACTTGCAATTTGTTTGAACAAAGGAGCAGAGTCGAAAAGTCCACTGAGAAGGGGTTTTAAAGAGATCGACTCTGCTATGCGAGAAAAAAGGTGTTTGTTCAAATCATAATATTGGTCAATCGCTTCAGTGTCATTGAAATCACTCAATTGAGAAGAAACCACACCTATGTTGAAGACAGCATCGCTAATGCCTACGAAATTAAGTAACTTCAATCCATATTCCGGGTTATTACCAAGTAAAATCTTCTCAAGTTCAGTTCCAACTCTTTCTCTGCTGATCTTATGCAATAAATGATGCTTGATTTCATCATTTTTCATGGCTTGAAGAGTATCTTGCTCAATAGAGAAATTGAACCTACTTGCGAATCTGATGAGTCTCAACACTCTTAAAGGATCATCAATAAAAGTTTTCAAAGGCGCTAATGGTGTCCTTAAGATCCCATTTTCCAAATCTTGCAAGCCTAAGGTAGTAAAATCCTCAATCTTCTGTTCGTTCAAATTATAGAATAATGAATTCAAAGTGGCATCTCTTCTCAAGGCATCTTGCTCCGGTGTACCATACTCTATATTAGGAATCCTACTATCTTCAGTATACTCTTCCGATCTTAAATTAACAAAATCAATATCCAATCCATATATTTTGGTAGTACAAGTCTCCAAATGCTTGGACTTTTCAGGATTCATCTTGATCGTATGCATTGAATTAAGTGGCATATTTGGGTAGTGATGGGAAATGTATTGCGTAAAATGACCTACAAACTCCTCACCACTCATATGATTAATAGCTATATCAAGATCATTACTATGGTCCCCTAATAATTTATCTCTGACCCAGCCTCCCGTAATTCTTAATACCAATGGTTTAGACTGATCTTCAAGTTTAGTATTATAATCATTACAAAAATCTATCAATAAATCCTTGATTTTGCTCTCTGTGTCCGTTAACCGGATGTTAGTGTTGATATGTCTCTTCATATGTACTTGAACTATGCTATATGTGGGTTTAAATATAGGCGCCAAGATCCTATACATGAGTAAATTTTCGTGAGAATTGTTGCAAAATTAGCCAGAGGGGCTCATCGCTCATGGAAGTTGTGATGGGAGGCAAGGATGGACAAGGTTTGGGCTACAGATCGAATACATGGCTCACAGTATCAAGGCTGAAAGAATAAGAAAGCCGAATATTTGGGGTACTGAACGGGGGTGTTGATCAAGAGTATTGATGCAACAGTTAGCCCTGCTAAATTCGATACTAGGTCTAAAGTCTTTGAATAGTCGAATGTGACTAATTTAAATGATTATATTTTCTGAAATGGGAAACCTTTTTCAACTACGAGAAGATATACTCCACACTGTAGAAGCCCATTATTGAAACAAATGGAGATACTAAGTAATGATAAAACTCGAGTATATGGCAATTTCAGAGAGTTTAATGTGCAACAAATAGCCTGCGTAGCGTAATGGTTAACGCGTTTGACTTCTAATCAAAAGATTCCGGGTTCGACTCCCGGCGTGGGTTCTTTGTTTGCGGATTTAGCTCAGTTGGGAGAGCGTCAGACTGAAGTGATACTTTAGTCCAGTTAATCTGAAGGTCCTGTGTTCGATCCACAGAATTCGCATGTTTTTTTTGATTTTGCTTCATTCATGTTGGTTAGTTTGTCCTCCTTTGTATGACCTGTCAAATGAGGAAAGTTCATTGATGTTTCGTTATTTTTGGGCATCATTTGGCCTGTCAAATGTTGAAAGTCTACATAATACATGAAAGCAACTTTCTACCAGTAAGGCTTCCACTATCCGATACTTCTTCGAAATAACGCTATGTTATATTATAGAATATAGACTATCCAAGAGACTTCTGAGGAGACCAAAAAGCAGCCCCATCTCGTCTATAAACGGTTCGCACACACAAGGTTTTTCACTCACAACTAAAAATAGTTGGAAGCAGCACTAAATAAGGTTTGGGCTGTCAGCTAAAATTTGTAGGCTTGTTAAACAACCAATGTCAATTAGTGCACTTAGTTTCCCTATAGTGCAGCAAAGCAATGAGGTTGTATTGAACTATGCTTATCTCATTAACAAGGAAGACTCGGCAAGATATAGGTTTGATATCCTCAATTGCAAATGTTCATCAATAAGTAAGATAGACACCAAGTCAATGAATGTGATAAATGAACAGTTCAGCTACATAGATAATAATTCTTGTAATAATGTTACCCCTTTGTTAATACGATGCAATTCATGTTATAATAAAATGAAACTTAACATGACGTTTAAATCCACCGAATTTACGGGCAAATCATTAGTGATTGTGAAGACCAATTTAGATGGAGATATAAATTCATTACTACTGGATCATAAAAAATCTCTTGATATTAGTCAAATTAGTTACCTGAACCTTCCAAGTGGTAGTAATATAACTGTGAATGATGCTTTCGATAATATCAAGTTTAATAATGGTGTGCTTCATGTATACTTCTTTGAAGTTACCAATGACAAATATTCTCCATTATTCAACTTTAGTATATGGCTAGATGTAGTAAAAGATATAGTAGAAGAACCTGGAGACTACCATGTTCTGATTTCTGACTACAAAAATGCATTTAATTTCGTTTTGGATGATGGTCCGGAATTTAGAAGAAATTTGAGTAAGTATGAAGTAATGATACCCAGCATTCGGAAGAATATCAATGAACTTATAGATGAATTAAGATCCACTGAATCCAATACAAAGAAGCTTGTGAACAACAAGAGACGTATAATAGACATAATAGCGAATATTTCGGCTGCATCTCCAATTCTTAGGAAATTCAATTTCAAGCAAAATTTTAAAGATAGAATGAATCAAATTTTTGAACCCATTGAAGTTAACTTGAATGTTTTCATCAATCAAATTTGTGATCAGAAATTGCTTGTCAAAATAAAAGGCAGTTTAGCCATAGATGAAAAGAATGAAAAGAATGAGTATAAGAAATCATTTGAACACAACTCTAAAGATTTCTACAATTGGTTGAAGAAATACTTGTCCAATGAAAAGGAAAGGCCAGAGCTGAAATTACTTTCCAAGCGTAAAACATTTGAACTAAGTAAGTTTGACTATTCGAATTATTTAAATAATTACGTGAATAACCAGTATATCAATAGGTTTATTGAGAGCTTACTTAAGTTTGTATCTATTCAATGTGGTGTTGTTGATAAGGATTTTGATTTGAACAAAGTGGAATTGAATAATTATTATCAAGTATATTTGAATGCTTTATCTAAGTTTAATACGGAGAAGTTCAAACTAAAACAGATGATCGAGACTGCACAATCCAATAAAGAACTAACCGAACTCATTAGATCCAACAACCTAACAGCTGATCCTTATTCTAGCGAGAACATAGTTTTAACGAAAGAGAATTTGAACCTACTATTTGCTTCTGATACTGGTGATCCAGAGGACTTGGCATCTAATAATGAAAACGAAAAATCAGGAATTCTATATACTTTAGGTGGTAAGGGAAAACAAGGATGGCATAAGGAGTGGGTAGTTGTCAAAAATGGTGAACTCAAGGAATTCAGTGATTGGAGAAATGGAGCGGACCCTATCAATGTACCTATTCAGATCGCATTGTCAAATGTGAAGCCTACAAACGTGGATAAAAGGCAACATTGCTTTGAAATTTTTACTTCTACCGGTCACAAATTTGTTTTCCAGGCTATCAACGAACAGGAAAGAAAAGACTGGATAAAGACTTTGGAGAACAACAGGTTGAATACCACCAACTTAAAGAAACCAGAATTAAATGTTGAAAAGCCAGCATCTTTATCTGTAAAGCAAGATGTTAGCTCACCTACATTCTTAAAGTCAACTGCTCAACTCTCAACAGATTATTATAAATTAGTGAGATCCATAAAGGATAGTGATAACCATATATGCGTGGATTGTGGATCTACTGAGTCTGTAGAGTGGGTCTCAATTAATTTCTTGGTTGTACTTTGTATTAATTGCTCATCCTTTCATAGGAATATGGGTAGTCATATTTCAAGGGTAAGATCATTAAAATTAGACACATTTGACAGGGAAACCCAGATATTATTATCATATATTAACAACAGAACTCATAACTCCATTCTTGAAAAGAACTTGAAAGTGGACAAGACACAAATTACAGGCAATAGTGAAAGACTACAATTTATACAGGACAAATATCGATACAAGAAATTTGTAGAGGAAGTACCGAATAAGAACGAGCAATTATTAACAGCAATCAAATTAATTAACGTTAATCAAACTATCAAGTGTCTTCTTTGGGGAGCGGATGTTAATCTCAAAATCCAGTTGAAGAATCCGGATGTCAAGGTGTCACTCTTCGAGTACTCGCTCAGGAAGTTCTTGACCACAGATGATGGAGGCAAGTTTTTTGTGATCCTGCAACTTTTAGTGATCAACGGATGTCTTGTCAATGATATTGATAGAACTTTACAGTTATCCGATGAAGCATATGACTTCTGGAAGAAAAAATTAAGTAAACTAGTATAAATATACACAGTCTCGTCTTTTACCTAATTGGGGTGTTTTTGCAGCAACATTTTCATTTTTTCGCAACCACAAATTTCATTTGTATTTGAGGTGACAAAGAATGGCCATAGCAGATTATCAGTTCCAAGCATGTGTCGGGAAGGGAACGTTTGGAGACGTCTACAAAGCAATTTCATTGAAAGAAAACTGCGTTGTTGCTGTCAAAGTTGTCAATTTAGACGAGAGTGGGGAAGAAATAAATACCATGATCCAAGAAATCCAATTCTTATCCAGATTGAAATCGCAATATGTTACCAAGTATATTGAAACGTTCATTCACCAAAGATCCATGCTTATTGTTATGGAATATTGTGGTGGGGGATCCTGTACTGATTTGTTAAGATGCCATAAAAAGTTAAATGAAGAGGGTACGGCATATATTATCAGAGATGTGTTAAGAGGATTGTCTTATTTACACAGTCAGAACAAAGTTCACCGTGATATAAAGCTGGCGAATATATTGTTGACTGATGACGGGAAGATTAAACTAGCTGATTTTGGCGTCAGTGGAGAAATCACTATGACCCATTTGCGCCGGAATACGTTTGTTGGCACGCCTTATTGGATGGCACCCGAGGTCATTACACGAACTAAACCAGGGTATAATTATAAGGCAGATATTTGGTCCACTGGTATTACTACTATTGAATTAGTAACTGGGTCACCGCCATTATCTGACAAAAATCCGTTGAAAATCTTATTTGAGATCCCCAAACAGAAACCACCGCTATTAACTGGAATCAATTTCAGTGAAAATATTAAAGATTTCATCAAATACTGTTTAGTAAAGGATCCTGAAGCAAGACCTAGTGCTCAATTGTTATTACATCATAAATTTATGACTAATATTAAAAGATATGTTAATATCCTTCAATTGATCAAGGAGAAGGACAAATGGATGGAAAAGCACCAGGTTGTAAAAAAACCCAAGTATGAGTTCAATGTCAATGACACCACTTCATCTGGTCAGAGCTTCCAGTGGAATTTCGATTCCTTCACCAAACTGGATTCTTTTAATGCATGCACGCCCATGCAGCAGACCCTTTTATATGGTAATGGTAACTCTCCTGCATCTAGTGGTGATGCGGATAAATCACCCGAGACTGCAGGAACACTAGGAACACCAGGAATATCAGCAACCCCAGGAACACCAAGAACACCAGGAACTCCAGAGTCTTCACCAAGACAAGATGTAAGCTTTTTTGATGTCTTCTGTCATTGCTTGCAAAGAGTTAGAGATAGAGCTCGGTCTGAAGCTACAATATCAACAGTTGAACTATTGATTGCGAATATCACCAAGTATGAACAAGATCAACCAGGATTAAGTGAAGCTATAATTGAAGAAATTTTGAAGTTCAAATACTTAGTCGCCAAGTAATCCGCGTCTTCCGTCGTCATACCTTAATATACACTCTATCACTAGTAACATGGTACGTCGAAAAACTCTAAAATAGCAATAATATTTTGTCACGGTATACCTGGTAAATCAAATTCGCGTTTTTGTGTAATATTTATCTTTACAGTAATAAAATAAAGTAATTGTTTTTTCTACTTGTCTTCACTACTTCCCAACTGCATACATTCTTTTATGACGAAGCCTACGAGCAACGTGATACCATATCCACAGACCCCAGGATCTAAAGTAGTATCTACCACTGGTGACCCCTCTGGAGATGGCCCTGGTGAAAAATCTGAAGGCAAGCATACACATCATGTCACACCATCATTTAGTTTTGGGTTAGGATTCCCACCATCATTCCTGTTCAGTTCTCCAAGAAATGTTAGCTTGTTGAGCTCATGGTCTCCACAACGGATCTTGCAGGTGTCCAATAACTTGAACAGAGCCATTCATTCCCGTAAAGATATCTTTACTACACCTTCTAAAACTCGCTTTGAACACAATGAAGATAATGCCAACATAATGACCCATAGCAGCCCCCGTGCAAGCCCACAAGACAATACCCATGAAAGTCAAGGCCATGAAAGTCCAGGCCATGACAGTTCAGTCCACGAGAGTTCAGTCCATGAGAGTTCAGTCCATGAGAGTTCAGTCCATGAGGGTTCAGTCCATGAGGGTTCAGTTCATGAGGGTTCAGTCCATGAGAGTTCAGTCCATGAAAGTCCACTCAATGAAAGCTCTCATGATAGTTCAGGATGGAATTTAGATACTTCTCTTACCGCATATGAGAGTCCTAGTAAAGATAAAGATCAAGAGTTCCTAACTCCAAATCGATTGTTTCTCAAGAAACCTCTTTCTGCATCTAGACAGTCTGATGGTAGAAAGAGAAGACTATCATTTGAAGCATCACCCAATACCTCACTTGCATCTAAAGTGGAATCTATAAATTCTCCTCTCAGTAGTGGAAGTATCACTCGCAGATCTTCGATTTCAAGTCTTGATGATAAGTTGTGGCCTGGAAATCTAGATGCTTCTCTTGCAAATTCATATTCCAAGTTTAAGGCATTCAAAGAAGCTAATAAATCAGATACTATTCTTAAAAATGTTTCTCAGAACAAAGTATTATCTAGAATGCTACTTAATAAGACCGGTATATTACGAACTCCAAATCAAATTGCGTCTAGATTGATTAAATTGAACTCATACGGTACCTCCCAACCTGCTAAATACCGCAAGTTAGATGAGAGTCCTTCTTTGAATGATGAAATCGATGAAATCATCCGTACTCCTTTAGAAGATTTGATCAGTTCTTCTAGTACCATTGATACTATAAGTAGCACCGAGATCAACTCTCAAATAGATAAGGAGCTAGATTTAATATTTTCTCCCAACTGTTTGGAGGAACTTCTGGAGAGGAAGCTAGAAATGGAGATCTCGGACTTCCAGATCAGCTATACTTCCGAGTCAAGTAATCATCAGTTCGTCAAGTATGGCTCGAAATTAAATACGCCTACCAAATTGTCTACTTACTCATTATTGAATAAACTAAAAATGCCTCATGTAGGCAAAGATTCATCCATCGTCCACAAGTTTGAGTCTGGTGATATCTTCGTCTATCAGGTATCGAATCATTTCAACCTTAACATGGTTGCCAGCAAGAAGTTTGATTCATTATCCTCTGTTATTGAAAACCGTAACCCTTTGGACTTAGAACGAGGTTCTATAAATTCATTTATGAGACTTGCTATCAACAAAAAGGATCCTGAATCTATCTTGAATTGGAACTGTCATTCAAAGGTCTACAATGGAACAGACCCTTTATTCACTCACACAGATAAGGTCATGGGCTATTTCAATTCAGCAAACCAACGGTTTGATTTAACTTTGCCTTTCTTAAAGAACTTTTGGGTAGGCTTCTTATCATTATTAGTAAATGGACATGATGATTATGACATGATAAAAAAGTTATCGGTGGTACAGGTTCTCTCTGATGACTCTGAAAACATTCATGCCATTTTCATCCACAAATTTGACAAATTTAACAATAGAGGATTGGCCAACTTTCAAATAATTAAGTATTCTGGTAGTAGTGACGAATTGAATGAAGTAGAGGAAGAAGGAGAGGATGGGATTCAAATTCGAAGTCAAGCATCCACCGACGAGGATGATAATGAAACCGTACTTGCTAACTCCTCGCCAATTCAGCAGGATTCCCCTAGAATGAGTCTTCGTATTGATCCTAGTTTGGCCAATAGACACTTTGGTTCTGGTCCAGCTACTGCGCCAGTGTATAACCCCAAGGTAGTCCTGCAAATGACCAACAGTGTCATCAAACAGGAGCATGAAGTAAACTTTTCACAGCATTCACATTCTGGTAATGACATTTCTTATAATGAAGCCACCCCGTCGCTGACTTCCCCTTTCAATTCTTATAATGATGGCAGCAAATCCTCATCATTTGCTGCTACTCCTGCATCAGCTGGTTTAATAACATCGACTCCCGCTAAGAGCAATGCATTCTCCCACTTGAATAATAAAGGACAGCAGTTTGCTCCTCAGGTACCAACCCAGGTTCCACAGGTGACAGCCAATCAGCCTCTTATGATGAGTTTTGGTAACCCATATATCGCGGGACATACTGCCCAAGTTGATATACAGCAACAGATAGCATATTTGGAGCAGCAAAGAGCCGGACAAATGCTTCAAACACCAAGTAAGGGCCCATACGTAAACAATGGTATGGCCAATGGTATGAACATTGGTATGAACAATAACATGAATAGTAGCATGAGTAACATGGTAATGAACAATAACTCAAACCTAGCATTGAACCCAAACATCAGCATGAACATGAACATGGCTTTCAATCCCCAATTGAACATGGCTATGAACGTGAACAACATGAACATGAATTATATGCATCCGCCTATCTCAGCACCGGCATCTCAAACAGCATTTGGCCTTTATGGGAAAGTGAATTCCATGAAAGATAATCTGAAGTCAATAAAGTTTGGTCCGATGCTAGAGTATGATCCTTCAAAGGACAATGCCGCCGCGGGAGCTTATACCACACGGATTAGAGGAAGGAGATCAGGTAAACCAGGGGTCAGTGTGATAAACATGCCTGTTGGTAGTGATCTTTACATGTATAAGCCTAAAAAGAAATAGCTCCTATAGAATAGTTACGTTTAATGAAAAGGGTCTTTCCCAATATTACGCCTTGTAATTCCTTTAATGCCTTCAATTCTCATAGCTGCTTCGCCTATTCCCCTAGACTTCAACCTGAGTTCTCTTAAACTTACGTAGGCCATCTAGACACGACTTTTTTGCAACCATCGCGTCTCTTTGTTTATTGAAATTTCACACCAGACTACAACATGGGTGTCCAAGGCCTCCATCCACTATTGAAGGAGATAAAGAGGAACAAGACCCTCAATGATTACAAAGGGAAAACGTTAGCAGTGGATACATATAGTTGGTTACACAAGGCCACTATATCTTGCGCTCAGGAATTATGCTTAGAGAAACCTACTCAAAAGTACGTTACGTCAGTAATCAAAAAAGTGAACATGTTAAGACATTTTGGTGTAGAACCTTATTTGGTTTTTGATGGAGCTAGCTTACCTACAAAGGCAGCTACTGCCCATGAAAGAAGAATCAAACGTGAAGAAGCAAGAGCAAAAGCTGATGCTCTAGTCAAGCTGGGAAATTCCAAATTAGCATGGAAAGAATTTATGAAGGCAGCAGGAGTAACTTCTGAGATGGCCAAGTCAGTGATGATAGAATTAGATAGATTAAGAGTGAAGTATGTTGTTGCTCCTTATGAAGCAGATCCTCAAATGGTATATTTAGAGAAGCTTGGACTCGTTGATGGGATCTTATCTGAAGATTCAGATCTACTCATTTTTGGTTGTAATAGACTTATAACCAAATTAAATGATTTTGGCGAATGTGTTGAACTTTGTAAACAAGACTTCGATAAAGTGACATTATTAGATGGGTTATCGACTTTTACTCCTGAACAGTTGAGATTAGTAGCCATGCTTTCTGGTTGTGATTATACTAAAGGTGTACCCGGAATAGGATTGAAAACTGCGTTTGAGTATATTAAAACATACCAGACAGTTGATAGAGTCTTACTGGCTATGCGAGCTAAGGGTAAAAAACCACCTGTGGACTTTGATACTGAGCTTTTAAAGGCAGATTTAGCATTCCAATATCAAAAGGTTTTCAATCCCAAATCCCAAACATTGGAGACCTTGAACAAATATCCGAAAGACTTTCCTCACGATATGTCTATAGTAGAAGAGTGCTGTGGTTCAACCTTAAGTCATGATATCCATGTAGGAGTGTCTAATGGTAGACTCAACCCTCATACCCATGAGATATTATTGTCAAGAGAACAGAATTTGGGGAAACTCAGAAGCAAATCGACCACTGCCAGTACCGGCTCAGCTGGCACTAAAACGTCTACAAGTAAAAGAGGGAGAATTGACTCTTTTTTTACTGCTAAAAAAATTGCATCACTTCCACTGCCTCCTAAGCCTCAACTGCCCATAAAATCACCCAAAGTATCACCAATAGCTAAACGTACAAAGGTTGATATCTTAGGAGAAACGCCAAAATTATCATCGAAATTTAGCAAGTTTTTTAAAACACCACCGAAATCAAACGTCTTGACCCCTGTATCTATAGCACACGATGCAGACATCACAGGCGATTCTGATATTACAGAGGCCTCATCACCGTTTAATCATGTTAAGTCATCCCAGGCCACCAAAAAAGATGTTCTTGATGCTTTAACAGATGATGACGAGGACATCGAAGATTCGATGCCTAAAGAAGAGAGTCATAAGAAGGAGGCAAAAGGATTTTCCGAATTTGACTTGGATGATGAAGATTTCGACATCGAAGAATCGCCAGTTAAACTCCAAAATTCTCCAGAAAGAAAAGCCCACAAGATAAAGTTACTCAGAGAAAGATTTCTGTTCAACCCTAAACAGGAACTTGACCAGAACCCGGGATATAACCCCAGCCCTAAATATCCGAGTCGTGAATGGCAAAGGTCTGATTTGCAAGTTAACAGCTTTAGTTCATCGTCGTCTTCCATTGATCTCAAAACAGATGATTTTCGTTCAGATGAATTTGACGCCGATAAGGAAAATAGAACATTGGAGACATTCAAGACCGTTAAAACCAGTTCATTATCACATTTTGCATTTACAGGATAGATATATATTATTGCATTAATTACCTCTTAATAAACATGCCCCTATGGCTAGTCTGGTAAGTTGACCTTGGACATTGTCTGATCCTAATTTAGCATCATTTAATTTGAAGTGTTTCTTGAACTTGGCAGTATCTAAGCCATTATATAAAAACTCATCTGTTACTATGGTTCTTTCAGAATCTATGATACTGGATATATGATGATCTATAGTATTTAAGTCATCGTTAGTACCAGTTACCTTAATGCATAATATATTATCTTTATCTTTAGAGCTGTCTATACCAAATCTTTTCAAGGAGTCCATTATATTATTTACAGGTGACATGTTTAAAACTATTTCTGTGTTCAAAGTCTTTGCTTTATTATCATGATTCTCATAGTTTAATAAAGCTTTATGAATACCATTGAATATAAACTCTCTTGATATCAAATAAGAGCAGTTTAAAAAGCAAAAATCATAGTCTTTATCCCCATTTATAAGCTTTTGTTTCAAGCTTTCAAGCTTCTCTTTACCAACATCTTTGAATAGCGTCATATATACCACTTTATCACCAAAATTGGCGAATTTAACTACTTCATATTGCCCTACTTCACTCATCTCAGTGATATGAAAATGCGATTTTTGATTGTGTCGTAAACTATGAGTGATTACGACATAGCATGTATTGAAGCCTATCAGGGTATAATTGACGAGATATACAAGGATGTTAAGCCATATGTACCAGGAAACAATGATAATGGCGATCATAATGAAAGTCTCAATGAGAGGATCTACCCGGAACGAATACTACAAGAATCAAAGCATGGTAATAAGTATTATGGAGCTTACCAGCGGCATAGCCGTCAATTCATAGATGATGTTGGTACAACGATATTCAGATGGGAAAGGTCAACAATTGAGCGAATACAGACATCAATAGTGGAACAGAGTTTTGTAGGGTCATCTAAACTGTTCGATCTAAAGGATGATAGTAAGACTAAATATAGCAGACCTACTTCTAGTGCATTATTTAGTTGGTCTTCTGATGATGCATACATAGAAAGAAGAAGAAAAGAACTTGCCAAGAAGGGTAGAAAACTAAGTGAATCTCTAGAGAAACCTCAGATTAAAGATGATGAACCCGATACCACCAGCACCAGCCTAGTAGAAAGATTAGCATTAAAACCACCTAGCGAAAGTGTAATGTCAAAGCTCAATTATTTGGTGGATATAGAATCAAGTAAGTTCATTCATGAGAGAATTCAGGTAATCAAAGCCCATCACAGTGAACAGATCTCGCAACAGATAAACGAGAGGAAACGTAGAGATCACGAATTGCATTTACAACGTTTGAAACAAAAGGAGGAGAAATATGAAAAGGACTTGAGGGCAGCCACTGATTCTAAGGAGAAAGATAAATCAAAGTTCCTTGGTATATTCAGCTTTAGTCATACTGACACTGTGGACTCTGTTGACAGGTCCCCAGACCTGAAAAGTAAGAGGTTTTCATTTCTCCCGCCAAATATATTTGGGGCCAAGGAAGAAAAGGCTGATCTGATAGAGTCCGAAAAGCCAGAGCCTGAAAAGCCAGAGCCCGATAAAGACGAACCAAGTGAACAAGCAACTGTAGAGCCAAATATTGATGGTGCCGATCTCGACAAAGTATTCCACATGTCAAGAGACAACAATGATGGTGATATGGATGAGACATTCCAGGATCCACAAGCCGACGACTTTGATGATTTCGCTGAGTTCACATCAAGCTCACCGCCAAAAGAAGTCCAAGGTCCCAAAGAAAAAGTTATAAAAGGCCATAAACTCATGCCTTTGAGTGAACCCAAACCACTTATTGACTTTAGCGGTGAAGATCCCGAACTCAAGAAAGATGATAATTTACTACTATTATAGCTAATATACATTACAGCATTACTTTTCCTGATCTATGAAACATTCCAATCCCATGAAAGCTTCATCCAATGCACGTTCTACAACTATCTCAAGCCTCCAACCAGCAGCCAAGTACTCCTTATTCTTCGCAAATTTACTCATGAATGGGTCATGATAAGACTCTGTAGATGTAAATGGTAGTAATTTGTATGGTTTATTAAGTTCACGATCACCTTGAAATGGCGTGAATGGAGTTTCAGGTTTACTTTCGGCTTTCTTATCGTCACCATTGACATTACTCTCGAATTGTTGATCGAGCTGACTATTGATCTGTTGCAATTGTCGCTTTCTGGTATTTGATCTCTTTAGTAAAACATTATTAGCTTGAGCTATTATATCTTCAGAATTACCAGAGGAGGTCGAAAGTTTATCCAAAAGTTCTTGCTTCTGTTGTTTTTGAAATTCCACATCTTCCATTTCCATCTGTTGTTGGATCTTAAGTTTTTCTTGTTTCAACCTATTTCTAGCTTCTTGATATTGTTGAACATTTGAGCTCTTTTGACTTTCTCTCATTTGGATTTCCAAGATTTCAACCTTATGTTCCTTTTCATAGTTATTAAGTTCAGTCTCTGTTTGTTCATAATCAATATGATTAACTAGATTGAATACTGTATTCTCAATGGTTTCTAAGTATTCATTGTACTCTGAAAGAGTTTTGAAATCATCCTCTGTTTTATTATATATACCAGTTACACGTCTCCTTATATCTACCTCTCTTTCTATATTGATATCATCAAACACTTGTTTCTTAAATCTATTTTTACGTAATATTTTACCACAATTAGGATAAGGACATGGAGCAGGTCCTAAAGAAAAAATTCGATCCACACATGATTCACAAATCTTATGGTAGCATTCTGGGTTGATTAGGAAGGTCATATTTGGTGAAAGGTACCGATCTGTCCTACAAATAGGACACATGTCCTTCGACCTTTCGTCGTCTTCTATCATGTGAGTAGAAAATTTCTTTGCGATTAATTGAGGCAAGGCAATTGTAACTACTAGGGCAATCATCGTCAATCTATTGGGACTGTTGAGAAAAGCCAACAACAACAGATGGCACCAGTGCTAAGTACTCGGCATGGATGTATGAGACGAGTGGTTCCTGTTAGTATAATTCTTTGTATGGGGTATGGTACATATGCTCTTGGGTACGTATTAGGGTATAAAGAGATATATCAATATCACTCACATGGAGTTGCTATTTGTTTATGGGTATTACTAGGGATATTCCAGATTCTAATATACTTCTACTGGTGGTTGATATTATTCAAAGGACCAGGATTTTCTGATAAAATCACTTACGAATCAGTTCCTGATTACTTTATATGTGATGAGTATGGATACCCATATTGGTGTTCTAACTGTCAATCAATAAAATTATCAAGAGTTAAACATATGAGTACATATAATAAATGTGTACCTAGAGCAGATCATTATTGTATATGGGTAGGTGATGTAATTGGTCAATATAATTATCGCCCTTTCTTGAAATTTATGTTATATTTCATGACCTATTTTATTATTGGTATAATCTTTTTGGCCAGATATACTAGATCAAATATAGATAGAGGGTTGAATAACAATTTCATTGTCATGTATATATTAGGTGGATATTGGTTAATTATAGTATTTGCCCTTTTATCATCTCATTTATACTATATTACTAAAAATATCACAACTTTAGACGATATGAATCGTAAATCGGCTAGAAAATATGCTTTAACCCATAAAGATGAACCTAAAACAAAACCTCAACACGGAGTTATGTTCATCAATGTTAAGAAGGATAATTTACGATTAGTTGTTCAATGTTCTGTCTTTGATAATATGTTTAATTTTGGGTTCAAGAATAATTTCATTGATATAATGCTTCATAATACTAGCCAGTATTTCCCTCAGCCTCAATCCCATTCATACGGTGATTTTTTTAAAGCATTTATGGTATTTGTAATTCCTTTCGTAGACCTCCGTTACAATGGAATCTTAACAGATGATGTCACCTTATCACCTACCTTTAAGGAATACTTACACCTGAAAATTAACGACAAAAGGTGTTATTTAGCACAAAATATATGATTTTTTGCAGCATTTTTTGCAGCTTCGCGATGGAAATTACTAATGGATTTGATCGGGGAGATTGTAGAGAAAGACACAATAGAGCCTTCGGTGCCCGAACCGCCCAAGGTGACGGATATTAAGAAGATACTCGACTTGAAACAGCAGAGGGGACAATTTCCTAAGCGACAGAGTCGTTTCAAAGCTGAGAAGAGTGTCACTGAGACACCCAAAGAGGTGCCTACTAGAGAGACGCCTACCAGCGAGGAGTTGAGCGAACTAGAGAAGATCGATAGGGAGAACAAACAGAAGTTGGCATCCATGACTCAAGAACAGATAGAGCAAGAGAGAAACGAGTTATATGACCAGTTCAGCCCAGATTTGTTGAACGGATTATTGAAACGTGCTGCAAAGAAAGAGAAAAAACAGCAAAAGCATCAACACAACCACGAGCACGAACATCAACACGCTGAGGGATATGACGGGTGGATAGGTGGTATCAGAAGCGAAGAAGGCATTAAAGAATTGGCTTCGTTGAATAAAGACGAAATCCACCAAGTTATGGGGGCGAGTGATACCAAACCTATAAAGAGCGTCAGATTTGACGAAGTAGCAAGTGTGAGGTACGAAGATCTTCCTGACGATGTACATGTAGATGAAACCGGCTGGACAGATGTAGAGGATATCAATGACTTGATGCAAGATGCACCTGAAGATTATCAATTAGTCAACGAAGAAGAAGCTCATGACGATGTACATTTCACCAAACCCCAAAGTAATACCAAAGAGTATGGAAAAGATCTTGATATTAATGATCCTGAATTTTATGATAAACTTCATGAAAAATACTACCCTGATCTACCTAAAGAGACATCTAAACTAGCTTGGATGACGCAGCCAATGCCGGTACAGAAATCATCTACTTACGAGTCCATTTCTGACATGAGATTTGACTTTCAAGGTAATCTTGTGGAACTAGCCAAGGAAACAGAAGATGTACCAACCCACTTGGGATTACATCACCATTCGGATAACCCACATTTACCAGGGTACACAATATCTGAATTAGCACACTTGACTCGTTCTGTTGTAGCAGGACAAAGATGTTTAAGTATACAAATGCTTGGTAGAATACTTCACAAGTTAGGGTTGCGGAAATATAATATTATACCGATAAGTGAAGACTCTAAAGATCAGGAATTCAACAGAAACGCTGGAGAAGCTAATAGACAATTTGAAAAGTTAATGTGGGAGCACATTGAAAGTTTAAGAGTTATAGAATCTATCGAAGAAGCTGCAAATGAAAAAAAGACAAAAAATCTTTCTGTAAGAAACTACGCAATAGAAGCTTTATGGTTGTGGAGACAAGGTGGAGGAAAACCACAAACAACAGAAGAGGATGAGATTGAAAAAATTATGTAGAAACATACGATATGTAAATATTTAAGTAGATGTAAGAAAAGTAATCATAGTCTCCTTACTCCTTTCCGTATACCTTGACAATGACGCTATAAAACATAGCACCAAGCAAGATTGATCACAGTATTTACATCGTATACAAAGACTGCATAAATGAAGTACTGAATCTATGGATTAAATATTGTGTTGATATTCGCATATAGACACATTGAGCCGATGGATCATTGAAGATAAGTAGTCTAGTACCGGTCAACTTAAGTTATGCGTGAAAATTTTTGCGAGAGAATGAGCTGCAAATTATACGACCCCATGATAGTGAGAGAAGCTTAAGGTCCAGCTAGTATATATTCACATATAATCACATTATCAGTTCATGGCACTAATTACACTGGGCTAATCGGGGCATACTGGGACATACTCAAGCCAGGCATACTCAAGCCAGGGCATACCTAGCCAGGGCCCAATCATACCTGGTCAGGACAATCATACCCTAGGCTGACAGGGTGACTATACAGCACCGTAGTTATCAACTCTATTGTTATGACCATCACCACCCAAAGCTGCGTAACTCTCTCTATAAGGATACTTGGCAATAATATAATAGGCATGTAATAACCCTGGGAAGAAACCTAAAATACATAAGACAATATTAATGAGGAAATCAGCTGAGAAGAAACCTCTCTTAATTAAAACAGGCACTGGTGGGAGGAAAAACCCAACGAATACTAAGAACCAATCTTGGGAATGCATGCTAATGAAGAAAAACTCCTATTAATTAAGATTGCTTATATGATTAGGTTTATATACAGGTAAAATAGGGTTTGGGGTTCGGTAGTGACCGGGGGAGGAAATTTTGAAATTCAAAAAAAGAAGAGATTGCAGCACGAGAGTTTCGCGTATGGTCTCCCACTACACTACTCGGTCTCGCTCTTAGCAGCTTAACTACAGTTGATCGGACGGGAAACGGTGCTTTCTGCTAGATATGGCCGCAACCGAAAGATTATATTTTTCGGGAATCATAAATGACGACACGATCGCCAATGTTTCAGCATTTATAATATCGTGTATGAAGTGGCATAGTTTCACAACGCAAGATGTTCCCAACATGCGGAAATCCCATCTATATTTGTACGAAGCGTAGCAACAAATAAACTGTAAATCTGATTTATTCTCGCACAAAGCGTGGAAAACCTGTAATGACACTAACTGGTGTAATAATTGTACAGGTAAAGGTGCTGATCTGAATTGCTATGTCGGTGTATC
The DNA here is from genome assembly GCA_003707025.2 of Yamadazyma scolyti. Classification (NCBI taxonomy): domain Eukaryota; kingdom Fungi; phylum Ascomycota; class Pichiomycetes; order Serinales; family Debaryomycetaceae; genus Yamadazyma; species Yamadazyma scolyti. The sequence goes on along the minus strand of PPMW02000006.1, from coordinate 460,726 downwards.
ATAGGCAATTTAGATTTTGAAAAAATGAAACGCCTAGATATATAAAATCTTTTAGTATTAAGTACTTGACGTAGGTCAGTTGATATAAAGTTTGTATTCTGCTACAGTTACTCTGGTACTACTACTTAAAATCAGAGTGTCCTAGCTGTGTTTCAACAATTTCATTGGGATATGCAGTTTTTGTGGGTAGTTTTCACGGTGTCTTTACCATATCTTCGTTAATACTTGGGGGACTGAGGTTTCACGAGTCTAATAAGGGAATATGATTGATTTCGGTGTTGTAGAGGTCGACATCTAAATTACATCTATACGATAATATGGCATTACACCACAAATTATTCATTTAGCAAAGTAATCAGAACGTATGCAGCTATCAACTATACCACTGCTACAACATTTCTACAAAATGCTTCCCTGTTCTCACACAATATTTCTACAATATAATAATTCCTATACAACTTCACACGTTCCCTTGTTTCTCTCCTTCCCCTTCCTCTCTATCAGTAAACTCACCAGTCTCAACTCGGCATCTCTGTCTCCACTCAGCTTCTCCCGCTCAGCTTCTCTCAGCTTCTCAACGTCTCCCTCAACTGAGATTTCTCAGATCTTTTTCCAGTGATGATATCGATACTATTATTTGTGTGTTTGGTGCAAGCAGTTTTCATCGAAGATGCCTTTACCAAGAACTGGATTAAGCACAACCATGGTTCAATTATCGACTATGAGCTATTATCCACAACAAAACTTGTAGGATTAACTGATTCTAATGAGCTCTTGAGCTATGATATCGATTATGTCAAGAATACATCTAGCTTGGCCTGGAAGCATACAATTCCTTCCTTAGAAGGTTTATTAGTTAGTGGAAACTTAACTTTTACGTTCACATCTGATAAATCATCCTTATGGTCTCGCGATGGTGGTTTAATCAGTACATTGAATTTTAAACCAAGTACTATTGAAAAGGCGTTGGATGGATTTGTAGCGATAGGTAGTAAGGTATACTTTGGAAATTCCAACGGTACTTCATTACTTCCAATTGAGGCCAAGGATATTAAAGTATCTGAATTTAACGACGAATTATATATTATCACTGACGCATTACAATTATTCAAGTTCAACAAAGATCTTATATTGCAATCTAAAACAGATTTGAAAACCTTCAAGTTCAAAGATATCAAGAAGTTCAAGTATAATAAGGTTTCTACTGGGAATAAAATTATTGATGTTGATAAGGATGAGGTAGTGGTCACTTCAAAGTCAATTGAACCATTGAATTCGAAGCTCTCTTATAACTTCGTTAACAATGAATTGAAAATTTTTGATAATACTGGTAACGAAGTTTCTAGTAACTCTTATCATGATATAATTGACCATACGATCTTGAATGGTCAGATCGTATTGAGGTCTAGGACCGAACACTTATTGCTAGATATATCTAAATTTACTGATACATTAGATGAATCTTCTATTAATTTCGAGAATTTTGAAGTCTCCTATACTTCAAAAGCAAAGGAGTACTTCTTTAACAATGATTTTGTCATAGTAGAGTTAGTGGATAATATTTTCAAATTGGTAAATTATGATTACAACACAGACTCGATTTCAGTTCATACTATACCATACTACACATTCAAGTTGGATTCTTACAATAGTTTGCTTATAGATAAACCTGAGTCTGAACAGACAATAGATTCTATCAAACATTTAGTTGAAGAGACAGAAATCTTTAATCCTGTACTCAGATGGTATAGGAGATTGCATAGGCATTTGAGTGAGATAGGGAAGTTTGTCTTATCTAAATTCATTAATATTCATAGTGAGAAAATACATTTAGATAATCAGTTCGGGTTGGAAAAGTTGTTGATCATCAACAACAACAAAAAATTAACAGCTTTGGACTCATTTGATGGAAGAATAGTGTGGGAATCGAATGTTGAGCCTAACGTTAAGAATTTATTCTACTCTGGAGGTAGAATAGTAGTAGTTTATGAGAAAGACGTATCTGAATTGAGTATCAGAGATGGGTCTGTCATCAGTACATACAGCATTCCGGAGGATTCTATTTTCGATAATGGGTTTCACACAGCTGAAAATATTAAGGGTATTATCTTGAAGCAAACACAAGGTTCTACTCTTCAAAGTTATAAATCAGTCGGAGGGAAATTAGTTCCATATTGGAAATTCCAAGTCGATGGATCAATTATCACATATGATGCCAAGCCACATTCAAAGACCTCGTCGGTAGGTATACAGAGAGCTGATAAATCCATCTTGTATAAATACTTGAACTCTAACCTAATTACCGTTGTGGCCAACAATGGAACTGGCCTCAAGTTATATGTACTTGACGGTGAGACTGGTAGTGTTCTCATAAGTCTTAACCATCCTTCTGGAGAGATCATAGATCTCAAGTCCATTCGTTTGTTGAGCGATGATAATTGGATTGTCTATACATACTTTGTTACTTCTCCAAAATACGAACAGAGAATACTGGTCATTGACTTATTCAGTCATAAAGAAAATTTGCATCAGTTGAACACACATTCCATCAAGACATTCATTTACCCAGAGAGGATAGTGGAGTTGAAGTCGACTTTTACAAAATTAGGTATAACCATCAAATCTATTTTAGTATTGACTGAATTTGGTAATTTGATTGAGGTGCCTAAATACATCTTAAATAGTAGAAGAATTGATGATAAGGTTTTGACCCAGAATGATTTCCAAGATGACTTTAGAATGACTCCTTATGAACCAGTTGTCTCTAAGAATCTATATCAAGTGTTAAATCATCAGCACCAATTGGAAGTTGACGACAAGAATTCTATTTTAATCAAAGAGACCAAACTAGAATCTACATCGATTGTTTGCTTAGTGAATAGTAAGAACATCTTTTGTTCGAGTGTCCAACCATCAATGAGCTTTGACATCTTGAATGAGAACTTTGATAAGGTCAAATTGCTCCTGATCGTGTTAGTATTGGTGGTGGGATACATTGTTACTAAGCCAATGGTCCTCAACAAGAGACTCAACAGCCAGTGGTTATACAAGACATAGGTGGTAAGGAAACATATCTTAATGTATATAAACAATCATTAACACAATATATAACCTTCTAGCGGACTTCTCTTGACGCTATTATGAGTATATTACTTATATATTATATACGATTGCCGAATATTCATTGAATATTGACTGGTTTTGTATCAATAATATCCAAAGAATCTAAATACTTCGTCAATTCCGGATCAATGCCAAGATCCGCCCAATTTCCCTTGTTATCGTTAAAAGAATAAATTGACCAAATCATTTCGTAGTAAATATTTGAGATTTGGTAATTATTAAACTTATTTAACAAATAGAATGATTTGGTAAAATTCAAATATTGTACCAAACGTTTGGACAACTTTTCGTTGAATTTAATGATTAATTTGTATAACTTCATGTTAAACTGTTTCGAATTTTCAATCAAAGTGAAGAATTTTTTGAAATTTGCCTTCAACGTCTCATACTGTGATATGGAACCTAATAGTGGAGAGTGAAATATTCTTACCAATATTAAAGATACAAACTCTACTATGAACTTATAGTGAATTGGTAATTGACTCAAGTTGGTGACAGTAGGAAATTCCTTTGAGAATAACTCAATAATTTTATAACATGATGCTAAAGTTTTATTAATACTTGCTCTGTAATCCACGGCCTCTAGATTTAGATTAGAGCTCAAGTAATAGGAAAATAATTGCACTTTAGAAAATTCAATTGATAATTTCACCAAGTTGTTGTTGGTAGTATTCAACTTTTTTAAATCGTTCAAAATCACTTCAAACATATTCAAATTTATTAATCTTGATGCCAAATTATTATCATTGATCAAATTTTCGTGAAATTTGGTCTGAATAATAGAAATCTTGAGTAACAAGTTAGTGTAATTATCACTGGACTCTTGTTGAGAGTATAAATCAGAATTTATGGCCTTATTAATTATGAAATCATGCTGAAACCCGTTAAAATTCAAATTCAATAGTCCTAGATTTACTAACCAGTAGTTAGAATTGATAGTTATGAATTTATATATCCGTTCTCTGATATCATCTGATAATTTGATATTGGTTTTATGAGAAAACTCTTCAATGAATTCCAAGCGGTGCAATCCTAACTGTAACGACAAATTCTTGATAAGCGACAAATATTTCATCGATAAGTTATTATTTAATTTTTCATTAGTATCCAGCGGTATTGGCCAAGTAACCAAAATCAAAAGAGCTATTATGATATAAATGGATCTAGGAGTCTTTAACCAACAATTCTCTACTACTAAACTTTTGACATGTTTGGCTAATCTAGAGTATTTTCCATACTTTGCATTATTCAAGTGAGATGTTAGTATTATGCACCAAAATAATAAATTATGGTCCCTATAGATGGTGGTGATGTTGGTGAGGTCGAAAAAAGAATTCGGTATTATTGGTAAGTATTGATTAAAATTTTCTGAGTAGTTAAGGAAATGAATCTCGGCTTCAGTTAAACTCAAAGATACTGAGGGTATAGTATGATCACTAGAAATTTTGAATTCATCATTATCATTATAGAAGATATCAGACTCAATGTCCGAGTCCGCTATTGGACTTTCTAAACAGTTTTGAATTTCATAAATTGAAGGGTTCTTGTCAATAATCATATTGATAAGACGCATCTTATTATCAATCAAACTATCAAGCTTATTTTGAAGGTATTTTACCTCATAAGTTAAATTTTCAACTATATCATTTGATAATCGTTTAGGTGGATTTTTAGTATCAAATATACACTCCATATTACGTTTAAAGCAATTGGAACATGGTAAAGGTTTACGTTTTAATCCGTCACATTTAGTCTTATGTTTACGACACCGAGTACATGACTTTAGTATATTATTCTGTTTCCTCTCCATTTTATAAATCATTTTGATGTATGTTCTGGTGAATAAAAAAGATCGGATATCTTTTAAGGAAAAATCAAATGTGTCACAAAGTCAATTCGGTATAAGCACCAATTCGATCGCAATTATTGGCCACAACACTAACAAACCCTTTCCCTTGAATCGGGGTCAATTATCGAGCACTGTAATTATTAATAATTCGCTTGCTATTGGCTAGTTAATGCGGCCGTATTTCGCAAGCCGTATTTCGCATTAAAACTGGATTGAAGCATTATCCGTTTTATCGGAATTGTCTGCTCATTGGTCCAGTTCCTTTTTTGGGATAATTGTAACAGCAAAGTTTATGAACGCCAATCAGAGTAGGAGTTTGTATTTACATAATATCGCATATGCAACTATTGGTTCCCCGCTATCTAAGGTTTACACCTTGAAGTTACAAGAGTTCAATAATGATAAACTTATAAACTATCCTGATGTCTATAATAATGGAGTTAAAATATGTCTAGCCTGTGGAAAGATTAATATCCCCGGTGTAAATGTCACTATACGTTTGCATGAAAATAGGGTTATTTACAAATGCTCTGATTGTCACAATGAGGCACTGTTTGATCTACCTACTCCGGAGCCTGTTGTCACTGCTGAGCCTAAGGAAAAGAAGAAGAGGAAAAAGCACACGCTCCTGAATCTTCTTCAGGAAAAGAAGAAGCCCAAGAAGACAACTTTGGACCTCATGGAGTTCATGCAGCAGCCTAGCTGACCACGACCTGTACGACGATCTGAATTTACGATACTGCATACCTGGAGTCCCTGTTGTTAATGTAGCCATACCCTCTACTTCCCCGTCTTTCAATCAGTAAACCTCTACTTGCCGACCAGGGCTTCTTCCTGGCTTCACCCTGGATCACTACGTCTCCTCTATATCCCTCTGCCTCGTGTATTCATTATATATTCGATGATCTTCATGCAGTCATTATCATGACACCCTCTGTATTATGTACAAATTGCTCTCTCATTCGTTTATATTGGACTCCCTTTTCACCAAGGCAATCCATCTCCTTCTTCTGAAGATCTCCGAGTCATCGTCATAAAAATCATAGACCCATTTCTCATCGTTATCAATGTTGACTATCTCATTGATCAAATTTTGGGTAACCCATTCCTGTGGGCTCAAGTCCACAAACCACTTACCCAAGAATTGAAAGTTCTTGGGTGGTTTCACATCCTCTATTTTGAGCGATCTTGGTATTTTGATGTTTTCTTCTTCCTCTACTATATCATCCTCCAAATTGTCTTCCTTGAACAAGTTTGAGTTCAGCTTTCTCAAGGGATGATTTATGGAGTAGAAGCCATTGGTAAATCCAATTACATCCCAGGTTCTTGAGAGTCTGTTGAATTTTTGCAATTCAAACACCTCAGTTAAACGTAATGATTCTCTTAGCTCTGGATCTTTAGATATAGATACGATAAACCTCTTAATAAACATATTCTCAATACGGTTAATTCTACTGATGGAAGAAACTCGAGTATCTTCACTGAAGATCAAGTTCAAAAGCACTTCCCTATTATCTGGATGCATTATAAATCCAGAAATCCAGACATTTATGATAATAAATAGTTTCAATGCAGTAATATGACCTGCTACGAATGCTAAAATTTTGGGTAATATAAGCAAATTCACGCCCATGATAACCAAAAGACTCAAGTATACAATGGAGCTTAAATCTTCATTCTTAAAGTAAAGATAGTCGGTGGTTAGCCAAATAAGGAAATCATAACCGCTGATAAAATATGTCATATGGTTTTGCAAATCAGTGAAATTTAGTAAGAACTCTTGGCTAAATTGGGGGACAGGGCCTGGAATCCTATATTGATTTAGAATAGGACCACTATCAGGAATTAAACTATTTTTAAAAGTAGTATTTTCAGGAGGATGAATTATAAGATAATGGGGAATCAACACATGATTGATAATTACCACAAAGGGTAATATAGTGGCTAAAATAGGGTTCATAATTACATTAGTAACCACAAGAAGTACTCCTATAGTAAGAAATGGATTCTCCCAATTGATAAATTTGATGATGTTATCAACGAATATGAATACATTTGTTAACCTAGAATTCAAATTAATAGCATTGTTAGTCATGCTATTCATAGATAATGCGGGTCTTTTCTTTTGCATTACCATCCGTTCATGAATAATATCTTGTTTGCCATGGACTGGGATGATCATGCCAATTAATGACTCGATCAATTTATCGATAAGCAAAGAATTGTACGTTTTGGACTTATCCAGCATCTTCATTGATCGTTTCTTAGCTTCTTCACCACTCTCTACTGCCAAGATATTCTCCAAGAAGCTTGATACTTGTTCCATATCAAGTAGTCACTACAGAAATTTTGTGATTTCTGTATGTGCGATTGCGGATAATCCGAGGCACTTGCTAATGCAGGGGTTTCCTACTAAATATAAGACCTAGATGAGATAGCATGTATTTTTGAAACCCTATCACGCTTGAATGCTTTTAACAAGTTGTTGACACTACACAGAGACACGATGAAGGCTACAAGTTAGATGCAATTTGGGTGCGAAATTACTTTCATTAAAGATAAAAATAAAGGTGGGGAGGAATGTGTCATTAAATCATTAAGATAGAAAGTCATAAAGTCATCATGAGGAAGGTTCGAGCTTGATCCTTTTGGATGAAAAAGTATCGAGATATTGTTCCATGACCATCACTTCGTTGTTATCACTGCCAATGAAACTTGAAGGTGGTGAAGGTAATTCATATTTCAAACCAGTAGGTTTCGATTCGGCATCAACGTTGGGATTTTTCCTCTTTAAAACAGGCCTCTTTTTGATGGGTTTAGTGGGTGTAGTAGGAGGTGTAATTCCCTCTTGTTTAACTCTGATATCTTTCTCCTTTTTGATTTTAATTCTTTCTTCTTTTCTTCTCTTGATTTCAATCTTCCTCAAGTCTAATTCTTGTTGTGTCAAGAATAAATCAGGTATTTCTTGTTTAAGGAATTTGACAAACGTATCACAATCACATAAAATTTGATAGTCGATATGACTGTCCCAACTACTTGAAGAAAGTGGGGTTTTATTTATAAATAGTACTTTACCACCTTTATCATGGATAGATGCAGCTAGAGATTTGACTAATTTCTTAACACCGTCTACTCTTAATGATGTTCCCATTATTATGAGTAAATCAGGCTTTGACTTAAGATCAGTAGTCAACCCTTGCGCTAGTATTTCTGCTTGTGGGTGATTTTCTCCATATAATACAATACCTGGTCTTAAAATACCAATATTCCCGGTGATCCGTTTACCTTGGTACATTCTCTCTTGATATTTCCTGAAGCAGTTTGCACACTCAGGATTATCACCATTCGATAATGATTCCTGATAGTCTTGAGTCCAATTGTAATTGGCAAAGCAATTAGTACATGTTAACTGGTTGAGGTCGCCATGTAATTGAACAACATCTAAATCTTTCCAGGTCTTATTGAAGCTTGATGCTATTTCTCTTTTATTAGTAGAACTAATATTAAAGTCATTTAAGTTTATACCAGTCTTCAAGTCTATCTTGGCTTCAAGTCCATCAATATTCTGAGTATAACATCTCAATAATTTACTCTTATCTTTGAGTAGTTTGATGAATTTATGGGTTTCTGTAGGCTTTGCGATCTGTGAGGACGAATATAACCCTTCCATAAATGTACAGAACACTTTTAATGTGAGTTCATCTCTGAACAACGAGATATCAAATAAATCTTGTCCCTTGACAACCGTCTTAGGATACTTTTCTTTGACTAAGTTATATAACCCATCACCAGAACGAAAGTCGGGGATACCTGCATTACAACTTATCCCAGCACCAGTTAATACAGTAGCTCTTCTACTCTTGAAGATAAGTTTAGATATCTCAGTGAGCTTTATACTTACATCACCAGGCAACGAATGGATAGACTCATCGGGACTGAACCCAGTCAAGTCTACTTGTTTCATAATTATTTGTTCGATGAATATCGAGGAATTTCAGCAGTGTTTAATGCTTCCGACACTATTTAGATTTAGCCTAGCTTAATTACTTGCTTCTTTTGTGACTTTTGTAAATAAAATTGATGCCCGCAAGAGAAATTAGTACCACACGACCCACACTACCCACACGAAAGCACACACGCGAAGGGGAAAAAATACGTGGTAACTCGGCTAGTAGTAAATAAGCGTGTTTTTTATAGTCATGACAAATTAGATCCAATTGCGTATAAGATTCTACAAATACACAGTGTAAATACTTATGTTTTTTTTTTGGTCAAGAAATATTTAAAAATGGTACTATTGGAAATTTGGTTGCGAATTTTAGTGAACTTTGCAATTATTACTGGCTGCGAATTATTTAATGTGGGAATAGTATAATTTGCAGTGTAACTGAGAAGGATATAATTTGCAGTGGAATGAAGAAGTACATAAATAAAGTTGAATCTCTGTTATCAGGGTACAAAGGTAGAGATAGATAATACTATTCGTCATATACGCATACAAGTTCATTACTATTTAATACTATCTAGCTCTGACTGTTGACCGCCAACTCCATGATCAAACGGGTTGACAAGTGCAAGAATGGATATGCTGAGAACGAGCTCATTTCGTCGGGATTAGACATGTTAGTGCTGTTGCTATTCTCCCAGCCGTCAAACTTGAAATCCACCAAGTAGTTATTTGGCTCCAATTGGAATAGCTGTATTTGCATTTTCATCATATCGCTGAATTGATCAGACTCTTCGGTCTGTGGGCAGTACTTCCATCTTACTCTGATAGTCCACAATTCTTCTTCTGTAGGTTTAGCCCATTCGGCGCCTAAATTTTTCAATGCACGGTAGATTTCACCCATGACATCAAGCGGATACGATCTCGACCGTATACCAAAATGCCATCTTGTCTTCAGCTTCTTGGTATTGACAGGACTAATTTTACTCTGGTTATCTCTCTGGTTTTCCATCATATATGCTCTGTGGATAGAAGGTAATGATGTAGGTAAAATTGCGATAGTTGAACTAGGTAACGTCGACAAGTCGGGCACCTGGGCCAATGTTTGGTATGTTATAGATTGCTGTACTCCTGGGGTTCTATGAGTAAGACCGTTGTTATTTGCGTTATTAGTATCCCAGGGTGGAGGCGGTGAAGAGCTTAAAAACCCTTCCATGTGGTCCGATTTATACTTCTTCAAGTCCTTAACTAAAGAATGGTTATCTTTCATTAAAAGGTAGGCATCAATGATCTCATTAGACTGAGAGGCCGCATCTGGAGAACAATTATACCTATGGATATTATTAATGATCTCGTCACGTTCATATCCCATGGTGTGGTTTAATGCACTGATTACATCTTCATCAATTTCAATTTTCTTGACGTGAGTTTTACTGGTATCTTGAGGTAACAAATATTCTTCAATGTCTTGCTTGAACCATTCATCTTCCATGATTTCATGTATGGTTATCCTATTCAACGGATTAACGACCAACATTCTTGTCAATAAATGCTTTGCCCCAGGTGATAAATAGTTGGGTAAAGTATAAACACCATTACTAATCTTCTTGAATAAAGCAGGAATGAAATCATCATCGAAAGGTAATCTTCCACATAACATGACATATAAGATGACCCCCGATGACCAAACATCCACTTCAGGACCAGCATACAACTTACCACTAATAACTTCTGGTGCAGCATAATTGGGTGATCCACAACTAGTTTTCAAGAAATTACCATCGGTCATGATATTGGATAATCCAAAATCAGCAATCTTGACGTTTAATTTATCATCCAACAACAAATTCTCTGGCTTTAAGTCTCTGTGAACAATTTTATGTCTATGACAATATTCCACAGCAGCAATGATTTGTTGGAAGAAACGTCTAGCTTCATCCTCGGGCATTTTACCCCTACTAACTATGTATTCAAACAACTCTTTTCCAGCATATTCGATAACCATAATTATTTCATCCTTCGACTTTATGACGTCGTACAATTTAATAATATGGGGATGTCTCAATAACCGTAAGTATGAGATTTCTCGTTCAATTCTTCCTTGCATGTCCGATTTTGCCAATGTTTTCCTATTGATGATCTTCAAGGCCACTCTCTGACCGGTGGTGAGATGCTGGGCTAACTTGACTTTACCGAATGAACCTTCTCCTAACGTCTCTATAACTTGATATCTCCCTATCCTATTAGCAGGATTAGCATTCAATACTGGAGCCGGAGCCTCCTGAGGATTACCCTCTGACTTATGATGGTGATGGTGATGGTGATGATGATGGTGGTGATGGTGGTCATCCGCCTGCTTTTCTTCTGACATCGTTGAATCCTTTGTGAAAAAACTTATTGTTGATGACAGGGTGAGGAGGTGGACATTTGCCTCGACACGCCTTTTCGGGAGAGATGATTCTGGAGATGTGGGATTTCCATTTTAGGAATTTTGTTACAATGATTGTAGAGGTTTCGGATAGGTTGATCTGTAGTTTTACGATAGAAGTGTATATTATTTTGAGAAGTCTAGAACTTCTTTTGATAACTAGACTGTTGATGTTACGCAAGAGGTTAAGCGAACTGTAGAATCTGGTCGAGCAATGTCAAGTTGGGGATGATCTCTGCTGATAGTGGTCAACTTGACTATTGATTTTTACTGCTGATTGAAGGTTAAAGTCGATTATTAATTGACAATTTATTGCCTATTGAAATTGGTGTTGAGTACCGCTCTCACAGACTCTAGAATCGGTTAATGTCGTCCCTATACGATTCCTTTTGCTCTTCCCTGTACGACTCCTTTCGGTGATCACCATATCTTCCGCCATCGCTGTATTCCCCACCATTACTGTATCTTGTATCTGCACCGTGCCCTCGGGAGTAGTATCGTTCTCTTGTGTTCTTCCGCTCTCGCAGATGTCTCGGATCCCTGTCTCTTGGGTATCTGTCTCTCGGATCCCTGTCTCTCGAATCCCTGTCTCTCGAATCCCTGTCTCTCGGATCCCTGTCTCTCAGATCCCTCCTATAGTCTCCCTCCCTCAGGTCCACGTCTTTTTTGTGCCTCTTTTCAAGCAAGTCCTTCTTAATCACCTCAATCTTTTTATCGATGAGGAGCTTGGGTATACCATCTTTGTCGGTCTGGGCATCAACTAGTAGCTCCCATAGTTTCTTCAACAACTTCATAGCAACTGAATCATCACCAAAGAATTCCTTTATGTCTGCAAACACCGATTCTGCATTAGGAGTCTCATCTTTCTGTAAAAGTTCTATGAGATAGTCACCTACAAACTCGTCATCAGGTAGATGTTTCTGCACCTCTTCATCAATCCAACCTTTGATAACATCAAGGTTTACCTTCTTGATCTCCACTTTCTCTGCAAATACTCCGGGGAATTTGTATTTGCGAGACATTTCAATATCCCCTCTCGATATTCAAGGTTTGTTAAAAATGTGATAAAGATTTTCGGTTGCAAAATATAAAGCCCTGAGAATTTACACATTCCCACATTCCCACATCACCTTTTTCCTTTTTACCACAGAAGCAAATGCCTATGAACTTTAACTTTAACATGGATACCTTCGATGAGAATCCGCCTAGTTCATCTGAAGGTATCACACCAAATTCCTCCCTCAATAACTCTCTTAGTTTGGGTGGTTCTTACTCCAGATCAAATTCTGGTGGTATTTCTTTTAGTACACCAAGATCCCTTTTGGCTTTGGATTCTTTGTCCCAATTCCCTGATTTTAGCTTTAGCAACAAGCAGAACATCTGGTCCACTAGCTACACTAATGAGAACCCTTTGAATAAATTGCCCACCTTCTTAACTGAAGTGAGAGTTGATAAGGAGAACAAGTCCATGCTTGAGATCCCAATCAAACAGCCAGCTCTCCAACACCCTACTCCTAAACGTGTTTCTTCCTTTGTGGATCACATGGCTGGCCTGGTTGACCAGGTGCACCAGCTGAAGCTCTTGACCAAGCTGAGATCATTAAGCCAGCCGAGCCTCAACACGTTCCGCAGCTACCTTGGTATCCCTTTCAAGGTCTGCAATAGCTCTCGCTTCTTTGTGATCAAATCCTACAATCTTATGGACGTCAACGCCTCATTTATCAATGGGATTTGGTCCTCTACTGAAATGGGGAACAAGAGATTAGGGAGAGCATACGCAGGTGCATGTTTGAAAGATGCAGATATATACCTCTTCTTCCTGGTGAATGGTAGTGGAAAGTTCTGTGGGGTAGCCAAGATGACTTCTGGCGTAGACGCTGAAAGATCTAGTGATATTTGGAGCGAGACTTCAAGATGGAAAGGTATTTTCGAGGTTGAATGGCTTCTTGTTAAGGATGTCCCCAACAAGTACTTCCACCACTTGAAAATCCCCACCAACGAAAACAAGCCCGTAACTAATTCCAGAGATACCCAGGAGGTTCCTTTTGATACTGCAATTTCCATGTTGAAGATAATCACTGGCTTCAAAACTAATAACTCCTTTTTGATTTAATATATCAAAAGCTCGACTTCGTGCTTTCTTTGTTTTCTACATTTGCCTACGTATATTGTCCATCTCTTTTGCAATTCAATTGAATCATCATAAATCTCTAGTATTGAGAAATAGCCTTTTACGGTAGTTCTCGATTGGTTCCTTTATATTTTGCAGCACCCGCAATATTAGCTAATAAAATTTTCAATGTATAAAAGGTGTCTCAGAAAGTACAGTCAGAGTAGTAAGATAAGTGTCAAAGATCTTGAGTTCGGGAAGATGTCCCGAGCTCAAAAGGCGTACTTGGATAGAGTTATTAGAGTAGATCAATCGGGAGAGCTCGGGGCTAATTTAATCTATAATGCCCAGTATGTAGTATTAGCTAATAAGTACCCACATTTAAAGCCAGTATTACAACATATGTGGGACCAAGAAGTTGTTCATTATAACACCTTTAATGAGCTTCAAACCAAAAGGAGGGTTCGTCCTTCACTCTTAACTCCACTTTGGAAAATAGGAGCTATTGGAATGGGTGCAGTTACTGGGTTAATAAGTAAAGAAGCTGCTATGGCATGTACTGTTGCTGTAGAAACAGTTATCGGAAATCATTATAACGAACAACTTCGAGTATTAATGAACCAATTTGCTGATATCGATGTAATCAATAAGAAAACTGGACAAGTCTTGAATAAAGAAGAGTTGGAAAATACTTTAAGAACGTCCCCAGAATTGAACGAGCTTAAGAAATTGATCAGTGAATTCAGAGATGAGGAACTAGAGCATTTGGATACTGCCATTGAGCACGATGCCAAAAAGGCAGTACCATACTTGTTGTTGACGGAAACCATCAAGTTGGTGTGCCGTGGTGCCATTTTCACTGCTGAGCGGATATGAGCTGCCTCATATCTCTCATGAGCTCTCAAAGCCAAGCGTAACTTCTGCTTACCTGGTAAATAAGTAATGAATTTTGTGGAAGCCGTCCTCTAACCTCTTCTACGCCCACCGCCCTCCATCGTCCTCGAATCATACATACTGACACCCACCTCCATCACCTCTCACGTCTCACCTCTCACGTCTCACCTCTCACGTCTCACCTCTCACGTCTCACCTCTCACGTCTCACCTCTCACGTCTCACCTCTCACGTCTCACCTCTCACGTCTCACCTCTCACGTCTCACCTCTCACGTCTCACCTTTCACGTCTCACCTCTCACGTCTCACCTCTCATGTCTCACCTCTCATTTTAGGACCAAAATAAATTTCGCAAAAGTAAACAATGTCAAGAGTGTATCGAAACTCCAATATCTATAGACGAAGGACGAGTTTGTATGAGCAACAATACCCCTTGTTTGATGTCAGTGAGATTGCGTCCGTATTAACACAATGTGGAATTGAAGTTTCGGAGGAATCCCTTGTGAGGCCTTCTGTAACCTTTATGAAGAAGACCATTGAGGATCTAGTCAGCACATTTCTAGGCTTGACGCCGGAAATCTTACAGACTCGAATAGAATATGCCATCAAGAAGAATGAATTAATAGATGCTACCCATGATAGCCCTGCCGCTGGCTCCAATGGACTTGTAGCTGGATCTGCGGCTGGAACTAATGCTGAGACAAATGGTAGTAAACAAGAATTGGACACACTTACTAGCCTACTGTTAATACTACTAATACGTAAAGGTGCTGAATTCTTCCGCATGTGTGGTATCCATGATTTTTCGTTATTGGATTTAACAAAGCCGGAGCCAAATCGAGTTCAAAAGATTCTAAGTGCTACAGTTAATTTCATAAGATATAGAAATTCTAAAGCCGATGAAATTGATGATATAGCAGTTTCTGCTCAAACTGAGATGGATAAATGGCTTGAACTCGATAAAGAGAGTCAGGAGATCAAGAAGAATATTGCTGATTTAAAGAAAGAATTAGAAGACCCCAACAAAAAGAGCTTAGAGGAATTGAATGCTATTAATACAGAGATAGAAAAGAAGCTAAGGGAACTTAAGAAAACCCAAGAAGAATTGACTTCTGAGCATACAAGATATAAAAATGAGAAGAATAGACTTATTGCTCATCTTGAAGATATTAATTATGTAATGTTCAATCAGACTGAGCAACTTGAAAAACTTAAGGATTATAATCAAGTGGATATATCATCTTTGAATGATATCATAGAATCATTGAAGGACCTGTTTAATACCTCTTCACGATGTTTGAAAGAGTTAGAAACAAAAAATGAGAATGTGGGTATAACTGTAGATTCCCTAGCAACTATTGATCATGATTTAAGAGGCTTGTATAAGACTCTAGAAGAAATTCAAATAGATATCTTGAAACATGATAAATTTACTGAGGAACTTAATGACTTACAAGAGAAATACGACCAATTAAATCTTGAGTCTACCGGCCTCGACCGCCAGCTCCATCATGCTACCCGTCAAGTGGTACTCTTGGATGAAAAGTATGCTAAATTAAAAGCACAATCTGCAGAGAAGGCGAAGAAAAAAGACGAGCTTCTTGTGGCGTTAGGTGAAGAGTACAACCAATCTGCAGCAAAAAGAAGAGAGAAAGAACAAGATATTTTAGCCATTAAAGACCAGCTAGCAGTATTGGAGAATAGAATGAAACAAAGGAGACTTCAGCACCAAAAGGAAGTTTCCAGTTGTGAAATGGCCATAGCAAAATTGAACGCACACTTGAAGTTGTACTTGACAGAAATGACCAAGAAGCTCGAGGCTCAATCCTAGTGTATATTATGTATATTAATGAATTAATAATTTCATAGTAATAAGTTTAAGTCAGTTTGACCTCAACATCGTTACTTTCAGCGTTTTTTTCAGCCTTTTTGGTTTCAATGTCAGCAGCCTTGGGTATTTTTTTATTAGTGGTGAAAATATTCGATATTACTAACAATGCAGATATTCCTATTGATAAGTAGTATACATTATGCAAAGAATCCACAAATGCTTGAAGATATTTTTCCCGATACCCTTTAGGTAGTGAGTTGATCAATTGTGGATTGGAAATGAAATTCAGCATAGCAACTGACAGGTACAGGCCAGGAAGTGTCAAATTCTTCATTTTAGCTTTGAGTGAAGATTTCAAGATGACTTGAGAAAGACTGATCCCAATTACACCACCACTGGACTTACAGAAATTATTGAAAGCAGTGAGGTTGATCAAAGACCCAGTAACATTGCTCGGGGCTTTCAAATGAATAGAGAGTAAACTAGACTGAAATGAAATACCAGCTGACATACCGTTGACTATGGAAATACCAAAAATTTGTCCAAATGAAGTATCTGAATCAAGCAAAAGTAGACATCCACTTCCTATCAATGCACACACACCACATAAAGTCATAGTTAATTTAACTGTTCTGGTAAACTTCATGAAAGTTGCATTCAAAACTGAGCTTATTGATACAGTGAGAACAAAAGGTAATAATGCAATACCAGAATGGAATGCATCTTTATTCTTGACAACCTGAAAATAAATGGCTAAGTATGTAACATTTATCATGAATTGTGCAAAAGCTAAGAATCCAGAAATACAAGCAAATAAGATCTGGGGAATAATAATCCCTTCTTTGATGATAATCGGCTTTGTAGAGAATCCAAAGTTGTACACCGCAAAAGCAATGATTAGAAGTCCACCAAGAACGAAGCATAGGATTACTGCAGCAGACTTCCATGGGTACTCAGTTCCTCCAAAAGTCAAGCCAAGAAGTATAAGAACAAATCCAGACGACATAAAAAAGGTTCCTATGTAATCTATTGTCTTCAAATTGTCTATAAGCTTCCCTTTAGGTTTGGGTGGATTAAAAGCAAAAAATAAAAAAACACTGGCAGCACCAGCAATTGGTAAATTGATGTAAAAACACCATCTCCAAGACACTTTTGTAGCAAGAGAGCCACCAATAAAGGGTCCCAAAGCGGAAGCTACTGAAAATGTTATTCCTATCAAAGTCATTGATAAAGGTCTTCTATTAATAGGTACGACTTCTGTTAAGATAATTATTACCATTGCTTGAATGGCTCCTCCCCCAATTCCTTGAATTATTCTCCCACCTATAATTGTGTCCATATTTTTCGATAAAGCACATACGATAGAACCTACAAGGAAGAAAATTAAACCACCCAATAGTGTATACTTTCTTCCCAATGCAACGGATATTCTACCATAAGAAGGAGCCAAGGTAGCCATAGGTAGAAGATAGGCCGATGTTAGCCATTCCACTTTATCAAATGAGTGAAACTCACTTCCAACTTTGGTCAAAATTGTAGATACTATGGTCTGGTCTAATGCAGAGCCAAATAGTGCTAAAGTGGTACTGATTAATGTGAGTGTAAGCCGGAGTCCAGTCAAATAGTGGTCTGTAGATACAGTACCATCGCCAGCATTACTCTCCTTAAATTTCTCCTTCTCCTTGGTTCTCTCTTCGATACTCTTAGTCATAATTAGAAATAAAAAATGCAGCCACTCTTTTAGGAAATAGATTTGCTGTGTGCGGCTTCATGTGCGTCATCATGTACGATCAGTGAAATTTGAAGAGAATCATTTTACGAAGTCTACGCTGTGATAGTCTAATGTGATTATATTAAGTATTAAACAATACTAGAAGAATTAAAGTCTTATGATGGTGGGCCATTTCGTAAAAATTCCAAGAAGTCAATCTCATCTTCTTGTACACTCTCTGATTGGCGATGTGATGGAGTAGTGGTACCAGAAACCCTCATAGTTGAATTACCAGAATTATAACTATGCCTGCTGGTCAAGTGTTTTTCCGAGTTGTAAGATGGAGTATGGACTGTTTTGGTGTTTGGTGAGACTGGAAGAGTTTGGCCCTCTATGATAACAGGTTCATTGGGGTCTATTGAAAATTGTCTTGAACGGAACGATTTGTGGGACATAACCGAATTTTTTCTGCCCCCAGTTAAGTTCAAACTGGAGGGTACTTTCGGATTATTGAAATTCAACGAGAAATTCTCTAAATTGGATCTGAACTGATCTTCCACCAAGCTGCCTTGCAACACATTGGAAAAATCATGCTTTTCCAATTCAATTTCCTCTTCGGGAACTGTTTGGCGTCTGTTGATCTTTGTTTGAAGAAATTTTTTCTGGTATTTGATTAAGTTTCTTTCCGTTGGTAACTGGAAGAAAGGAAGGTTTAAGTTGTTGAGAATTAATCTCCATTTAGAATATTTAGTTATATCGACACCTAGATTTGCACTCAATGAATGGTGTACATAACTTGGATGATGTAATGCTGTAGATACAGAGCCTGAATACCCCACATGCGCTAAAGAAGACCCTCTTGGTCCACTCGATATTGACAGATCGTAAAGTGACTGGCTTCGTCTTCTGGTCATAACAGAGTTCATTCTGTCTTCATGGTCTCTAACAAATTTGTTCATGACAGTATACTTCCAAGGTTGCTCTCTGTAGAAGAACACTAACGAGTCTACAAACCCATTGAGTGGTTGCATGAAAGCACCCATACAATTAAGCCAATAAATAGGTCCATGAATCTTCTCGTTTCTAATCTGAGTTACATATAGGACGAAGGGGAACAACCAAAGAAAAATATATGCCAAAGGGTAGACAAAGATGGACTTCATCTGTTTTTTAATTAATTTTTGTCTCTTTCTGAAATTCTTTAGATTCTCTAATTGAATATCATGGTTGGTGTATGGTTGTGGAGGGCTCTGGATGCCTTGTGGTTCATTAGGTACAGTTACAGACTCGTCAGAATCTGAATCAGAGTCATTATCGCTATCACTACCCACCGTAGAGCCAGATTCTAAATCGTTATTGGAGTTGAATCGTTTATGGTCGTTGGACAGGGATGGACGCGCAGGTACAGACCGGCTGGCCCCGACTTTATTGGTATGGGGGGTTTCTTCTTCTTCATCTGGTATCAATAATTTGGGGATGATCATGTCTCTAACCAGAGAGAGCCAAAAGCGAAATGCAGAATAAAAGGTGGGTTGCTCGTTTGCAATATCCCGTTTGTGTTTGGAAAACGTGGTGAACACACCTCCCAAAACACGTATTTCCTTGATAACATGGTAGTAGATAAGGGAGTAACAAGCAAAGATCACAAGAACAATGATATAACGAGGTACCCAACTTAAAACCATTCTATACCATACGGGGTCTTGAGGTAAATAGCACCAACAGACGAAAGAATAATAACCGTCACCATCGATGAATGCTAAACTTGCAAGGATTAGTGGTACTAAGAAAGATGTACCATAAATATAATAACGATATGAGTATAATCCACCTTCAACTCTTTTTTGAGTGCCTACTTTAACATTAAGGCTAGGACGAAAAATTAATAAATAAGTATGGATAGCAAAAGTTAAGATTGCAAAGTCTGCGCCTTCTATAGCTGTGGCTGTGAAGAATCCAACCACTTGACAAAATCTGGTATTATAATAAGCATTAAAATGGGTAAGTACTCGCGAAGGGTATAGCAATAAAATACACGCCTTAAGAAGATCAAAGAACAACAAGAAAAAGATCAACTGATGGCGGAATATCAACCGTTTAGGGTCGATGGCAAAGAAAAAGTATATCGACACCACACAAAACACTATCGACGTAGTTGACAGCAGAATAGCGAGAATACGCTGGACATATGTTTGATGATTGGTGAATTCATCCACTTGATTAAGGCTTTGGTCTGCCCTATATATTATATCAACAGCTCCATCAATCAGAAACCCAGCTTCTAATCCGGTTACACTTATCGCTAGCATCCCAATAATAGCCACTAGGCTCATTATAGTTCGCATGGTTTGCTGCCTGATGTTAACTAGTGGAAATTTTTTCTGTGAGATTTAAATTGGAGATTCACGGAATTATTGCCAACCTAATGAGACAAAATATAAGCACAGTTTAAACCAAGTTATGGGAGAAGTGTTGTAAGGATGAATGGGGATTCAAGTTGGTGATGGTGAAATTTATGGGTCTACTATCAATTCAACTGTTGATATGGATGGGGTTATATGTAATAGAAGCGTAGTTTTACTTCAGTGACTCCTATTCATAAAACAGACGATCATGCCTTATATGTACAAGGTTCTGAAATAGCTATGCAGACGTGGATGCATATGCGCAGTATTCCGCGCGACACTGGTATGCTAAGGCACTTGAGTGCATGATAAGGGCATCAGTACTGTATATTGCTACACAACAATATTAATTCCATTAAATCCAATTCGGTGACATTCACTGCAAGTTTTGCAAAATTATGTCTTTTAGACTTTGGCTGCATTATTGGAAGAGGAGTTGAGACTACAACCACCTGAACTGTTGGAGTCCAAGACTGAACTCTCATTGAAGAGTAATCAATTTCAGGTGAAGTGAAATGACGCCATGATCATCGGCTTCAAACTAGTAGACAATTCTAATATAATCATCTGAGGAGTCATCCGTTTCATAGAATCGGATAGTTCTGTATTACTAAAAATACCACTGTATCCCCTCTATGTGGCCGAGGATGCATAGGAACAACTATATCCTGCACCTGTCCTATCGCCCGCATCCGAGCTATCTCCGGCAGCTATTTCCTGCACTTGAACTTCCAGGGCGTCTGGGGTAAATGATGCCCAAAACAGTTGAAAGAGAAATAAATCCTTTAGGTTTTCGTCTGATCTTACACCTCCTAGAATCAGAAATCCTCCTTTGATTTTATGACCCGCAACGAAAACGTTAAAGGTGACACAAGTTCATTTGGGAATAAAATCGCCCAATCCTCAGAAGCATTTACTGTCTCAATTAGGCTAACTTTGGCATTAATGGGAATCTAAAGACACAAGCTAAATCTGAAATAGAAAGTCTTCATTGTGAATTAACTAGACGCAACTATCCCATCTTATTATGTTAGAACAGAGTTATTTCTATTTAGCTCATTTGGGTAGACTTTCATGATCTCGGGAGATACTGGTCTCTATGTTTTGTACTTCTCGGACTTTCAGCTGCCCTAGTGGATTAGTGTAACGTAACCATTCAGTAACACGAAAAGTCAACGACTTCTAGCTTCGACTACTCTTAAACTCTTTTCACTCGCTTAATTTTTGTAGACGGTTCACAGGCTTGCTAAATGAGCAGAATATTATCAGATTAACTCGCTGATATATATCTAGAGGTGTGAACTACAGATATTTATTCATTGGAGCTGCTATTTAAGTTACATCGGAGACAGTCACATTCTAAGAAGTGAGACGCTCTAAGAGAGTAGTCAACGTGTTTGTCTTTAATTAATAATACAATGCCCCTATCGTTGAGTAGGGTCTTAAATCTATTTGAAAATCAAGTCGAGCCACCAGTGAATTCTGACTTGATACCATCCTCTTTTGCAATCAACTGGAAGGGATCGGACAATGGTAACAATCCAACTAATTCAGCCCAGTTGTGACTAGCAGATCTCCTTTGCATATTGGTAAAAAGTTACATAATGTGCTTGAATGCTATTCACAATTCACTGCCAAAAATAAATACCAAGAACTTGTCCCACCAGGTTTGTCTAATTTCACCGTTGTCTAATTTATTACGTGCCTCCAAATCGGCATAGATGGCTTGTTCATGAAGCTCCACTTCTCTCAATCCAGTAGTCAAATCAATTTCACTCGACTTTTTCCACTTCGTCCTCTTGATAATCTTGAAGCCCAAAAATATAGCTAAGTCAATGAATAACATTAAGTAACTGAATAAAAATGATTGAACATCCCAGGCTCCAGGAAGGAAAATAGTGTAAGTACCAATAAACATCATAGAGAAAGCACAAACTCCTCCAAAAATGGCAAGGTAAGGTTGGAACCAGCCTTTGAAGGGTAAAGTATTCCTGTCGATATTTTGAGCTTTCAAACCGTAGTAGAAACACACATAAATGGTACAAAGAATGGAGAAATTGAGTAATTGGCAGGAAGTGATTAGGTTAATAATCCAGTTCAATACTTGCGATGCTGTTGAACCCATCTGTAAGAAGGAAAGGAATGCCCATGCCAATGAAATCAACACACAATAAATTGGGATACCAGTTTTGGTGGTAGCTGTCAAAAACTTGGGGCCCCAACCTTCTACAGCTAAACCATAAAGGGTCCTTGAAGAACAATAAGTATAAGAGTT
Organism: Yamadazyma scolyti; assembly: GCA_003707025.2. Lineage (NCBI taxonomy): Eukaryota > Fungi > Ascomycota > Pichiomycetes > Serinales > Debaryomycetaceae > Yamadazyma > Yamadazyma scolyti. The sequence continues at coordinate 438,155 of PPMW02000006.1, read as the reverse complement.
ACCAGCAGAAAAGGCAGAAGTAAGTAATAAACCATTTACAATATGTGGTAATATTTTAACTCCCAAGTTCTGCATCGAGATGACGTATGGGGAAGAGCCAGCCCCAGGCTTACTTGCTCCTAATGTTTCAAGTAATGTCTTATCATTGTAAGGAATGAGGATTCCCACACAGAGGGCTCCCCCGATGAAAAAGAATGTAAGTCTATAGAAAACCTGTTTGAAAGCCGATGGCAACGTCTTACGTGGATTTATTACCTCTGCAGCTGCTGTTGCGAGATATTCAGGACCCGATTGGGTGAAAGTAGCTTGAACCAAGCAAGCAAGAAACCCTTCAAATCTACCTAGGCTTCCAGTGTGTAAGTATTCGTTCATAACGCCAGGATCTCTCCAGTAGCGGAATCCATATACATCACCTTGAGGGTTTCCGCCAACCATGGTAATAAATGTGTAAAACATCAAACCAACTGCTAAGATAATTTTCCCCAATCCTAGCCAGAATTCTGTTTCGCCATAAATGGCCACTCCAAACATGTTGATAATGAAGTAAACCACTACCTGAACTGCCAAAGGAATTGCTGCTGAAAAATCCTCTCTCCAAAAATGTAAGATGGAATTGACAGTAACAACTTCAAAGGGGATTTGAGCACAACATAAAAACCAGAAATTCCAAGCCGCCATGATCTCTAAGGCGGTATCACAACATCTTCCAGCCATTCTAACAAAAGGAGATGGCATAGGCAAATATGACACAAATTCTGCAGTACTAAGAGTGATACATAAAATAGGGATGGCCCATAGACTGAAACCGAGAAATAAGTTTAATGGCCCACCTTTGGCTAATGCCTTACCGATGGCTACAAAAAGTGCCGACCCTATAGTACCAGAAATACCCACTAGTTGTACATGTCTGCCTCTTAATGACCGGTGCAAATGACTCTTCTTATCTGAGGTAGAGGTTGTCGAACTCGAGTAGATCGATGCCTGATCGTCTTTTCTATCTTTATCGTTTCCCAAAGAAACAACCCTTTCTTCTGTAAACTCTTCATCATCCTTAGGAATCCGAGGAATGAAGTTATCATTCAAGAATTGTTTGAATGCCATAATATCAACTGCTTGAGAAAATATTTTATGCTTAGATTTTATGCTCTTCGTATCTGACTCGAACTTCCTGTGGGGTCAAAAAATTCGAGTGAAAAAATTACATCATCTTTTTTTAAGCTCGAAAAAAAACTACGAATATTATACTAATATGTGGACATAACCACTAGTGCCTGCTGTATAGTAAGTACTACAAATGATAAGAGGATTGTGCTGAATATTGTTTTAGTTTAATAATCGCACATGCTGATATTATATATCCGAGGTAAAGCGGGTCGTGCCTGCTACTAAGTTTAAGAGATTGTACATTAATTAACTAAATAACTAAAGCGACACCAACAGCCATGGCCCCCAAACCAAAGTTTGAGTAGATAGAATTACCAGAGTTTTCTTGGGTGTTGTTGGAAATAGATGGAGTTTTATCCTCAACTTGAGTAATATTAGCGCAAGCAAGTCTAGTAGAATTAGCGTAGTGAAAAGTAACTGATAAGCCTCCGAGATAAGCGAGATCTGTAGAATTCAACGAAATGTAGTCATCTACGTAGCTAATATCAGTGCTACCGGTTAACTTTCCGTGTCTTCCACTCAAATCACCAACTTGTGAGTCAGCAGGGTCGGTAAAATTAGCTTCTATACCAATATAAGGGTCTAAATGGCCTAAGGTACCAGTACAATTCCCATTGGTTGGCACTGGGGCAGCGTGGATATGGTACAGGAATGGACCACCGGAGGAGGGAAATCCTTTGATATCAACCGATACTTCAACCGATCCATTACTTAATCCACTAAATTTGACAGAACCTGTCAAAGTTTTATTGAATTCAGCAGTGTAGGTATCTTGAGGAGAGTCGGTGGTCACCGGGGCTGGACTTCCAAGTACAATAGTCAATAATGGGAGTAAAGTTGCAAATAACATTTATTAGTCCTTTTTACTTCAAACAGCCATTATATAAGAGAAAAACTCAACATGTTAAGCAAACCTAATTGATTGGTTCCTTTAGAGGGGTATTGTCATTATTGGCTTCCCATTGTCTATTATAGTGATTTTCATAACCTAAGTTCGGAACGTGTATTTTAGCAGCCAGTTATTGGCTGCATTTTCAGTTACATGCAGGAGCTTCGTACAAAATACCATAGTGCTGCCTTGCAGCCGCTATGCAGTTTCCCCAAAAAGAATTTACGTGAAAAGAACGGAAACAACGGGAATCCAGTGCCCTTTTATATTTTGAAAAAGAGCAAATTTCATTGCCGATTTATGTCAATATATTAGAGGAATATAATCTGCTCTTCCTACCCTACATATTAGAATAAAGGGTACTAGAGAACTATAATCAACGCTTAAAGGGCCTAACGAATAGTATTTTACCAGTGTTAACAGCAAACTTTTCGTATACAGATTGGGCTGCTTTGTTCTCAGATTCAGTCACCCAGTATACCTTTTGGCAGTTCAATCTATCCGCTTCATCATACATATGCTTTACTAGTTTGGTACCAATGCCCTTATGCCTATGGTTTTCACTAACATAGAGATCATTCAAGTACAATGCATCCTCAACTGTCCATGTGAATCTATGGGTTACGTAATTTGCAAAACCTACAATTTTACCATCTAACTCTGCTACTGCACAGTATACTGGTTCATTAGGGTCGAAAAACCTCTTAAGGTTTGTCTCAACAATTATGTCAGGCAACGTCAACGATGAATCGGACCATTTCACGTAAGCATCTTTGTCACCATTCCAGAGCTGACGATAAACATCAGTATCTGGCGGTGCAAGTGGTCTAATAATAAGAGACATAATTAGAGACTTTTTCTTCTCGCGTAGTGTGCCTTATATAGGCCTAAGGTGAGTGAGTCATGAGCCAGAGTGAGGGGTCGTGAGTCATGATGAGCCATTGTGATCCAGGGCCATTGTCGTGAGTCTTGAAAAGTACTTACATCTTCCCAACTATACCTTTTTTCATCTCTCCATCCTCGCCATCTAACTCTTCAAGTTGCAGCAATGTCGCGCTGCTGGTATATTATGTCGCGTTAATGACGGGAAATAGCAGCATATAGATGTCGCGGGTTTATTACTTTCAATACTACTATGGCTATCCCACTATTGGGCAGACTCTCGGTGTTTGAGTACCCTCTCATCTTGATAAGTTTCACGCTTGCGTGGTTGGAATATATTATAGCCATCATCACCCATTTATTGCCGGATCCTATTATTGAAGCATGCACTTATACCGTCACAAAAGTTTATAGTTTGTTCAATCTCACGGTCTACAGAGATAAAAGACGATACTATTACTATGATGAAGATGGAGTAGCATCTAACTACAAGTTAATGGAGGGTTTAATATACAGTGAAAACATCGGTCAGATGGCACGTCTTTTTGATTACGACATCGAAGATCATGTGGTACAAACTAAAGATAACTACCTTCTCAATATCCATAGGTTAACCAAGCCCAATGTACCTAGGAATGGTAAAGTTGTTTACTTACATCATGGACTTCTCATGAGTAGTGAAATTTGGCTTACCATGTTGAATCCTAAACTTAATTTGCCCTTTGTTCTTTACGAGCTCGGGTATGATGTATGGTTAGGAAACAATAGAGGTAACAAATATTGTCTGAAACATCTTTTCAAAAGTTCCAAAACTGAAGACTTTTGGAACTTTTCCATTGATGAATTTGCATTATTTGATATTCCTAATGTCATTGATTATATCTTAGAGATTACTGAAGCTCCAAAGTTAACATATATTGGATTTAGTCAAGGTACTGCTCAAGTATTTGCAGCAGTATCTGTTAATAATAGTTTGAACAAAAAGATCGATCGAATTATTGCAATAAGTCCAGCAACTACCCCTCATGGATTGTATTCGAAATTCTTGGACATATTTACTAAGTCATCACCAAACATTATTTATTTACTTTTCTCTAGAAAAGTCTTGATGCCATCAGTTATTTTTTGGCAAAAAATCATGTATCCGCCATTGTTTAATACCATGATTGATTATTCAAATTACTTTTTATTCAATTGGAAGTCTAAGAATATCAACTATCTTCAAAAATTAGCATCTTATAGTCATTTGTATTCAACTACTTCAGTTAAGACCGTGGTGCATTGGTTCCAAATCATGAAGAATAAAAATTTCCAAATGTATTTTGATTCTTCCATGTATGCACCAATAAGCTATCCTTTGAAGAACATTAAAGTCCCTATCTACTTAATTTATGGTAATTGTGATTCCTTGGTTGACATTGATGTCATGAAAAAACAGCTACCAGTTGATTTGACAACTGCGGTAGAAGTGGATCAACACGAACATCTCGACAACTTATGGGGTTCCGATGTGGAGCATGCTGTGTTCAGGCATGTTTTGCGCTTCTTGAACAGCGACATCCGAAACAACGGCACAATCAGGAAGTAGGCTGTGCATCTCCAATTCGTTACGAAACAGCCACAATCCGTTACGAAACAGCCAAAATAGCCCAATTAGCCATGAAGGGCACCACGCTTATAGATGTCCACCGTACTACGTTCCATCTCCACCATGTCCCTGGCATCCCTAATAGTTAATAAATCAATCGTTTACTTATAAGAATATCTCACACACTAATTCTATTCACTTTATGCAGCACATTTACCTCAGGTATACTCTCTACTATATAATATTCTCTGCTATACAATATTCTTTACTATAAAATATTCATACTATACGATATTGTCTACTATACGATATTCTCAATTACACAATCTTCTCTTCTATACAATCTCACATTCTCTCTTCATCGCTTCTCACTCCTGAGGCAACTACTTTACTTTATGTCGCATCTCTCTCCGAAGCGTAAGTCGTGCGCCCCACCCCTCGCAAATATTATTGTTGCAAGTTAAACGAAAAAGAAAATTTCTCACCAATTTCCAATTCTGCAACCAAAAGATAAAAAAAGACTATATTAAGTGTAAACTACATCCACCAATACTTTTTCAAATTTTATCCAAGGTTAAGTTTTAATGTATGTATATATTCCCACATGCTCTAGTATTATATCTTGATGTTTTTGATCATTATATGTACCAATTTTAAAAGTACCTTGCTTTATAGATCTTTCCTCAGGGACAATGATCACATAAAAGTTGAAACGAGTGGCCACAATTTATATTTTTTTTACTAACACATTTAGATGAGTATAGATCCATCTATACATCAACTGGAATTCAGTCCGGAACGTATGTTTATTTCACAACATTTTCACAACATGTTTACTAATATAAATTTAGAATTAATTAACAAAGTCCAAACCGCATTGCAACAAGAAACGAGCAATGATGATGATGTAGTTGCTGCATTTTTAAAGAGAGCTAAACCTTCAGTAATACCTGAGTATAAAGTTAAAGATAATTTCACCATTATTAAATATTCACAAACTTTATTGGAACTTGTTGAGCGATTATATAATAATCTTAGGAAACCTAACAAGAATTTAAATGCTTCATTGATTGAAGCTAGTCTCATTGATTTTATCAAGTTTCTACCTAAACCTAATACTGGTAATTATAAAAAGTATCCTGAAACTTACTTTTCCCAAATTTTGATAGATAATTTTGAAAAAATAACTTACATATGTACAACATATGATCGATTGGAATTTAATGCCTTACTAACCAAATTCTTGGTAAAAGTTGTATATTCTTTGGAATTTTGGGAAGTATATCATTTATTACAATATCTTCCAAGCTTTCGTAGTTTTATAACTTTATTGGATTTTGAAGTAACTGATACTAATTTAGGTGACTTGGTACAACCTCCAAAAAATTACTTATACAAACCTATATATCTGGGATTTCAATACCCTTTTCCATACCCTTTTTATAATTATTCATATCATACTTTAGGTGATAATACCGAGGAAAAGTATAGTAGAGTCAATATTAAACCATATATTGATATTACCTTGAAAAATATAGAATTTTCTAAGAAGAAAAAGAAAGCACCACCTGTCACTCCAGATCCTCCAGCTCCAAAAAGAAGAAGAAGACAACCCAGGCATGTAATTGAGTATGGTATTGGTGAAGAAAAAGATGATACAAAGGAGAAGGCTTTAGAGAATATACCTCAAGAGCAGCAACTACCTCAACCACAACCACAATCACAGTCAGTGCAGACAGCATTGCCAGTACTGTCAACACAATCATCACAGCCATTACAAGACACTATACAGACTATACAAACAGATACCGCATCTTTACAGCCTCAATTTCTTCTTCAAATGCAAGAAGGTCTGGTTCCAGGTCAAACTCATTTGGTTCAAGTAGCTTATCCTTACGGCCTTCCCAAGCTTGAACCAGGGAATGACTCACCAGGGGTACAGCACCTTCATACATTACCACCATTACCCATACCTTCTCAACAGGTAGCTAACCAATCTATACTCACTCAAAATGCCACCTTAGCTCCATTTTTACCGACTATAGAAAATCAAGAAGGTAAAAATGAAAATAATCAGAGCCAAAAATCTGAAGTGAGCCCGGAGGGAAGTTCTAAAGGCAATGACGGAGAGACCCCTAGGGACAATAATTCCTTTATAAGTAGCATTCACCAGCGTCCATCGCAAAGCCCTATTCAAATGCGTGCTCAATTCCCCTTACAGCCACCTCAAATTTCTAATAATCAAGCAAATTCTCTACCTATCAGAGGGTTTCCATTCCCATACAACTACCAAATTGCTCCTATGACATATGGCTACCAAATTCCAGGTGCCTCAATGCAGTATTTGCAACCCACCATCTACCAATACCCCTTGCAATTTCCGTACCCTATGCAACAGTCACCTCCTTCTTTGAGTTCCCAGCTTCCTACTAAGCCATTAAATGATCAAGTATCTCAACTGCAACAGTTATTAGATCAACAACAAAGGGAACAGCAACAAGAGAAGCAACAAGAAAAAGAAAAGGAAGAAAAGGAGAAACAACTCAAGGAACAACAGCAAAAGGAATTGGAACAAAAGGAACGGCAGTTACGAGAACAGCAACAAAAGGAAGAAGAGGAGAGGGGGCAACGGCTAAGAGAACAACAACAAATAGAGTTAAAACAAAAAGAACTGCAAGAGAGGGAGCAACGGTTGAGAGAGCAACAACTCAAGGAAGAACAGCGAAAGGAAGAACAGCGTAAGGAAGAACAGCGTAAAGAAGAACAGCGTAAGGAAGAACAGCGAAAGGAAAAACAGCTCAAAGAACAACAGCTCAAAGAACAACAACTTAAAGAACAACAACTTAAAGAACAACAGCTCAAAGAACAACAGCTCAAAGAACAACAGCTTAAAGAACAACGACTTAAGGAAGAGCAGCTTAAAGAACAACAGCTTAAGGAAGAACAACTCAAGGAACAGCAGCTTAAGGAAGAACAATTCAAGGAGCAGCAGCGTTTCAGAGAACAGCAGCTTAAGGAAGAACAACTCAAGGAACAGCAGCTTAAGAAAGAACTTGAGGAACAAAAGCATCAGCAAATTGAACAGTGGACTGAACAGCAGCATGTCACACATCGCAATTCTGAACTGCAACCTGAATATGAACAAGTAGAAAAATCCAGAGTGAACGTTTTGCCCCAGCCTGTGGCAAAACCACCTAGAATTCAAGCAGCTTTCTTCGAAGAAGATCGTGTTGATACTGCACCAGCGATTGACTGGATAGAGCAAGAGAATGAGCAAGATGTTGCGCAAGAGAAGGAGTCGGGACAAGAACGAGCAATAGAATTTCTTCAAGTTCATCTGGTTAGCCCCTTAAGTTCTAGGAGACAAACCCCAGATGATGCATACACAACTGCACCCGAAAATGATACCTCCAAAGTAGGAGATGCTACTGTTGAAGCTTTTGACAAGAAGGATGATCCCTCTAAGCTTGAATTTATTGTTGAGAGCGGACAAGAAAAGAAACGTTTCTTCTCGCCTGTCCAAAGTCGTAACCAGTCCATTCATGACTCTGTTTCATCCGTCAGGTCTTCAGATGAGTCCAGTGATGAATTCAGTGACGGTGAAGTGTACGCTAAAGGAATTCGTAATCCAGATGCTCCTCATAAAAAACGCTCTAAGAACTCTGTGATTCATCAATGCCATTTAACGGATCCTGTTTCTTTGGAACCCTGTAAAAAGATTTTTTATGGTAAGAATGAATTGTTAAGACACCAAGAATTCGTTCATGCAACCAGAAAGAAAATTTATAAATGTGTTTATTGTTCCAGAAACGGAGGAAAGGTCCAAAGTTATCCACGTCATGATTCTTTAGCCAGACACATAAGAAGAAAGCATGGAGTCACTGGGAAAGAGAACAAACTTGCGGTGAATTATGCTAAAGAAAACGTGGAGATTATTGAAGATCCTAATGGGGTCAGTAGACTCGAGATATTAGAACTTGCTGCTAAACCATTACCACATCCCGACTTCTTGAATTCCGATTATAGCTTGAAAGCAGACTATACGGGATTTTTACTGTTTAATACTAGAGATAAACCACTAGTGAAAACGAAGAAAGATGAAAATAGAGTAGAGGCCCATAAACAATTGTCCCCTAGAGTTCAAGTGTCCAGATTGGATTCGGCTTCAGTTGTTTATAAACAGCAGCAAATCCTCCATGCCCATCAACAAAATCAACAAAATCTTCAAATTCTCCAAAATTCTCAAGCTCAACGTAACCATCAAAATAACAACATGTACACATTCGATACTAAGGAGTCGGAGAAAAATGATTAATGTATAGTATGTCAATATATTCAGTAGAATTTCGCACCCAAAATTTCATTTTCTTGCAAATTCCAATATTTTTTTTGCAATTAAAATTAATCGTGGCATAACCAAATTGCCGTAAACAGCAGCCGCAATATGAAGGAAAGAAAATCATTCAAAAAACTTTTTTAACAACCAAAAAAGGGGTCGATAAGACGATTGTAGAATAAAACTTTGATTGTGTATAGAGAGTACTTATCAACCAATTTAGGAATTCAGAATAATCAAAAAGTTGAGAGATATCAAGTTAGTTTTATATATATTGGTTGTTGTATAAATCCGCTGATAACACATTTTGCACCTGTGCATTCCTATTAACTTCAGTTAATATCACTCATTAGTCAAAATACTAATTATTCGCAGTTACATCCATAACACTCCATCAAGAAAATTACTGCCCTTCATTACTGCTCATTCGTATCTTCCTATTTGATACTTTATTTGCCTGCTTCTTTACTAATTTGTTCAATTTTGTGTAACATCTTAATTGCAAGTTTTGCCATTTTGCCATCTAATTTTGTGTAACTTCCCACTTTTTTTGCCAACCGAGAAAAAGGACGTTAAAAAACTTTTGGAGTTAATAAGTGCAGCCATTAGTAATATAGAATGAGTTCGGTGATTACTGATGAAAGTACGGCAAGTGGTATTTCTGCTTCGGAAGTAAATACTCCAGGTCCCACTACACTGCAAAGTTCTACTGCTGCTTCGTCATCAGCAGCTGCAAATGAGAACCCAGTAAATAATTTGCATTCTTTGCAGTCAAAGAAATCCAAGAAAGGATCATCGACTACTGTATCATTTATTAAACGATTAGCTAAGGAGAATGGATTGTATCAAGATGAACTTATTCAGCTTCTCATGCTAGGTAATCCAAGAAGTCTTTTCCACTATAGTGAGCATCTTTATAAATTGCTTAATATTGTCTATGAATACCTGTTTATTACTAAAGCTCAAGTACATAAAATCAAGTCTAAGTTAATGGAGTTATTTGGTAAACTTTCTGTTTATAAAGCCCAGACAAAATTCAACTCAAAATTATACATCATCGTTGAAAAGAACTTTGACATATTATTAAAAGTGTCTTTACAAGGTCATAATCTAGAATTATCCTCCAGTAGTATAAAATTCTTAACTGAGGTGATGTACCTGCTTAATTACTGGGAGATATATAATTTGTTGTCTTGGAAGCCTTCCATCTATAACTTTATTGTCATGATAAATCTTGACTTAAATGAGCGTTATCTTCAATTTATCCAAGATTACCCTCACTACACATATACTCAACAAACAGTAGAATATGATAGGGATAACCTTGGCAAAAAGAAAAGAAGGTTAGCTAATAAATTGCATGAAGCTTATGGATCGTCAGAAGAGGAAATTGATGATGATGATGTTGTTGCCAATAACGGTAGAAAAACTGGTTTAGTTGTGCAAAGGATTGGACAAACCAGCCAACTAGTTAATGTTGACGGTGAAAGCATTGATGAAGAAAATGATGATCAATTCATAAATTCAAGTGCCAGCAATTTGACACCTAGGGAAAGAAAGAGAATTACCATTGAACCAAGATTAGCCCGAAAAATTATCAAAAGGGCTAATACAAGAATATCTGCTAAATCTTCAAATTATGACCCTGATGTGGTACATGAGTGCCAGCTTCCCTCAGCAGATGAAGCTGGGCAGCCATGTCTAAGGAGATTTTCAAGAAAATATGAACTTATCAGACATCAAGAGACGGTGCATTCAAAGAAGAAGAAATTATTCAAGTGTTTTGTATGTGTCAAACAAGACCCTTCTTCGGGTCCAAGGATATTTACCAGACATGATACTTTGGCAAAGCATATCAGAGTTAACCATAAAATATCAGGCAAAGATGCGAAAGCTGAGGTTGCTTACTCAAAGAGGCACGCAGAAATTGTTGAAGAAGGCGATATTACTGTGCATGTAGGCAGAAGAAAGACGAAAGTTGATTTTGAGCTTAGAGCCCATATGGAAAGGAAACGATCTTCCAAAGGTGGTGACGATTATGATTATGATGGTGAATACTCTTATGATGCAGATGGAAACCTTTTAGACGACGAGTATTTGGATGAGGATGAAGAAATAGTAGAATACACTCACCGCCGTGGAGATACTTCCATGACTCCAGAAACTGATAACTCAACTATTGTGACTTCAGAAGCAACACAAGCTCAGGAAAAGGATAGTTCTTCTATCCCCTACAATTTACCAGAAGAACATGCTATTGAACCGCTTCAACAAGCACCAGCACTTTCCCCAATACTTTCTAGACCGGCGCCGCCTCTGATACATCAGACAATGGAACAACACATCCAATCTACGCTACCCCGACAATCACCCCAATTACCAGTTCACCATTTCATACAACAGTCTATAAATAGACCCTTACCTGGAACTCCCCAGCAACCGAGCGAAGATGCACAGAGACGGTCTAACTCTTGAAACAGTTTAGAGACAAGTATTCAATTCTAGCATTTATTAATATACAAAATTTAGCCTAAGCAACGTGACGAAATTATAACCTTGTTAAAATGACGTCTCATACTCGATTTGCTCTTGGATAGCTTTCTTAGTTTCTTCATCCTTTACTAAATCGAGCACCTTCTTTGGTATTGAATGAAGATCTGTGAACTTTTTTCTAATGTTTGGGTTCGTGAACCGAGTGTCAAGAACTATCTTACCTTTGTCTGATTCTTTTATTTTCTCAATTTTAGACCGACTCGATTGAGTGCCCGAAGGAAAGAAAGGCAAACCAGTGTATGTATCCACAATACCACTGAAAGCTTCTGATCTTGTCTCTAAAAATCTAGAATTGAGCTCTCTCGTTTGGAGGGCTATTTGATACATCCATGTAGGATCTGTTTGGTAACTAACTAATGCAGCACCAGATAAATGACTAGGTTGATTAGTAGCAACTTGAACAGCTTCTCCAGATCCATTTTTAGACATGTTATAGTTGTACAATTCTGTTGGATCAGCATATTCACCCTCTACATCACCATTGTCTCTAGCTTGTTGCTCCCAAAAATCATCAATAACCTTTCTACCATTATCCAATATCTTGGCACCAAATTCCCTGTATATAGACCTTGCAGTGACTAAGTTGACAGATCTACCCTTATAAGAATTTGGAATGATATTTCTATCAATCAAATCCATCTTCTCTTCGTGGGTACATACCTTTTTGAATAATCTACTGTGAGTCTTGAATAGCAAGTAAGAATCTCTAAAACCAACTAATCTTGCAGGTTCAGTGGAGATCATATACTTCCTATCACCTTGTCCTAAGACTGTAAAAATTTTGTTAAGGAATTTTCTTCCACCTTGTAAATTACCATATTCATCGATCTTTTCTTTACCTTTTGGATCTTCATCATCAATAACAACTTCATCATTCTCTATGTGTAATAAATTACCATCTTCATCATAATAGGCGCCATCTTCGGCTTGAATTAGCTTGGTCTTCTTTCTACCTCTTTTCTTGGGCCCCTTTTTGATTGGGACTTGGGGACCACTGGGCTTTTCGCCTTGTTGTCCATCTTCTTCTTCTTCTTCTTCCTCTTCATCATCATCTTCTCCATCTTCTCCGTCTTCTCCATCTTCCTCGTCTTCATCTTCATTTTCATTCGGTCCTTCACTAATGGCCTTAGAGGGTCTTTTCGATCTCTTTCTAGTAGGCTCTTCCTCGTCTTCATCATCATTTATAATAGAATCATCAGGTCCGTCCTCATCTTCCTCAGGGCCATCATATTCATCATCATCAACGTCAGGATCTAAGTCCAATCCCAGTAGATCCGCTCTACGTGATGCTGATCTCCTTCTTTGGGGTGATTCCGGGTCGGCTGTCGTGCTTCTAGCTCTCTTAGCTGCCATTGTCGCGTTGGATAATGTATGTTTTTCTACTTCCATCAAAAAATCACCAAAGTTGACTGCGAAAAATCACACATTTTCGATACTACATATTGTTGGCAGATTGATGGCCAGCTCAAGATGACAGGGGACAAAACGTGTATAGGTGGCGGTCATTTGTACGGTTTATTTGATCATTATTTACATATATACAAGTTAGGTGGCAGGCTCGAGTTGGGGGTCAACGTCTCCCTCTGCCTCATTCTTCCCTTGAAAGGGAGGTTTACTATCTAAATATTTGTCAAAAGCATCGTTAGTTTCAGGGAAAGGTCTTTTACCTAATAATCTTATCATATCTTGTCTAGTAATGTGCTCTTTCTTCAATAATTCCTCAGCAACTAATCTAACCTCCTTTTCTTTCGACTTCAACAAGTCACGACACTTAGAATAGCACTCACCTACAATTCTTTGGATCTCCTCGTCAATGATCTTGTTGGTTTCATCACTGAAAGGTTTTGTCAAATTATCTTGAGATTTGGTGTCTGCATAATTGACCATTCCCACTTTAGGTGACATACCAAACCTTAATACCATAGACTGAGCCATTTGAGTAACTTTTTTGAAATCATCGTGGGCTCCACCAGTAACTGATTTGAAGAACAATTCTTCAGAGACTCTTCCTCCCAATGTCATGATCATTCTATCAATCAATTGTTTAGTTGAGATTAAGTATTGGTCAGGAGGTAAGTATTGAGCATAGCCAAGAGTACCTTGTCCTCTAGGAACAATTGATACTTTCAATAAGGGATGAGCATATTCCAAAAACCATCCACAAATCGCATGACCGGCTTCGTGGAATGCAACGATCTTTTGCTCTTCAGGTGATAATACTTTCGATTTCTTTTCGACTCCACCAATAACTCTCTCAATAGCCAACTCAAAATGCTTCAAGTCCACAGATGTGTCATTGAATCTAGCAGCTATCAATGCAGCTTCATTGCAAACATTGGCGATGTCAGCACCAGAGAATCCAGGGGTCAAGGCAGCAAGTCTACCAGATAAATCATGATCAATATTCTCCTTCAACTTAATCTTTCCCAAATGAACATCAAATATTTCTTTACGATCACTCAATTCAGGATTATCAATAGTGATGTGCCTATCAAATCTACCGGGTCTCATCAAAGCCTTATCTAAGATATCAGGTCTGTTAGTACCAGCCAAGACAACAACGTGATCTGATGAATCAAATCCATCCATCTCAACCAATAACTGGTTCAAAGTGGTTTCCCTTTCATCATTAGATCCTGACGCATTACCTTTAGTTCTTGCCTTACCAATAGCATCAATCTCGTCTACAAAAATAATAGCAGGAGCATTTTCCCTGGCGGTCTTGAATAAATCACGAACTCTGGAAGCACCCACACCAACAAACATTTCAACGAATTCAGAACCAGAGACAGAAAAGAATGGAACATTAGCTTCACCAGCGGTTGCTTTAGCAATCAAAGTTTTACCAGTACCTGGTCCACCTGATAAAATGGCACCTCTAGGAATCTTAGCACCTAATTTCTCATACTTGGTTGGATTCTGTAAAAATTTGACAAATTCCATAACTTCATCTTTGGCTTCATTCATACCGGCAACATCCTTGAATCTAATCTTAACTTCTGATTCATGGTTGAACTTCTTTGCAGTAGATTTACCAAATCCTAAAGGTCCGTTCATACCTCCCATGGTTGAGGCTTTCTTTGACATATAATAAATCGCACCCAAGAATAAAACGGTAGGTAAGAAGTTGATTAACATCTTACTAGTGGAACCTTCAGATGTATAGATTACTGGTAATTTTGCTGTTTCATCGATATTCAATCTATCTTGAACGCCCTTCAATGATTTTTCAAAGTTTTCAACTGACCCAATAGTGAAGTAGTAATCACCTGGATATTGAGATTTGGCAGTTTCGTTCAAAGATACTTTAACAATCTTATTATTGACAACAATTAATTTATCAACTAAGTTCTTTTCCAAGAAATCAGTAGTAAATTTCTGGAAAGTGAGCTCATGTTGACTTTCCAGGTAAATAGACATGACAAAATAAGTGATCAAACCAAACGCCAACCCAAATTGGAATAATCTCGCTGGAGTTACATTCAATTCGATTTCCCAAATTTCTGGTTTTTCTTTGTTGTTCTTTTTCTTATTATCTTTTCCTTTGCTTTCATTCTGTTTTTGTTGATTATTCTTAAATACGTCGCCGTACAAGGATGATAATTTATCCTCTATAGCATTCAAGTTCTTAGTAATGTTCTGAAACTTAGCGTATTCATTTGGACATATAGTACAAGTCAATGGAGTTTCCGGACTATAAGGAACATTATACAAAATCTTGAAGATTTCAAACCACTCAGTAACAATTGTTTCCGAGAGTTCAGTTTCTTTAGCAGCGACTTGAATATCAGATGTCAAATCATCTATATCCTCGGCCTTGGAGAAATGCTCAAATAGAGCCTGAACCACTTTATTATCAAATTTCAAGTCATCACAATATATTAAACCATTGGCAATGTCATGATAGATATGGAAATAGTATAAAATATCATCCTTCTTCAAAGGAGGGACATCAGGATATGAATCTTTGAATTCTTCAGTCAAGTTTTTCAATAACATATTTGGATTAGCTGGGTTCTCCAAGTAATTATCACATTCTCTTATAAAAGCTTTAAGGTTAAATTCAAAATAAGTTTGTAATTGTTGAACCGACTTTAAATCCGGGGAATTTCCTACTTTTATAGTTGGAGTAGTCAACTTAGCATTTTGAAGTTCTTGTGCTTTACTCACTTTCAGCTCTTGTTCTATCAATTTAGCTTGTATTCTTAACCTTTCGATGAAATTAGCATTCTTATATTGTTCTTTCAACTCCTTCAATTTCTTGATCTCATCGTCTAGTTTCTTCTGTCTTCCATTCAACAACAAGAACGTTTGATGGAAGAGTCTAGCTCCTGTAATCCTGGCTCCAGTATATCCTGTCCTCTGGATGAATCGAGGGTTAAGCCTAGGTTTGAATATTTGAAGCATATTTGCCTTTGAAAATTTTCTGCGAGCTTGAGTGCTTCGAACGGAGTGAGAAGCGAATTTAAAGTGTCTTAAGACTAGAGAAGAGAAGAGAGTACATCTTAGGCATGGGTCAGTGGATGAGGGGGGAGTCAATTGAATGTCATAGGCGGCTAGATAATAGCAAAGGTGAGGGAGGTGTGAGAGGTGTAAGGCAGGAGGACTATTCTATCACATAATTTTACTCTATAAATCTAATGAGATCTCGCCAGACTTCAACTTGGCAAGAAGGGTCTCAATTTGCTCTGCAGCCTTGACGTAATCGTCAAACTCGTTATAGATCTGGAACAGAATTCTCCAGAAAGTAAAATCCTTGTACTTTGCCAACATAAAATAGTGGTTATAAGGAATAGCGAGTTTTCTAATAGCTTCATGATATGGAAGATCAACGTCTAAATGCTTGGGGATCTTAACATTAGCCAACAATAAGTCCCCACCATTGTCTAAAACGGTGGTATTCCAACGCTCAGCTAACCATTCAATTACTCTATCTCTTAATGAATGGCAATACTCCCAAATCTTATCTTGTCCGCCTACCAGTTGTATAAACTCATAGGCCGCAGGAACACAACGTAATTTAGCATAATTGTCACTGGCAGCAAAATAAAACTTTTCAATAAGAGTGTCAGGACCATCATACTGAAGATAGGAGTGGCTAATGGGCAAAGGTTGGATTTCTTGGTGAAATTTTGGATCTACATATAAGAATGCAGTACCTCTAGGAACATAAAACCATTTATGTAAATTACTTACAAAAAAATCAGGCTTTAATTCCGTCAAATCAATTGGAACGTGACCAATACCATGAGCACCATCAACGACGGAAATAACTCCGTAGTCTTTGCAAAGTTTTACGAGTTCCTCGACCGGAAATAAATAAGCTGGCATAGAACTTATCAAATCAAACATACAGAGTTTAACTTTATTTTCACTGAATAAAGTTTTGAACTGTTGTACCATATAGTCATTACCCTTTTCTATATCGATATCAAGTTTCAAGATTTTGATACCAAACATTTTCTCCATGAATAAAAGGACATTTTCACAACTATCATAAACTACCGAAGTGACTACGACCAAATCTCCACGATTCCAGCCAAGACTACGATATATAGTATTGATTCCAACAGTGGCATTGTTATTCATTACCAAATTTCTATAGTCACAATTGACTACCTTACCGACAGTTTTAAGTGCCTCAATATAGTCTTCTTTCTGACCAATAAGCATGTACTTATCAGGAAACAGAAGATCGTTGTCCATTGACAGCTTAAACTCGTCATATACTACCTTGGGTGGTAAACCATATGATCCATGGTTCACAGGTACAACCTTGGGGTCAAGCAAGCTGAAGTGCTTCTCTCTAGTCTCCTTACCGAAGCTCATATCTACGGAATTTTTTTTTTAAGAAAAGACCACCGGTATATATATGCTTATATACATGACTCATTGATAACATTTTGTACATTGCACGTCTAATTCTACACTATGACTCTATTTCAAAATCCACAACAACGGGGCGATGGTCAGAGACTCTGTAACCTTCTTTGGTCCAGGTATCTAATACGTTATAATTATTGACAAGGACTTTAGAATCATCTTTATTAACATTTTGAGGACACCATATAAAGTCGATTACATTCCTTTTTGAGTGAGGCTCAAAACCAGTGTAAGTATCTTGTAAAGTTATATGATTCAAAGCTACTTCTCTGGTGTTAGAAAAATGTTTCAGTAAAATCTTATAAGATAGATCGGTGTGAATGGAATTGAAGTCCCCACTCAAAAATGTTTCATAGGAATTAGGGATTTCTTTGATATAGCGTACTATTTGTTTTGCGGCATCACCTCTAGCTTCTTGACTTCTATGGTCAAAATGGGTATTTAATACATTGATATGTGTTCCAGTCTGTTTATTCTTAAGGGTTACAATTGTCACGATCCTCTTATTTGCTGCTCCTAAATATCTAGAGGGTAGAGTGGGAGTTTTACTCAACCATCTAGTTGTTCCATTAACTAATTCCCATTTACTTTCTTGGTAAAAGATGGGTGCATATTCACCTTTTTTATGGCCATTGTCACGACCAACCCCAAAATATTTCCAATTACCTGATCCAGGATACTTATTCAAACCATAGTGCAAGTCCCTAAGTTGATTGTGTTTTAATTCTTGAAATCCTATAATCGTTGGTAAATCTTGTGAATTGTCATTCAACTGACAAACAAGTTCTTCTCTTCTGTCCCTCCAACAACGCTCATTATGAAACCTCCTGAAAGTATCCGTTCTAACATTATAACTGATGAATCTAAACTCCAATGATTGTTCAACTGGGACTGTAAAGGCAGTAGCTGCTACTACAAATAATAGTACTAAAACTCTATGAGCAAGCATTTTACGAAGAAACCAAGAGAAATACCCCTCTATTTAAGAACCTGTCAACTTATTTTTAGGTCTAACTCCACACTTGTCAAATCATCAGCCTTGTCACTCAAATTCACAAAGGTTTTCTACCACAAAAAGCCTAATTCTATAAATGACATCAATTGTTGCAAAATGCAATTTTGTGTCACTTTGTTTTTGATAAGCAGGTAGATGGGTAAATGACATTTTTAAAAGATAAGAAAATGTAATAAGTGGTGATTCAGAGAGTGTTTACGTTGAAAAAGTTCAATAGATAATAAACTTGGGACCAGAGAGTCATTATTTATTCCTTTATTTAACTTTAAATTGCCTGAATTCGGCAAAAATCCTGTATTTCGTATCGGGATATAAATAAAATCAGTGTTATCTGGTTCCAGTTGTACTAAGACAAGCCACCATTGAAAGCAATCCCATTTTTAGCCGATTATTTAAATTCAATTTATACTTTAGGCTGTGCTGATGCCTATTTTTAACCTCGCCAATCACTACTGGGATATCGGAAATTGAAATGCGTCCAATGATTCACTTACAGTGTTATTTTTACTCTTATTCAAACAAGCCTTCATTGAGTGAATAATTTACCATCTAAAGTCATTATGTCAAGAAACAAAGTGGTGCAGCCTATTTTGAGCACTTACATGGACCCGTATAGCTGTCATTCTGCGAAACTTTTTCTAGAATCAACCCACATATAGTTTTGATGGCTGGTGGTACGGATGGTAGAGATGAGGTTCTGGTCTCCGAGAATGGAACTAATGTAGCTGATATATCCACCGATACTCTGGTAGACAATGTAAAAGAATTTAGTTTCGACCGGGAATCGGCGGATGCAATTGAAAAATTAGGTGATCCGATAGAGAAACCCGATCATAATGATTCCGATTACGATGAGGATGATATTATAGACCTCAATGAAGTTGAAGGACTTCCGGAAAGACCTAATAATACTAAGAGAATTTCGGCCAATCAAGCAGAGTCGTTACTTGGAGGAGAACTGCTTGGTATATCACCCAATAAGAAGATCTTTGCATTTCAATTGCCTTTCGGTTCTACATTTGCAACTTTAAAGACAAGCTTTCAAGCAAGGCTCCCTAATATCCCCTTCTTCTCAAACAATTATATTGATGAAGAAGATGATGTGAAAGATGATATTCGTTTGAAACTCTCAAGGCAAGAGTCTCTCAATACTCTCAATGAAGCCAACTATTTCAAACACCATAAAAAAAGAAGTGATGTCAGATTTAGAGCAGTTAAACACTCGTTGGCAACAAAATACAGTGAGTTCATTCCTCAGATAAACAATAGCAACAAACTACTAGAAGACTATGAATCGATATACCTGAGAATTGATGGTAATATTGTTGTTTTAGGTGGATACCGAGGCTCAATACTTCGAGATGCAAAAACTGGAAAACGAGTTTGGATCCCCATAAAGGCAGGATTCAACTTGAGAAAGATAAACCTTCTCTTAGGGCCTTATCCCGAGGATGAAATCAATGCCAGTAAATACATTTACCCAGATGGGGTCCTTAAAAATATTGGCCCCATAGATCTTTGCAAGACTCTCATCAAGAGACTCTCTGCCAATCCCAAAACAAATGTTAAGGAGTTTGGTTATGATTGGAGATTAAGTGGTGAATACGCAGCCAATCAACTTGAACAATTTTTAACTGATATCTATAATGAAACTGGTAAACCAACATTGGTGATATGCCACTCTATGGGTGGTCTCATTACCCACAGAACTTTGCATAAAAATCCTAAGCTTTTCAGGTCGATAATCTATGTTGGAGTTCCAAGTGAATGTCTTAACATTCTTGGACCAATCAGAACCGGAGAATCGGTATTGTTCCTGGATAAAATATTGACAGCAGAAGCCAATTTCATGATGAGATCATCTTTCAACTTCTTACCATTGAGTGGTAAAGTATTTTATAATGGAGAAACCCACGAGCCTTATATCCTAGACCTATATGATCCTGATACTTGGGTTGAATATAATTTGAGTCCATTAGTTGCATCTTCCAGGCTTATCAAACTGTCAACAGCAATGACTCATGGAACCTTGAGCTTAAACTCAACCCTATTGGATTCTTCCATAACATCATTGAGCTCCAAATTAAGGTCTATCAAAGTCAAATCACTCACGCCTAAAACTTTATCACCTAGGAGTTTAACGCCTAAAGCCTTATCACCTAAGCCACTGTCTCCGAAGTCACAGTCCCCAAAAGATGACTTTGATGATCTTCCCTTACCTATAGAAGACAGCTCTGAAATTACATTTGAGCAAGCATATGCTTATTTGAAAGACGCTTTGGCCTCTGCCAAAAAATTTATCCTTGATCTAGAATATAAACCAGAATTGGAGGACAAATACCCTCCAATGGCTATAGTATATGGTAATACTGTACCCTCTGTGAGAGGATCAAATGTCACAGATGAACAAGATATTAAAGATGGAAACTACTATGATTTCTTCTATGGTCACGGAGATGGAGTGGTTCACCAGAAATGGCTAATGCCTGAACGCAGAGGATTTAAATTTTATGACCCCAACACCAAAACTGGTCAATTGGTTGGAAAGTTTTCCACTCAAGCAGGGCATGTTAACTTAATGACTGACCTCAAGGCCATGGGCAAAGCTTTGAATGCTGTCTTTGAAGCCGAAAAAATATGGCATCATTAATCAGAGGATTTCAGGGACAGATGATTGCATTAGTTCATAAGACAAATTCGTATTCCTTCTTTGTATATACATTACACATTAATATTATGACTTTTCAATGATATCGTTAACATCTACTCGTTATCAGATTCTTCTGAATATTGTACTATCAACCAGAGACTACAATCACCGCATTGTACTATAAGCTCGTAGTTGCCATCTCCATCACTGGATCCTTCAATTAAATCCTCTTCTGTGAGTTTTATGCTTCTTTTACTAGTGCAACGAGGACACAGGATATAATAGTCATCATCTACTAACTCGAAATCTTCAAGATTACAAATATCTAGACCGTCACCATTCAATAACAATCCTTGTGCTTTGACAGAGTTGTCGAGATTTTCATCATACTCTTGTCGTAATTCACTATTAACTAGGGTCTTGTATGCTTGTTGAAGAAGATTAATGGCTACTTCTGATTTCAGGCTTCCCTTATCGGGATGATTCGCTAGAAGTTTAGTCTTATATGCTATCTTTATATCTGTAGTTGTACAATTCATTGACACTCCAAGGATCTCATAGTAAGACTGCTTCCCAACACTCAAATCAGCCATACTGTATACTGGTGATGCGAGTATCAAAAGTTGAGATGAGATTGAAAAAAAAAAAGTAATGGCAGGACATAAAAGAAAAGCTGAAGAAGAACAGGTCACTGAAATTGAAATTAGCACCACGGTTGAAGAGCCTAGTGTTGCTGTTGGAGCTTTTTTCAACGGTTTGGATATTCCAGAAACCACGGAATTTGAATTATATAAACATAGATCCAAGGATAAATTCGAACTTCATGGTGATAATGAGACTGTAGAATATACCGCAACCAGTAATGAAGACGAAGAGGATAATGCTTACACATTAGCAGTTTATGACCCATCTACCAAATCTGTGGAATTATACCTGACCCCTTTATTGAACGGGAAAGTCATCAGTAAGAACAAGAGACTGTATAGTGGTCCCAAGATCAAACAGTTGGGTATCAGAAACAACTTGCAAAGAAACAACTTAGGTGAAGCTTTTGGTACTAAAAAGGCTAAGTCTGCTATCAGTAGTTTAGAGAGAAATAGAATCGACTCTGATAAGTTACAAGGCTTGGAATTAGATATCATAGATTCCGTCAAGGAAACTACTCTGGCATTACCAACAAGAGCTCAAATGGATAAGGAGTCTAGTGATTTGAGACCAACTCCTCTCATCAACTTGGATGCCACTAGTGCTGAAGATATTTATCCTATCGAGAACATCATACCGAAAGCAGATTGGAACACCATTCGTGTCAATGCACTTTTAGAAGAAACTACTACTGATGCTAGATTAGAAATGTTACCATATAGCCAATCTAGTTATATCAGTCAACACATAGAAATATCTGAGCAAACAAAATTGAAGCTTCTTTACTATTTGTCAGTTTTACTCGGTATTTACCATAATAGAAGGGTAAGAGATAGGGCAAATTTATTGGCTAAATTCAAGCATCAGCCTTCAGAACAGTTGATAGATAATATTTTACAAGAATTTACTGTTAGTAAATCTGGTAAATTTGGTAAGACCAAAGATAGATCATTTTTCATCGATCCACATAATGAAGATAAGCTCTTATGTTATATCTTGGCAATAATATTCCACATTGATAGTTTCTCAATTCAGATTCAACCATTATCATTTGAGCTTAATTTAAAACCTACAAAGTTAGTCAACTTATGTAGAATAATGGGTGCAAATGTCAAGCCAGCTTCAGTTGGTCAAGCCGAGGCTTTCAATATTCCAAAGAATCAAATCGCTAACTCTAAGATAGCTTCTTTAAGAACTCCTGTCAGATTACCTGATATGACAAAGAGGGCTAGAAGAAGTGGACGTTGAGGATTTCAAAGTTGGTAAATAGTTGCATCAAGAATATACGATTTTATTTCAAGCGCAATTTTTTTTTTTTCACTCTTTAAACTTACCATGGCTGACGATAAGATAATAGAACAAAACCTCTTGAAGTTAGCTGACTGTGAAAAGGATATGGATGAGGCTGAAAGGGATACTGAGATCTACAGAATCAAAAAGACCCAGGTAATTTTCCAAAAGCGGAGGGATATCTTAGTTAACATTCCAAAATTTTGGTACATCATCTTAGCTGAGAACGATGATTTTTCAGACCACATAAGTGTGGAGGATTTAAAATATTTGGAAGCTGTTAGTGATATTTATGTTCATTACAAGATAACAGATAGTGACCCTGTTAATTCTAAGGACTTCACCATCACTTTTATTTTCAATAGTGAAGACGAACTTGTACCTAATCAAACTGTAGTAAAGGAATTTTCAGTAACAGTAGAGGAAGGAGAAGAAACGATCACATCTAAACCCGCACAAGTACAATGGCCTAAAGAATTGGATTCTATAAATCCTACTTTAATCAAACAACAGAAAGGTAAAGATCTTTCCAAAGAAGATAAAAGGAACTATAGACAAGGTATGAAATCATTTTTCGCTTGGTTTGCATGGACAGGTTTAAAACCAGGAAAAGAGTTCAGAAGTGGGGAAGACTTGACTAGGTTAATCATTGATGACTTATTCCCCTATGCCGTCAAGTACTACACACAGGCCCTTCCAGGAGCAGAAGAAGATGATAACGACACTTCAGACCCTGAAGAGCTTGATCTAAGCGACGACGAGCTTGAAGAAGAGCCTGCAGATGATGCTACAGAAGAGCCTCCTTCCAAGAAGCAAAGAAAGTAATTACACATTCCCGAGTATATCCCCAATCATATACTGTAAACTTACGATTTCAAGCATTTGTCAACTGCTGCAAGAATACACAAATTAGTAATTTCGCAGCGTAAAAATTTTATCTCACGCCACTCACTAGCCCTGTGTGTGACTCCTTCAACGCCCGTGGTAAGACAATAATGAGTGTAGAGAGCATCCCTGAAGAGCCCTTTGTGGGTCCTAACTTGAACGTCACGCTTGTATGTCCTGACTGCAAGACCTATCCTCCGGATTTAATCGAGCGGTTCAGCGAGGGAGACATCGTTTGTGGAAGTTGTGGACTTGTTTTGAGTGATCGAGTGGTGGATACAAGGTCGGAATGGAGAACCTTCAGCAACGATGATCAAAATGGTGATGATCCTAGCCGTGTGGGTGATGCTGGTAATCCTCTTTTGGACCATGAAAACTTATCTACCATCATCTCCACATCTGCCGATACTGGTAAGGCAGGACGAGAGTTGAGTAGAGCACAGTCGAGATCCTTTGTTGACAGGAAGGATAATGCGTTGGCATCGGCATTTGCCAGGATCTCTCAAATGTGTGACGGTTACCAATTACCTAGAATTGTTCAGGATGGGGCTAAAGAGGTATACAAATTGGTATATGAGGAGAGACCATTACGTGGTAAGTCACAAGAATCCATAATGGCTGCATCTATCTTTATTGGATGTCGAAAAGCTAAAGTTCCTCGTTCATTCAAGGAAATATGGGCTTTGACAAATGTGCCTAGAAAGGAGATTGGGAAAGTGTTTAAAATTATGGATAAGATCATTAGAGAAAAACACACTTCGAACCCAAGTGAGTTCTCCTTGGTAGATAATGATATGCAAACAACTCAAACCTCAGCCGAGGATTTAATCAGGAGGTACTGTTCCCATTTGGGTTTAGGTACCCAAATCACAAACGCTGCAGAGTATATAGCCAGAAAGTGCAAAGAGTTGGGGGTATTAGCAGGAAGATCGCCAACTACGATTGCTGCTACCGTTATCTATATGGCGAACCTTATCTTTGGTGCAGACTTACAGCCTTCCAAAATAGCAGACAAAACCGGGGTCAGTGAAGGTACTATTAAGACTTCCTACAGATACTTATACGAGAAAAAAGACCAGTTGACTGACCCCGCCTGGACCGATCACACCAACGACCGGCTCGAGTAGACATATTCTTGTATTATATTTCATATATTAACTTTTTCAAGCTCTGTCAACTCTCTCTATTTTTCCATTGTTACTTGCTATTATAACTCTAAAGATCGGTTGTTATAGCCTGTTAGTGCTGTTTTGTCAACGACAATATGTATCTTTATTGTATCTCTGCTCTGTGCTGAGACTGTCACCTCAGCACTTATTCTGAGACATTTGAAAAATTCACATTCATGAACACCAGGAACTTCAAGAACTTTAGGAACTTAGGGGCATTGCGGGCGATGTCGCTGAAGCCGACCGAGACCCTTCACCAAGGACTATTACGAGACCAATTTGCACTTCTACAGAAGGAATATTCACCTACCAAGTATCCCGTCGTATTGTGCCATGGGCTCTCGGGATTTGATAGCTTAGTATTTCTTCCGAGACCCAATTTCTGGAGAAAGTCTACCATGAAGAAAGTAATAAAAGATGGTCTTTTGAAGCTTGATTATTGGTATGGTATTCAAAATATGCTTACTAAGATAGGATGTGAGGTATATATAGGAAAAGTCCCTCCATTTGGGGCAATCTCAGAGAGAGCAACCAGTCTTAATGGATTCTTGGAATCGCAGTTCGAAGGAAAGGAACCAATGAAAGTCAATCTTATAGCTCATTCTATGGGAGGTTTAGATGCTCGATATTTGATCTCAAAACTTCAAGCAAAGAACTATACAGTGGCATCTTTAACAACAGTTTCAACCCCACATAGAGGGTCTGAAGTTGCGGACTTTGTCTTAGAATCAATAGGACCAAACCTTATATTTACCCCGGCAATTCCCCAGCTAAGTACCCAATACCTCAAGGAATTTAATCAGGAAGTCCCAGATGATCCCAATGTAGAATACTACTCTTACGGTGCTCGGTTTCACCCTACTTGGTTCAATATATTCAAGTATCCATGGCATATCATACAAAAACGAATTCAGGCTGAAAATCAGATCAACCATTCGAACAAGTCCTTTGATAACGATGGACTTGTTAGTGTGGAGAGCGCAAAATGGGGTGAATACCTTGGTACTTTAGACGGTGTCGATCACCTTGATCTCATCAATTGGACAAATAGACTAAGAACATTTGTAGATCATACTTTGTTCCATCATAAGGCATCTTTCAATGCGTTAGCATTCTACGCTCATATAGTACACAGCTTATCGAAGAGAGGCTTATGATATGTATATTTATAGATTTACTCTGACATTGATATTGTCTTCACGTACGTAAACTCATTAATTCCCCACTTACTATTGAATCTTCCATGCCCACTGTCCTTTACACCTCCATGTGGAGCGGTAGGTTCATCATATATAGTAGCACTATTGATATGTACGCCACCAGATTCAATGATTCTAGCAAGCTTCTGAGCTTTAGCAGTATTTTTACTCCAAATTGAAGTCTTGAGTCCATATGGAGTTTTGTTCAACTCTCTTACAAGTTTATTAGAGTCAGTAAACTTATGAACACAGAATATTGGACCAAAAATCTCTGTGCTATAGATATTCATCTCATCTGTAACTCCACCGAGTACTAGGGGTTTAATCTCTGTATTCTTATTATCTTCTATGGTCGTGATTTCACCATAAATCACATGTGCCCCTTTGTTTAACGCATCATCCACTAAATTAAGAATTCTTTTGGTAAATGTAAGGCCTCTTTGAGAGAGGCAGTAGTCTTTATCAGACGCTAAAACCTGGGGAGCTATTTCTTGCAAAAGCATAGTAAACTGATCGTATATGTTTTCGTGAACAAAAACATTGTCAGTAGACATGCAAATTTGGCCTTTATGACCCCATGATGCCCATAAAGTCGTCCCTATTGCTTTTGCTAAATCAGCGTCACTCTCTATTATAGAGTAGTTCTTACCTCCCAATTCCAAAAGACATGTTTTGAGGTTTTGTGCTGCCACGGTTGCAATAGCACGTCCTGTAGATGTAGACCCTGTGAAACTAACTTTCTTGACATTTTTGTTTGCTATGATTCGAGAAACTCCCTCTTCATTATCGGAAGGTATCAAATTAACAAGTTGAAGAGCTTTCTTTGGTACACCAGCTTCATGAAGGCATTTAACCCATAAATAAGCTGATCTGGGAGCCAATTCAGAAGATTTAAAAATCACTGAACATCCTGCAGCCAATGGTGCACTGATTGTTCTTCCAATCAAAATCCCAGGAGCATTCCAAGGAGCAATAGCAAGAACTGGACCTATCGGTTCTCTCACAGTATAGGCAAATTCAGTCATTTCAGTTTGAAGGACTTCTCCAAGAGGACTTGAAATTTGTGAGATGTAATCATCCAACTGATATACAAGTTGGTCTGCATTAAATTGTACGAGCCAATTTGGTAACCCAATTTCTTTAAACAGATCTATGAATTGTTCTCTATGACTTCTTAATATTTCAGTAGCCTTTTTCAAGATTTCAATCTTCTTTGTATGATTAAACTCACTCCACTCTTCATAACCTTCTTGAGCGCTTTCACATATTGCATCTAATTGGTCAAGCGATTCGAGACACGATACCTCATACAAAGACTTGGGGTTAGTCTCATGAGATAATACCTCGTATGTGTTGTTGGTAGTCCTCTCTACCCCTGCATAAAGCAAAGGAATGTTCGTCATATATGATTGGATATGCCGCAGTTTCGTACAAGACGAAAACAAATGAGTGGATGGACTACAGAAAAAGCATGGGGCTACTTGAACTTTATATATACACGAAATTACTCTATCATTGTTGGATAAACAATTAATGTTACTAAATTAGGTTAAGGTTCTTGAACTCTGAGAGACAACTGCTACAATAGTCCTTTATATGAGATATTCCATCGTAAATCTCTGTTGTGCTACAGTTTGTTTCTAGGTTGAATGCATGTTCTATAGTGGTCTTTTCGATTCCTCCACATTTTCTAAGCTCACTCATTAGCCAGTTCCTATACTCGCCTTTAACAATCTCTTCTTCCATATGATTGAGAATATTGAGTTCAATAAGAAGTTTATGCCTCTTGGTTCCAATTTCTTGAAATGTGGTTCGGAGACTCAATGCAACATTTCTAGTGTCCTGATCAAAGTACTCTTGTTCCCAATCAATCGGATGGTCAAGATTCCGTACAAATGATATCTCCTTAAATCTCGCAAGGCTTTGTGAATTCTCTGATGATGTGACATTGACACTATCGACGCTAAAGCTAGTGATTTCCTGCAAATCTCTTAAGTATACTGCTCGTTGTAACATCATTGGATCGCTATTAAAAATCTTATCAGCCAAATTTGACGCCTTATGAACTGTCCAATAAGAATTAGTAGACCTTCCAAGTAATAAAAGGTTTAAACCTACCGATACAGTTATAATTCCCATCAAAAGTCTTTGAGCTGTAATTTCTTTTACATAACCAAAGAATTTGTCAATTGACCGTTTGATGGATTTCAAAATCAAAAAAATAAAAAAGATTGAAGGTCTGATTAAGGTTTGGTAAACAAGAAGTCGCAAACCAACACGACATTGTACTTCCGGTAATTCCTCTGCTTGGGTGGTCTGAGATAACTTGCCATATAAATAAATAGCTTTAGCAACTTGCCCTTTTGAACCGATATTTTGAATGGCCTCTTTTATCTTCTCGTGTTGCGTTCTTATTTCAGCAACGAATACGCTCTTTGATAAAAATTTGACCATGAATGACCACGGTCTAACTGTGAATTGGTGATATGATGCATAAGTAATCACTTTACAGCTATCAGCATTCTCTGCCCTAATGATGAATCTAAGCATTGTATCCGAAAGCACACCATAGAAGTTGAACCGTTTCTTGGTAAAAGTAATGTTATAATATTTACTGTCTACCATTTTCTCTACAACTAGTTCGGCAAGTAAGGTCTTCCTTCGTTTCAGTGTTGTGGCAATGTTGCAGTAGTGAAGCTTTCTCAACTTTCCGTCCTTCGTTAAAGTCCATGGTTTTCTGGCAATCTCAAGAACTTCTAATTTATCACTATCACGGAGTATCGTTGAATTATCTCCGAATAGTATATGAAACACTGCTTTTGCAGGAATAGGATACTTTCTTGTAAAATACAAAGGTGTTTCATCTTTATAGTCAAGCTGATAATATTCAGCTTTATGGCTCTCTGAAGTTGTTACAACAGATGACTCCAGAGGTTTGTTTTGTGTTGTAACCGTCGCTTCTGATTTTCTCTTCTCATTGAAGTCTTCCTCGATTTTGGTCAAATTGCTTATCACCTTATAGATACTTTCTGGCGATTCCTTGGTGAAGTTGTCAATTATTGATTGTAGCTTCTCCTTTATTAGTTGACCATGTTCCAAGTATGATTTGAAGGTAATAGAATCGTCAAGAAAAAAAAGCTTTATGTCATCGTATTTCTTCTTAGGCAGACACTCAATAGCTGTAAGCCTATGTATGTTAGACCTGTATAAAGATCTAAAACCAAGAGCTTGATTGCATAAGAATACATTATTGTTAGTAATGAATACCCTTCCACATAGTTCTTGAGTGCTATTTGGTGACCATAAACAGGTGAATGACATTAGGCAAATTTCACCATCCACCAACTCACTTTCAAAGAGTGATCGCATTTCAATATCCATAGATAGCAAAGATGGCGGATATGACTCGAAATACTGAGACCGTCTCAAAGTTACCGTTTCATCATCTACAGGAAGCCAGGGTTCATAAGACACACTGGTATTAACCCTCCTTTGAATATAGTAAACACCCCAATTTATAGACCCCCAAGTATTGGCTGTTAACGCTGTTGGTACAGGGGTCGTCGCTGCCAATGAGTAAGCAATGATAGCTGACTTAGTGTTACTAGTGATTAAAGGAGGTTTGATCAGTGGTATCCTACTATAAACATATTTTTGGAACTGTTTTTCATTTTGTCTAATCCCTTGTGCCAATACCGTGGAGCTGATAATATTGCCTGAATCATCCTTTATTCTGGTATTGGTGAGTTGTTGATCAACAACAGTATCTACTGTCGATGCAAATTCTGCAATCAAAGGAGGAAATCTTGAACTAGCTATCTTGACAGCTGCATTGTCTTCTGGATCACTCAAAATTCTTTGTCTTTCATTTTCAAATACCTTCATCCAAGACTTAAGCTCTACCAAAGACTCTGCCTGAAATGTTATTGACTGGTCTGATGTTCTGAGCTCAAAGCAAAACCTCCTATCTTCTTGTGCTGCATACCTAGTATTGATTAATAGCAAGCCAATTTTGTCGGTCTCTTGAACAAAAGTTTTCGAGGGACTCAAGACTAATAAACCGAAGACACCGCCTTTAATAAACGCCCATCTCTTTACCCAAATCGGAGCAGTTGATCCTTTAATCCAAGTTTTCATGAGTAAATAACCATGTTTTTCTACGGCAGGTTCGTCTATATCACGCAAAGTATTCTGATTGATTAAAGAAGCATTATAATCATTAGGACTTGTAGATGGATGAAAGAGTTCAATGGATGATAATTCCACTTGGTTTCTTGCAATGGTGACATCATTACTAAAGGCTTTCATTGCTTCTTCATAAGCTTCTGCCCAAGCTTCTGTTCTCATGATCTTGAAAGATTGTTCTTTATATTTAGCCAGTAGACCTAATTCATCTTTTCTTATTTTATCAAACCATACTTCACGACTAACTTTGAGGAATTCTGAGTCTATTTTAGCAGACAATTCATCCATTACAGTAACAAGATTCAAACTTTCGTGTAGATAAGTCTTTTTAGTGGCATATAATTGCATAGCATCCTCAATTGCTATATTTGGTAATTTGACTTTTGAGTTTGACATATATATATCGAAATATTTATCATACTTTTCTTGAGCAAGATCAAATTGATGTTTGACTTCTTTGTATTTCCTTATCAACACTGTCATTTTCTCTTGTAGATGAATAATTGATGACGGATGAGTAGTTAAAAGATCAAGACAATTCTTATACAATTCATCATTAATTCCTAAAATATCTTTAAGCAATGGTACGGTAGTCTCTTGATCGATAATTCCTTCATCTGCAAATGATGGTACGAGATGTTCTGTGAATGAGTTCATCACAGCTCGTAACTCATGGATTTTCCTGGGGATCTTCGTCACGGCACTGGATAATGCTCGAACCCAATTGTGGAGGTTACCAATTTGTGAGTTAAGATGATTGGTAGATGCCCTAAAGCTAGGAGAATCAAGAGCTGCTTCCTTGAAGCTCACTGAGATCAATCGGAAGCTATTATCTTGCTCAAAGCTATTCACCAGCATCCTTTGTTACTTGTCAATACCAATTGTTACTTGTCACTCGTATGCCAGTTGTAGCCAGCTGTGCGATCCGGAATTCCCATGAATCTCGGTCTGCTAGAGAAAAATAAACAGCGCGTAAATCAATAATAGAGTTAAGGCAGATACAATCGCATACAGCATGAAGGTAGAAGAACTCATTATCGATGGGTTCAAGTCGTATGCTACACGTACGGTGATTTCTGGATGGGATTCCCTGTTCAATGCTATCACTGGTCTTAATGGATCTGGTAAATCCAATATCCTTGATGCTATATGTTTTGTTTTAGGTATAGCATCTATGTCTATTGTTAGAGCCCAAAACTTACAGGATTTGATCTATAAAAGAGGACAAGCTGGTGTTACGAAAGCCAGTGTAACCATTGTATTTGATAATGCTGATGTTTCCAAATCTCCTATCGGGTTCGAGACCTGTCTTAAAATTAGTGTTACTAGACAAATCATCCTAGGAGGAGTTTCTAAGTATTTAATCAATGGTCATAAAGCTCAGCAACAAACTGTTTTGAATCTTTTTCAATCAGTTCAGTTGAATATTAATAATCCCAATTTCCTTATCATGCAAGGTCGGATCACCAAAGTATTGAATATGAAACCTACTGAAATTCTTTCTTTGATTGAAGAAGCTGCTGGAACAAGAACTTTTGAGGATAGAAAAGAAAAGGCACAAAGAACCATGCTTAAAAAGGAGGCAAAACTTTCAGAAATAAGAAATTTACTACAGGAAGAAATTGAGCCAAAACTCGAAAAGTTACGTGCCCAAAAGAGAACTTTTTTGGAATATCAACAAACTCAATCTGATTTAGAAAGTTTATCAAGAGTGTTGGCAGCTTACAGTTACGTAGAGAACTCTAAAAAATTCGACCAGCATCTGAAACTCTTGAATGAAAGAGAAGCTATCATGAATGGGTTGAATAAAGATGTGGAAAGAATTTCTAGTGAAGTGGAAAACCTTCAAGGTGATTTAGCTCAAGTTAAAAAACAACGAGAACAAGAAATGCAGAAGGATGGAAAAATAAAAGAATTAGAGGCTAAAGAACAACAAATATCTGATGAAATAACTAGATTGAGTACTTCTAAAGATATTACCAATGATAACTTAAAGGATGAGCAGAAAAAGCTTAAAAAATTACAGCATCAAGTGGAAGAACTACAGAATCTTATTGAAAATAATGGTGACGTTTATACAAACCGTGAAAAGATGTATAATGACTCCAAAGCCCAGCTCAGTGCTCTAAAAGAAGAATTTAGTAAAAAGGAAGAGTTATTGAGTAGTTTAGCTACAGGTGTATCAACTAAAGGTTCTAGCTCGGGTGGGTATATGGCCCAATTGAAAGAAGTCAAAGAGAAATTGAACGAGTCCCAAACTTTTATAAACCTGTCTCAATTAAAAATCGACCATTTAAATAAACAGCTTAAAGAGTCCAAATCAAAACTAACAGATGCTAAAGCTGAGTATGCACAACTCTCTAAGGAAGTAGAGAGTTTCAAACCAGGTATTGAGGCTAAGGAGAAGCAGCTAATTGATTTGGGATACAATCCTCATCGAGTTAACGAACTCAAGAAACTCGAGCGTAATTTACAGAATCAACTTAGTAAGGCTAATACTAATCTTGATTACCTCAAAAGGGAGGTGGGTAATGTGGAATTTCAGTACAGTAAACCGTACCCTGATTTTGATCCCTCGGCAGTTAAGGGTACCGTTGTACAATTATTTACATTACGGGAAGAACAAACTGATAAAGCAATGGCTTTACAAATTTGTGCTGGTGGTAGATTATATAATGTGGTTGTTGAGAACTCCGATGATGCTTCCCAGATCTTAGAAAAAGGTCAGTTAAGAAAGCGTGTTACCATTATTCCTTTGGACAAGATTACTGCCAAAACCGTAAATCCAGAAGCTATAAAATATGCTAAGCGCTTATGTCCTGGAAAGGTTGAAATTGCTATTGACCTAGTAGACTTTGATAGCAATTTAACCAAGGCCATGCAGTACATTTTCGGGTCTACCTTTATTTGTGATACACCAGATGTTGCTAAAACTGTTACATTTGATCCAAAAATTAGGTCGAGATCAATTACCTTGGAAGGGGACGTATATGATCCTGAGGGTAATCTTTCAGGGGGATCGAGAAGAAACACCTCTTCAGTTTTGATTACTATGCAAAGGTATAATAACGTCCAGAAGGAAATAAACCAATTGACTAAACAATTAAAGGAGACTCAATCAGAGTTACATGAGTTTGAATTATTAAACAATAAGACAAAGACCCTTCAACGTGAACTCGACTTACAGAAGCAAGAATTGATGATCTTACAAAGGAAATTAGAGAATAATCAAGCTACCATCATTGTCAAAGACTATGAACAAAAACAACAGGAAATTGAAGACTTAAAACAGCAAATTAGTGAGGAGGAAACAAAGTCTAACTGTTACAAACAGGAGATCAAAAAAGTAGAAAAAGATATGAAAGAGTTTAGTAGTGATAAAGGAAGCAAGTTGAAACAACTAGAGAAAGAAGTCAACTTGCTTCGTGACCAAGTTATAAGCAAAGAAGATGAAATTGTGCTGCAAGAGGACGAGTTTCAAACTTTGGCAGTTGAAAACGATCAACGTAAATCCGAGCTTGAAAACTTGCGTGCCTCCATTGAGGTTACATCTTTGAGTATTCAGGATAATACCCAAAAAGTTGATGAGCTTATTAATAAAGTTAAAGAACTTAAGACCACGAGTGAAACAATAAAGCAAGAATTAGACGAAGAGAGGACCCATTTGTTGGGATTGAATGAGGAGATGAATGAATTGGTAGCTGTAATCAAAACCAAGGAAGAAGAACTTAATAATGCTCAATTATCCATCCAGAAATTGAACCATGACTTGGAGAAATCCAATGGAATCACTAAGCACTTGAAAGGCAAAATAGACGGGTTATTAGAAAAATTTGACTGGATTACTGATGCTAATATGGTTAATAAGATAATAGGAGAATATCCAAATTTTGATATAGAGCAAAACACCGAGCACCTTGAATTGCTTGAAGAAAAGTTCCAAGAAATGAAACGTAAGGTTAATACCAACATTATGAGCATGATAGACAATGTGGAGAAGAAAGAAGCATCATTGAAGCATATGATTAAAACCATTGAAAAGGATAAATCCAAAATTATCAATACTATTGAAAAGTTGAATGGTTATAAAAGAGATACATTAAATACCACTTATACAAAGGTTTCAGGTGATTTTGGTAATATATTTGCTGACTTGTTACCTGGATCTTATGCCAAATTGGTTCCTGTTGACGCAGGTGATGTTACTAAAGGTTTAGAGGTTAAAGTAAAATTAGGGCCAGTTTGGAAAGAAAGTTTAGTGGAGTTATCAGGAGGTCAAAGATCCTTAGTAGCGTTGTCGCTTATCATGGCATTACTACAGTTCAAACCAGCACCAATGTACATTTTAGATGAAGTTGATGCTGCTTTGGATTTGTCGCATACCCAGAACATTGGTCATCTAATCAAGACCAGATTCAAGGGGTCACAGTTTATCGTAGTTTCGTTGAAAGAAGGTATGTTTACCAATGCTAATAGAGTTTTCAGAACGCGGTTCCAGGATGGTACTTCGGTTGTCTCTGTTTTGTAAGATATGTAATATATATTTATAAGCGAGGGGAGAACTCTTCTACAGACTCTCGTGATAAATTGTGTAACTATAGGGTGTGATAGATATCTGACGTAGTCCATGAAAAACACACTTTCTACTAAAATATCATATCTTCATTTAATCTATTTTCCATCTTATGTGAAATTCACGTATCGTACTTTTCTAGAATGATCAAATGACTTTTTGGAAAGTATCCCAAAAATAGCCAAAAAAATATAGAAGCAAACCAAGACCATAATAATATAGCTACTGAAGCTTGAGCCACTAATACTAAACTTTAAGTGACTGAAGGTAAAATACAGCCTTTACGAGTGCATCAAATTTGCAGCAATAAATCGCGAAGAGCTTGAACAGACCATCGCATGATTAATATAGCGCATAGAAGCCGATATAGACTGTTTATACGGTTCAGATCAGTTGATGCCAACAATAAACAGAAGAAATTTGATCTAAATAAGGTGAGAAAGCTAGTCAAAGATGATGATAAGAGACCGAAAATAGAAGGGGATTATGATGGAAGAGAAGAAACATTGGAAATACTAAAATCAGCTAAAGCTAGAACTGTGAAGTTCATAGATCTTGAGAATAAAGGCTTAGACCTTAGTTTACTGAACAAGAAGCTAGTTAATATAATTACAAATAACCTGGTGTCAAGAATGGACAAGAGAATCATTAAGATATCAAATAATTGGAGAAAGACTCTCATAGAACTAGTAAGTAAGATACCTCAGGATAAGATGATGTTCAATACTGGTGATAAAGTCAAAGATTCTATTAAAGAGTTTCAGTATCATCTCACGAACCCAGAAG
The DNA here is from genome assembly GCA_003707025.2 of Yamadazyma scolyti. NCBI lineage: Eukaryota > Fungi > Ascomycota > Pichiomycetes > Serinales > Debaryomycetaceae > Yamadazyma > Yamadazyma scolyti. Next base: position 402,463 of record PPMW02000006.1, on the reverse strand, counting down.
TCTCTGTAGATATTATAGGAAAGCCTGTATCCGTAGGCGATTTAGTAGTTATTCGTGAGGGCTCCACCGAATTTTTCATGGTTGCAGCCACCCCCCAAGACTTAAATTCGGAAAGTTATACCTTCATAAACAGTAAGGGAAGAATAGTTTTTGGTCCCAAATTTACAATCAAGCTTAGAATTCCCACATTTTTACCGGAATATTTTCTCCCAATTATTGAAAGCATGGTAGTAATAGAAGAAAAGACACTAAATATGGCCCCAATAGGTGTAGTTGATAGTCATATCTCGAGATCCATTGAATCTAAACCGAAAGAATTACGGAATACTACGTCAGAGAGTACCACGACATTAATGGATGAGGTCGAGGAAGATGATTTCATTGCATCTAAAGCCACTGCTCAATATTTAGTCAATAGTGATGTTAACACATATGTGGTACCTGAAAGTGCAAGGCTTCTTTATTCTAATTTATTGACAAAGCTATCGATCGATACTCTTGACACTTTCAAGGATGTTTCTTTCCCATTACAAATATTGCATAGGGCTTTGCAATTCGAAGAGAACGGAAATATTTATGGATCTCCAAGAATAGTTTCCATATTTCAAATAATGTATTTCTTGAAAGAATTCAAAATAGGTTCCATATTAAGTAGTGAGAACATTCTTGATTCATATAACAAGATCTCTAAACAGTTCAACCCAGACTCCAATAATTCTGACCTCGGAAAATTGATAGACAAACAAGGTGCTGATTTTGAAAAATCCAAGTACGACTTAGCATTATACTTTGCAGTAATATTGCTGCTCAGAAAACAAAACAGACTCTGGAAGATTATCGAACAAAATCTGACAAATCCAGCTATAAGTATCATTGTTTTACCTATAGACAGTAGATACGAAAAGAACGAACTAGTCCACCAGTTGAAAGGAAAAACTAAGGTTGTCACCAATTATATAATTCAAAAGATAATTGGTACTGCACCCAAAAAAGAGCCCGAGAGCTATAGACAGGTATTAAAGCTTTTTAAGGACTTTATCGTTGGTAATTTGAGAAACGACTATGAATTGGAGTCTCTTTGCACGACGTTGATCAGAGAGGTCGACAGTGCTTTGGATTTAAACAGTCCGTACACTTATGAGTATGGGAAATCGAAGTGTTATGATATTTTGAAGCTATTAGGCGAATTGGATGGCTCATTTGAAAACCCTGCTAATTGGGCATTGGGGTTAGAGCAGGCCAGTTTCAAAACTAATCTTGCAGATGAGTATTATAGTATCTTACAACAGAACAAAACGTCACTACAGGAGCCAGAGAATTTCAAAATTGATGATTTGTATGATACCGACCCTATGGGAAACCAAAGAGAAGAATACAAGGAGCCCATTTTTTGCATTGACTCCGAGTCGGCTCATGAGATCGATGACGGAATTGCATTCAAGAAGGAGGGAAACAAGTATATTGTCACTGTGCATGTAGCCAACCCCTCGTCGTTTATCAGGCCAAATTCAAGCTTAAGTAAGATAGCACTTAATAAAGGTTTCACTACATATTTACCGGAAGGACCAATAAAAATGCTTCCAGACTTTGTTAGTGATCTCAGTGGATTAGGAACTGACAACGATACTCGTACTTTTGGTATAGAGTTCGAAATTCCTGTAGATTTTGAACAAATCAATCTTAAAGAACTACAGAGACAAGTGCATGAGAGTGGTAGAATAAAATTTTACAAACTGTCAAATTTCCCTAAAGGATATACTTACAAGGAAGTGGATAGAATTTTGAATGACAATATTGACGATAAACACGCTGAAACGTTGAAGAAAATTCATTGGATTAGCAAAAAGTTAAAACAAATCAGGCTTGAAATTGGAGGCGGAATAAGGTTCGAAAACTTTAACCAAGAATTGCAAGTTAAGTACGACAGGGCTGATGATGGTACTCGAGAATTCAGTGTTGATGAATATGGATACAGGTTAAAGGTTGATGGAGTTGAAATTTACATGAGTAATCCTAGAAGTGATAGTAAGTCTACAGAGCTTGTCACAGAGATGATGATAATGGCTAACCATTTGACTAGTGTAGTAGCCGAAAAAAAGAAAGTGCCTTTGATATACAGAAACCAAGTAGTGGGTCTCAGTCCAGAAATGAAACTGCAGATCAAGCAATTGAGTACGAGTGACGATTATAATGAGAAAATGAAGATCATCCGTGCCATGAATTCTGCTCATGCTGATGTCACTAACAAGAGCCATGAGTCATTGGGATTATCTGGATATGCTCATATAACATCACCATTAAGAAGATACAGTGACATGATTAACCAGTGGATGTTTCAAAGGCAGATTAACCCTACCATGGAACCGATCGACCTTCGTAATATTGTATTACATTTGCAGTCTAAGGAGATCATCAACAAGGAGTTGAGTAAAATTTCAACCAGATTTTGGAAAGGCATTTTCTTAAGAGAGTATTTCAGGTTCGCCAACACGGTGGAAAAGGAGTTGAAATTAAACTATGTCGTTGACAAGCCTATTAGTGCAGACCGTATTAGAATTCATTTAGAGAATTTCAGCTCGTTTAGAAGTTTTCTTGAAATCCAAGATGGAATATCTGTAGGAGATATAACCAGCGGGATGGCCGAAGCCGTCAATGCACAAAGGCTTGAACTTAAAAAAATCGATTTCATCGAAAATGAACTCGTTGTTAAGTATACATGAAATAACAGCTCTGCATGTAAATAGAATTAAATAATGTAAATAGCGCAGAGAGAATGGAAACCTAGTTTTAATAAAAAAGTCCGTTTCAGTGTGTTCAACGGCGCCGATTTCGTAATGAAACAGAATGCAGGATATCTTAAATGCCGTTGTAGCGGTTTAAGTCCTTCAAGATTTGAAGTGTTCATTACAACAAGAGGATAGCAATGTAGCAATGGCGGTCATCTAGAGTACGTGCTACTCGTATGAGAGACCACCGTGAGAGATATGCATTAGACGCAAAATTGTACTAAGTCATCGGGAATATTCTTTGTGCGTTAAGCAGCTTCACCAATTCACATAACCCCAAGTAGCCCGTCGTAATTTACATGATAGCTCCTGTGGATATCGGCGGCTTACGGTGATATCGTAGAGACTCGCCCTTTTACTATCTACTTAGGTTACCTTGGTGTAGCAAAACGGAATTATTTCGGAATCGCTCACCAAATAAGGAGCCTTACGCTCCTCCTCAACGGCTTTTGTCTCTGGCGGAAATTTGTGCAATGACCGAAGGTCCCCCAAAAAAAGTTTCCTGAACCGCATTCCAGGACCTGATTTCAGCCCTAGACACTTGTAGTGAAACAGTTTCCAGTTTCGTCACAAATTCCAAGAGATCTTATGCTAGTTGTTGCATCTTTGTTTTTGAAATCACCATATCAGTACGTTGATAACAATGAACCAATTAACAATGTAGTTGTAAACCGAAATAGAGGATGCTGAATGCTTGCCTAAACGGCTATTGACTATTTTGTGGCTATTGTACTATCTGCACGCTATTGTTTGAAAAGCAATGCGACAGTGTTCGAAACCATACGGTATGGCATTGATATAATTAGCATCGCGCTAGTACCACGGGCCAGTGATTACGAATTCACTTGTAATGAAATCGGATCGGCCGTGCAAGTTTTAAAAGTGAATCGAAATTCTCATAGGGCGCAGCACTACAGAGTGATGATTAGAATTAACGACATGCCTATAATCAACCATGAGGATAATAGTGGCCTAAAACGTATGTGATGCTATTATTTACTAAATATGCTTGTTTGGAAATATTATATAGGCATACCCTATCTTAGGCTATGGTCGGCGATGTTACTGTAGGAACTAAGGTACTTAATTCAAATCCCCTTCGAGATATACAAACCATCAATTTGCATGAGTTGCATAATACATACAGGACCGCAATGCAGAATATCTTAATGAAATAAAAAAGTAATTTACAATTCCGTTTTCGGTGTTTTTGATAACATAATTTTTCCACGTCATATGACCTCCATTACTTTAAATCAAATTTGGGCACTTGAACCAGAAAAGTAAGCAATGACCTACTAGAGGGTTCGTTACCATGCCCAGACCCGCCTGGATGAAGTTTTAAATTTTGTGTTTTTGCCCTATCTTCTCTAAAGTTTTGGCCAAGGACCTCTACCGTTCTCTGAAGAATATAGATGATCTTCCAAACTCTCCTTGCGTGTTCTGCATAGTACCTAAGAGCTGAGATTGTAGATCTTTGCTTCCAGCAAAGAAATCGCTCATAACCATGAAATATGCATAGCGGAATATTCTTTTTTTTTGCAATTTTCAAATAATTAAAAAAATATTTACCTTGGAGGTAGGAATCTATAAAAGTCCCTGAATGCCCATGTAGAAACTAGCAAACTTGTGATGAGATATACTTCCGTTTTAAAAGCCGCTGCTTTAGTTGGCTCTACCCTCGCTCAAGACGTCGCATGTTTAGTTGATGATGTTCAAGTTGCTGTTGTTGACTTGGAGACTGGTGTCTGTCCATTCACCGTTCCTCCCCAATATCCAGTTGGGTTTGATTTCACTTCTTTGGAAGAATATGATGTCACCTTCTACTACGCCGTTGCTGCAAACATTAAATACTTCACTGATATCGTTAACGCAGGTAGAGAAATTGATATTCCAGCCATAGCCTTATATGGTACAGAAGGTAGTCCATTGTTCCAAGTTCACTTGGAGGAGACCCCAGCTGCTAACTCTACTGCTGCTATCAGAAAGAGATTATTAAAGCAAGTCGAATTAGTCAAGAAGGCTGAGATTGATGATTTCTTAGCCACCGCTAAGTCTACTGATGGAACTGCTGTCGGAAGCAGTGTCTTCTCTGTTGTCGACATCGTTCCTTCTTCTTCTTCTTCTGGTGCTACTGGTGCTGGTGCCGGTGGTGCAGAAGGTGCCACTTCTACTGTCACCGACCTTGATACCACTATTATTACCATCACCACCTGTTCTAACAACGCCTGCGGTGCCACTGCTGTTCCAGCCACTGGATCCGTTGTCACTACCACCGTTGAAGGTGAAACCACCGTCTACACCACCTACTGCCCAGGTAACACTGAAATCACTGTTACTTCTGAAGGTGCCGAAACTGTTGTTCCAGCCACTGCTTCTTTGACCACTGTTACTGTCGAAGGTGAGGTTACTTCTTACTACACTTACTGCCCATTGACTGGTGAGACTGCTGGTGAGACTGCTACCACCACTGCTGAGTACACTGAAGGACCAACCACTTCCACCTTGGAAAACGGTGAGACCACTGTATACACTACCCAATTCCCAACTACTGCTCCAGGTGCCACCACCACTGCTGCTGTTGCTAATGGTCCTAAAGCTGGTACTACTGGTGCCACTGTCGCTGCTGAATCTACCACTTTAGCCACTGCTGGTTCTTCTGCTGGTTCTTCTGCTGCTGCCGCATCTTCTGCTTTAATCTCAACTTACGCTGGAGCTGCTAATACCATTGGCTCTTCCGCCGCTGCTTTGGTTGTCTTAGTTGCTGGCTTCTTCCTTTAGGCATGGGGCTGATTTCGTTTCAGACATTTCTTGATTCCCAAGGTTAATTTTAATTTCGTTAAAAGTAGCAATTAATTTCGTAGCATAGAATTTTGGTTTAATTGTAATATATTTCGGTATGCCATTTTTTGGCTTTCAATAATTTTAGTATAGACCCTTAAAAGTTTCTCTAATAAACTTTTATCGTAACAATGACTTCGTATTCCTATTTTGGTAACCATAGTGTTTAGCAATCATAGCATTTGGTAACAACTCCGTGGGCTTTTTTCGTAGTGTAAATCCGAATTTGAAGAGATGCATCGGTGATGTCCTGTACATGAGAGGTTGCAACATTCTGGCTTAAAAATATTTGCAGGGATGATCGGCGTCTGAAAGGAGTAACGGGGAAAGGATTGGCAGTCCAGAGGTGGTTACGTTGCTACAGAGACGGAACTAAATTAGGTGATGAGACGGCCGAGTTAGATGCATTATCCTGTACCCTGTTCATGAACAATGGAATGCCGTTTCTTTTGTTATGGCCATGTTCGACGCCCGTGTGTCAGGGGAAGTAACCTGATATCTAAAAGCTGAAGAGTTTATAGGAAGTGGAGTGACATCAGTAAGTTCTAGAAACGAACGAAATTCGAAGCTTAAAAATGCCCCAAGAGCAGGAAGGGGCAACTTTGGGAGAGAGAATGCCAAGAACAAAAAAAAGTAAATGAATATATGAGTATTTACCAATACCCAATTTTGGTATTACCTGTTACAGACACATGTCCTCATTGATATATGCACTATTGGGTGACAGACACTCGGCCACGTTTATATATATCTCAATGTAGATGTTGAAATTCTTTCTTTAAGTACAAGTAAATATTATTGATGGCACGGGGGCACAGCTAACCGGTACTGACCGCTACTGACCGGTACTGCAGCTGACGTGCAGTCATCGGACACTGGAAGATCACCTCTGATCACCACCATCCGTGTCAACCGCGTTTCAGGGGTACCTATAAGAAGTGAAGATTAGTTAGATAAAAAAGACCCTTCATATGACTACATTTATATGGACTACAGAGTTGCTATTGTAATCGTGTACTATCATCAAGACGCCATTCAACAAGGACAATTGAATATGAACCATGCTCAGCCCAGTTTCTCTAACCATTACTACGTTTGTAGGCCACGTTACCGAATCGGATAAATTCTGACCGCGTTTGTTATGAAAATTTCCCAAAAGGGTCGAAAACTCTTTTCGTGTAGCATAGTAATTATATGGTTGTAAGGAGTCACAACAAACACCAGTGATTATTTGACGATGTTTACAATTTATGGCGTCTGATATAAAACTACTCGTGTCCCAAATTTTAATTCGAAACTAATTAGTCTAACCCCATACGTTCATTTACCTTATGAGATTCAATACACTCGTTTCTACTGCTGCAATTGCAGGATATGCTTTGGCTAAGAATGTTGTCTGTAAAGTAGACGATGTTGCTGTTGCCACCGTTGATTTGGACACTGGAGTCTGTCCATTCAAATTACCAACTGATTTGCCTGTCAAATTTGACTTCACTTCTGATGAAGACTATGACATTACCTTTTACTACAGTTTGGTTTCTGGTATTAGATACTTCACTGACATCATCCATGAAGGTTTGACCATTGACATTCCTGCACATTTGTTGTATGGAAAGTCTGGTGCTCCATTTTTCAAAGTCCACGGTGACCATACTCCAAGCTCCAACTCTACTGCTGCCTTGAGAAGAAGATTATTAGGCAAGACTGTTTATGCTAGAGACGAAGAGGACACTGTTGTTGCTGCTTTGAAAGCATTGGACGGTACTGAGATTCCAGGTTCTTCTTTCACCGTTGTAGACGTAACTGATGCCGATGCTTCTTCTTCCGTTGAAGGATCTGGTGTCACTGGTGTTTCCACTGTTACTGACGAACATACTACTGTTGTTACTATCACTTCTTGTTCCGACAACAAGTGTTCTTTGACTGCAGTTCCAGCCAAGGAAGTTGTTACTACTGTTACTGTTGACGATGAAGTCACTTCATACACCACTTACTGTCCACTTTCTGAAGAAGCAGTAGCTTCTACCACTAAGTTAACCACTGTTACTATTGACGGTGAAGTTACTTCATACACCACTGTTTGTCCAATTTCTGAAGAAGCAGTAGCTTCCACCACTAAGTTAACTACTGTTACTGTTAATGGTGAAGTTACTTCATACACCACTGTTTGCCCAATCACTGAGGAGGGAGAAGTTACTACTGTCGCTACTACTGATTCTAATGGAGAGACATACGAATCTACTTCTACTCACTTCGTCACCCAGTACATTACTCTTACTTCTTCCTCCAGCCAGTCGTTGGTAGAGACTGTCACTACTGTTACCATTAATGGTGAAGTTACTGCATACACTACTTTATGCCCTGTTGAAGCTACCGAAACCGGAGCTACTACTTCTCCAGCTGCTACTGCTCCAGTTGTCGCTTCTTCTCCAGTAGCGGTTGTTAGTTATCCAGTTACTAACTCCACCGTTGCTTCTAACACTACTAGCCCAACTACTTTGGCCCCAGTTGCTGTTACTTCTGCTGCCGTTGGTGGTGCCGTCGTTTCTAGCGATAGTTATGTTACTCTTACTGTTCAACAAACTGAAACTCTTTCTTCTGCTAGTGGAGCTCCAACTACTGAAGAAGCTGTTTCTACTTATGAAGCTGCTGCTGCCGCCGTTACTGGTTTCAGCTCTTTGGTTGTTATGGCCTTAGCTTCTGTTGCTTGGTTACTTTAGTCTAGCTTGTCTTTAGACAATACTATGATATCTTCTCATTCGTATCGTAGTATAAGTTTTGACGGTCTTTAAAAATTTTATTTTTGGGTTTATATTTTCATGTACATTTCGATTACTCTGTAGATTACAAATCGGGTCGCCTTGCTGCAACCATTCTCAAAGAGGACCAATTTTTTAGAGGCGGTAACCTCACTTACTCACACGCCACGCTCATAGCAATTATCGTTCCACAATTCGTGTACAAGGAAGATGGTGCAGAAGTTTAAATCAGAAAACAGAACGGAATAATCCCCAATTGCTTGTGCAGACAGTTTGGGCACAGAATTGAGCGAGAAATCTACTTGGCTTGCATTTATTATTTTTTATGCAAGATTTGAATTTGTTGCATGATGCATGAGATTTGCGTTTGAAGATCCGAGAATGCTGGTTGCATTTCCAAATCAGTATATAGGCTTTCCGTGCCCATACACGGGGTTATGCAAGCAATAATATCAAACATTGTTGTTATCAGATGTAGACTAACCTTTGTCGTAAGGTAGAATTATCTTCATAATGAAACTTGATTTCAACAATAACCTTAGGATCTACTATGATTTACCATGATTTCTAGACCTCACTGAGCAACGCTTCAAATATTTTTTTCAAAGGAAATATTACCCTTCTCCTCCCTGAATGATAAGATAAGAACCACTTGCATAGTACGGCGTCATCTATATTTAGAAACAATTTATCTCTTCCGGAATACCATCCTTTTAATACACATGTCCAACCTTTCCTTTTCCTATTTCTTGTGACTACCATCACCAATGTCGTATAAATGTCGCGGTCTTTTGACTAAAACTCACACAACTCTCAAAATGTCTCTAGATTTTCAGACTTTTTAATAGTATGACGTACACAGCAGACCTTAGTGAGTTATCATATATAAGCACCAAACCACATTCGTTCAAGGATCCACATAGAGTGAAGGCTCACAATCGGAGGTTCAAACCTGCGAGACAGTTGCTCAGTGATGAAATCAAATACCTTCAGTCCAAAACAAACTTGAAGTTTGATACCCCTACATTTCTTTCGATAGCAGCTCCACCTACGTTGAAGCCATCAAAGAAGTATTGTGATGTAACGGGTCTTTCAGGTCCATACAGAAGTCCTTCCAACAATCTTCGCTTCCATGATGCTGAGATTTATCAGGAGGTCATTAAGCACATGCCACCAGGCGTCGACCAAGAATACTTGTCTTTACGTGGTGCCAATGTAGTCTTGAAGTAGGTAACCGGTGCATGTAGCAATGAATACGGCCGGTATTAGCCAATGACTGATGTTATAGTGTAATAAGTAAATAGTAATGGATGATGTCGATAGAGACTAGTTAAAGTATTGACTACGTACTGAGAGTGAACTGTAGATAAATCACGTCCTGGAGTTGTAGAATCGTTGACTACGTCCTGAGAGCGGTAGTGAATCCTTGTATTACGGGTATGGATGAACTAAATTACAGTTGGTGTTTTTAAGTAGAATCAGCATTCCACTCCGTCACTATGACCCTAACGTTCTTGTCGAACCTCTCGTTTTGAAGCAAGTTTTCGTTTTCTTCAGCCTTATCACTGATCTCCAAGAACGGATTACATATCATTTTAACATATGCCTTGTGTACTGAATGGAACAATGTCTTCAAGTTCAATTGAGTATCTGGTTTGTTCAAATGGGTCTGATTGTTGAACCCAATTATGATCTTCAACCCAGTATTTGTCTCATATCCGTAAACAGTTACATCATCATGTACAACCAACAATACTGCTCCATTCTTCAAGTCTCCATCTTGCTGTTGTTCACGTATACTTATAGATCCAGGTGATGCTATAATATCTAATGCCATATGAGAGAGGAAATTGTACTTCAAAAAGCTATTGACATCCTTTTCTTCCACATCGAATGATTGTATATACAATGGCTTATCATCTCTCAGGATGAACAGTACAAAACATACCTTCTTATCTTCTGAACTCATATCACCAAATTTGAGACGTCAGAAAATTAATTTATTTCTAATTAGGTAAAACACAATCGGACTAAAATTTGAGATGGCAGACGTTTCACCATCTTCTCGTAAGGTGGATGATTTCTTGTCTCAGTTGTCTCAACTATCACGGGACCATATTCAAGAAGATCAACAACGTCAAAGAGATCTTCAGCGTAGCATTGATCTGCTTACTCCTCCTCCTAAACCAACTAGACCTAAACCTGGGTTACCCAAGAGAAGAGATGAATTGAGGGAAGAACTGCCACCTCCACCCTTGCCTAAAAGAAGGGAAGGAACCCCTCCCCCTATGCCGGCAAGGAAAAGCTTGTATAAACCCATCGTGGTACCTGAGAAGAAGTACAGGTCGTTTACTGAGGTGGAAAGGGACATTCAGTCAACTCCAAAGGAAAACAGCCCCATTGTTAAGCCCATAGTTCCAAAGAAGAAGGTTCCGAAACCTCAATTTACCGAAAGGGAAACTCAAACTAGCTCTCCGAAGGTTTCAGTGCCTGAAAAGAAGATAGACAAGTTGCCGATACCAGAGAAGGTAGAAAAAGTACCCCCAAAAATAACCCCAAAACCGTCTTCAATCAGATTGCCAGTTACTCCGACAAAACAAGTGATAGCTCCAAAGGTTCTCAAACCATCGCATGACGAGTACAAACTGAAAGACAATGAGCTTCTTCTTTCTCAACTTGCCAAGATCAAAACCTCCAAACCAGTGCCCAAGCCCAAACCCAAGCAATTTGATCTGGAAACTGCCCAATTGAAGGGCCATATGACTAAGCTTTCTCCCACGAGACGAGCAGAGGCCAGACCATCGATAACTAAGTACCGTGATGAGGACAACAAGCTTCTCAGTCAGCAGATCAGTAGACTCGGCAAAAAGGAGGAACACTCAGCTCTTGACAAACTGGTGAGTAGACTGGGAAAGGAGAAAGACCCCGAGGAAGACCTACTTCGCCGGCAGATCGACAGACTAGGAAAGAAAGATCCTCCAGCGCTACAAATCAATAGACTAGGTGAGAAAGAGAAAGCCTCCAAAGACCCTGTAGATTTTAAGGCCCATTTATCATCTTTAATTAGAGCAGGAACTGCACCATCTTTAGGAACCTCATCAGGAACCTCATTAGGAGCCTCATTAGGAACCCCTCCAATGTTAGAGAAAAGTAATACAGTGCCAACTGCCAAACGGGAAGACACTCACCATTCAGGGAAAATCGAGCATCCTACCAAGGCTAGAACAAAGGGACCTAAGAGAAGACTACCCCAACAACTCAAACAACTGCAAAAACTGTCCCAGCAGTCCCAGCAGTCCCAGCAGTCCCAGCAGTCCCCAAAGCCAAAATTGCAACCACTGATCCAAAAAACTCCACCACCAATCAATAAATTCACCAAGCCAAAAATCCCTAATCCCAAATCATCCTTCCTGTTTAATGGTGATGTCTTTATATAGTCCTAGTTTCAATAGACGTGCATTTACCGACCCTCACGTATAACATGAAGATTTCAGCTGCAGAGCGAACAACAGAAGCAACATGGACCAAATTAGCGAGCAGTTTAATGAGTTAAAAGCAGCAATACCACCGAGAATCGACCAGTTGGGCAACCATCTTTCCAACTTGAAACAACAAATTCCTCAAGAAATCGAGGCGTACTTGCAGCACTTCAAGAGCATAAATAAGGACACTTTGATACAAGATTTCAGCGACCTCAAAGCTACACCTGTTACTATCACTATCTCTGTAGTTAGTATAACCACACTAGTTATCTTGGGTCGTGTATTCTTCTTCTCATCCAACAAAAAAGAGCCAGAGGTCAAGAAGACCAAAAAGAAGAAGAAAAGCACCAAGGCACAGAAGGCCAACAAGCAAGTACAAGCAATCTTAGATAATTTTGAAGACAAGTGGGTCCCTGAAATCAATGAATACTTCACCAATTACAAGTCATTGAGTAAAGAAGATGTACAGTATAAGTATGTCTATTTCCAGGAAATGCTTTTGAAGGAATTATTTGAATTGGACAATATTGATACTTTAGGTAATGCCGTAATTAGAGAGAACAGAAAGAAGGTCATTCAATTCATCCAAGACCACCAGAAGAGATTGGATGCTTTCAAAGAAGAAATTGGTTTGTAATATAATATATAATATACACTCTACAGAAGTCTTTTATCAACGCTATATACCCAAGTCTTTCTTGACCATGGTTCTACATATTGGATGGTACTTTGATTCGAACCTTTTGAAGGTAGATACAGCGAACTCACTAGACAAGTATTGTTGCAAGAGCCTATAACCAGGTCTGACATACTTCATACGTCCCACAGTGCCCAACCAATTAGCAAAGTTTTTTGCAATTTCATCGTCTTGGGAGTATTTTCCGTGTTTGATCAAAAGAGAATAGAAATCAAATATGATTTCAAAATTAGCACTATTGATATATGTAGGGTATATTTCAGGAAGTTTTTGGACAGTACTGGAGGCATCATCAACCCCTTCCAACTTCGTACTGAAGTCTTCAAGGAAAAGTAAATGCTGATTGGAGTCAAATCCAGAACTATCTTTTTCGGAGAATGAAAAATCAGTGGTTTTAGATTTAATAGCATTGACCCATTTGTCCGCTAAAGAAGTACACTCATCAACGAGACTAGTGTCAAAATTTGGATCGTCAGGCAATCCTCTCTTAAATAACCATTGTTTGAAATCAATAGAGTCTAAGATCTCTCTTTTACCTTTAGGCTCAAAATATTCATACAATGCGTCAATAAACTGATATGAGTCAATAGATTGGTAGCGGAACTTCTTAAAGTAGTAGGGGATAAATCCGTCAAAGTCTTCAAACCCTCCAAGCTTCTTCTCCAAAAAATAAAGGAAATTAAACCCTTTTTCGTAAGGAATTCTAGAAAAAAAGTCATCAGGATCCCCATTATGGGAAAGATCCCAAATCAAAGAGGTACCTTCCTCTTTCACAGAAGGTAAAGACTCTACTAAACCGCCCCAACCTGAAATTGCGGCAAACTGTCTATACTTTTCACCATACTCTTTGTAATCGATAATACCTTGTCTTTTGGCACTCAATGCTGCAACGGCACCTAAAATTCTTCTTTCAAAATAAACACACCAGCCTTCATTAAGCCAAAAGTGTTCCCAAGAACAATTAGTAACAAGATTTCCAGCCCATGAGTGTGCAAGTTCGTGAGCCAAGACTTTAACTTGAGATCTGTCTTTACAAATTAATGTAGGAGTAGCAAAAGTAATATTAGGGTTCTCCATTCCACCGTAGGGGAAACTTGAGGGCAATACCAAAACATCAAATTTTGTCCATTCGTATTTAAATGTCAATTCTTCAGCTACTTGGATGAAGTCTTCCATATCAGCTTCAAACTCCCATTGACAATCTTTAATATTAGGTTCCTCAGAATAGACGTCAGATCTGGGTCCAATTGGCGCAGAAACAATATTTCCTGAAGCAATAGCAACCAAGTAAGAAGGAATAGGAATTGGCTGATTGAAAGCATAAATACCTGATTCATTAGTTTCAACAGGTAAACCTGACATTAATACAGGCAGGGGAGATTTAATATTAAATTTATAACTCGATTTAATTGCAGGAGTATCAAAACAAGGGAAAAGGGACCTTGCATGAATAGATTGACATTGAGAGAATAAATATGGACCTGTGTCTCCATCAATAAATTGAATAGCAGTACATTTATCAGTCGTTGAGTATTCAATTTTTATCTCCAATTTATCTCCAGATAATGGAATTTCTAATGGGGACCCATAAGGTTCTGATCTAGCAAGAAGATTGTACTCAGCAATATGACCATTGACACTGACATTCTTTATTTCTAAGTAGGATGTATCAAGTAAAAGCTTTGAAACCGATTCTTTTGCATACTTCAAATTGTATGTTACAACACCACTAATAATACGCTTTTCGAAGGAAACATCAATATCTAACTCAGTGGAATCAACTATGAAGTCATAGTAGTTCGATCTAGTACATGGATCTAAAGCTGGGCTCGTTATTGGCCTCAAAGAACTCAATTCTTCTCTTCCTGGCATGATTGAATGATTTTCCGAGCGAAATTTCTATGCAGACGCCCTAAAATTTGGCTGCTAAAATGCCCTGCCAAAATGCCGTACGGCTGCAAACCACGGATGATGTTAAAGTTGTTTATATGGTTTATGGGGCATAATCACATCACTGTGGTTAATAAATTGTTTATAGAGCCATACAGCTTGTTTCGAACTGGCAACTATTCACTATAAGATTGTATTATATATGGTATTTACGTTGGATGGACTAAAAGGTTGCTGGCTTCAGCAATGGAGCTCGTAGTGTACTCTATGGTTGTGTCTCTGCCTCCTTCTTTAGGTTCTAGTGACTCTAAGGTTGAGTTTCTGCCTCCTTCTTTGGTTTCTTGTGTCTCTTTTGAGATGCTTCTGCTACTAATTGCTCGAAAACTCTTGCCTCTTCTGCTTCATCTTCTGTTCTTACCGTGGAGCTGAATACTTCACCAATCAACTTCAACCCCTTTGCTCTAGCTATTCTCTTTTCCAATGGAACTTCCTTATCATAGAGCAATTTATCACAAACTGCACGTATTGTGGATTGAATTTCAAATCTGGACCCTGACCATGCTGCAGCTATAACTTTACCCATAAGATATTGCTCCATTTCCGCTATTTCTTCTGCACTATGCTTTTCTGGAATTTTTTCTTCTTCCTTCTTCTCCTTATCGTCTCCTTCCTTCTTCTCTGGAGTCTTGTCTCCTTCTTTGTCTCCCTGTTTTAAGGACTCCTTCAACTCTTCTATCTTCTGTTCAAGTTTATGTACTTCATCTTTACTAGCTTGTGCATCGGCCTTATTCTTTTCCTCTTCATCAGCCTCCTTTTTAGCATGGTATTCATTATCTTCTTGCATTTTCGTATACTCCTGCATTGTCAGTTGTGCGTCTAATGCACTAGTTATGGTTTTGAAAGTGTCTCTTACTACTCCACCTTTTTCCTTAACAGTCCACCAAAGCCCTCCGAACCCCAAAAATGTTTGATTCTTCAAAAAAATTTTCAGCTTCAATTTATAGATAGAACCAATAGTATGTAATATTTCGAGACCAAAACTCTCCATTTTCAACGATTCGGCTTCATATTTAAGCTTAGTCTTGAATGATTCTACTATATCAGGTTGCATATCAGTCTCTGTGAAAAGTGCAAGTCTATTAACCAACTTCTCAGCCAATTCCTTTCTAGTTTCTTCTTTCTTTATTCTACACTCCTCTTCGAATTTTTCAAGTTCTTCTTTACGCCTCTTTTCTTCTTCTTCTTCTTTAGTCAATTGTGTAGAAGTTGCAGCTTCTGAGCTTTGTAGGTAAAGTTTTGATGTCCTATCGCTAACATGTGAAATATCATCAGTATGAACAGATGTTCGAGTGGAATCATTAGTAGGTGCATGTGCTGATTCTTGAGCCGATTCTTGGGCCGGCTCTTGAGCCGATTCTTGAGCCGACTCTTGGGCGGATTCTTGATTAGCATTCTTTGCTTTATCATCTTCATCTCCATACCCTGATAATTCTGCCGATTTAGATAACTCCTGAATTAAAGATAATTCCCCAATCCATTCCTTGAAAGCTTCACCACCAAAAATCATCGAGAAAAATTCCGAAGGATCTTCGAACCCTTCTGAAGGAACAGATGCCTGTTTACCGAACTTATCATACTTGGCTCTTAACGTCTCGTCACTTAATACTTGGTAAGCTTCTCCTACTTCTTGAAATCTTGCCGCTGCTTCAGGATCATTAGGATTCTTATCTGGATGTAATTTGATGGCGGCTTTTCTATAAGCCTTCTTGATATCTAATGCAGTAGCATCTGGTGCAATGTTCAACAAGTCGTAGTAAGCAGTATCCACAACCATGGCGTATCTCTATACAAGTTGTAATAAGGTTATCTCTGCGCTCTGCCTCTGAAGTGTGAGAGAGATGGGCCAGGACACGACTGTTATACCACATTTGGATCATTGGTGGATTAACGGTGAATTACACGGTGCATTACGACTGTATATTCTATGTACATGATATCAGGCAGAGTAGTAAACCTTTCTCAAGTCGACCATCTTCTTACCTCTACCTCCAGCCAAATCTTGTAAGGATCTTTGTTTAGTTAATGCTTCTACAAAAGCCTTTATGACATTCATGGGGTTTCTTGACTTATAGACCTTTCCTCTTAAATCTTTAATACCAGCAGCTTGACAAACTTCAAAGATATTAGAGTTGACTCTTAAACCAAAACCAGAAGGAGCAGATTTAATGAAAAGTTTAACTGCATGATATTTATAGTCAATATCACCTAAAATGGTTCTATCTTCATAACGTTGAATTGGAGTCAAGTTCTTGACCGCATTCCAGTGGGCCTTATATAAAGCCTTTCTCATTCCTTCTCTTGACTTACCTTCTCCTAATCCAATCATTCCATTCTTATCACCAACAATGGTTAATGCATAGAAGTTAGGAATTTTACCTTTGGAAGTTTGACAACTTACTCTTTTCATAACTACTGGTCTAACATATAATCTCTTGATATAATCACTGTTTAATCCAGTTAACTTTGATAATTCAGATGCCATAGCATTTTTGGGCTTAACTGCTGATGCATTTACTACTTTAGTAAGGTCTCCATCATCGACTCCAAACCTTAATTTCAAGTCACTTCTATCCGCAGAATGAACATTAGGAATTATTGGGTAGGGTGTTTTACCTTGTGGTTGATTTGGGTATATTACCGGTTCATCCCATTTGGGATCCGTCTTGTGATATTCTTCTTCCTTTTTTGGTGCAAATTTAGATCTAGCTGTTGGTCCTTGCTTGTTTAACTTCAATATAGTATCTGGCTCCACTAAAGACTCAGCTATCTTAATACTCTGCAATAAATCTTTATTGTAAAACTTAGACAAGTAGTTCAAATGTTCTTCAACTTTGTTGGCCTGTGATATTATTCTACCACTACGGAACCCCCTGATTCCCGCTAATGGTACTCTTATGGTCTTAAACATTCTTGTGTCTGAAAATTTTTTCAATAATTTTGAGGTTTGAACGAATTTTTTAGCTGCGAAATTGGCTGCAATATTTATTATCTATAAATGCTGTAAAGAAACTAGAACAAAGAGCACCAGTTAACAACAGCCGTGAGAGTGTTGGGTGACATGTCCTTGTTCTAGGAGATCATCTAAATTATCTCCTTTTTCCAATTTCAAAATTTTATCTGGGTTCAAAATAGCTTTTGGGTCAAGCAGATACTTGATTTTTCTCATGAGATCAACTGAAGTGGTTCCAAGTTCAAGGGGTAAAAATTTACGCTTACCTACTCCTACTCCATGCTCTCCAGTACACGTTCCTTGGAATTTGATTGCTCTTTCTACCATTCTTTCAACCACAGTTTGAGTCTTAGCATAGTCTTTTTTATTATAAAGAAGTAAGAAATGAACATTACCATCTCCAACATGACCGAAGACTCCAAATTTGTTAGTATATCCCAGAGATTCTAGATCTTTACTAGTTTCATCAATGACCTGAGGTAAACTAGAGAGGGGTACCGCAATGTCGGTGGTCCATAGTTGAACATCTTCTTTATCATCAAGTACCAGATGTCCATGTTCAATAGTTGAAAAAAGACCATTTCTTCTTGCAGCCCATAATGATGCATTTTCTTCTAAACTTCTAGATGTCTCAAAATTGGACACATTATTTTGTTTGGCAAGTTTCCTTACAAATTCAGTATCTTGATCTATTGATTCAAGTGTGAGACCACCGATTTTCATCAATAAAGTAGGCAGTTCAATGAACTTCTTGGAAGTACTACCACTTTTATTAACAAAGCCTACAGTGGTTCCATTCAAAAGTTCAATAGCATTGAGCTGTAATCCACTTTTACCGACAATTTCAGATGCTGTTTTGGTGGCATCTTTAAGATTAGGAAATGAGGCAATAGTAACAAATTCGTATTTTGGTCTAACATTCAACTTGACAGTGATTTCAGTAATGAGGCCTAAAGTACCCTCTTGACCAATGAATAATCTGGTCAAATCATAACCTGCAGAAGATTTTCTTGGTCTTTGCCTAGTCTTAAGAATAGTTCCATCAGCCAAAACTACAGTTAAATTGACTACATTTTCTTTCATGGTACCATATCTATAAGCATTGGTACCACTAGCAGAAGTACTTGCCATTCCACCTATAGTAGCCCCCATACCTGGATCAGGTCCAAAGATGAGATGCTTACCATCCTCACGATCTCTCAAAAATTCATCCAAATCCTGCCATCCAACAGCAGGCTGTACAACCACATCCAAGTCTTCAGGATGAAATTCAAGAATTTTATCCATTCTGGAGAATGATAAAGAAACACTATTTGGACCTCTAGTATGCATGGTATGACCTTCTAATGATGTCATACCAGAATTGGCAACTATCGGTACATGATATTTATTAGCAACTTTTAAAATCGCTGAGACTTCTTCAGTACTTGAAGGACTAATAATAATAGCTGGTTTTTGTTCTTCGGGCTTAGGTGGTCTATGAGTACTAAAGAATAAATCAGATACCGCCTTGATCTCATCTTTAGATACTGACCAATTGCCATCACCTACAATGGCCTTAAACTCCGATAAAGCTAGCTCAAATTGCTTATCATCTGCATATTCAATTGGCTCAACATCTTCCAATGGAGCTGTCGACTGCTCGTAAATTTTATGGTTCTTAATACTATTAGATTGCCCCACTTGGCCTGCAACCACTCCAATTCCAAACAACACACTACCAACAGCATATGGTATTATCGGGTTTCTTCTAGTTACTGGTACCTTAGTACTTAGATGCCTTTTAAATGCCCCAAATCTCTTCAACATACTTGGACGAATAAACTGTGGTAATTGGTAATCTCTCTCTTATAAACTTCCCGCTTTAAAACACACCACAGTCCATTGCTGATGTCAGCATACGTCAATCAACCGGGCCTGCAACCAATGATAACATATCACGTGCTAATATCCAATATGCGAAGATCAAAATTCTTTTCAAGTTAAAGATATTTGTAGACATGGCTCCTCACGCTATTAGCCAGAAAGGAGATACTCAAGGATGGTCCAAGTCATCGATTGGGTCTGTTAGTGGAAGTGAGAGTTTATTACAAAACTTACGGTTTAATCCGTTCGATACTAGTGTTGATCCGGCTTTATTAGCTGGGTCCCAGTATACTTCACCTGTGACCATTATTAACCAGAGTTTGTTCGCTAGAGGGTCTAAGTTCTTTAGTTTTGATACTGTTGGGAATGAGCATTTGATCGATAGTCATTTGAGCCTCTGGATTAACAATTATCAGAGAAAGAATTACTTAGGTATTAGTCCAAGTTTCCATAAGTTCCAGGTTAGATCTGGAGCTGGAAGTTCTATTTTAGGCTACTTAGATGGTGAAAATGTTGAAGATAGCATTGATGTTTTGATCGACTCCACTGGGTTGAAATATTTGTACCCAAATCTCGCTGCTTTTAAGGCTGCAAAATTACCTTTAGCTTTAACTGTATCTAGTATTGACTTCAAAGATACTCTTATCTCCAACTACGAGAAGATATTTAGTGTTGCTCGTAGTTTGGATTACCCTGTTTTATCTGCTACTGATTTATATAATGGTGTTGAATATCAACATTTGACGATTTTGAACCAGTACTTGGCTGCAATCACTGGCAGACCAAGTATACATATTGTCGATGGGTTGGAAGCCGCAAAGTCATATAGTAAGTATGATGGTTTGTTATCCATCGAAGAGTTAGGTCAGTTGTATGATCAGTTAATCAAAGATTCTGATATTTCTTCTGTAGAGGATATTGTTGGTTATGCCTTTAGTGAATTAAATAGACTTGCTGGTACCTCTTATACTCCATTTGAGTACGTTGGTCATTCTAACCCAGAAAAAGTCTTTGTTATATATGGTACCAATGCTGCTACTAAAGTTGCTAATGTCATCGATAAATCAACTGCTAAGATTGGTGTAGTTAAAGTTAGAGTGCCATTACCATTTAACTTCAAAGACTTCATTTCTATTGTACCAAAATCTACAACTGAGTTGATAATTTTAAGTGAAGAGACATCTAACTTCAAGGCAGATATTTCCACTGTCTTATTCATTAATGGTGTTTATAACCAATTTGAGTTAAAGGAGTACAAATACTCTTCCAATTTCCAATTCACTCCAATTACTATCACTAAATTATTGAATGAGTTTGTTGAGGGTTTGGAACCAGAGTCTATCTTACAATCAGACTATGTTCTTTCCTCTGGCCCAATTACAGCCAATTCATCGCCTATTGGTTCCTACTTAGTTTGGGGTTCCGATAACAGTGAGTTTTTAGCTACAGCTAATAAATTGGCATTCTCATTATCGTTGGATGATTCCAAGAAGATTACTACCAGAACTAAGTTCGATAATGGTACTGCTGGTGGTCTTTTCCAGACTCAAATCATTTCATCCGGTAAAAACTTCAAGGCTATCAATCAAGTCGATAGTGCAGATATAGTTATTATTGATGGTGTTTCTGTATTGTCGGAATATGATGTGTTGGCAACTTTGAAACCAGAAGGTACTTTATTAGTTGGTAATAAGAAGAAATACGACGAAGAGGCTTTCTTGAAGGCATTATCAAACGAAACTAAACGTACATTGGCCAACAATAAGATCAACGTCGTAGTCATTGATTTGTCAATTTTAGACGAATTGGAGGAATTGAAAGACTCTACTAAGGGATTCTCTAATGAGTTTTTAATTCAGTATGCATTCTGGTCTGTCTCTTTACCTGAACTTGATGGCTTCATTGTTAATAAATTATTACAAGCTAATGGTAATGGGTTTGAACTCTTGGCTTCCGTCTTAGACACTTTTATTGAGGTTGTACAGGAGAAGAATGCCTTGAAACCAATATCTATAAATAACGAATGGGTCAATTTAGAGGATGAGAAAGTTGAAGATCAAGAGGAGGTAATCAGGGAATTCTTCCCTAAAGAGACTTCATTAGGTGTTAACCCTCGTAATGAAATAGAAACCACTGAGGAAACTTACCATTCTGGATACTTAGATTTAGCAAAGAAGTTGACCTTCAAAGAAGCATACGAAACTGAGGAAGAGTTAAGACCAGATTTACCAGTCAAAAACTTTGTGGTAAAAGTACAAGAAAACATCAGATTAACTCCTGACGAATATTCTAGAAACATTTTCCACATAGAGTTTGATATCACGGGAACTGGATTGACTTACGATATAGGAGAAGCCTTAGGTGTTCATGGCCGTAATCATCCAGAAGATGTAGAAGAGTTCATTGAGTTTTATGGCTTGGATGGGGACTCTTTGGTAGAAATAACTAACAAGGATAATGCTAACTTATTGGAAGTAAGATCTGTCAGACAATCATTAGGTGAATCTCTTGATTTCTTAGGTAAGCCACCAAAGAGATTCTACGAAGCTTTAGCAGAATTTGCTACTGATGAAAAGGAAAAAGAGGCATTGACTAAGTTGGCAAGTAGTGAAGGGGCAGCCGATTTGAAGAAGAGACAAGAAGTTGACTTCAGCACTTATTTTGATATCTTAGAGGAATTTAAGAGTGCTAGACCACCATTCGAAGAATTAGCTAAGATCATCTCACCTTTGAAGAGAAGAGAATATTCCATTGCATCATCTCAAAAGATCCACCCTAATGCTGTACATCTTTTGATTGTTGTGGTAGACTGGACGGACTCTAAAGGTAGAAAGAGATGGGGTCACTGTTCTAAATACTTGAGTGACTTGAAAATTGGCGATGAGTTGGTTGTCAGTGTCAAACCATCCGTAATGAAATTACCACCTTTATCAAAGCAACCAATCATCATGTCTGGTTTAGGTACCGGTTTGGCCCCATTCAAGGCATTTATCGAAGAAAAGATCTGGCAACAGCAACAAGGAATGGAGATTGGTGAAATTTTCTTATTCATGGGTTCCAGACATAAGAAAGAAGAGTACCTTTATGGTGAATTATGGGAAGCTTATAAAGACGCAGGTATATTGACCCATATCGGTGCAGCTTTCTCCAGAGATCAACCAGAAAAGATATATATCCAGGATAAGATCAGAGAGAGTATTGAAGATTTGACCGATGCTGTTGTAAATAAGGAAGGTTCATTCTATTTATGTGGTCCTACATGGCCAGTACCTGATATCACTGCCTGTCTTGAGGACATCGTCTTGAACGGTGCTAAGAAGAACGGGGAGGTGATTAAGGACGTTCATAAGGTTGTTGAGGACATGAAGGAAGAGGGAAGGTACATCTTAGAGGTTTATTAGGTGAAGTATGAAATTGCACTTTAGCTTTATTAGACACTTATTTATTATCAATGAATATTAAAATAGAGCGAGCCGAAGCAGCACTCTTAGTAGTAGGGCATTGCGGAAGTCTTGCCATAAATGAAATCTTGTCTACCGTCAATGTAGTCTTGTTTGTCACCGATGAAGTCATTTACATCATCAATGAATAAATTAGGTTATTACAGGCTCATCAGGATTTGATTCGGGAGAGGTAGTTGAATCGATCTTCGCTTGTAAGTCATTGATCTCGGACCTTAACTTCTCCACCTCTTTCTCGAATCTCTTGCCGAAAACGTCAATATAGTAAGTAGCACCGTTATAGCTTGCCCAAATGAAGACAAAAGTAACGAAGGAACCACATAAGTGTTTATATTTGAACCAAAGTGGACAAGGAATCATCGTCAATATTTGATAGAAAAACTGGATTAAGGTAAAAGCAGTAATCTGCATCCAACTATAAGGTAGAGAATTGACAAATTTACCTAATGTAGATTTGGAGTTCTTCTTTCTTAGGTAAGTAAATGAAGTGACCTTGCCCTTTTCTATTTCTTTCTTTTTCCTTATAGTGATGAAATAATGGTAACCCACTTGCCAAATAGTATAATAAATAGATGTGATAATTATGCCATTTATGAAATTCCAATGGTCAATTTTCATAATTGCTGGAAACCTCTCCTTGACATAATCTTTAGGAAGTTCATGAACAAGGACAAAAAGTGTTATAGGAGGCATTAAATGTATGAAGGAAGATGTTGTTTTTTCAATGGAATGTAAAACCAATGAATTTCTCCAAGTTATAACTGCAAATGACAAAGTACCAAGACTGAGAGCAAACACAGATACAAATAACGACTTTGAGTCAGGAATAAACCAAATAAATATCATAAGTAAAACATTAACGTAGTAACATAAATCAGCCAAGTAATACTGAAATGACTGTTTAAAGTAAGAATATAATCTGATAGGCATCAATAAGCCAAATAATACAGTATGGTATACATGAAAATATGTAGGATATTTTCCAATTATAAACCCTCCAGCAGCAATAGAGAAAACTGCTAATGCATAGAATAATTTCCCGGTGGCTGAACTCTCTAAATTCTTATGCACTTTATCATCAAACTTAGTTAATCTGTGATTCAAGAAATCTTGTAATTTGGCAAGGTCCTGAATATTCCTTTGGGAAGATTCAATTTTGAGTTTATTGAATCTTTCCTTTGTCTTTGTAGTCATACTTTTGAGTTTCCTCTTAGTAGAGTCACTAACCTGGTCTAACCCTAATCCAAAATCAAAATCTTGTAAGTAGAGAAGCTTATTCAAGTCTATAAAATTGACTGATGTCGATGAATCGCTTCTCCTTAACCCATAGTCTTCTTTATTCACAGATATATCATCATCAGGAGTTTCAACAGTATCACTGGCTTCCTTCAGTTCCAATTCTGAATCACTCCCCAAAGTGTTTGTATCATCAATGGCCATGTTTGTATTATCGTACGATCGGCTCCTTAGTTCGTTAAGCGATGTGCTACTTAAAGATGAAATTGATGATTTGTTGCGCTCGTATTTCTTTCCTTGGTCATCATGCATAGTTGTAGACGATGGGTAGTAGATAATGAGTTGTAGATGTTTAAGACGGCGAGTAGAACATAGGAGTAGACCAGAGTAGTAAGAGAGGGGATTTAAAGTGACACACGTGCAGCGATAAGACATGTGGATGATATTGGTAGACGCAGGAGTGTATGTGCACCTATCATGCACACGGTAGTCATTCGACTTGGGGTGGATAACACAGGGATCGGGTGTATACCAATCCCATGTATAACAGACTCATGCTATACTAGGGTATAGTCGGTGTACTCTTCGAAGTGCACACTCAGCTATGCCAGCCTCTGAGTGCACAGCTATGCCGGCCTTTGAGTGCACAGCTATGCCGGCCTTTGAGTGCACACTCCTTCCTCGTAGTCTCAAATGTGATAACATCGTAGTATAGTCGGGAACATATACTCGTAGTATGTAACTGGTATAGAAATAAGCCAGATTACCCGGCATGAACAAGAATTCATGTGGACCATACCCTACTGGTTGTACCCCACGCCATTTGCAGCCAATCGTCCTGCATTAAATTCTCAATTCCGAAAAGGTGCCATGGTAGAAGAACAAGCGCTCTTGCAAGTGAATGATACACCTGAGGATGTGCCAGTAGAGGATGTGCCAGTAGAGGAGATCCAGAACAAGAACTACAAGATTAGACACCTACTTGCGTTTGTTTTTACAGGCTTTTTTGGGGTGGCATTTGTTGTATTCCTAACATCTTCTCAGCCTTTCTATATAAATCAGGTCTTGAAGATTAACAATCGTAATATTGGTAAGATTATTGGTACTTTAGGAGTAGTGGATGAGATCACGAGTACAATTTCTGCTCCATTATTGGGTTCATTGAATGATAAACTTGACCATTGGGTAATTAAGGGTTCGTCATTACTAGTTTTCAATGGGTTCGTATCAATTTGCATCTCATTTTTATTGTATGGAATAATTCCCTTCAATAGCTGGGTGCAATTGGTGATACCACGTATGCTCTTTGCTATTGGTGTGACAAGCACCATGAGCATGATCCCGGTTCTTTTGAACCAGATAGTTTATTCTGATTTCAAGTTTTCTTCAATTTTGTTCTGGAGGGAACCTCATGCTTCAACTGTTAGCAACAAAGCAAAGAGTGGTAGATACTCGTCATTAATTGGCGTTGCTACTGGATTAGGTGCAATATTTTCGGTCTCTCTTTTCTTGACGTTGCCAGTAAGGTTGCTGACTGATTTAGATATACCAACAAGAGATGGTGTTAGACTAGCATTTGTTCTCATTGGCCTTCTCTCTTTACTTGTTTCCATAGTACTGCTTTTGTTCTTATACAGACCACCACCAACCAGTGAGGACTACGCTGGAGAGAGGTCTCCTCCATACCTCACATTATTAGCACATGGATTTGACCAGTTTAAGGTGAATCCTTCTGTAAGATTAGCATGTGTGGGAGGATTCGTAGCCAGACCTACTTCGGTTATAATAGCTGTTTTTGTTCCATTATTTGTGAACAATTTCTATTATAAATCCGGGTTATGTGATGCTGATGGATCACCAGCAAAAGTCAATTGTTATGATGGGTATACTTTTGCAGCTATTTTAACAGGTGTTGCCCAGACCATGGGCCTTTTGTCAGCTCCATTCTGGGGGATTTTAATTGACAAGTTTGGTAAGACACATACTTTATTGTTATCCTCTCTCTTTGGATTGATAGGGAATGGAACCTTGTGTATTTTGAATGTTTTTGACCCACGTAATGCTACTACATTCATTCTTGTTTCATTTGTTGGTATATCACAGCTTGGAACTATTTTAAGTAGTATGAGTTATATATCAGAGCAGAGTGAAGTTGTTGGATCTATTAGCGGTATATACAATTTATGTGGAGGAATTGGTATCTTGGTGCTAAGTCAATTTGGAGGTCAGTGGAGTGATAAATGGATTCTTGCACCCTTCTTATTGATGAGTGTATTTCACATCATATTAATCGCTACTGCAGTTCACACCAAGTCTAAAATTAGAATCTAAATTTATCAATATATATACTACTTTCTTAAGATGTCTGTAATGGTCTTTCCAGCAGCAACTACTTCTTCATCATAATATCTTCTTCCACTGAGTTGTAAGCCAATTGGTGCACCAACAAATTGCTTAGGATCATATTGAGACAATTCAAACTCTTCTAATGGACTTCTATAGTCAGTGATTGGCGTTTCCCATTTATCCTTCTCGGGGTCTTGGAAAAGTCCCGATTGAAACACTAAAGTTGGTAAATCTAAAATATTCCAAAGCGTACAGTAGGACCAATTATAGATAGACTCAGGCTTTGGTGCAACGTTGCTATAAACAGGGCTAAGGAAAAAATCAATTTTATTCTTGATCAAGAACTGATTGTATTCTTGTCTTAATGAATCTCGAAGTGTGTTAAAATCATAACTATCGGTAATAGAATACTTTTTAGAACCACCTCCAAAATTGAGATACCATTTGGATAACTTAGCTAAAGGTTCACCCGACTTCAGTAAGTATTCTTTACTACGGACATTACCGTCTAAATTGTATAAGTTGTTAATAAGATCGTAAGCTTCCTGAGTCTTAAAAGGTGTAAATTCTACTATCTTGATTCCTGCAGCTTCAAGTTTCGATACAGTTTCTTTTAAGCCTCTTGCAATTGGAGGAGTTGGTCTTACTAATCCGTCATCAGAAATAACTGCGATGGTAAGATCTGAAGCTTTTGGTTGTGATACTTCTCTCCAAGGAATTCTGGAAACGTCAAAGTCCAAATTCCATGGTTCACCATCGTTGATATAATGTTTCATCCATAGTTCTACATCTTCGATAGTTCTTCCCAATGGACCACATACACAAAGAATGGACTCAGCTCCACCAGCAGATGAAACTGCACCTGCTAAAGATATTCTTCTGGAACTTGGTCTTAAACCAGCACATCCAGAAAATGCAGCAGGTGATCTAATAGAACCACCAATATCAGACCCCAAACCGGCAACAGATCCATGGAAACTCACCAATGCACCTTCACCTGACGAAGAGCCTCCTGAGGACAACCCTAAGTTATAGGGGTTTCTTGTCAAGCCAGTGAAATTGTTCTTAGAACATAAGTGCATTAGACACTGTGGTTGGGACGTTCTAATATAAAAGACTCCACCTAAATTCTCTAAGATTTGAGTAGAAACTGCATGCTCTTTACTGATGTTGTCTATCAAAGAAACAAATGAAGCATGACAGATCTTCCCCTTATAATCATAGTGCTCTTTCAATGAAAGTGGTATACCATGTAAAGGGCCAATGGTCTTACCATTCTTCTTGAGATACTCATCTAAGTATTCAGCTCTAGCTAAACCTTCATCAATGAAGAGCTCCATTGCACAATTTGTGAATTGATGTGCAATAGTAGCTCTTTTAGCAAATGCTTTAAACACTTCAACTGCAGTCAATTCCCCAGATGAAATTTTCTTGACCAAATCGGGACTGTTCATGTCGGTGATTTCAAACTCCTTCTCCGTTAACAACTTGTTGTCATATAAGTATTTGACAACATTGAACTGTTTTTCATAGAGAGAATCAAGTGATTCTGGTAACTCAATGGCATATTCTTTTGGAATTGCTTTCTCAAGCTTCTCTCTATATGCTTCGACTTTAGGTAGGTATTCCTTATACTTCTCGGTATTTTCATACCCATCAAGTGGGTCCTTAGTTAAAAACTGCTCAAATGTTACCTTAGACATGTTTGTATTATTACAGCGATGCCCTTCCTATTTATACTTCTGCCGCCGATAACGCTTCGCTTCTTTCTTAAAATGGCATCCCTTATCGATTACCAATATGCAGGATATTGCGATGCTTATTTCTCTATTCAGATAATACCGCTGCAGTCCATGCAGTACACTGCCTTTTCAAATACCGTAGCGCAAATAGAGTGACAGGAGTTAAAGGAAAGTGTGTACAGGGACAGGTTGGTGTCAATTTTTGTTGCAGCCAACTTTTAGGCGAGAATGAGGCACGACCTAAATGCTGGTATGAAAGAATATGGGTACAGCAATGCCCCTACTACTTACCAGAACGCTCTCATATAATGCAAATCTTTTCCTGTGGTATGTTCAAACTCTCCAAAAGCATCAGTGTTCAATGAAAGCAGGACTGCTCCAGGGTTCGTCAAGTGCCTATTGCGATCTGATACAGGCACAAATGAATATACTCACCAAATGTTTATTATGCTCTAATACAAGTTATACAAGTCTACTTTAAGGATATCAGTAATGGTCTTACCAGCAGCAAGGACCTCTTCATCGAAATATCTTCTACCAGAAAGTTGTAATCCAATAGGAGCACCCACAAAGCTTTCAGGCTTGTAGTTAGATAATTCCAACTCTTCCAATGGACTTCTGAACTCAGTGATTGGTGTTTCCCACTTGTCCTTGGTAGGATCCTGGAACAATCCAGTCTGGAAAGCAAGAGTTGGGAAATCCAAGAGGTTGAACAAAGTGGTATAAGACCAGTTATAGACTGCACCCGGTTGTGGAGCAACATTGTTATAAGCAGGACTCAAAATGAAATCAATACCATTGTCAATCAAGAATCTGTTATATTCATGCCTGATGGAATCTCTAGCTACGTTCAATTTACGGTTCTCAGATACCTTAAACTCTCTAGAGCCTTCACCAAAGTTCAAGGCCCATTTGGTCAATTTAGTCAATGGTTCACCAGATTCTGCCAACAATTCTTTTTGCTTATAGTTACCATCACAATTGTACATTTTGTTGACAACTTCGTAAGCTTCCTTTGTTCTAATAGGCTTGAATTCAACAATTTTCACACCTGCAGCTTTCAATTTGTCAACTACTTCTTTCAAACCTCTAGTAATTGGTGGGGTAGTTCTTACTAAACCATCGTCATACATGACAGCAATGGTAAGCTCAGAAGGCTTTGGCTTACTAACTTCTTTCCATGGGATTCTAATACAGTTTTGGTCAACTTCCCATGGCTTACCATCATTGACATAGTGTTTCATCCAAAACTCGATATCCTCAACAGATCTACCCATAGGACCTGCAACAGCCATTACACTCTCTTGACCAGCACCAGAAGATAATCCACCAAATACAGCTACTCTTTTTGATGTTGGTCTCAAACCATGGCATCCGGAGTATGCGGCTGGAGCTCTAATGGATCCACCAATATCAGAGCCGACACCCAAGGCAGAACCGCCAAAAGTAACAATGGAGCCCTCACCAGAAGAAGAGCCACCAGAAGATAAGCTCAAGTTGTGTGGATTCTTTGTATAACCGATGAAATTGTTATCAGAGTCTAAATGCATCATCGTTTGGGGTTGGTTTGTTCTGACGTAGAAGACAGCACCCAAGTTCTCTAAGATCTTGGCGTTAGCACCATGTTCCTTACAAATGTGATCAATTTGAGAAACGTAGGAAGCATGACGAGGTCTACCTTCAAAATCCATCTGCTCCTTTAATGAGATGGGAACCCCGTGTAATGGACCAAATAATTTGCCATTCTTTTTGAAGTAGTGATCTAAGAACTCAGCTCTCTTCAAACCATATTCAGGTAATAATTCTAAAGCACAGTTAGTGAACTGGTGAGCAATAGTACCTCTCTTAGCAAAAGCTTTGAATACTTGAACTGCAGTCCATTCACCTTTACTGATTTTATCAACAATACCAATAGCTGGGGTATCAGTGATGGTGAATTCCTCCTCAGTTAAAAGCTTCTTTTCATATAAGTACTTCAAAGGATTGAATTGTTTATCAGACAAGTTTTCAGTGGAATCAGGTAACTCAGTGGAGTACTCTGGTAAGATAGCATCTTTCAATGCTTGTCTGTATTTCTCAAGCTTAGGTAAATATACTTTGTTGAATTTTTCTGGGTCTTCATAACCTTCAAATGACTCCTTGGTCAAGAATTGTTCGTAACTAACTTTAGCAGACATGGTAATATTAACAATTAATTGCGGATCAATCAGCGTAGATATACTTTTGATAAGTGTCGCATCCACCTACCCAATTAGGAAAGAGAAATAATTGGGTTTATCCCAATTGGGTATGAACCCGCTGAGAGAGTTTGGCATTGATATTAGGAAGGTGTTGAAATAGAGTTGTAGTGTCATTGCGTCATAGGGTATGCGCCTTTAAGCGGCGTCTTTGAGCGGCGCCTTCGAATGGGGGATCATTGAAATGCGTCTTGGGAAAGTTGCAACCATGTACTTACTGTCGCATCTCGCATTAGTTTAAAGGGATATTTTAGACCAACAATGAATAGACGCCATTGACCATTGATGGCACCAATATTTTGAAAGTTATGAAAATTCCTAGAAAGCTGTCAACTAGAGATCGGCAATGATCAGCAGAGTGAATATACATCAACGGAAACCAGAAAATTTTCAATCAACTAGGTAACGAAACACATGTTCTCATTCTACTAAATTAGCTAGAGTGGTTTATCACTCAATCTTCCAAGACAGCAGTCTCAGCTGTCAGCTTCATGTCTTCAAATCTATTTAAAGAAGGTGGAAAAAATGACACAAAATTCCCCCAGCGACATGTTGCACAAAACCCGCTTTGAGAAAACACAATGAAAATTTTTGACTTAGTTAACATCAAGCATTAGTGTTAGACAAGGAAGACGGCTTGAAAGGAGATAGTTCCATCCCATACCAACTGCATTAGCCACTGCAAAGTCTTCCGATAATGATAGAACTATTAATTACCTTAGTTCCTTCGGTAGTGTGGCTTATATATCGATGTATTAGATTGTTTCAAATACCAGTGGATGAAATTGTACTTGATTTAAATATTACAGTACCTCACATTCCTAAGATTTGTATCGATTCCATCACCAAATCATCGGTGTTGATACACTGGGACATTAATGTTGGTCCCGATGAACACCTCTTTTATGTTTTAATGGTGAATGGCAAAGAAGTTGAGACTATAAGCTCTAGAAGCTGCGAGTTCTGTGATTTGTCAGAGGACACTTTATATCAAATTCAAGTAGCTGCTGTTGATTCTGTTAGTCAATATCGCTCTCAATCTAATCCTATTCATATACGGACGTTACTGAATGATCATAAAGAAATTAAAGTCATTGAGCAAGTTCAAGAAACTAAAGCAAAAGAACCATCGTCCGGAGTCAAGCCACCTACAACATTGAATAAAAACATTATAAAAAGCATTGAAGATATAGAGAAGTTGAGTCAATATTTGAACTACTACAATTCTGAATTATGGAAGTTGAATTTTGCCTTCAAGAGATCCAAGCAACTTGGCGACGAGCAACTCAAAAAGCTTCAAGAAGACAACGAAATATTATCCAAGAATTCAGCGGATAAAAGTTCATCTACAAACAAAATCAGTGCTTCATTAAAAGATCATACTAAAAAGAAGGAAGATACTTTACTCCTGAAAGCGAAGACTCAAAGTCAGCTTGTAGAGACTAAGAAGATTTATGATGCTCATGCGAAGAATTTGGCAACATTGAAAGAACAGCTTGAAAGATTAAAACAGAAAAAGGCATTTATAAGTGAAAATGGTGCTAGCCAAATATCGAAAATCCAACAGGACATTTTATCTACACACCAAGAAATAGATCAAGAAAAGCATAATTTACACAATCGAGAGGAACAAGTTAAACAATTGAAATTACAAAGGAAACTCTTGCAGAAACTTCATGATGATATTAAGAAGTTGGGAGAGGAGTTTAATGAATCTGCATTCAATAAGGATTTTTCGTTAAACGAAAAAGGGGTTCAAATTATTAGAGCTATTTTAGAACTTAGGCCAAATTGGGAAAATGAGTTAAGCAGCAAGGTGAAGTTACTTCACGAATTCTGTGATGTGTGGAAACAACAATGTAGAGATGCTATCAAGGTTTACACAGCCATACACAATGACCTCGAATCAAAGAGATTATCTACTGAACCAAAATACTCTGCAAGCTGGATGACTGATACCAATGCTGCTCAGAAATTTGGATGCAGCAACTTTGTCAACTCTAAGCCTAAAAGGGGAAGAAGTAAATCTGTGAATAACAATAAGAACTTGGCCATGGCAAATGTATCATCATCATCGTCATCATCAAATTCACCTGGTCCTATGGCCAATATTTCTAGTCCTGGTCCTGGATTGGGAAATACTTTCAATCATTATAGTGACATTTATCCGAATGATGACCGCATATCAAGTCCTTCACTGCATATACTTGACTCGCCACCTATCCACCCTTCATTGACCGTTAACGATGCTATCGCCACCTCGCCTACAGTTGTTAATTCCAGCCTCATGCAGCCAAGTTTGAGTGTTCCAAGTTGGTCCAATGGCTTAAACCGAATGAATTCTCCGAATTTACAAGGTCCTTTGCTGATCCAACAGCCCTTGGCCCAACCACCCTTGGCTCAACCACCCTTGGCCCAACCACAGAGTCAACCACAGGATGATCTACTCCAGAGATTGAATCTGCAAAACTTGAGTAGTTCAAGCTTAAACAGTGCGAGGTATAATATTTGGAATGGATCCAATTCCAATGGTTTGAATACCAATTTGAGTCATGGAAGATCAATATCGGGTGGAAATATCTGGCAAGCTAATCCAATTGGCAACCCCACAGATATAAGCTTTTTGGACCCGATGCCGACGTCTTCCCCTCTGTACTTTACACCTTTAGGCATGAATAACGTGTTAGGCCTGGTTGCAAATTCCCCACCAAATTCTCTTAATGGTGCCTCATTTTTGGGCATGAATTATTCCAACTCTCAATTCATGAATTACTTGAGTCCAGAGGATGAACGCAGGAATCACAATAACTCATCTAATCATTAGTATAATACACAACTTATTTATAGAGTAAGCACTTCCATTTTGGGTAAGTCTGCGACCATTTGCCGTCGCCAGCCGAAAAAAAAACGCAAAAAACGCAAAAAAAGAAAGTAGGGTGAGTCAGGATGAAGGTGGCATAAATTGTCTTTCAGTAGTTATTTTCCACAATGACAGTGTTTGAAGATGAGAATTATGCAACTCACAATGAGTTCAGAAGTGATACTTTCACGGTTCCCACAAAGTCAATGATTCAACAATCTCTTTTAACAACTTATGGAGACTCGGTCTACAAAGAAGACGAAACTACATTGGATTTAGAACACTTGGTATGCAAGATAACTGGTAAAGAAGCTAGTTTATTCTGTGTAAGTGGAACAATGTCGAATCAGGTGGGATTACGGGCAAATTTGTATCAACCTCCGTATTCTATATTATGTGACTATAGAGCACATGTATTTTTGCATGAAGCTGGAGGATTAGCCACTCTTTCCCAGGCTATGGTACATCCTGTCACTCCTTCAAATGGAAATTATCTTACTTTAGAGGATATTCTACGTAATTTCACCCCAGATGTAGAAGACATCCATGCTGCACCAACTAAAGTCATCTCATTAGAAAATACCTTGCATGGAATTATTATGCCTATTGCAGAAATTAAGAAAATTAGTCAATTTGCCAAGGAAAATGGAATTAGATTACATTTGGATGGTGCCCGATTATGGAATGCTAGTGTAGAAACTGGGATTTCCATAAAGGAGTATTGTTCATATTTTGACTCAGTGTCACTTTGCTTATCTAAATCATTAGGAGCTCCCATTGGATCAATGTTGGTAGGAGAGAAGAAATTCATTGAAAAGGCAAATCACTTTAAAAAACAAGCTGGTGGCGGAATAAGACAAGCTGGAATAGTTGCTTCCATGGCTATAACCGCAATTGAAGAGAATTTCAGTAAACTCAAAAAATCTCATGCATTTGCACAAGAAGTTGGCGAATTTTGCCACAACCACAATATCAAACTTGAATGCCCAGTAGATACAAACTTTATTTTCCTTGATATCATCGGAAATAAAATGAATGAAGACTACCTAATAAAATTAGGTGCAGAAAATAACATACGACTTATGGGAAAGCGAATCGCATTTCATTTTCAGAATAGTCCTGAAAGCGTTGAAAGACTTAAAACCACAATTTTACAATGTTATGAATTTGCCCTTACCCATCCACATCAACCATCTCTAGAATCCAATAAAAAGTTATATAATTATTCGGCAGTACATAAATAATATATGCATTACCCTTTCTCAGCCGTGGAAAAACTCACGGTTATTGTTGCGTGAGCTGCATATAACATGACCGGAGTTTATCCGGATCTCACCACTTAAAGGCTGATATATGGACTGATGGAAAAACGGAACAAGAAATGTATAAATAAAGCCTGATTTCTTGTTTAACGCATTACTCGTTTAACGCATTACTTGTTGAACACAATTCATGTCACACTCACATCAATCAAGTTCACTGGACCTCAATCAGTTTGATGGTCCTATGGGATACAGTGCAGACAATACTGATGCACAATCTGAATTGTCTTTAGCTACTGCTCCCACCAATAATATTAATAATACTTTGACCAAGACGGTAACAGAAAGTTATAAGTCTTTACATGAAAGGGGTATTGAATCTGAAATACCTCAACCCGATTTAGTAAATCCCCCAGTTCATAACCCTATTTTCCCTGAAGAATATCGTTTGGAGACTACTACTGGTTTAGTTAAGGTACAAACCTTACAGTCTTTAGGTAGAACCAAAACCAGGATTCATTCTGATGAAGAAAAAGAAGAGCCTGAAGAAGAAGAAGAAGAAACCACATTGGACCCTGAAATTGAGTTTGTTACATTTACCGAAAATGATCCAGAGAATCCTCTCAATTGGAATCTAAAGTTGAGATACTTTTATACATTTATTTACTCCCTTTTGGTCATTCAGGCAGCATATGGATCATCTAGTTTAGCAGGTGGGCTTCCAGTGATCAGTGCTAAATTCAATGTCTCTGATGAGGTTTCAACTTTATCAGTTTCTTTAATGGTCATCGGATTTTCCGTTGGTCCATTACTTTGGGCTCCATTATCCGAACAGATTGGAAGAAGACCAGTATACTTTGTTTCCTTCTTTCTTTATGTCATCTTCAATATTCCAGTGGCACTTGCTCCAAACATTGGCACTGTCTTAGTTTGCAGATTCTTACAAGGCTGTTTCAGTTCTTCCGCCTTAACCATCGTAGGAGCTTCTATATGTGATATTCATGATGAGACAAGAGGGTTAGCCATTGCGTTCTTTAGTTTCTGCCCTTATTCTGGTCCAGTTTTCGGTGGAATAGTTAATGGTTTTATCAGTGTACTGTCTGGCAGATATGATTTAATGTCTTGGGTCAATATGGCTTTTGCTGGTGTAATGTGGATAGCTGTCAGTTTAATTCCAGAGACTTATGCACCGGTGATTTTGAAGAAAAGAGCTAAGAGGTTAAGAAAGGAAACAGGGAATAATAAAATCATGACTGAACAGGAAGCCAGTCCTATGAACTTCAACGAATTGTTAAATAACGTCTTTTACCGTCCATTGAAATTTGTCTACCAAGAACCAGTCTTGTTGTTACTTTGTGGATTCATTGCTTTGATCTACGCCTTATTATATGCTTTCTTCTTTGCATATCCTGAAATATTTGGTAAATTGTATGGATATAAGCTTAACATTGTGGGATTGATGTACATACCTATTTTGATAGGGGCACTTTTGGCGTTGTTCACCACACCCATTCTAGAAAAGAAATACAATGCTTTAATCAGAAGAAGAAAACCAGAACCCGAAGATAGATTAATTGGAGGAATGATAGGTGCACCTTTCCCAGCCATTGCATTATTTATTTTGGGTGCTACTTCCTATAAGCATATAATTTGGGTGGGACCTGCTTCATCAGGTATTGCATTCGGGTATGGTATGGTCTTGCTTTACTATTCTTTGAATAACTATATCTTGGATACCTACCATAAATATGCCGCCAGTGCTTTGGGTACAAAAGTGTTCATAAGGTCCTCTGGCGGTGCTGCTTTCCCCTTGTTCATCACATACATGTACCAAAGATTGGGGTTACAGTGGGCCAGTTGGTTACTTGCATTTATCTCACTTGCCATGATGGTCATTCCTTTTGCATTCTACAAATATGGTAGGGGATTAAGAGAAAAATGGTGCAAGGAGGACTACTCTGCAAACTTGCAAATGGTAGTAGATTAAGAGATATGGTGTAAAGAAGACTACGGTGCAAGCGGTAGTTGATTAGTATTTATAGATTAATTCACGTACTTATTCTGGGCAGTCAAATTGAGCTTATCGCCGTATATTTCTTGAGTAGATTAGATATCATCAGCAGTTGATTGCAGATCATCACTTCCGGTCTCCTGATATGCCCGTATTTTGCATTTGCCGTTTAACCGTATAATATATACATCCTGTATATAAGTCCAGTTCGGATAAGTTCGATATCCACACAGATTTAAGTTAAACTGTGGTAGATGTCCGATTGGGTGAATTCGGATATATCGGCGACATCTGGATGATGCTTGGTGTCCTTGAGCAAGTCAGTAACCTTGCTCAAATCTACACCGGTAATTTCAGCCATGAATTTACCGATTTCAATGTTTTCGTGATTACCTGCCAAACCATGAGTAGGATGAAACAATTTATTTCTGATGTTTCCGAAAGGAGAAGCATATCCGTAGATGTTAACATCAACAGCTGTATGTCCATGAGTGGACCATCCGATTTGGGCTCTGGTGGATACCATTATATTTAATGCGTCCTGTAATGCACTAGGATTAGAGACTGCGTTCTTGACAGCTTCTAATTCGTCTGAGCTGAAGTCTGTGATACCTAAATCTTTGTTAATGATTTCCTTAACAAGGTAATCGTCTAACTTGATGTCTTTTTCTGTCAGCTTGAAATGCAAGATTTTCTTGACCAAATATTCTCCAGAGTGTGTACTGTTCAATAACACTTGTGGATACCATAAGTAATCAGGGTATCCAGAGGTGATCTGTCGACCTACAGTAATACCACCTGTTTCATGGTCAGAGGTTGAAATAACTACGGTCTCGACATCTGATTCATCAATGAATTTTTTAATCTCTTTGAATGCATCATCATATGCCAACACTTCTCTAGGGTGAGATGCTGGACAGTTCAGATGGGAAGTGTGGTCAATTCTCGAAGATTCTACTAATAAAAAGAACCCTTTATCTTTATCTTTTGTAGCTTTCGATAAGGCGGTCAATGATACTTTGACTTGTTCAGCCAAAGAAGGGTACTCTTTTGGATTCCTATCGAGATCAAATGGGATATCAGTAGTAGCCAATAATGCCAACAAAGGCAATGTGACATTATTTCCACCATCTAATTCATCAAATTGTTGTCTATCACCAACATAGCTCCAGATTTGCTTGTCCTCAGTGTACTCCTTGATCAAGTCTCTTGAATCTGCTCTACATCCTCCTGGAACAGTACTAGGCAAGAAATGACATCTACCTCCGCCCATGTAAAGGTCAACTACTCTTCCTAAAGGATATTCACCCAACTGCTGTTCTGCAATCAAGTCTTCCTGGAATCTGTAATCTACATGGGATGAAAAGGCCGCAGGAGTTGCATCAGTTCCTCTAGTAGTGAAAGTCAATCCAGTTGTATAACCTTGTAATTTTAAAGCTTCTAAGATAGTACCACATGGATTCTTGCTGGGATCCACACCTATAGCCCCATTATAAGATTTGATACCACAAGAAAACGCAGTAGCACCAGCTGCACTATCTGTGATTAATGAAGAACTCGAACGGGTCCTACTAGAACCTATGAGATGCTTATCTAATTCTAATACATCATCAATAGGTAATTTATCTCTGAATTGTTTGAAGCCTCTAGTCAATGCAAGTGAAGCAGGTCCCATACCATCAGTTACAACAAAGATAATGTTCTTCTTACTGTTAGGATCCACTTTAACTGACTCTTCCGGTGCCGAGTGCTGGCTAGCATAGAGAGCATAAATAGCTAAAATAACGATCAAAAATGTCTTGAAATGTCCAGTGAAAAAGCCAAACTTGGCCTTCTTACTATTGTAGTGACTAGGAGACTCTCCCCCAAGGAGTGGTTGGGTATCTACCATCGTATTAACGAATGTTAAGGGTTCTGTACTCATTTTATCTCAGTTGGGCGACCTTAAAATGAATCGGTAAATACACGTCTTTATCTTATCAGAGACTTATCGGTAGTATATAATGGCTATCTAAAAGTGGTATATAGTGGTCTTATTGACTCTAAAAGTGGCCTATAGTAGACTTTTGTTGCTATATATTGACTCTAAAGTTTCTGGGTACTGCAAGTTCAAAAGTTGTCTATAACGGTTCCTATAGACTGGGATTTTTGGAGAAGGAACTTTGCAATAGATATATCCATGATTGATATTCCCACAAGTTTCAGGACCACAATGTTGGATTTTGATTTGATTTTGGGTTGAATTTCTGCAGTACAAAACTCTGCTATATCAACAAGGTCATCGATTTTCTTTGCAGCACCTATTAATTCTCCTGACTCTATTAAACAATCTTCCTTAGAATCTACGATTATTTTGGTTCCATCCAGAAATTCTTGTTGAATACACTGCTGTTCTAACTCCAGCATATGTGGTTTATATGATCCAATAAGGTTGACATACTTTAAATCTTCTCCAATGAGATAATCTCTCTTTATCAAAGGTTCTGTACTTGGTAAGCATCCAAATATAATTGTACTGTTCTTCATAATTCCAGCTTCCGAGAGCTCATGTACTTTGAATTCAGTATTTGGAAAAAACTCTAGAAGATCATCTTTTAATTTTTGGCCATTTCTGATATTCCGATTGATAATGTTAACTCTTTTGATACTTTCGTACAAGATTAATGCCAACTTCACATGCCAAAATGCTTGTAAACCCGACCCAATAACAGTTATCTCTTGAATTGGACTATTAATAATCTTAGTTAAAGGCAAAGAACTAGCTAATGCAGTTCTAAAAGCAGTTAAATGTCTTGCATTTAAAACTCCAATTAATGAACCATCATTTTCATCAATGACCGCCACGCTTCCAATAAATCCCAACCCCTTTTTAGTGTTCGTAGGACCTCCTGTCAAGAGTTTGATCCCCACCTCTTTATCACCGATACAGGGCATGAACAAGTGGGTGGAATCGCATCCTTCAGTATTGGATGGTTGAACCACCCTCGGAGGTACGATGGTAGGGTTTGCGCTTAGTGTGAGTAGTGACCGAAGTAGGTGTGGTTGCCAGTCTCCCACAAGGTCGTCTTTGGTAATTTGGTTAAGAATCTTCAAGACATCCTTGTCCGATAAGACCTTCATTTCGCAGATTTGAAGAGCTTCGAACGGAGTGAGAAGCGATGTAGAGAGTAGCGGTGGTGCCGAGCATTGATAGGCTACACAGAGTGGTAGAGATGACGATAGAACATCCTCTAAATTTTCCTACAATTTTTTCAATTTAGCACAATTGTGTATTACCTGATTCTGCAATGTAACAATGTAATTAAATACATTTGTCTGTTTTCATGTCAGAAGTCATCGCTCTTTATCGCTTTTCATCAATATTTATCATCAATATTTATTGGTCACTATTCATTTCTATCTGTCGTTACTATTCATCACTTGTCACTATTCATTTCTATTCGTCACTCGTCACTACGCTTGAAGCCACTCTTTCAGTCGCTTCTCGCTCCGCTCGAAGCTAGGTAGTTCCAAAATTTATCATACCAGAAATCTTCGGTGTCGAACTTGGTTACGTCTCTCTTAATCTTCTCTAACTTGGTCTTGAACTCACTAATATCCTCTATAGCGAGATTTGGTTCTAATTTAGTAGATATTAACTTCTCTAAAGACTCAATAACCATATAGTAAGTAGCTCTAGACTCTATTGTCAAATCAGTTAGATCAGTAAAACTATGAAAGCTGAATTTGATACTTATCTTTTTCAATAACGAGAGTATCTCAGAATAATTGGTGTGTTTGATCTGAGTATCGATAAGATCATGAATTGACTCATGACTACAAATCTGAAATAGAAATTTTTGAATATCATTCATATCTCTATGTAAATTCAAAGCGAGATCTGAAACATACTTCGAATTCACAGTTGAAGATTCCCAAATAGCAAATGTATGGTAAATATCCTGAAGGGTATATAAATATTTTGATTCATCATCTTTAAGATACTCAAAATAAAATTGCCATATAGTTCGTTCATAATATCGAGAAATGTCCTTATTCTTGATAGCCAGAAAGTAAATGGGATCAAAGTTTTCATTCAAATTCCTTATAATATTCAATGGTTTATGTAAGCTATAATATTTCTTCAATAGGATAACTTTAATTTTTACGTAATCAATATTTTCCCATACTAAATTAGCATTCTCAGGACTATTAATATCGAATGGTAAAGAATGAAGACTAACTAAATTCTTATTGCGAAGTATAGAAGTTAATCTATCACATGTAAGTTCTTGTTGAAAGTAAAGAAATTTGGTTATTTCTATCAATTTACTCTGATCAGTAATCTTATTAACTATTTGTCTAAACTCCTTATCAGTAGCGGTTAGTAATTTATCATTGAAATGTAAGGATTCCTTAGGAGAAACGGCAACAATATCTAAAATATCGACCAATGTGTTGAACTGACTGGTTGTTTTAGACTTGGGGAATTTATATGTGCTCTTTTGGTATCTTTCTTGTGGTGGCCCATAAGCTACTGATGATAAGATAGACGGTTTATATTGGGAACTTTTCTTGTAATTCTCCTTGGGGGAAAATAGTTTCAAAGCTTCTTCTATGTTTTCCCCTTTACTCTTCTTTGAAAGGGATCTGTATAGCTCTGGTATGAGCCGTTTGAGTGGTTTCATACCTGAGCTAGTGATTGTGCTGTGACAAGCGATGTAGTAGGGAGAGTGAGAGTGAGCGAGTGTGTAGTAGGGAGAGTGAGCAGAGTGAGAACCGTAGACAAGAGACTATAATAACGGGAGGTGTAATAGGCAAGAGGAATAGCAGAAAACCTGTAGTATATAGAAGTGATGAGTGTATAATAAAGTAGAGTAGAGAAGACAAGAGAAGCCCTTGAAGAGAACTGATCGGAGGAGCAGAGAGTCTGATGTAATTGTCCTGTATATAGTCTCTATCTAAAATAGAGAGAAAGTAGAACAGGAATATGAAGTGGGATGAGAGAGGGTACAGACTGGCGCTGGTTGGTAGTATTAGGAGTTTTGTTACTGTCGTTGATGACCTTAGGAAAAGGAATTGCATGCAGGCCTGAGTACAGCACTCTGGCCCAACCAAAGGTCAAGCCAAAGGAAGAAGTGTAATAGAGCAGAATTGGTAGTTATAGCTGAGGCTAGGAGGGGTTAAAGAGAATTGTAGAGATTGTAGAGAATTGTAGAGAAGATGGAGAATAACTTCTATTAATGGGCATTGATATCAAACCGCCATTACTGCCGTGACCACCGGTACACCGTGGTGAAGTACCGCCAGATCTCTGCCGACTTCTCGAAGTTCTCCGGCAACATCAAATAGTGGAACTTGAGTACATGATTATGGTTGAGGCTTATCATGTCTCCTTTTAAAAATATAGAAATGATGGAAGTCCGGAAGTTCTTCTGTCTCCTGAATAAACTATAGAAATTCTTGAATATCTCCGAATACGTAAGGGACTTGTTTGATACTTCAAGCCACTTATCTGTGAATTCAAATTTGATCCCACCTTGGAGTCGACTGGAGTTCTTTAGTTTGAGAAGAACAACGAAAAGCGGCACGAAGTTCACTATGATGAGGAGGTTTTCAAAGAAGTTCAATAACAAAATGCTAGATAGTCGAATAGTGAAGAATGTCAAGTAAAATGCAAATGTGGTGGGCATTAAAAGCACCAAAATCATAAATAATAATGTACCAAGTAATAATTGGTCTATTTGAAAAAACATTCCTGGTTGTGAATAATTGTCTATATTATCCACTCTGTTTC
Source organism: Yamadazyma scolyti (assembly GCA_003707025.2). NCBI lineage: Eukaryota > Fungi > Ascomycota > Pichiomycetes > Serinales > Debaryomycetaceae > Yamadazyma > Yamadazyma scolyti. Next base: position 360,201 of record PPMW02000006.1, on the reverse strand, counting down.
TTAATACATTATACTTTTTACCTCTAAATAGTTGAAATAATGACTTGATTGTTTCAGTCTGCTTTTGGTATATTTTAGAAGATGTGTGATAAAACCAGAAGATATGAACTGTGATGGTATTTATCGAGTCAATAATAAAGCCAAATAAAAATGATACACCTAAATGACACAACAACCATACCGTAGTAAATAGGAGTTGTTGTTTGCCTTCAAACACCTTAATCATAAGTCCTCTCCATGAATTCAAACTCCAAAGAAATAAATCACCAAGGAAGCTCCCTAACTCATTGTTCAACTTGAAACCAGCTGGATGATGGAAAGAGATCCATATCACAAGACGCTCTAATTCACTCAATAAAAGCCTTTCAAATATCACTTTGTGAATTGCATAGGATAGTTCTTCTTGATATTGATTTATGATACTCCATGTAGTCATCCCTAGTAAAACATCATTGACTATCATCCAGATGGAGTTGTAAAGATTAATGTAATTGGAATTATTGATATTTAAGTTGGAGTTAAATAACGGTAATCCCAACTCTTTAAGTAATACAGAGTTATCTCTATACAAAATGCTTTTATCATAATAACATAAGAATTGAACTGGGAAATATGTGATTTGTTTGAGTCTTAAGTCAAGTTGTCTAAATACCTGGCTTATCATTACTAGACTTACCCCAAAAATCCTATAGTTGATGACTCTTATAATACCTAAGGTGAAATACTGAATTGAAAGAATAATATAGGAAAAGATTGTAAAGACTTTAGACTGTACCCACCTTACAAAGGAAGGAACTTTAACAGACAGATTTCTCTTTAGTATACCAAGTTCTTGTAGAGTTCTGTGGAGCTGATTTCTGACCTTAAGAACAGAATTTATACTGTCCAAAACATTTTGGTCCGATATTGTGGATACAAAAGTCTCTGAATTGTATCCTTTACTAAAGAAATCATTACTAGTATGATTGGTCTCTTCCCCCATAGATTGAAGAAGGATTGGGTATATCGAGAAATATTCAAGATTCTTATAATTGGGAGGTCTAAACACTATGAGTGTAAACTCATCATCATTATTGTTCTGTATATCCCCTTGTTCACCAATTTGAAAGTATCCTATATTTGGTTCTGTAGATCCCACTATTTCAAGATTCTTTATTCGAGAAGCTACATCCAACGATTTTGCCAGCCAGGGGACGAAGTCAACACATATTATGGCATTGTTGTACTTGAATCCAAAGAGCACTAGTCGGAACTCGCCAGTTCTTCTGACCAAATCTTTTGGGAGATATATATGGTACTTCATCACTTGCGTTTACTCTGAACTCTGCTTCTCTCTTCTCTGCTAATGTACACTGAAGCTATCACGTCTCAAATACTGGGAGCTATTGTTGAGGTTCTGATAAAACTGTTTACGGTTCAAAAGCGGTGACACCTTATCTGAATCAATACTGTCTGCGTCTGAATCAGTAGATGAATGCTCTATCTTCTCGGTGTCTATAAATGGGTATCGACTGAAAACAACCTGATATACTAAGAAATAACTCGCAGAAAACACCAAACCTGTACCTAAGATGTATGAGACAAGTCGAACGAATACTTGGTGGACAACCTCTTCTCTTGTATGGACGGGAATTGGCGACTCGTTAGAACACTCGCTATAAAACAAGTTCATATACTACTCGCGCTACTACATTTTTCACTATTAGTCACAATAAATATAAATATCTCTAAAATTAGCTGTTTGAAAAACTACTGTTTCTATGTAAAGAATGTAAAGCAGCTTTTGCCTTAGGATTATCATTATCAAATACAGGGCTCTGTAAAGGACCTGCTTCAGAGTCAGTACTGTTGATAGAACCACTTCTAGAATGAACAAAAGAATTAGATCTAGTAATTAGTTGGTGGTCGGATCTAGCATGAAGACCAATTAAATGTTTGGAAGTAACCAAACCCAATACCATCAATAACAACATACCACTAATAAATCGGAAAAGGAATCCTGGATTATCCCATTTAGTAATAGTAATATTGTACACTTTAAGTGCCACTACAGGTAAAGTCAATGTAAATAAATTCTTTACTAATGAAATTGCAGCAAACAATTCTCCAGTTTTTGAATCTGGGTAATATTTAACAATGGCAGAATTCAATGCCGGACTAGCTAAAGCAGTCATACTATTGATCGCAAGTGCAATAAAAACTGCACCCGAGTTTTTTAGCATTGGTAAGATAAACATCGTCATCGTATCCACCGTCAAAGCAATACAAATACTCGAAAAGTCAAGCATATCCAATTGATTCTTTAGTACCTTAAATTTAAATGTTTTGTGGTAAACGTAATGATTTAAAAATGGGGCAAGTACTATAAGAACTAACGCTTTACTACCACATGCGATAGCTAAGAGGTATCCAATGGAACTTGCACCCCAATCTAATACAAGGATACCATATAACATAAGTATCTCACTTAAACCTGCAGTTATACTAGTAAGTAATGCATCAATGAGTACCATAAGAAGTACTGCAATTCTTTCTCTACCAAATTGAGCATCACTGTATGTAATAGGCTTAAATTCCAATGGTATCCATAATAACTTTAAAGGAGCAAAAAAGTTCAAGTGCTTAACAATGCTAGTGATTTGATCTTTGGCAGTTGTATTTGGATTTTGCAAAAGTGCCAAGTTCCGTTCTGAGTTCTTTCTGGATACCGATAATGATCTGGATTTTCTTCTAGCCTTCTCCGACCTCGATTCGGGAAGAATAAAGGCTACGAAAACGAGTAATATTACAAAGATCATAAGTTCAAACCTCAAAGGATCGAATTCGTACTCTTCGATGGCCGAGAAAGTACTCTTAGTGGGGAATCCTGACACAGATGGGGCATCGGAAACAGAAGCCGGCACAACATGTCTGATTTTTTCCGAGAACTTGAGGATAAGGTTACCCAAAATAGGAGCAATAGATATGCCTGTATAAAAGAATGCGATAGCTACACCTAAGTAGTAACTTCTTTCATGTACGTCGGCAATGTCTGACACGTAGCAGTTAAGCATACTCATGAAAGTCATGACTCCACCGGTCAAACACGCAAACGCATCCAGGAAAACAACCCATCCAAAGAGTAAATAATTGTAATGGCTCAATAAGTAGAATTTTAAGGATTTCCCTAAGAAACTGAATATCACCAACATAAGAATAAACTTTTTACGACCATACTGATCAGACAATACCCCGACCTTGGTCATAGCAAGAAGTGACACAACACCCATGGAGAACACCGTAGCACCTTTCAAGTTAGAAACAATCACTTCACTGCTAGCAGGATCGCAATAATCTAGATTGCCATCTTTAATGATGGAATTACAAGCTAATTTGAAAACAATAATCTGTCGAGAAGATTCTCCAGCAATATTGGCAATCGAGAATAATAGCACAGTCAACCCAATCATGAAAAGGGATGGTCTTTTCAACCAGTGAATTGATTTATTGAGATGCCTTTGTTCTCGCAACCATAAAGCATCCTCATCTAATTCCTCCTCATCAAATGAACCGTCCAAAGCATCGTAAACGTCATTGACAGCATGTTCAAGATTCGCATCAGTATTGGTATTAACGTTCCTAAACTTCACAAAAGACCGACGTCTCTCCACTAGTGGTGTTTCTTCCAGAGCCATTGTCATTGATTAGTGCCGCACGAAAAGAGCAATTTCTGATAATGATTATCCGCAGTGTTTACTGAACTCCCGAAAAAGAAGATCATTAAGCCTGCGGAAGTTCTAAAATTGTACTAGTGCACGCCAGCCCTATTGTCAAGTTGTGAACCCAAGGTGAGTTCGTGTAAATAGACTTATTGTTCTGTAGAGTTATGTACGAGGCTAATAATACACGAATTACAGATTATTACAATGACCCTTTAGTGATAACAAGTATACTGTACCTTAGACATTGTACCTTGGAGATTGTATCTTGGAGATTGTACCTTGAAAATTGAAACTCAATATTGGCATTGTCTGGAATCGATATAATCTCTAGGCTGACGTGGCAGTAGTACAAAATATTGAGTGTTTTCTATGTGCTTAAACTGCACTTCACACCATGTGTGTGATAAGCATACGAAGTGGGGACCTACACGAATATGGTTGGCTATGCAATATAAAACTAGTACAACTGTAGCCGTCTCGTCAACTTTATCTACTGCAGATGGACACTCTGAAATGCACAGCGATAAAAGAAATGCACGTAAGGTTATGCAGCTCCAGGCCGAGCCTGCCGCTTCCACTTATCTTGTAATAAGGGATGGCTATTACCCCTAGTAGTTTACCAAGCGCAGTGGTAAAGTTTACACTCATAATTACCACTCATAACAACGCCACATAGCCATTTTTTGCTATTCATGGCGGTAAATTTGTTATCATTTATCTCATTATTTAAACTTAAACCTGCATGAAGGTGCATAAAAAATATTGTCCTTCGTCCTAATCAGGAAAGCCAACATACCAGGGTCTTGCCTTCCCCAGCTAATCTAGAGCTAATCCCGAAAATATAAAAAGCGTCCCTTTCCCAGCGGTAGTTTGATTTATGCTAGCAAACAAAAAAACCCATCACAGGAGAACTCATTCTGTTGATCATACTAGACGGGTGTCTTCAAGTGACGAGAGCAACTTCAGCTTGACCTTAAGCCATAACACAGTCACACCACCCGAATCCCCCAGATCCATGCACAAACCAAGTCATCAAATCGATTTGGATACCATCAATCAGCATTACTCTAGCTATCAGAGAAAGTTGTCTGATTCCTCTATACCCGGATCACACACCAATCCACGCATTCCAGAGTTCCCGGAGAACGTTCTGGAGAATGTTCTAGAGGAAGTAGACACGCCCCAGCACTCGCCCAAATGGCAAAGTCCGGCAGATTGGCAGTACGATAATAAAACTTCCCGGCCCCCCACTCCCATTGATTTGCCACAGAGTAGTACAAATTTAATCGACAAATACGATAAAAAAAATCAGACAATATGGGGGCGTACTTTGGGAATGTTCAAGTATAAACGGTAATGTATAGTAGACACAATAGGACTTGAACGCAGGACAATGAAAGTGGTTTTAATAATTAATGTACGATTCAACAGATATTTCGGCCCGTTAGGCGTGTACCCTAGCGTGTACCCTAATTATGTAATTATACATCTACCTTAACTATTATTTTTCAGGTATATTTACGTTTTCTACTTATTTAGATAATCTATTGAATTTGTGATTTCAAGTTCTTTAACTGGGCAAGTACTGCTGACTTAGCAGTACCACCAGTAGCAGTTCTTCTCTCTACTGACACTTCGAAGTCAAACACATCCTTGACATCTTTGTCGAAACGCTCGTCAATATCTTTAAATTGTTCCAAAGTGAGCTGATCGATTCCGGATAATTTGGATTCCTCGGCTACTCTGACGCACTCGCCAGAGATGTGGTGGGTCTCTCTAAAAGGTACACCCTTTCTAACAAGATAGTCTGCCAAGTCAGTTGCCAACATGTCCATTGTTAAAGCTCCTTCCATTCTTTCCTTATTGATTTTCAAGGTCGAAATAACACCAGTGGCTATTAAAATAGAGTGCTCCACAGTAGTCAATGCATCAAATAAAGGTTCCTTATCCTCTTGCATATCTTTATTATAAGTGGAAGGGATGGATTTGGTAGACATAAGGAATCCTGAAAGGGAACCAAAAACTCTACCAGATTTACCTCTCAATAATTCCAACGAATCTGGATTCTTTTTTTGAGGCATCAAAGATGAACCAGTAGAGTAAGCGTCGGATAATTTGATGAAGCCAAACTCGGCAGTGGAGTAGATGATTAAATCTTCCGAGAATCTTGAGATATGGTTCATGAACAAAGTCGACCAGAATAAAGTTTCAATTACAAAATCACGGTCACTGACAGCAGTTAAAGAATTTCCGATAACAGAGTCAAATCCTAAACCTTTAGCCAAATATTCTCTATCGATTCCGTAAGGATGACCAGCTAAGGCTCCAGCACCCAAAGGAGATTGATTTACTCTAGCCAAAATTTGTTGAAGTCTCTTGTAGTCTTCAGTGAAATAGGTGGCATAACAAGATAACCAATGAGCCCATCTGATTGGCTGGGCTCGTTGCAAATGGGTGTAACCAGGCATTAACACATCAATCTCTTCAGCAGCTCTATTGAGAATTGTAGTGATGAAGTTACTCAAGAATTCAGAAAGTTTAGTCAAGTTTTCACGAACATATATTCTCATATCAGTGGCAACCTGGTCGTTTCTGGATCTACCAGTATGAACCTTACCAGCAATATGTTTACCAATTATTTCACCCAATCTTCTTTCATTCGCAGTGTGAATATCTTCATCTCCAGGTTTCTCAACAAACTTATCATCTTTCCACTCCTGCTTGATCTCTTCAAGACCTTTGTGGATAGCACTCAATTCTTCGCTAGTTATTAACCCAAGCTTATTTAATCCTTCAGTATATATTTTTGTACCATCAAGATCAGCTTCGTACATCTTTTGATCATATGGTAATGATGTATTGTATAAATCCATCAATGGGTCAGAAGCTCCCGTGAATCTGCCTCCCCATAATCTGTTTTCCGTAGGTTTAGACATAGTGCTATAAGAATAAAAGATTCACCACCGCGCTTAGAAAATTTTTCATTCCCTTTTTGGCTGAGTCATATCTTGTATACAGGAGACGATACCGTGATATCGGCACTGAAGATTACGATACAATATATATTAACTAAGGCTTACATCTGCCGGTAAATCTAGGATACAAAGAGCAATCTCTGACGGTGAATCTGTCACACAACCAAGCCAATATTCTTTCTGTTCCTAAACCATAACCACCATGAGGGCAGGTACCATACTTTCTCAAATCTGTGAAAAAGTAATAAGAGTCCTTATCGAGCTTTTCTTTCTCCAAAGCAGCCATTAAATCATCGTAGTCAGACATCCTCATGGATCCACCAGTAATTTCTCCTACATTTGGCATCAAGACATCAACAGATTCAGTGACTCTTGGATCATCTTTACATCTCTGCATGTAGAACGACTTTATTTCAGCTGGGAATCGAGTTAATAAGATAGGTACACCAATAATGTCAGTCATCTTACGCTCAGCAGCTTCTGCGATATCATCACCAAACTTGAATTTCTCTCCCTCTTCGTTTGGAATTCCGTGTGCGTTCAACCAATCCAAAGCTTCAATGTACTCCATTCTTTTGAAAGGCTCTGTTGGGGCGACGAAGTTAGGATTCAATTGTTTAATCAAAGGTCCAGCTACTGGATCTTCAAGAACATATTTGACAGATTTGGTCAAAAGGCGTTCCAAGTGAGATAATAAGTCTTCAAAATCTATGAATGCCAATTCAGATTCAACGTGGGTGTATTCTGACAAATGTCTTCTTGTATGCGATTTCTCGGCTCTGAAAGACTCTTGAACACAATAAACATCACCTAAAGCAGCTAAACATGTTTCCAAGTATAACTGAGAAGATTGGGTCAAATAGGCCTCTTCACCATAATAATCCATCTTGAACAAAGTTGATCCACCTTCGACCTGGTTTTGGACCATACATGGAGGAGTGACTTCAGTCAACCCTTCTTCGGCGAAAAATCTTCTGAAAGATTGTAACAAAACAGCTCTGACCTTCATGACTGCAGATAAAGTCTCCCCTCTCAAGGTCAAGTGACGTTGATCTAATAGTAATGATGGATCAGCGTTCTCTTGAACCTTGTTGGTGAAAGAATCATCACCACTTGGAGCTAAACCAACTATTTCATAATAATCAGCTTGTAATTCGACACCTCCTGGTGCTGATTTACCTTCTGGTAATTTTTTAACTAAACCTTTGATTCTAATACTAGATTCCAAAGTCAATTCTTTGGTCAGTTTAGCTTTAGCTAAATCACCAGTCAAAACACATTGTATAAATCCAGTGCCATCTCTTACGGTGATGAAAGCCAACCCTTTTTGAACTCTCAAACGATGAACCCAACCTTGGACTTGAATTCTGGTATCAATACTATCTTGAATAGCTCTTAATTTAATAGATTTGGCCTTTGGTAATGACTCATCTTCTTCAATAGTAATCAAATCGGTTTCCGCTAATTTAGCAGCCAAGTCAGCGTCTCTTTTCTTCTTTTCTTCCTCTAATTTTAACTGCTTCTCTTGCTTTTTCTTCAATCCTTCAGCACCTTTCTTGGCCTTCTTCAATGCTGATGCAGAGATCTCAACATATTCATATTCTTCTGAATCATCTTTTTGCTTATAAACGAAAACTTTAGCTTCTGGTTGAACAAATAATCCATATGCTGGGGTTTGGAATGGATTGGATTCACTACCTGTTATCTCACTACTATCCTTACCTGTCTTTTCGTTAATGTATATTGACATGGTGAGTCTTATCAAATTTTATAGTCTCGATTTTTCCTACAAAATTTTTCAGTCTTTCTTAAACAATTACCCGCAAATTAGTCATAAATTCTAATTTATTTGATAATAAAAAAAGCACTATCCTTCGTCTCGTAGAAGTAGAGTTTATATATTCAATCATCTTCTATAACTACTTTCGATCAGCAGGTGAACTGCTATCCCCTCTTCTGGTTATCTGTTAACACCTCGAAAAATCTCAAAGAAAAAAATTATTCAATACTGATGGCATTAGAACAATCATTAGCTACATTATCGTTAGCAACCGTTTCAAGTGAAGGGGCAGTTCCAACTAAGACTCTTGTTTTCAAACCTAAGACTGCAAAGACTGCAACCCCAGTTCCAGTAGTTGTTTTTGCCTTACAATCTACTCAAACTCCAGCCGGTTTAATTGCCAAAGCTGCTGGCGTAAAAGAACCTAGATTAGCTAAAGATGACTTGGTACAAGCATTTTTCACTACTTCTGCTAAGGAATTCTCGATTGCTAATTTGAATAAAGATTCTGCTTCCAAGATCAAGTTCATCATTGACGAGAAGATCGCCGACACTGAAGTTGTAGAGTTATCTACTGAGTCTTCAAAGGCTTGTTTGCCAGTACCAACTGTTCTCGATTTCCTCAAGTCCCTCGGCCTTGAAACAATCCCAGTCGACTTCTCTTCTGAGTCTGCAGACCCTGCACCTTCTAAGAAAGACGTGGTCAAAAAAGACAAGGAATCTGCTAAAATTGAAGATGCCAAATTGATCGGTATTACTGTTGATAAGACCAAAGACTTCTCTAACTGGTACTCCCAAATTGTTGTTAAAGGTGAAATGTTGGATTACTATGATGTTTCTGGTTGTTATATCTTGAGACCACAATCCTACCATGTCTGGGAAACTATTCAAGAATGGTTTAATATTCGTATCAAGAAATTAGGTGTCAAGAACTCTTATTTCCCTATGTTCGTCTCCCAAAGAGTTCTTGAAAAAGAAAAGGATCATATCGAGGGTTTCGCTCCTGAAGTTGCCTGGGTTACTCGTGCTGGTAACTCTGAATTGGATGAACATATCGCCATCAGACCAACCTCCGAGACTGTCATGTACCCATACTATGCCAAGTGGATCAGATCTCATAGAGACTTACCTTTGAAATTGAACCAATGGAACTCAGTCGTTAGATGGGAGTTCAAGCATCCTCAACCTTTCTTGAGAACTAGAGAGTTCTTATGGCAAGAAGGCCACACCGTTCATTTGACCAAAGAGGAAGCTGCCAAAGAAGTCGAGCAAATCTTGGACTTATATGCTGGTGTCTATGAAGAATTGTTGGCTGTTCCAGTTGTTAAGGGTGTTAAGACTGAAAATGAAAAATTCGCTGGTGGTGACTATACCACTACCGTTGAGGGTTATATCGCTGCCACTGGTAGAGGTATTCAAGGTGCCACTTCTCATCACTTGGGAACTAACTTCTCTAAAATGTTCGATATTTCTGTTGAGAATCCTGAGGGTCCAGATAAGCCAAAGGTATTTGCTTTCCAGAACTCATGGGGTTTATCTACTCGTGTCATTGGTGTTATGGTCATGACTCACTCTGATAACAAGGGTTTAGTCTTGCCACCTCGTGTAGCACAGAACCAGGTTGTCGTAATTCCTGTTGGTATTACCAGTAAGACCACTTCTACAGAAAGAAAGGCCATCTATGATGGTGCCTCTGATATTGAGAAGAGATTACTTACTGTTGATGTCAGAGCTATCGGCGACTATAGAGATAACTACTCTCCAGGTTGGAAATTCTCTGATTGGGAATTAAAGGGTGTTCCATTAAGAGTCGAGTTTGGACCAAAGGACTTGAAAGACAAACAAGTAACTGTTGTAAGACGTGATAACTCAGAAAAGACTGTTGTCAAGTTAGAAGATTTGGAGACAAAACTCCCAGAATTATTGGAAACCATGCAGAAAGATTTATTACTTAATGCTAAGAAAGATTTTGACACTCATCGTGTTCTTGTCAACGAATGGAAAGACTTTGTTCCAGCATTGAATGCTAAGAACGTCGTCCTTTCCCCATGGTGTGGAGATGGAGAATGTGAGGACGAAATCAAAGATGCCTCCGGTAAACCAGAAACTGGTGAAGAAGAAGAAGTTGATGAGAAAGCACCATCTATGGGTGCCAAGTCCTTATGTATTCCAAATGAACAACCAGAGTTGAAAGAAGGCCAGAAATGTGTAAGGTGTGATAAGTTGGCTGTCACTTACTGTATGTTCGGTAGATCGTACTAAGAGTGTATACATAATAAATATTTAATTGAGACATAGAATTAATACTGGTTCCAAAAACTAGAATTTTGAACCTCATCTAAAGAAACCTCTCTAACCAATGTCTTACCATTATCAATATCTAAGTAATAGATTGAATCTATACCCAAATCCTGTACGTATTTGAGGACTTTATGATAGTTGAGTCCTATTTGAGCTATTCCATGAGAATCGTCTGAAAGGCAAAATTTCCCACCATATTCAATTATAGCTTTTGCAACATCAGGTTGAGGATAAGGCGTGTTCCAACCCTTACGTATGGCAGCCGAGTTCAATTCAAATAAAGAATCATCTTCAATAGCACGTTTGATATTCTTTACTAACTGATTCCAAACTTCAGGCCAGTCAGTCTCAATATCAATATCTTTTAAATATTTGCCAGTAGTAGGATCAATTTCCTCTAAAGGCATGAATAACCGGATCAAATCAAAATGTCCGATAACTGAAGGTTTTAAAACTGAAATCACTTTATACTGTAATTCGAAATATTCTTTGAATAACTCTCTTGAAGTTTGGGATTTTGTTAAATTTTTAGCTTTGAGCCAACTACTGTTATCGAAATCAAGTGGAATTCCAAATACATGATGAACAGATCCAACTGTCATATCAAAATTATCCTTAAAAGAAGCAGCATATTCTATATGTTCTTCGTCTACTCCTTCAACTTCAAACCCTACAAGCACCTTCATATTCTTATACTGTTTTTGAACCTCCCTTGCATGCTGTTCATAGCTATCAAAATTACTCTTCAATGTCTCAGTTGTATACCCCTTCTCTTCTTCTTCAGGATATAAATACTCTTTATTTAATCGAGGCATATGTTCTGTCAAGCAAAACTGAACAAATCCTTTCCTTTGAGCTGCTGCCACCACATCTTCTAAACTGTCTACAGCATGGCTAACGTACTGGCCGCTATGCGAATGGTGTGAGTGCATTGAAAAAAAAACTAGCAGAAATTTAGCTATGTGGAAACCAAGAGGTATACGATGGTATGCACTTCCACCTACCATTCGGCAAATATTACAAGATCCACATACTTCAGGAAGTAATATTACTGTTAGTGGTCATATTAAAGCAATTAGGAAGTTCAAGAAAATCGGATTTATCGATATCTCTGATGGATCTACATTTAAGAATTTACCAGTGGTGGTAGCTGATACTGAAAAAGTGTTGAACTCACATAATTTGAAAGTAGGACAAAGTATAAGTATTACGGGGGATCTAGTTGAATCTAAGGGAGTACAAGACTTCGAATTGACGTATGATGCTAATAACTCATCTCACTCTTTAGATATAATAGGTGATGTTGATAAGATGTATCCTATACAAAAGAAAGAGATGACATTACCATATTTAAGAAACCACATGACTGTTAGACATCGAACATCGACTTTAGCTTCCATTCTTAGATTGCGTTCTTTATTAGAAGCCAAATTTATAGAATTTTTTGATATAAATAATTTTGTTAAGGTTACACCTCCAATGATCACTAGTGCAGATTGTGAAGGGGCTGGTGAACAATTTAAAGTTGAGCCAATCAACAAAAAAGAGGGAGAACTATTTTTTGGAAAACCTGCATATTTGACTGTCTCTACTCAATTACATTTGGAAGCATTAGCTCCTTCTTTCAATCGAGTTTGGACTCTCACGCCTTGCTTCCGTGCTGAAGATTCCAATACTAATAGGCATTTGAGTGAGTTCTGGATGCTTGAAGCAGAGATATCCTACGTCAATGAAATCAAGCAGTTAACAGATTTTACTGAGACGATGATCAGATATGTCACTCAACAACTACGTCAGCACTCGGAAGATACATTGAAGTCCAGATATAGTAAACAAGAACAGGAGGCCATACAATCTCGTTGGGATACTATCTTGTCGGATAATCCTTGGCCATCAATCACCTATACTGAGGCTATAGAAATCATTAATAAAGTTAAACTTAAAGGAAGACTGAAAGGACGTCACGCTTGGGGTGATTCAATTAGTACAGAAGACGAAAAGTGGCTTGCTGGAGACTACTTCAAGTCCCCTGTTTTCATAACAGATTATCCTAAATTGCAAAAGCCGTTCTACATGCCCGAATCTCCAGTATCTACAGCTGGTAAGTCAACTGTCTCATGTTACGACTTAGTTTTCCCCGTAATTGGTGAAGTAGTTGGTGGCTCCCTAAGAGAACACAATTATGATAAACTCATCACCGAAATGAAGAATAGAGGTATGAAATTAGAGGACATGACATGGTACTTGTCTATCAGATTAAATGGAAGTGTACCCCATGGCGGATTTGGTATGGGATTTGAAAGACTAATTTTATACTTGTCAGCATTAGACAATCTCAGAGATATTGTAACATTCCCCCGTACCCCCGAACTCTGTGATTGTTGAACTTGTACATACAAATAAACATCACCCACACTCTAAGATTTTTTGGCTGCAAATTTTTTATCTATACACGACCATGCATCATAAAAGATTGAGAAAATTTTCAACGAGCAAACTTATAATAGAACAAGATGGATCAGTTAAACGTCAAAGAACAACAAGAATTTCAACAAATCGTTGAACAAAAGCAAATGAAAGACTTCATGAGATTATACTCCAATTTGGTTTCCAGATGTTTTGATGACTGTGTTAACGATTTCACTTCAGGTTCCTTGACCTCCAAAGAATCTACCTGTATCATGAAATGCTCCGAGAAGTTCTTGAAACACAGTGAAAGAGTTGGACAAAGATTCCAAGAGCAAAATGCTTTGTTGATGCAAAATATGCAAAAACGTTAATGAGTATCTGTACATAGTTGAATAAAGGTATTTATAGGAATTCCCCATCAAACATTACATATTTCTGCTCTATTATCTCACTAGTACTCGAAATCGTAAATTTTACAAAAAATAGAAGGTACTTCAAAAATATCCAAAAAAAACGTAAAAAAAAGTCTGTACATCTAAGTGAACAGTGATACATGCATACGACCATAGTAGAACTATACGTCCCATAATATATGAGGTACCTCGCTGTGTAAGTAAATTTGGCCTATTTAAATATATTGATTTTCCACTGCGGAAATAAACATGTTGAAGTCGGAGTGCATGAGGGAAGGGCTACTTCATCTTTTTATAGCATCCTCTATCAATGTTTTACTCAGAGAGAAGGAGACACTTAACATAAAAGTAGGACTTGATACTCTTTTAGAGAAAGTACAAGCGGTTATGGGTACATATAAAGAAGTCTTTGGACGACCAAGTCCACCAGACATCATAAATACAACTGAAGATTTATGTCACTGTATAGAGAGAAGTGATTTCAAACACTTTGTACATATTAATACTACAGACAACACTATTCAGATATCTGGAGATTCAGAGACTTACCCGGAGTTAATGAGGTCTATTATTGTGGATGCTACCAGGAGATATTCCACGTTCTTGATTAAGAATGTCAATGATTTAGCTAAGTTTCACAATAATCTCAAGGAAGCAAAAGACAAGAGTTCAGCGGATGCTATGGATGTAGATGAGAAAGATGAAAAGAAAGACAACGATACGAAGGCGGGAGGAGACAAGAAGGAGGAAGACACAAAGGAAGAAAGCGAAGAAGTGTCCAGTAGTTCAGAAGTAAGCTCTAGTTCGGAGGAAGATTCCGAAGAGGAAACCAAGGCAGAGGAGACCAAGGCAGAGAAGGCCAAGGCAGAGAAGGAAGACAAGGCCGATGCAGAAGAGGAAGAATCAGATGATTCAGAGGACTCAGAAGACTCAGATTCCGAAGAGTCTGGAAAAGAAGAAGAGAAAAAAGCAGAGGAAGAACCACAGGTTAAAACAAGATCTCAAAGAAGGACGAGGAATAGCAAAGTTGATGAAGCGATTCAAGAGCTCCCGAAGAAGGAGGAAAAAGTCGAGGACTCTGAAAAGGATGCGAAGGACATAGCACCAGACAAGAAAGATGACAACGTAAAAGGAGAAATAGGTGAGGAAGAGGATGGTGACGACGATGAAGGTGACGAAGAAGAAGGTGATGAAGAGGAAGAAGACGATGAAGAAGATGACGACGAAGATGACGGAGAAGCTGAAGAAGCTGAAAAAGGTGAAAAAGATGAAAATCAGGAACAAGATAAAGGTGTGACGGCAGATAAAGGGCTTAAAGTGGCGAAACAAGAAGATAAATCCAGCTCCTCCTCTGATTCCTCGTCAGAAGGTTCATCGGATGCAGATAGTTCTGATGAATCTGACGATGAAAAGGAAGATGTTAAAACTGAAAGTGCCACTGAAGAAGCGTCACGTAAGAGAAAATCCATGTCGCCTGCAGTGACAAATTCCAACAAGAAATTTCAAACAATTGCCATAAACCTTATTAATACTATAGAGTCTCATAGATGTTCATCTATATTCATGCAACCCGTCAATAAGAATGAAGTACCTGACTACTATAAGGTGATATACGAGCCACACGATTTAAAAAATATCATGAAAGAAATCAAGAAGAAGAGTACGAACCCCAAGTATACGCTGCTCAAAGAATTGGAAAGAGACGTTATGCTCATGTTTGCCAATTGCATAATGTTCAACAACTCAGACGAAGATTTGGTCAATATGGCCCGAAGCATGAGAGATGACACGATCAACACATTCAAGTTGTTCCGAGAAGCCGAACTGTAATATATATTATTTAACGGGACGATAATTCCAAGAGATCGAACTGTAATCATATTATCTATTTTTCACACTTAACGAAGTTACTCTTACTATAAACTAGACTGGACCTCTGTGGCCTCCACTATTTCTGGGTTCTTGGTGGTTGAATCAATCGATTTCTCCCCATCCATGTAGGTAGTAACCTTTTCATCTCTCAATTGTAAGTACCTGATTATACAAGCTACCACAACACTAGCAATGACTGTTGCAAGCATAGCATACACACCCTTTCTAAATTTAGGAGCAGTATCAGCACCATAAAAAACAATTGACCACCAAGCATTCACAGCATTACTGAACATGTTCATGGAAGCCAACACTATAGCTCTCTCTTGGAGATCATTTGCACACACGACGTTGGCCCATGCAAAAAAGGTTGCCTGTCCTGCGTACGCTACACCTGAAAGATAATGTGCTGCAAAAACAACATGATCATTGAGAGGTGCTGCAAGGAACATTATCGTAGATATCAACATAATAACCGCAATAATGATAGCAACACGGTAGTGGTACCTGGCGCCAGTACCATCCACATACAATGCAAAGGAAAAAGTGAACACAATACCCATAGCATATACTCCCATGGGGAAATGGTTTCTGTCTGCTACTGGGTATCCAAAATACAGTAAATAAAGGGCAAAAAGAGAGTTTGTAGCATAACTTTCATTTTCACCTCCCAAGACCCACAAGAAAGAGAAAAGCCACCAGTGCCAGTTTCCCACAACTCTAGTGATAACAGTCCAATCAAAGTTGCTATGCTCTGGTTCTGGAATTCTAGCTTTAGCTATTTCCACTTCTTCTTCTGAGAAGTAAAACACTTTACAGGTTGCTGGAGTGTCTGGAAAGAAGAAAAAACTGTAAACACAGATAGGAACAGTAATAACGAAATCAATGATGAACAACCATCTCCAGCCCGAAATACCGTTTCTTCCATCCATAGTCTCATGGATTGAAGCTTGCATAGTAGAAGAAAAGATGTTACCAATTAATCCAGAACTGGTGAAAATGGCTGATCTCTTGGTAAGTTCCTCTTCTTTGTACCATCGGGATAAGATGAGATGAACGCCGGTGAAGGTGGAACTCTCAAAAATTGCCTGGAAGAATCTAATGACACATAGCTGATAAAAATGTTCAACTTTGTACATACCCAATACCAAAATACCCCAGCAGAAGCAACACAATGTCAACCAGAGACTGGGACGGACTTTTAACAAGATCAAATTATGGGGTATCAACCCAACAACATAGCCAACAGTGAACATTGTGTTAATGACATTGAACTGATCACCGTGCAACCCAATCTCCTCTTTCATACCACTGACATAGGCGTTACTCAAGTTGAGTCTATCCAAGTAATTTACCCAATACATAAGACAACTTATGCTCAAGATGAAGACGTCCATCTTAAAAAGAAGTTTAGCTTCTTTAGGGTCAGCTGGGGTTTCACCCCACACAAGTAATTTAACAGATCTCCAGAATCCCATTATACCAACTATTTCTCCAAAGTCTTGGTTGATAAAGCTTTCTAATCCCTAGTATTTCTTGCTATTTATATATAGCATAAGTGTCCTCGTACAATTTTTTTCTGATTTTTCCGCTTTAGATAAGCGCAGAGATAACGAGATGCGACATTTTTCCTTGCAGATTACAATTCCGCTTTATATTCAATTATCTAAATACTTTGGTCGTCAAGTAAGCTGGCAAACTCCTGCATCATTTTTAATACTTTTTCTTCTTGGAGTCTTCTACCAACTACTTGAACAGAAACAGCTCCACCATGAGATTCTTCTGGGTCATAGTCTTCCCAGATCATTTTATCACTGTTACTGTAGTTGGTACAATGTTCATCTTTCTTGTCTAATTCCTTGTCAGCTCTTGTAACTGGTAAAGTTCCTACACTGTAATCTAATAAATTGAAAGGAGAAGTATAACCCACATAATCTCTAAATTTGTGGTTGGGGCTTCCAGCAAAAGGAGTAGCAGGCAAGATGATAGCATCAATTGGCTTGCCATTTTTTGTTTTAGTTGCAGTAGCATTCCATCTGTCCAAATATCTCTTCATGATGGATGTTCTTTCAGCATGTAACTTCCACAAGTCAGCCACTCCCAATTCCTGAGCAGTTGCATACCCTTTCATGTATTCAAACAATGGCTCACCAGTGGCTTCGGTAACGTCGAGAACATGTTTACCACCATCACTTACGAAAAACTCTCCAACAATACGAGCAGCTCTGAGATGATCTGTGGGTTCCCAATCAATTACATCATGTCCTGCTTCTTTCAATTTATCTATTATAATCTTCATACCACGGCGAATAGGAGGAGTTGGACGGACATAGCCATCATCAACCAATACAGCGATGTTCAACTTCTCTGGTAGCTCGACTTCTCTCCATGGTAACTCAATTACTTTACCATCGTATAACCATGGCTCATGATCGAGAATAGACTTACAGTAAAGTTCGATACTTTCCAATGAAGTGGAAATTGGTCCATTGACAGAATTAACAGACTCCAACCCAGGCAATCCAGATCTGGACCCGTATGTAGGGAACCTACCAAACGAAGGTCTGATTGAGAAAAGGTTTTGAAATGAAGCAGGAATACGAATGCTTCCACCGATGTCGGAGCCAACACCAATTGGTGACCCTTTCAACTTTAATAAGGCCGCTTCTCCACCAGAAGAACCACCTGCACTTAAAAGTCTATTCATTGGATTGGTGGTATTACCATAGACATGGTTATTTGTCTCTGGCATCATCATAGCAACAGGTACGTTGGTCTTCACGTACAACACAGCACCCATCTTTCTTAACATTGTGACAATGACAGCATCTTCTTCCATTTTCTCTGGCTTGAAGCAGTAGTCAACCATACCAATGGTAGTAGGATGGCCCTTGATATTGATATTATCTTTGAGAGAGAACGGTAAGCCATGTAAAGGGCCTTTCAATTTACCAGTAGTGTCCTGGTACTCATCTAATTCAGCAGCAGTCTTGAGACCCTCATCAAAGAAGATCTCTGAAAGACAGTTGGTCAATTGATGAGCAATTGTTGCTCTTTTACCAAAAGCCTCCATTACTTGAACAGCTCTCCATTTCTTGCTAGCAATGTTCTTTAAAATGGTAGGAGCATCAGACTCAGTGATATCTGTTTCTAACGGAGTCAATAGCTTATGATCTTTGATCCAAGTGGTCACATCCTTCACACTGACATCAGGAAGCTTGTCTTCATCAACAAGCCATTCCTTGATGAACTTGGCATCTCTTTGCTCACGCTTCTTAGCAGCAATTGCTTTGTAATCTTTCTCAATTGTCATTGCAGTGGAAACTTTATTAGAAATTTCCGATCCACTTAAAACATATTTTATCAATGTCGCAATGTCGTAAATTCAGAGCCCGGCTCATCAACCTGTTATCATTACCTGCATGATGCCTCACGATAGGCACGATAGGTATAAAAAGTCCAGCACTCCCACGAATTGGTCACAGGAAAGTCACAGGAAAGTCACAGGAACGAAATTTTATTTAAGGCCAAATGACTCGAAAAAAGAGCTGAGGGTAAGCCTAGAGGGTATTGTTGAACATAAGATGGTATATTCAATCATGGGGGTTCGATTAAACCTCCAATTATAATCAATAGTGAAAGGCAAAAAATCAGGAAATTGTTGTCGACAATTCTTTCGGGAGAGGCATTCCGCATTCGGGATCTGGTTCCCTATGTTCGTGTATGTATCGTAGTCTATATATCTCTATTCTGAGTCAGACAGTGATTCGGATCCGGAATCTGAATCCAGATCCGAATCTGAATCTGAATCTGGCGTCAGGTTCGAATCCGAGTCAAACTCGGAATTTTCAGCAGAATCATCGTCAGACTCTAGGTCTTTCTCCGAATTAATTAACTCGGTTTCGACTTTGTAGCCCTGAGCACCGAAAAATTGCTTAACATCTTCCAAATTTGTGCTTGGGATGCTACTAAAAACGACAGAGCTATTCGCATCGAATAACAGCTTGATGTACTTGTTCATAACATAACTCAAATCCTCCTCGGTGACCTCGGTCAATTTTGCAACCAATAACTTGTTGAAGTTTGGACCTCTTCTCTTCAAGATATTATCCTCTATTTTACTGAAAGAAGCATCAATGAGATTAGACTCACCATTTGCTACTCCATTGATTATACTAGACACGCAGTTTTCCATAGTATATTTATCAAATGGAGTAACTTGATTGCAGAAATCGTCCACTATTTGTTTGGCAGTATTCCAGGCTTGTACTAAGTCAGATGATCTTGAGAGACCGAAGTTAAGGTATCCAGTTTCGACATTTCTCAGTAGAGTAGTTCCATAGGCAAGTCCCTTACCTCTAACACCTCTCCAAAATGGACCCTCTACAGCGTTCAAGTATTCACAAGCCAACACCAATTTGAAGATGTCCTCATGCAAATAATCAGTAGGAAGAGGAGTCAATACAATCAATGTGCTTGAGTCTATTGCCTCCATAGAAATCAAGTGTGCCTCATTAGAGCATTTCATACCATGTTCATTTCTAAACTGGTGGGATCTGGGCAATGAATCTATAGGGATAGATTCACTCTTTGGCTCAAAAGCACTAATAAAATCTTTCCAATCAGAAATAGGATGTTCCAATGAACTACAATTACCATTAACAAACACCTTGAAATTATTAGAAGTGAAAAGCTGAGTCTTGAATTCGGTTAATTCTTGATGAATCTTTTCGAAATTATCTTCTTCAATGTCTTTGAGTAAGTCTCTATAGAAGCTATCATTATGAATAGAATCTTGAGCCCTTCTAATTGAATCATCAGTGAAAAAGTTTCTATGATAATTCGAATATACCATATATTCACCATCTCTTTTTTTCTCCACTAAGGAATTGATGATCTTTTCAGCAATAACTTTAATTCTGTCTTTCTCAATGACATTCAAAGTCATGATCTTATATATCCAATCAATGGCAGATTTGTACTTATTGATCTCACATCTCACTTTTATAGTAATAAATTCTAAGAGTCCACCTTCAAATCCATTATCAAACTCAAACAGAGTCAAATCATTATTTAATTGATTAACAACTTCTTGATGGGTAAGATATGTACCATCAGGGTACTGGATAGCCATCTGGAAGAGCTCCTCGAAAATTGAAAAATATCTCAAGTACTTTTTGTTGACATTTTTACTAGACATAACAACATTAATGGTGACAAAACTCGATTTGAAGTCTTCAAAATGCATAAAAAGGGGATTATCTTGCAATGCATCTTTTTGCAATTTATTATAGAAGTCACCACTTGTTTCATAGTCAACTGAGAGGTCGTTATCACCAGCTTTATACGACTTTGTCTCAATGAACTTGATAGCTTTAGGATCAGGCTTTCCAAACTGATTCAAAATAATGTCAGGGATTGGAGAATCATTTTTGGCTCTAGCAGCTTCTAAATTATCATTCAATTCCTTGAGTCCATCTTTCCCATACTTGGCTATAGTCTCTTTTTTGAACCTCTTAGCTTCTTTCTTAAGAGATTTGTTCAACTTGGCAGAGGGTTTACCCAAGATGGTTGCTGACTTGTTATCTATGAATTGTTTTTGAATAAAGTCACACCATTGCTTAGTATCCCAAGTTAACAAGACATCGTACCAATGCATATAATCGACCCATTCTTTGAAGTTATCACTGCCTATAGGACTATAAAGGAAATCATATATAGCGCAATCCTGGAAATAAGTTGGCTTTCTCTCTGTATTGTATAGTATTTGCCATCTTTCCTTTTGAATGAGTTGGTGCATAAATTTCAAATCAAAGTTGTCGGGATCAGCATGTTCCTTTATGAGATGCTTGATCTTGATATCCAATTCATGTAGTCTTTCTGTAGGTACTCCACTAAAAGTGAAATTGACTCCAGTTCTCCAATAATTATCAGTATAGTACCCAGAGTTAGTAGCTATAGGATCTTCAATCTCCACTAAATGCTTGTTAAATATACTATTAGTATTATCGGTGAAGTATGAACCTACCATATCTAATGCTTCATTTGCAAGCGTATCATCGAACTTGGGGCCCATCCAGCTAACAAAAGCTTCACCCATAGTCTCGTCTTCCTCAGGAAATTCCATTTCTTCTACTATGGTCTCTTTTAACGGTTCATCATGAACAGAATCAACAAATGGTCTTTTCTTAGGAACTGGAGGTAATGGGTCCAATTCGGCATCAAATTTGCTCATAATGGCTAACATGTCATCTTCGTCAATTGTACCTGCAATGACCACACTTAAGTTGTCTGGCCTATACAGCTGGGAGTGAAATTCTCTGATTTGGTCATTGGTCAACCGTCTTAACTCCTTTAAGAGTCCACCTGTTTCAGAGGAATATCCTGACTCGGGAGCATACATGGTTTGCTGCATTTTGAAATTGAGTTGAAACCAAGGGTCTTGTTCGATACCTTGCATTTCACAGAAAACTACCCCCTTTTCTTCTCCTTTACCATCTACATGATAGACCTCAGTTAAACAAGCCTCATCAGTTAAAGTGGGGTTTAATACATGATCTAAATAAATAGGTAAAAGCGTCTTGAAACCCTGCCATCCAGTAGAGGTTAAATTGTACACGGTTTGATCTACACTTGTCCAGGCGTTTGTGTCAGAAAAAAACCGATTGCCTAATGTATCCAAGAGTCCCTTATAGGGATATTGCCTGGATCCCATGAAAACCAAGTGTTCAAGGGTATGGGGGCATCCCGAGTTATTGTCTATCTCTGTGGCTACAACGAAATAACCACGAACCACAGGTGATGGTTGATTGATATAACAAATTTGTAAACCTGTTCTAGATGATCTCCATTTTCTAATAACAACTGGAGAGTAGTTAACCCCAAATGAACTCAAAAGCTCGAAATATGTGTCTTTTTTAGTCATTACAGGGTTTAAAATTTTTCAGTTCCTCAATGCGATGTTGATAGACGATGGTTGCAAAAAGTGACGGCGGTGAAAACTAAAAAGAAGTCCAGTGAGGGAGGGTGAAATCAAAAGAGAAATTGTATTGGATTGATAAACATTTCTATGTATCGCTAATGGCAAAAATTGAGCCTTTGGAAGAGTTACTCGTCTTCTTTAAGTACCTTACATAATGGGAAATCTGTTGGCATACCTCGAGTTGATTGAGATTATATTTATGAAATATCGTAGAAGATGACAATGCTTCACATGCAACCCACTTGGAAATACTATGCAATCGAAGTTCCCAATCCACTTTACCAAGTGTTTTCTGTACTTTTTTCAATTTACCCAAATTTCTCCTTGAAGTAATTCCCATTTCATTCTTATAATTCGTTAATGGATTAATCTTTGGCTTGTGAATATGTAAAAAGTATGGCTCAAGAATGATATCTGCATCATTTTCTTGTAAGTATAGTAGGAATTCTTTATACAAATCATGGGTATATTCATTGTCTTGAAACGGCCAAAGATTAGGTTCAAGTTCTCTAAGCTCTAACCAAAGGTCCCATTTCTCCATAAATTTGCTAATAGAAGATGGAGAGTACTGAACTAACGTAGTTTCAACCAATGGTCCATCCATGTTAGGGCCAGAATAGTACCCTAACATTTGGGGTACTTTTGAGACGAGATGGTAAGACTCATTGAATACGTGTAATGCAGGAACAAAGGTATCCTTATCGCCCTCTCCAGCAGATCCTTGATATAAGAGACTATAGTAGCATTGGGGCCCGTAAAAGTTATAATACAACGAGAGAATCAATGCTTTAAT
This sequence comes from Yamadazyma scolyti, assembly GCA_003707025.2. Lineage (NCBI taxonomy): Eukaryota > Fungi > Ascomycota > Pichiomycetes > Serinales > Debaryomycetaceae > Yamadazyma > Yamadazyma scolyti. The sequence continues at coordinate 336,975 of PPMW02000006.1, read as the reverse complement.
ATGCTTCTTTTTATTGACAACCAATTGTCCTGTCTCTGCAGTGAATCCAGATGGAATTCCATCTAGATCATGAAAAGATATATCCTCTACTTTGTCCTTGGAGGAATACTTTGCAAAACTGGCACTATTTGCTAAAGATAATCGTTTAGTCGGCTCTCCAGGTTCGAATCCTAAAATCTTATAAAAGAAAGGAGATGTTGTCTTCTCCCAAATATCTGGCCATAATAGGAACTGGGACTTCTTGTATTCTTCAGTCTCTAGTAATTTATCTACATTGGATATAGGGAAGTTATCAGAATCTAGGACTATAGTATTTTCAAAAGAAGAAACCAATATACCGAGAACTTTCAACTGAAATTTGTTCAAAGAAGCTAACTCATTTGTGAAAAAGGGGAGTTCTTCATCAATAAACACACAGTCATAATTGAACTTTGAAGCCAAGATTTCACAAACATGATCATCAACATCAAATTTAGAGTTGACTACTAGTTCAATTGGTAGCTTGGAGCCGGTACTTCTCAACTGTATGATCAACACCAATGCTGTCCCCAAGCCTATACCACCACTATTGACTACAATACCATCACCAGAATATAAATGAGATGAGTCAATAGTTCCAATTGCTTCCACTACTGATGAATGTGCTTCCGCCAATGCTTCATATTGAGCTTTCAGAGGGTTAACTCTATTCGTTGTGAGTCTTTTGAAGGAGAGGGGACCATATCCTCCGGACTTGCTCAATTCACTAGGAGTGATGTCAGTACCTTTTTGCAGGTCGGTGAATGTGACATGAGGGTTATTGGTAATGATGACGTTTTCAAGAATATTCTTGAAGAATGCAGCTCGTCTCTCAGTTGAAAGTAACAGACTGGTCAGAGGTTCGCCCACATTAGTATGGACAGTTAGTAGAATGTTTTTGATATATTCAAACTCTTCGTCATAATCATTTCCATCTATAGATAGAAGTTCATCTTCAGCATAATCAATTTCCTCAATGCCAAGATCATAATGTCGTGTAGTGAATGTTGTCTTTCTTGAGTACATAATAAGAACCAACGATGCCACCAGTAACGCAGCTATTACGAACCGAAACCTTAGTTTTCCTCGTAGGCTTCTGAACTTCTTGACCGACATGGCAAACAAGTCTGGGGCAACAGGAATTTCAAGTTTAGTTATCTTTTACGACAAAACGCGCTCCAAACCGTGTATAGGGTATGATTTGCTAAAAGGGTAGAACATAGCAGTTATGAAAGGTGACACTGCTATCTTAGAGGTCTGGTACTCATAGTGATACTCATGGAGTTACTGGAGTTACTTAAAATAGTTTTTGGCTACTTATGGTATTTCTGACGCTGAGCTACTGAGAAATGTGCTGCATTATGGGGCATTAGTTTTTCCGATCTGCGAATTAGTGGCAATATGGAACTAACAGTTAGAGATGGCGATTTGCCGTCGTTCTCAGATAAAGTCAAGCTCCCACAGCAAGTTCTATCAATAGCAATACAACAGTATGGAGAGAGACTACCTCATCCTATGATATTCAAAGTGACTCTGAGTACTTCAAGCGCATATGTTGGTGTAAAAGAGTTTAGCGCAGAGGAAGAAAGTATTATACTTCCGGAGTCCATTAGTAAGAAACTTCAGGTTCAAGCGGGGGAACTGATATCCATTAAGTTAGAAGAAGTCCCCAAAGGTACATATATCAAAATAAAACCACTTCAGTTCTATTCTGAGATCACCAATTGGAAATACTACTTAGAATCATCTATTACTCAGTTTTATACAGTTTTGACTAAGAATGATAAAGTGGTGATAGACGGTCATGAATTAGTAATAGAAGACTTGAATGAGAATACTGTGTCAATAGTCGATACTGACTTAATTCTCGATATCGTACCATTAAATGATATAATGGCTCAACAACAGCTAGATTTCAACACTGATATTTCCGAAGATATATCCCTTGGTGAAACTAAGCTGGCTCGCATAATACCTTTCAACAATAACTCAAAAGTGAAGGTATATAAATTGGACCTACTTAATCTTTGCACAGATGTAACTATCACTTCACAGTCTTCCAATTTCTATAATGCAGATTTGATTGTTGGAAATGACAAGCTCATTACTTTGGAGAATTTTAAATTTGCAACCATAGATGAGGATTTCACTGTACAACAAAATGGAGGGTTTAAGAAGATTAACATTCCTGCAAGTTATATACATGAGGTGGTCGAGAGCTGTAAACATGATTTAAGCCAAGAATTTGAGTTGGACGAGATCAACCACTGGTTGTACATAGTTCCATTTACTTGGGAGTTTGCAGATGACCTTAAAGTAACCGTATCAAGAGAGGACGGGGTAAAAGAGGACGTGGCAAAAGAGGACGTAGCAAAAGAGGATTTGGCAAAAGGGGACGTACCAGCTGACTCCATCAGGTGCTCCAACTGTGACAAATATTTTCAGAAGTCCCAATTCCAACTTCATGAAGTCCATTGTTTGAGAAACAATATCAAATGTTCATGCGGAAGTATCTACCAGAAGAAGATCCCTGAAGATCATTGGCATTGTCCAGAGTGTTCAGAATTCTCAGATTCTCCATTGTTCAAATTTAAGCACCAAAGACTCAATCATCTGAACTTTCAATGTGCTGTCTGTAATGAGGTCTTCCCAACTTATATGGATCTTATATTGAAACATAAGGCCACCACATGCCCTGAAAAATTACATGAATGTAAGTTTTGCCACTTAGTAGTTAAACAAGGATTAGCAACATATATAGACAATTTTGAAAACCTTAGTAATCATGAGAGTCAATGTGGTAACAAGACGGATGAGTGCTATAAGTGTCAAAAGATGGTTAAAAGGAAAGATTTCAAAAAGCATTTCAAGATCCATGACTTTGCTAAAAAGCAGGACTTTGAACGGTTCATAGTAACCTTCAATAAGTGTAGCAATGTAAATTGCGTTAATGTGTCATCAGCAGATAATATTATGAATTTATGCGACCATTGTTTTGGTCCGTTATACAATGCCATATATGATCCGACTTGCATCAAGTTACAGGCACGTATAGAACGAAAGTACATGCTCCAGCTAAATAAGGGATGTGAATTCAAAAACTGTCAAAATCCATACTGTAAAAGAAATAGTAAACCAATGACAATAAAAGAGATGATGGTATTCATCAACCAGGAGCTTATGTTATATATTTCATCACCAGAATTACCCATCAATAAGAATAGAGAAACAAAACCTAATAAATTCTGGTTTTGTGTGGGGGAATCAATGAACAATAAATTGGTATTGTTCAATACATATAAGAAAGAATATCCAGAAGCATTAGTTATCAAAGGTCTTAATGAAGTCAAAGAAGATAATCAACAGGCATTAGAATCGTGGTTACGCGAAAATAGATAGTAAATACAAAGTGCATTATCATAGGACCATTAACTGAAATAGGCAAAATTGAAGATTCGCAACCAATGATAAGCAGCCAGAGTGCCACATTATTATCGTTAAATAACTCAATATACACACCAACACACCACACACTACATACATGCCACATACACACCACACACACCGCACACCACTTACCCAACCTCTCAACACTTCATCATGATCTTGCACATCATTGTGGCATTTAGTTTCATTTTCACCACTGGCCAGCAAAAGTGGCTTCCCTGCAGGACATCATTTATTTCCTGCTCGCATATTAGTCTTATCGCCACCTCCCTTTTTTTCTTCCTTTAATACTTTTCTATCTAAGGAGTTTTTTTAGTTAGAAAGGAATTACCACAATGTTATTAACCAAGTCAGTCGCCTTAACCATCCTCGCCTCATTAGGTGTTAATGGTTTAGTTATCCCTCAAGCCAATGAAATCATTGATGTCTTTGGTGACGAGTCTAAGTCCTCCTTGAAAGAGTCTATCACTAATGTCGAGGCCAAGGTCGAGGCCATCAAGGAATCAACAGGACAGCTTTTGGATAAGTTGAAGATTCAATTGAAGGACTTGAAGGATGCTGCTCCTATTGGTGCTATCAAGAAGGAAATTGACATTATCCCTCATAAGTATGTCATCGTCCTTAATGACGATGTCTCGGGCAATGAAGCCGACTTTCACAAGGAGTGGGTTGCTTTGCAACATGCCGAATCTGTAGCTACCATTAAGGAAAACCCTCAACACTCTTTCTTTACTGCCACCAAGGATGTTAAATCCGAAGGTGGTATTACTGACAGCTTCAAGATTGGTGACCTCTTACAAGGTTACTCTGGTTTCTTCTTGGATGAGACCATCGAGCTCATCAGCCGTCACCCATCAGTAAAGTTTATTGAAAAAGACTCGATGGTTTATGCCAGTGAATTTGATACCCAAAAAGGTGCCCCTTGGGGTTTAGCTAGAGTCTCTCATAGACAACCATTGAGTTTAAACTCTTTCAACCAATACCTTTACGAGACTGAAGGTGGTGAAGGTGTTACTTCTTATGTTATTGATACTGGTATCAATATTGAACATGAAGAATTTGAAGGTAGAGCCGCTTGGGGTTCTACTGTTCCAACTGGTGATTATGATGAAGATAACAATGGTCACGGTACTCATTGCGCCGGTACTATCGCTTCTAAAGACTATGGTGTTGCCAAGAAGGCTAAAGTCGTAGCTGTCAAGGTATTGAGATCCAATGGTTCTGGTTCTATGTCTGATGTGATCAAGGGTATTGAGTTTGCTGCCAAATCTCATCAGGCCGCAGTCAAAGAGGCCAAGAAGGGTTTCAAAGGTTCCACTGCTAATTTATCATTAGGAGGTGGTAAGTCTACTGCTGTTGACTTGGCTATCAACGCTGCTGTTAAGGCCGGTCTTAACATCGCCGTTGCTGCTGGTAACGAAAACCAAGATGCTTGTAACACTTCTCCAGCTGCTGCAGAATTGGCCATTACTGTCGGTGCTTCAACCATCTCTGACTCCAGAGCCTACTTCTCCAACTATGGTAAGTGTGTTGATATCTTCGCCCCAGGTTTGAACGTCTTATCTACTTACATTGGCTCTAACACTGCCACTGCCACTTTGTCCGGTACTTCCATGGCATCTCCACACATTGCAGGTTTATTGTCATACTATGTTTCATTACAACCATCTGCAGACTCTGAATTCTTCACTGCTGCAGACTCTGTCACCCCTGCTCAATTGAAAAAGAACTTAATTGCATATGGATCCAAGGGTATCTTGTCTGACATTGACGAAGACACTCCAAACATTTTAGCATTCAATGGTGGTGGTCAAAACATCAGTGATTTCTGGGGTAGTGAATCTGAGGTTTCTGAGATTAAGAACTCCGAAAACAAAGTTACTGATAAGATTAACCATATTGAAGGTGCTTTGGATGAGTTCTTGAGTAAGATCGGTAAATCATCAGCTCCAGTTCTTGACGAAATTGAGAAGTTAATCTCAAATGTTTATGATAAGTCATCGTAGATATAGATGTCATAGACGGGTTTAGTTTGTATTTTCATAGTGTTTTCATTGATATCTTCATAAATTGTCTCTCTTTTGCAGCCTAAATTTGTGCGCGTATTTGCGGTGGCGATTTGTAAGACCGTAGAAAGTTCTATTCTATCAGTGTGGCACAAATTAGCAGTCAGTTATATCAGCATATATATATATATTTTCATAGATCACATAAACGATGTCTACACCAGCTAAGAGAAGACTTATGCGTGACTTTAAGGTATGACTTCAACCATCAAATAATCTAATTTTAAATAATTACTAACCACAATAGCGTATGCAGCAGGATGCCCCTAGTGGCGTATCAGCGTCTCCTTTACCGGATAATGTCATGACATGGAATGCAGTTATTATAGGACCAGCAGAAACACCATTCGAAGATGGTACGTTCAAACTAGTTATGCAGTTTGATGAACAATATCCTAACAAACCACCAACTGTCAAATTTATCAGTGAAATGTTCCATCCAAACGTTTATGCTAGTGGGGAGTTATGTTTGGATATCCTCCAGAACAGATGGTCTCCAACATATGATGTTTCAAGTATATTGACTTCAGTCCAATCCTTATTAAATGACCCTAATATTAGCTCTCCTGCAAATGTGGAGGCTGCTAATCTATATAAAGACCATAGATCACAGTACATTAAAAGAGTAAGAGAGACAGTAGAAAATAGTTGGGATGATGATGATGACGACGAAGAGGAGGACGATGACGACGATGACGATGCAGAGAATGAAGAATGATTTAACGTAAATATTTTGTATTGTAACTATATACAATTCTCATTTTAACCATAAATAATACCATTTCTTTGACTTTGACTGTTCTAGGAGCTTTTGTTCGTTTCTCTTTTGTCTTTCTTCTTCGTGTAAATCTCTTATTACTAGTTCAGTGGGTTTTCCCTCCTCTCCAATAACCTTGTCTCTGTACATGGCAAATACAACTATGAATAATGTGAAATATATGAACACCTTGGTTACAGTATCCATTTTTTTGGTATCAAATTGGTCTTTTCTGATGGGTGTTTCAGATAAGTACAAGGGTGGTAACTTTTTCACTAAGTCAGCTGGTTTAAGGGTAGCAGACGATACCTTTGAGGTGAATGGTAGATCATAAGGTGTTTCTTGAGTGTGCCAATTATCAAAATTTTCTCTTGGGCCCCAATTACCATAAGAAATATAATATCCTAATTTCTTTTCTTCATCGGTCAATTTTGTCCATTTACCATCATATTTTTTCTGTAATTCAGCTAAAATTTGTCCTTGATGCAATAAGCTTAATGATCCAAACTTTGAAGGATCTTCATATATAGGAGCCGTATCAATTTCTTCTGTTTCTTTATCTACACTTCCACCAAACATACCACCAATGTCTTTAATTGATTGCATGGCTAACTTAGCCGCTTCTTCCTTTTTTCTTTGGATCTCTTCAGGAGTCTCTTTGGTATTACCCTCTGGACTAGAGGATATATATCTTATATACAACAACCTGGGAGTTGTCCTTCTGCATATTGACGAACTTACCTTTAACATCTCTTCAACTAATTTTTCTTGAGAAATTTAAGACTGCAAAATTCCCACCATTATGAGGTGCCAGCATCGTTCCTTTGCATTATAACTTCTTGCAGTGAATGTCAGTTATGAAGAGTTTTGGCTGATGATTTTCTGAAAAGTAGCAGTATTTAATGAGCTTCTATCTTTAAACTTGTATTTAAGTAACTCACTCAAACTCCATTAAGTGATTGACTAAAGCGAAGCTATTAAATTACCATTGAACAATAGGTATATCAGCTGGAATGGGTATTTTTATGCATAAGAATTGCCTGGCTAGCTCAATCGGCTAGAGCGTGTGACTTTTAATCACAAGGTTGCGGGTTCGACTCCCGCGTCGGGCTTTCTTATCTTTTTTTATTACTCTAGTTTATCTACATAATTCTATTCATAAAACGGCCCATAGCAATCATTGGAGCACAAACAGCTTTCACCATCATACACAAGGCGTCGATCAAAAGACTTAGCTCATACAAAATCCACATGAATATAACAAGTTCAATGAGTATCACCACAGTTTGCATGGTTGGAAAAGACTCAGCTATAATGTCAATGGGTGCAAAAATGATCTTCAAAACTTTAACACTCTTTATCAAGGAGTTTATGTTAGACAAGATGGCTTTAGCACCATTTGAAGTATCGATTGCAAATCCTTTTCGTATCGACTTCATGGCCCCTTTGCTGTATACACTACTATCGTACTCCATAGAGGAAAAGGAAGTAGGAGGTTCCCTTTCAAGTTGTCCTGTAACTGGGTTGAAATATAACTCCATGGCTACTGTTTCATCGTCCGAATCTACTTCAACAATGACTTCAGACGAGTCATTGAATGATCCTTCATAAATTGATGAATGTGGTAAGGATTGTGCAATGGTTTCTACTTCCGATAATGCGTGTTGAGCCTGTTTTATCTCAGCAGGATTGTCTGCCATGAATAAGTTTGATGCTGGTAAGTTCCACATATTTTTCAACTTATTGACATTCTTGTTGAAGTTCCTCAATTGTTCACGAGTAACCTTTATCGTATTTACTGCTTTCTTCCCTTTAGGCTTGACCAGAGCCTGCTTCGCCGAAGACTGTTTTGTCACTACACTTTTCACAGACTTAGAGGCAGCAACTGCTTCCTCAGCTTGCACCGACTCTTCTTGCCCTGATTTGAGAGAAACTGCCTTTTGAGAGTCAGCTGCAGGTACTACTTTTGGTTGCTCATAAGTCAACCATGATAATAAATAGTTCCAAGCAGGATGAAAATTTGGATTGGGGCCAGCATAAAACTCAGGAGTTGGGGAATCTTGTGGTTCTTCGACAATTGGCTGACTGGGTTCTTCAGCTTCAAGTTCTTGTATTTTCTGCTCTTCAGCCATTTCTTCTTCTTTTTTCTTCTTCTTTAAGTCCTCTGCTTCCCACTGCTTTTCTAAGTTCTTCATATAATCTTGCCCAAGCTCTTTCTTTATCTTTTTTGTCTTCCTCTTCCACATTTTCTTCAAAGTAGTCTTCTTTTTTGTTTCAATGGCATCTTTTTTGTCTTGAGGTGCTTCATCTTCGTCATCAGAACTATCACTTACATTGTTAGTGAAGATCTCTGTAGCAGGATGAGGCTGTTGAGATTTGTGTTCATAATAATCATAGTTTCTGTAATCTTCCTTCCCCATGAGCAGTTGAATATTCTTGAGTGCCTTTTTTATTTTTTGCTTCTCTTGTTGTTCCTGAAGTTCCACGGGGTCATCAAAAACGGAATCAATGGGATTATACATCCCTTTTTTAACGTCCTCTTCTTGAAAAACTTTTTTAAACGTTTTATGAGTGTAAATTTTAGGTTTCACGTATTTAGCCTCTTCGTATCTTTGCTGCTCTTTGATATAGTAATTATCAGCAACTGGTTCGGGCTTGAACCTTACAGTTTTAGGTGACCTAGGATCAATTCGCTTTGAATAGTAATCGTCGTAATGACGACCCCCGGATCGGTAATGGTTCAAGGTCGAATCGTCGTCGTAGTGACTTTCATCATACCTGCTATCATATTCATCGTAAAGGCTTTCGTCGTCGTAGTAACTATGCCTTCTTCTCCTTCTAGAAACTCGTGGTTTCAATGCTGGCTTTTGACGTTGTAAAACGTTCAATTGTGCTGGAGTGATTTCTTGATGTAGATCATCAGGATCTATAGCTATATCATGAGTATCTACTGAATCTACAGTTGTATAATTAGATTCAGGAGATACAGGGAAACCATCACTAACTGTTTTCATAGTTGATGGTGACTTGAAAGTCTGAGTTTGTTGGATCTGTGGTGCTGGAGGCATTGATTTCGGAGTTGATGCAGACGAAGTTGTAAACTCGAATGTTTGATCCTTTCTTCGTCTATCGTGGTGACGACTAGACCGGTTCTTTCCATTTTCGAGATAATCTTGTGTATAATAACCTTTTTGTGTGACATTCATCGTCGACTCTAGCTTCAATCAACAGCTATAGTTTAGGTTTTCCTTCTTCAGGGATGACTTTATGTTAGATCAAATCAGATGGCTGGTTAGTATGTGCAGGACCTCATTCCCAAAATGACTAAATTGTGTCGCGATAGATAAAGACTATCATGCTAGTGAGATATCTTCGTAGCGGCTATGGAAGTAGGACGACCAGTGGAAGTAGGCCTAGTACCATCTTGTATATGAGACGGATGTACTCCATTATGGGAGATACTATGAGAGATAAAATCACACCATACTCATATATAGATGGAGATTTTCTTTCATCGGTCAGTAAGCAAGAGATTGCTAAGTATTTGAACAATTTGGGGCCATATCCAACGTATTCTAATATACTTAATCCTCAGCATTTCTATCAGAACGATATACTTATGGATTATCTGAAAAAACCCCCTCATCCCGTTTCTTTGAGGCAATTAGCAGGATATGGAAAGAAGTTGAACAAAGAGAAGATTTTAAATAGTGCTAATTTTGTACGGTTAGAATTACCTATTAGACTTGCAATACGTATTAGAGACTTACAAACCCTTCCATTTGGTATTGTGAATAATTTTCACTTTGGTCAAATTTATGAGAGTTATTATCATCTGTTCAATGCATTCAGAAAGATGCCCAAAATTACATCCTTGCAAGAAAATGAAAAATTTTGTAAGCAACTCTCTGTTTTATTAGATGATCATGTATTCAATCTTTCACACTTAATGATGGGTGCCTTGGAGACTTCAATTCTTGAGAATTTTCCTCAGAAGGAATTAGATACTTTTATGAGTTCAATGATTAGATCTAGAATCAGTAGAAGAGTTATCGTGGAAGAACATTTATCTCTTACTGAGAATTATAACTCACAACCACAACAAACTAAACCACCGGATTACATTGGTGAAATGTTCGATATCTGTGATGCAGTAACTCATTTAAATGTAGTCGCAGATTATGTAAAAGATTCTATGTTACCCATTTATGGTAATAAAGCCAATATGCCAGATTTGGAGATCGAAGGTGATCTTAACGTCTCTTTCCCATTCTTAAAACCTCATTTGCATTATTTATTCGGAGAAATATTAAGAAATAGTTATGAGCATACTATAAGAAGACATGGATTTAGGACTTCAAAGAAACTTCCACCAATCAAGATCACCATTATTAATACCGCTCAAAATATGATTTTTAGATTCAGTGATCAAGGTGGAGGAATGTCTCATGATAAATTAATGAACATCTGGTCCTTTGGTAAAAATCCCGAATTTGCCAGAAAGTCACTTGCTAACTTTCATCGTATTCCTGGTTTACAATTATATTCGAATTTAAAGGTCACTGCTGCTGGATCTTCAGTGATCGATGAATCTTCTTTGAATGGAACTACCATAGGAGATATTAACCAGGGATTTACCAAGTCCAAGAAATCTACTTTAGAGAGATTAATCACGAGACCTCATGAGTATAAGTTAGGTTTAGGCCTTCCTATGTGCAAGATATATGCCGATTATTGGAATGGTGATATCCTGATGAATTCACTAGAAGGTTACGGCTCTGATACTAGTTTAACTATAAGTAAGTTAGGCTTATACAGCACCAAGACCCAGTTAGATAGAGCCTAGTCCATCTCATTACAGTTAGTTTATATATCATTGGAGCCCTCGCACAATACATATTTTTCACTGCTGCGAAATTGGTTATCGGAGTAAACCAACAGCATGAGTAACAACGTGTCTATATCCCTGTTGCTTTCAAGCAATAATCCCCCTGACAGCGGCCAACTATTACCTTCACCAGAAAATCTCAAGCAAAACAATTCCACTACTCAAATCGAACAGAATTCTGAGAACAAGGGAACAACTATAGGGGCTCCAAAGTTGGAACGTAATAACATAAGGTCCCTAGTGTCTCAATACCAAACATCAATTAGAGTTGGAGATTCAGCAGATAATGTAATATTAATCGATGACTCACCTCCGCCTCCAATACAGCCATCTCCACTTCCTAGTTTTAGGTTACTGCTGTCCACTGATGGGAAAGGTGACGAGAAACTGCTCAGTAAAAGTGCTTCTCCATCAGTAAAGGAATTATATACCCCAGAGAAGAAAGTTGATTTGAGCAATCAGATTTCCAAGTTTCAGACGAACTTTGAAGTGGAAGTTCCTAAAAAAACTTCCATTCTTTCTATAATGAATTATGATAAGCCCTTAGTTGAGGAACCCAAAAACAAGCCAATTGTTCCTAAGTCACCACAAAAGAAGAAGGTGCTACCAAAGAAACCAGAATCTAAAAAGGGTGAGAAAAGGAAAGGTGATAAGAAGGTATCTCCGGCCAATAAGAAGAAAAAGACTCCTGAACCTAGTGGTCGGACTCCAAAAGAACCTATTGTTTTACCACCTCCTGAACTTCTTGAAGTTAAGCCAGAATCTAATGCTGACTCAAAAGAACCCGAAGAGAAAAAAGATACTGTTAAACCTAAGCCAACAGAGAAAACTTTTAACAGTATTCTAGAGCCCGAGAAAAAGGAAGTCAAAGAAGCCCCAATCATTGCATTGAATATACCGTTAATTGATTCAAAGGCACCTAAAGCAGGTCAATCTGAAGTTGTGGTGAATGTACTCAAGTTAGCCGAAGAGAAGTATGGATGGTCCACATTACACCCCAATGCAAAATCAGCTATAGAAGTAATGGATGACTTGCTTGATGATGAAGAGAATAATGATGACGATGACGATGATGTGGAGATTGCTGAACCTGTTGAACCTAATAGACGCAAGAACGAAGAAAACTTGACAGAAGAGCAACTTATAAGACAACACCAAACTAGAATGAATCGTAAAGTAGGTAAATATGATTATGAAGATCCTTTCATAGATGATGATGAATTGAAGTGGGAAGAAGGTATAAGTTCTACCAAAGAAGGGTTTTTCGTATACTGGGGACCATTAGTCGAAGAGAGGAATTCAAAGAAGATGGTAAACAAAAAAAGGTAATTTAAGAATTTATTATTTAATTAAATACAAGCAACTAATCTTCAATTCTTTCCAAAGTGACAGATAACATTTCAAATATGTTTAGATCGTTAGCAGATTCCTTATATTGAATCTTAAGGTTCTTCAAGATTGACTTCATGTCACTAACAATTTTATTTACTTCATCTCTGTTTTCAATATAAACGTCAAACTTTTTTAATACAACTAACAAGTTCAACTCAACAGCTAAAGTACTCAAGAATTGATGGTTTAATTTATAAGACTTGGAAATATCTTCAGTTTCCGTTTCAGAGTCTTGTTCATCGATTTCACTAAACGTATCATTAATAGTAGTTTTGATTATTGACATGATATCATCGAATCTCTCCTTCGTCAAAGTCACATATTTGGTTGACTTTTCTATATTTCTAGAAGGCAAGGTTGGCTTAGAATTCAAAGATAATTTATCGAGGGATTCAGCAAGATCATCTTTGACTTTATCTTTTGTTAACAATTCCTTCAAAACACCAATTAAAGCAGCTCTCACATTATTCATTGGACAGTTTATCAAAGAGTCTTTGATGAACCCATAGCTAATTTGTTCCGGAGCCAGGATCAACACTTTAGTGAGTAATGTTAAAACACAGAATCTGAAATCTTTAGCATCGATTGAAGGGTTAGATGCACAAATAAATAATAATGTCTGACAGTATGTTTCCAATAATACTTTATGGATCGAACTAATCTCCAAATTCAATTTTTTCTTATCAACTTTCAGTTTTTCAACAGCATACCAGGACCAGAATACACAAAGGTCTTGTACTGATTTATTCAAGAATACTGGGTTTACCATCTGTGGAACAATTAGTCTTAAAGTCAATACTAAAGCATCGTGGAAAGTTATACTTATTGGGAAGTCATGGTTACTTACAGCATTGTTACTGAAGATTGAGTGTGAGTGATAAATTAAACAGCCTAATTCACTATCATGAAGTTCCTTCATATCTCTATTCACTATGGCTTTGAAGAAGTTGTTTTGGTAATCTACTACAAGGGATTCAAAAATATCACCCACCAATTCCTCATGGTCTTTTTTAAAGTTGAATTTATGAAAAATTTCATGAGTAGAGATAATAGTATCCTTGAATTGCTTATCTAAGTCGATGTCATAGCTTAAGCATAATTCATATAAACGGTCAAATACAAATATATCTTCATTATGTTCGACATCTTTGTTACTCAAATCCTTAAAATATAAAGTGGAATGGTTTGGTGAGTAATTTTTACCTACAATGAAGACTGAATTAGTCAAAAGACCAGTTAATAATTTCCTCTGTAGATAACTTTCATCATCAACTACTTTATCTAATTCATCCTTTGATAATTGATGATCTTTTGGAGTTGATGGAGCCTGATAATTTCTTGTAAATGAGTAAATTCTTTTGAAGATGAATTCCATATGACGAGGGCTAAAAGTATTGAAATTGACATATAAACAGTTGATGAAAGCTGATACCGACATAGATAAAAATCTTGAGGGATATAGAGTTTGAATTCTCTTCAAATTATTATCAATAAGTTCAAATATGCAATATAATTTAATATCAAAATATCTCTCTAAAATCAGAGGTTCATCAAATCTAGTAATATCATCAATTTTAATAGAAGAAAGCAACTCACAACACTTTAAAAAGAGTTCTTTAGGATTACCATGATTGGCTAATACTTCAAATATCTTAATAATCTTATAACAACAAGGTGCCTTTCTCAAAGGATCGGTGAAGTGAAAATCCAGTTCAATATATAAAATTAAAATAGCAGGTAAATCCCAACCAATTTCATAAGTGAGTTTGGGATTTTTTGTCAATACATCCAAAAGTTCTTGTAGTATAGCTTCTTTATCTTCATTACTATATTTGCTAGGGTCTCCCATATAAATATCAAGGAGAGTACTATAACTTAAATAGTCCTCAGTTTCAATAGCATCTTGTGCAGCCAGTTTCAAATTTTCAAGAATTACTGATATTGGTAAATCTTCAATGGTAGTATGAGATGAATTATCTGATAAGCTTTCGTTGTCAGACATAGTTTATATTAATACTTGCTAAGATTCCCCTGTAATGTGCTAAACTTTAAGTGGCCAAATTTTCGCAGTAGTCACAAACTTATCCCGTCCTGCGTATTCTGAGAAGGAATTAAAAGGGTTAAAAATGGACTAGAACATGTCAGTTTTATTACATAGTGATCCAGATACGAGTAGCAATAGTAGTGATGATGAACAGAGTAGTTCAATTAAGGAGGTTGAACAGATAAATAATCATGAGATAAATATATTATCTACCTCTATAATGATTTCACCTGATAATGAACAGCAACAAAAGCAAGCAGTACTAGATTCATTAGTACCTCAATCTAAAATTACAATTAGATTCAAACCAATTGGTTCTACACCTTCAATTAATCCGAAAATATTTAAGATTTCAGCTAGTCAGTCGGTAGCTACTATTAGTAAATTCTTAAGTTCCAAGCTCAGGATACCTATAGTATACGTCTATATTTCCAATTCTTTCCAGCCTAATCCTGATGAGAATTTAGGGGAATTGTTCAACAATTTTAGTACCAACAATGAACTAATAATAAACTACTGCAATTCGATTGCTTTTGGCTGATATGAAAAAGAGAGTGATGGAGAGTGCACGGGACAGAAGAAAGCAGTCGAACAAGAGACTTGGTTTTGGATGTGACATGTGTGTAGAGAGATGTGGAGACATAGGATGAGAAATGTTGGTAATCCATGGTACACGGTAACGAGCAAACAAGTGCAAGCACAACCAAGCGCTATAAATACATGACAGGTAGGTACGCCTTGGATATGCACTAAAAATCCAGTACATCACCGAGTAAACTACATGACGTAACTATCTATCCCCTATGTCAAATGAAACAAGGCACAGGGTCACGGGTTCTTGTCTGTTTACAGGCACCGATAAACCAAAATAAAAATACCGTGTATTTTAACCAAAATAGTAATCAATATTTAGGGCAGGGTTCAGTTCAAGTAAATAAAGCGCAGCAAACACCACCAGTGCACTAAACAACTCAGCACTGCCAGTCTACTGCCAGCTCGTTGCCAAGCATTGCTATGCAACTGATACGACCCACCCGCTGACAGCACTATGTTTTGCATATTGACGAGCTATTTTTACATTTTCTTACACTTGTGTTAAAACAATATATTGGTATTATACAAATCAAACTAGAAAAACATGGTATCAACAACCTCTCGCTCTCTAGTAGAAAACGAATTTGGCAGTACCAGAAACAAGAGTGACGGTACAACCGTCAGAACCGCTTCCGTTGTATTCACCATCCTTGTAGTAACATTGACCGTTGACGGTGGAACCATCAGTAGCTTCGATCTTGATATTATAGTTTGGTTTAGATTTGTTGTTTGGGTTTGGAATCAAAGACAAGTAAGTCTTACCACCGGTAGTACCAGCACCTAAGACAACTGGAGCCCAGTTACCAACACCAGAGCCATCAGTACCCCAGATACAACCATCTTCAACAGAAACACCAGCATCATTGACGTAGTATTGAGTGGAGGTCTTACCACCCTTCCAGGTGTAGTAAGAGTCAGAGTCAACAACAGAAACTGGAGCAGAACCACCAGCTTCTAATAAAGTTGGGATAACCATGCTTTCGGAACCTGGGTAGTCAGTTCTACAGATAGCAACATCTTTGCCGATTTCAGATTCGAAAGTGGCTTTCTTAGCACCCCAAGTACATAAGTATTTGGAGTCAGTGTTGGATCTGTATAACTTACCGTTCTTACATAACAACCCACCAACGGAAATACCGTTAGATGGTTGCTCAGATGGCCATTGAGTTTTGGACATACCAGCTTGACAAGCGTAAGAACAGTAGAAACCGTTTTCACAAGTGGAGGAAGTGTCACCATTTTCATTCATGATGGAAGACCAACCACCGGAAACACCGTCGACCCAGTCAAGAGAAATAACACCTTGACCAGATGGGAAATCAGAACAGTCAATGACACCATCTTCGAATTCTTCGGATGGATCAGAGAAGGCACTCAAGTCACCAGAGATACCACCGGATCCACCAGACGATCCACCAGAGCTGGAACCAGTTGAAGAAGCAGCTGGAGAAGTGGAAGAAGTGGAAGTAGTAGCATCTTGAGTAGACGAAGTAGACAGAGTGGTGAACTCGGCAACAGATGAAGTAACAACGGCAGTTGAAGAAGCAGCAGCAGAAGCTGATGGTGTAACAGTGTTACCTTGGATATCAACATAAACAACCTTAGTAACAATATCTCTCTTGTTTAAATGGACATGTTGATGATTGTGGTGTTCACCGGCTGCTGGAGCAGCGGTAGCTAACGATAATAAAGTAGCCAATGGTAATAAAAACTTCATATTCAAAAGGAATGGATAATCGACTTAATAAATGAACGACTTGAAGTAGGATACAAAAGAAGGTGATAACTTCAATAGACGATTAACGTTGGTGAAAAAAGAATGTGATAGATTTTTTGATTTTACTAAACGAGAATTCACACTTAATTTAAAGGAGGTGGGATCTTTTTTTCTGAGGAAATCTGACACTTTGAAAAATTTTCCTGCGGTAATATGTGAAATAGTGTTTTGTGTAATGCTTATACACCGGCAGACCATCGCTTTTAACACCCAACAGAATATGACAGATTTGGGGGCGGAATAAGGTATAGAGGGAAGAAAGGGGTGGGGGAAGGTATAGGAGTTAAGATTGAAGGTGAATATATAAAGAAGGTCATATGGAATTGAAAGGTTGACTGTCAATTATAGAGGGTAATGAAGTGTTGACTTTGGCTAGTGTTCCTAGTATGGGATCTCATATTTAAGAATTGACTAAAAGTAGTAACTCACTTACTATAAGGAAAAAAAAGTTCTAGACTTTTTGTGAGGGTTCCTACCATTTTTCTCAAAAAAGAAATAACACAAAATCTAACTTTTGCTCTCAATTAATCCAATTAGGAAGTGATCTACAGTCAAATACATATGAATCCTGTATATAATACGAAGCCGTTGGGTCGACGTTATAGGACCAATACTAGGTTGTATGGTGGTGGTAGTGGTTGATGGCAGTAGCGTTGTATAGTACTGGGTGTTATGGCGTTAGTTTTGTATAATGTAGATGGCGACAGACAAATTTATTTTACCTCACTGAGAATTGGCAACACAATTGTAGATGAAACAAGGTATGCTCAAGAGATAGAAGATTATCCATTGTTCTATGAGGTGGGATTCATCAAATAGGGGAGCTGAGTACCATTATTTTCTAATGATATGATTCTTTTTTTTATTTTTCTAAGTACCTACATGTAGTCAAAAATATTCATTACATTACCAAGAATGTATCGGTCTGCGGCTCTTCCTTAATTGCATGCATAAAATTTTTTCACCGATGTTTGGTTGGCCGATCTCTGATAGGCCACAATGACCTAGAATCATTCCTTCACTCTTCACCTGAGCATTGTGATGAATGTTCTCTTCATTATTTCTTGTCTCGAAACGGTATCCACTTCATGCACTTTTTGATCTCTTTCTTACTGAATTCAGCAAGAGTATTTGTTGATAGGTGTGGACGGTTACTTTACGATAAAGTGGTAATAACCTGCTCTATCCAAGGTATAGCCCCAGAGCTGTCCCAGGGAAGCCCGCTCTTTTTGCCGAAATCAATATCGCACCCTCATAATCTGGATGTCGCTTGAATATGTTTTTTGGATCTCGTAGTCAGATTGAAAGAATAATTCAACCGAGTTTCTAATATCGCTGACAGAAACAGATCGCTGACAGAAGCATATCGTTGACAGAACAATATCAGTTGGACATGTCTCAATTTTCTAAAAGAAATTTGTTTCCAAAGTAGAGAAGGCATATATATTGTGAGTCTTAATGGCACTTGAAGTATATGAACAGTGCCTTTCTTTCCAAATACTTTTTGGGTTTTTGAAGCAAAACGTAGAGGTCGATACAAGATAGTATGCTGCTTTTTGGGAGTGGTATTTCTCAAATAAGTTGCTTCGATCTAACAACAGCAATTTTTTCAATTGGGACTTTTTTGCAGCCTCAACTATTTTGCATCATGATGATAACATAGACATGTTCAGTTTGCAGGGCCAAGAGTGTCTGCATGAGGGTGCTAGCAGTGGGTAACCAAGTACAGTTGGAATACATACAGCGAAGTAGTGGTGGCTCTTTGTACGTATAATAGCTCAGTTGAGCATTCCATTCCAAGAATATAAATTCGGAGCAGCTTCAGCAGCAAGTTATCATTTATCCCAAAAAATACTGATTTCACTACTGAAACAACTGTTGGACATGGTAATCGAACTTGACGCAAGAGCTGTTAGACATATTTGATTCGTTTAGATGCAGTCCCCAATGGACGAAATATTTTCATTATGGTTGGAGCTGGCAATAGCTGAAGCTCTTTATTCATTTAGAGGCGATGTAAGTTCATACGTTCTTTCCGTCTAGTGGAAAGAGCTCATCAGAGCCTTCTAGAGCCTCCCCTTCTATTCTGCCTAGTGAAGAACATGCGACATCCGGATTATGAAGGTGCTCTAAGAAATCAAGAATTTCCACGTTCAATGCCGTACGCTATTTCATGTTAAATCTGAGCCGCCCCAATTTTATTACCCTAAGGAGGACAAAAGCAGCTAAATTGAGGAACGGCCTGAAATTTTGGTTCATTGTTATAAGAATTCTAATCTGATACTACATTTGCGTCGTAAATGTAACCAATATGAAGTCGCCAAAACTTAACTCAATACAAAAATTACCCATTTATTCACTATTTTACAATCATATCACATAAAAAACTAAATACCTTTATCCCCTTACATTGTTCCCTCATCCTCAATACCCAATTCAAACCATGGATGATTCATAGCTTCCTGAGCCGTCAATCTATTCTTAGGATTAATGATGAACAAACTCTTTAACAAGTCAATTAGGAACCACCAAAAACAGAAATTTCCGAAATTTATGACCTCCTTATTACGTTCGTAGTTGTAGTTCAAGGAATAATCAAAATCTATGGAGAGACCCAATCTTGAAGAAATAAAATGATCTATTCTGGACAACTGAGCCACGCTATCAAGAAACGCTTTGGGCGTAGAAGATGTTGGGAAGATCAAAGTTAACCCATCATCTAGGTCATCATCATCATCAAAAGTAGTCAAATCACTTTCCTCTGTGAAATGCTTTTGACCACATTCATTGTTATTCAACTGCAGTCTTTTCACCATAGTTTTATCGATCCTGTAACCTACGAATTTTTCAATCATGGCCAAATGCTCAAGGTTATCATGAGTCTTAAATAGTGGTTCACCAATAATAAGTTCTACTAGAATGCAACCAATGGACCACATATCACAGGGGAAGGACCATCCTATACCTAAAACGATTTCTGGAGCTCTATAATGACGAGTACTAACTATTGATGAATGATATTCATCATTAAAGATAGCACTACCGAAATCAATAATTTGAATTAAAGTGTCTTTCAAAACCTTGGAAAATTTTGGAACTTTTTTAATATCACAATTTGACAACTTCAAATATGAATTTATCAAAGTCTTGGATACTAAAGGTTTCTTAACAAATGAATCATCGTGTAACAAAATATTCTCCGGTTTTAAATCGGTATGAATCAAGTTTAAATCATGTAAGAACGTAACAGATCTAATTAATTGTTTAGAAACTGATTGGATATGACTGCCAGGATATGGTATAAATTTATTGTTTTCCAAATAATCATATAATGAAATCTTCAACAAATCAGTAACGATACAGATATGTCCTCTATAATCAAAACACTCCCGTAAGTGAATGCAATGATTCAAATTCTTATCATCAAACTTTTTCAAAGTTGCCAACACTCGTAACTCGATCTTAGCAGCATCCCGGTATTTGGGGATATTCCGTATCACCTTAATGGCAACATTCTCTTTGTTAATTTTATCAAAGCACTTGATAACTTTACCAAACGTGCCTTGACCGAGCAACTCTAAAATGATGAACCTGTTAGCAAACACCGAGTTCAAGTCAATAATGAAATGACCATCCTTATCATCACACGAAGGACTGTTATTATTGAAAGGTATCACATTGGTTTTTATATTTCTAACCTTCTCTTGTCCTAAGATATAAGTAGAAGGGATTTTCTCGTAGTTACATTTAACAGGGGGAAGTTGCGGTAACGAGTTGGTTCTTTGCTTCTTTATATCGACGACATCAATAGCATTGTTATTAACATTCAACAACTTCAATGCATTAAATGAATCGCTATCAAAATATATGATCGAATCACTGTTATTTCTCTTAGGTCTAAGCCTGTAATTGTTGATATTTCTCTCTTCTAAGATAATGGCATCATTACCATCATCAATATCTTGTTCTTCTTCAATCTTATCATCAGGATCATCTTCAAAGTCATCATCATCAAATACAGTATTGTAATAGTCATAATATCCATTACTTTTTACTTCAAAGCTACCGCTGAATCCTCTGGGCCGCTTTCTGTTGGTTATTAGCGACATGGTTTAATAGATTGTCTGAGCACTCACGCTAACAGATTTAATCACTGTGGGGGTTGATAATTGGCCCACCTACTCTTATGTTGGAACAAACTAGTATGTCTTACTAGAACAAGTCTGTAGTTATGACTTAATCAAGTTTTTCACTAATTTAAGGGGTCTTCAATTTCTCAGTTTTTAGATTGGTCGGTATCCGCACGTTTTGAAACACCTAGGCCCAGCCCAACTAAGATAAGGTGAGGCGGGAGTAAAGAGGGAGACAGGTGACAGGTGCAAAGAGGGTTAAGCCGGGGACGAGATTGAAGTGGGTAAGGGAGTGAAGAGGGTAGCATGTTGGGGTCTATATCTCAAACTCTAGGTAGGGCGAATCAGATCGTCGAAATGACTCAAGTGGGTTAATTAAAGGAGCTAATTAAATTAATTGGGGAATTCCATTGGGGAATATTGAGATTTTGTGTAATATTGATCACTTTGTGTAATTTGCGCGATTTGCATTTGCTAGAATGTTTTTTCATCTGGGTGAGGAAATTTTCGGTGAGGGTTAGTGTAATTTTCGTCTACTGCAGCCGAAATGGCCCGCTCGCGGAGACGTGGCAATAATGTCATGCTTTCTAGGGTGTGCGGCTCTTGGTCGGAAACGCACCGAAAACTACGTAACCCAAAAAGAAATTCCCATATTTGGATAATTAATGAGACAATGGTACCCTCAAATACTAAACAGTTCATGTTTAGACAGGTGTAGTCCACTAATTCAAGTCCATTAGGGCCTTGTGCAAATTCTCCCGAATTCATACAATAAGTTTATGCCCTTAATTCTTTTGTCTAAAAATAACCCCAAATGTACTTCATAAAACCCCTTTTAAGGTAATCTGATGCATACACGAGCTGTATCGTGTTCGTTAACTTGGATTTGTTTTTTTACCTTTACAACCTACTTCTTAACTTTAATCTCTTCAAACTTTACATTTGATCTTATTCGAAACACCTCTGATCCACCCTCGATTGCAACCCAAAAACTGGCAGTTTTGGACTTAAAGGACTTGCTGGTCGTATGACGAATTTAGCGCAAGATTGCAAAATTCCGCTAAAAAAAAAAGTGAAATTCGCAAAATTAGTATTAATCTCCACTACATCATCGAAGTTTGAAATATCTAAAGAAGACTATAGACATCGTTAATTGATATAGAACCCATTTTATAAGGCAGCACACTTTCGCTTTTACCTTCGCCATGTCTTATAAATCCTTCTTTGAAGAGAAACCTGATGTCTTCAAGACACCACATGACAGTAACCCTGGGAGAAGTCATTATAGTCCTTTTGAAGAGTTGGGCCAATTTAATCCATATGACTCTTCTCCAGTGGCATCTGTATCACCAGTAACGCTGTTACAGACGCCATTGACGAGTGGTCATATCTTGAGTCCCCCCGGAATAGGGTCGGTGCAAATGACACCTACCAATACTACTATGGCTAATACGCCCACCGCTGTTCTCATGACTTCTCTACCGATGGAGCAGCGTAAGGCAATATTGGAAGGCCTGATGGTGGTCCTTTACCCCGTTCAGACTGTCCAACATACTGTCCATACCGTTCACCAGACTGTGCAGCAAACCCTTCAGCAGCCTGTTCAGCAGCCTGTTCAGCAAACCCTTCAACACAGTGTCCAGCCTGTTCAACAAACTATTCACCATCCTGTTCAGCAGCCTGCTCAGCGACTTGTTCAGCAACCTGTTCAACACTCCGTTCAGAGACCCGTTCACCGGACTGTCCAACAGCAGCCTACCGCTAATGGTCAGCCTCAGTCCCCTACACGTCAGACCCCCCACCAGGAAGCCTCACGACGTCAGTCTCCAGTCCACCGTGTTTCACGACGTAAGTCTACACCTCATCTAGCTCATCAGCCTACACCTCCTCAAATTCCCCAACGCCAGTTTCCACCCCAAATTCCACAATATCATTCTCCACCCCACCAAATCCCCCAATACCAAACTTCACCACACTATGTGTCACACCACCTGAGCTCACCACACTATGTGTCACAACACCTGAGTTCACCACACTATGTTTCACAACACCTGAGTTCACCACACTATGTATCACAACACCAGACCTCACCACACTATGTGCCACAAGGCTTTACGGAAGACCTGCCGGTAATAGGATTGGGGATTCAACCTGCCACACCAGCATTCAATACACCACCCGCATCGAATTTAAGTTCCATAAGGTCAGCTGGTTCTACCATATATGACGATGACTCTTCACCTTCGTTGAAGGATGCAATAAGTTTCCATACACCTAACCAGGGAACTTCGATGCCCACCCCACAAACTGACTCGTATAAAATCAAACTGGATCCACATTATGACGATTTCGATGAATTAATTTCGGACGCTAAACTAGAAGAAATATTAAGAAATGATCCATTTTCTGATATTGTCAAAGAGGAGGATGCAACTGATGGAAATACTGGACAAAAGATACATACAAGTTTATCTTCTACATCTTTCAAACTGTTCTCGTTAGAAGACTGCTCAGGGACTATTACAAAATTTAAATTTGTTCATGAAGACGGTAACCATAAAGTAGCTAAAAGGAAGTCCTTCAAGATTTTAGGAACAAAGAAGAGAGAGCTCAAAAATATGGAAAGTGGTATAGTAAATTTTTCATTCAAAGCTGATACCAAAAACTAACGGAACAATTTTCATTTCGATTTACACATTTAGATTCTCCGGATTGGCCTAGTAGCTATCCTATCATACAGGAATTATACCTGTCTATATTTCGATTATTTCGACTGTAACTTTAGATATCATGAATTTACGATTATGGAGTAGCGTTTATTAACTATCAATGCAATAAATAAAAGCCCTTATAAGGACCTACCTAGAGGTACTCTCGAGGTACCCTCGAGGTACCTACCCAAAGGTACTTATAAGCACTTGTGTAGAGGTAGATTTATCATCCCTATAAGTCCTTAGCTCTTGGGACGTATTCCTTATATAATACAGGTTCCTTTCTAAACTTTCTGTAGAAGTTGACTTGTCCATCAGTTCCATATGCATAGTAAAAGATACCAAGTGGGATCAAGCCCATGGCCACAATATTGAAAGCAGCTGACTTTGGCTTGAATCTGAAGTAATTACCTGCATTCTCCTTAGCAGTGTTGAATCTTTGGAACTCTCTGTCGGGTCTCAATGTAGCAGCCATACTGGTTCTTATTTATACTCAGTTCTATTGGTTCGTGAAAATTTTGGTGCGCTTCAAGAATGAATGGCCTCAAAATGGAAATGAATATCAGGTTGTATGCAGGACACCAATTTCCAAGGGGACAAGAAGGATTAAGGGGAGGAAGAGAGAGCAATAATGTACAATTAATCTATGTTACTAAGGTCGTTCAAGTCGTTTAATGTTTTGAGGTTATTGAGGTTTTCATCGTTCAAGTTCTGTTGAGAATTGGAGGGGTCTAGAACATCAGTGGGATCATTTGAATCAAGATTTGCACCCAAATCCTCTAGTAACTTGAAAGTTTTACCTTGAATGTAGTAGTCTCTCCAAGTAGGTTTAAAGTTGGTGTTGAGATTAATTTTGCCCTGGGCAAATTTGTCATATATGGAATTGACGTTATCTACAAGAGAATTAAATTCCATTAACACGAATTTGAATGAGTCTTTAACGGGTAATAAGTTATTCAACGTTTTCTTACCATCTTCAGATAACTTATCATAAATCATTTCCTGATTTAGTTTAGTTATTTGAAATTTTATGGATTTCAATACTTTTAGGATTTGAATAGATTTTTCAATTTGTTGAAGCAAAACTTGCCTTATTTGTTTCTCCATTTCAATATCCGTAATCAATTGTTTAATTTTATCATCAGTTATTTCCAGATCAGTTTTGAATTTCATACCTTCATGATGTTTTAATCTGATCCATCCATCCTCAATAAGATTCTTCGGTATCATAAAGATATTTCTTAAAGCATAAAGTTCAAACTTATCAAAGTTAATATCAACCTGATTTTCTAATAACGTCTCGAATTTAACTGTCCCATAACTTATTTCATCTTCTGTTAACTTAGACCATACACTATCATGATTACTACTTTCCTCTTTTCTTCTTTCCCGTAAATAATTATCCATACCTGCTGTACATTTATATAAAATATGATTGATAGCATTGATAACATCGTCCACCACCGTAAGTACTGGGTATCCAAAGTGCTCCGTTAAGAGTTCCTTATGTGCTTCATCCACTTGTTCTGTCATTGTTTATGATTTTTTCTTACGCGCCTTTGCCAGAACTCGAGGAAAAACTATAGATACTGATAGGTACTAGAGAAGTACCATGAGTCTTACAAATCCTAATACGGTAGATGTGATACCGGAAATCACTTCAATTGATTGTAAGATTCTTCAGTATAAGTATGCAATCTATAAGATCCATCACTTTTTACCGTTTTTGAGGCGGGTTCAGGGTGGAAGTGATGCTCGAGCAGGAGCAGGAACAGCAGCCACAGGAGCAGCAGGGACTGGAACAACGGGAGCAGCGGGAGCAGCAGGAGCAGCAACAGTAGCAACAACAGGAGCCACAGGAACGATGAGGACAGGATCCACTGGAATAGGCACTGGAGGCACGGGCAACTTTGTATTATGTCATTACCTTACACTATTATGTGGGAATACATTTGCTATTAATGAAGGCATCTTTAATAGCAAACTCGAGTTGATTTCCAACTATAAGTTGTTTCGAGTACCCCCTATAAACATATCTCCTATGGTAAGTCATATTCCTTATGATACTAATGATGTGAGTATAAATCCACTTACAGAATTACCCAATGCTTCTAATAGTTTCAAGTGCTGTAAATTATTGGAAACATTATACACCAATTGTTTACAAGGGTATACTAAGAGGTTGAACTCTGCAACAGAAGAGGTTGGTGATGTAGAAAGATATGATACTCTCATAAAAGAGATCTTTAATGATGATATTGATCTTAATGGAACTGATGAACTCTTATTCGAATTTGAACCTGACGCTGATTTACTGGATAATAACTTTGTTGAAGCCACCTTGATAGATATTGATATAAGAATGATATTTGTTGTATTTAGAAATTATTCTAAAACATTAAATCATCTAAAAGAGCAGGCAAATTCATTCAAACTTCTTAAATCTGTAAATTCTACCAAACAGTTTAGTTATCTTAAAACATTGCCTAATTGGGAACTTTCTTTACATAAAATCATGTTATTAACTTTGAGATTGAATGATCTTTACATGATCATTAGAAAGTTTGGTCGTAAGATCTATCTTTCTAATATTCAACATTTGAATGATCCCAAATTTCTCTCATTAACAAATTCAAGTTATTTCAAATTTACTACCCTTAAGAGTATCGATGATATATTCAACAGTACCAAAAAGAATGGCGTATTGATTGCTAACCTAACCAGATTAATAAGACAAAACTCTAGATTTCAAGTCAATCCAAAGAATATACTCGACTTTAGTAATTTCCTTAACCAAGGAATTTTGAGCTTGGAAACAACTTTGAATAAAATTGATGAATTTGGTACTTCGTGGTTAAATGCTGAAATCAAATTTAGAAGAAATTATAATCTTTCAACTACTTACTTACAAAAACTTCTCAAGGAGGAGCAGGACTCAAAATTTCCAGCAATAGAGGAAGGATATTTGGATAGAAGCTTTAAGAAGTTAGAGGTATCTGATAAAGATAGATCCCTTTTCAACCGGACATCTAGATCTTCATCCGTCTCATCGGTTTCATCCAATAGCTCTACCACTTTGGTTAGGAAAGGATCTATCAATTCAGGTAATTCAGCTAATAGAAACTCCTTGATTATTCCTTCAAAAACAAGCCCCAGGCAACAAAGACCAAATTCAATGATTTTTTTGAACAATAATGGATCCACCGGAAGTTTGCCGAAAAATATCAACACCCCCACTTCGTCTAACCAGCCTAATCCTCCAACAACAGGTACTAGAAGAAGGTCCAACTCACAACCCCAGATGTCACCAGATAGAGTGCCACCATTATCGTCTCCATTGAATAATAAAATAGCATCATCTGGAGCAGCCACAGCATTGAGATTAAAGAATGGAAGTCCTACACCATCCAAAGTAGTCAATTTGAACCTTTCCCCAAGCGTAAAGAGACAGACATCTATTAGATCATCGATTTCATCTTCAGCTCCTTCTGTTGGGCCTATCAAAGAGGAAGAGACTAAAATCAAAAAACTTAGCGCTAACCAGAGATTGCAAAACCACCTTAAGCAAGCAGCTAAAAGTGGTTCCTTAATGACACAAGAAAAAGAGGTATTAACATCAGTTGTATTTGATCCCAATAGTCCATCATCAATCAATTTAAGAGAACACGCCGAATCACACGCACACGCAGCAGCAGCAGCTTCGGTCAAACAATCTTCTCCTCCCAAGGCAGAGGAAAAGCCCATTGAATCACCAGCGGTACCACCCAAGCGTAGGACAAGGGATCAAGTTACAAAATTGAACACCAAAAGAAACAGTGAACTCGCAAAGATAAGTTCGGTTACATCATCAGTAGAATTAAGCCTGTCAGTGAATACAATTGCTGATAGTGACTTTTCCACTGATTCAGAGATTAAGAAAGTAAGATTTACAGGTGTCCCTGCGTATACTGAGGCAGAAGATGCACCTACGAAGTATTCTGCAAAAATCTTGAAAAATTTTGGCGTATTCAAAAATCCTAATAAACCTACGTTCAAGAGAAAGGATCAACTACTCAAAAAAGAGGAAAGTTTATCGTTCAAAAACCAATTGCATGGCGGAGAACAGGGACTCTTACCCAACCAGGCGACGTTCTTATCTAACCCATTGCAAAACACTAGGCTCAAATTGAAGGGCAAATTACCGTAATTGTAATATAATACCACCAGCTTGTCTGTTTCCTCCACAACTCCTCCCATAGCCCTGGACATTCTCTGGACATTTCTCCACTCTCTTCTATTAATGTCTCGTGCCTAGTAGTCACTTCTCATCACTCACTCCTTTATCGCATCGCATCGCTTCTGAAAAATCTGAAAAATCTGAAAAATTTGAAAAATAATTCAGCTCATCACTTGGGTGAATTGTATCATAACATGACTGGAAGAAGAAGACAGCTCATAAGCCCCAAGAGCACCAATCCTGTGAATCAAGACGGCATTTCAGAATGTTTCCAAGTTTTTTCTACTGAGTTATATGTATCATTAGCTCCAAGCCATTTGACTAATCCTATAAATGGTATCAAGGCACAACATTTGGACCCCTTAATCATGAATTACTTCCCTAAAGCACAAGGTGTAGTTATTGGATACCAAAATATTCAACTCAAGCATGACAATAGTTTAGCTAAGGTCGGAGACTCATCTCCTTTCGTATTTCTTTGGATATCATTGGATCTCTTAATATGGAGGCCACAGGTGGGTGATATTTTGGAAGGTAATATATACATGCAGACAGCCTCTCATATTGGTTTACTTGTTCATGATACATTTAATGCATCAATCAAGAAGTTCAACATACCCCAGGATTGGAGATTTATACCAAGTCAAATTGATGAAGAAGATGAGGAAAATGCCGATGACAATACTGAGAGTAGATTCAAGTCATTAGGGTACTGGGAGGATGAAAATGGGAATAAAATAGATGGAAAAGTAAAGTTCTACATCAGAAATATTCACAGTTCTGGTAGATTAGTGTCTGTTGATGGTACTTTGATTGAACCAGGAAGTGAGAGAGAAAATCAACCGGTATTTAAAGATCGTAGAGCATCATTGTCAAATGAACAGTTCCAAGCTAGTCAGCCCGTTAACTTGAACCAACATAAGAAGTTTGATGATGATGAAGAAAACACCACCAATAATGATATTACGGATCTTCCTCATTACTCTGAAGGTTCTGATAATGAAAATGCCATAGTGAATGATTCAGATGAATCCGACTAATCCATATAGCATACAGAAAATAAAAATATTTAATTCTAGTTCATCTATTTACAATATTCATAATTCGTTATTTTATGTTTCGTTTGTTAGCGTTCATCATTCTCCATATTGAGTGTCTTTCTTTCAATGTGGGGTGATGATATCGGGTATGTCTATAATGCCATAATCTATGCCATTTACTCATAACATTGTGCCATCTTCTCTTTTTACTAGCGTTTCTAATTTTCAAGGTATCAATTGAAGCTTTACGATGATTCGATCCACCACCCATCATTGTTAGTCTTTGAACTCTATTAAGGATTCTGAGGTTAAAACAGGTGATGGCAATTCCCAGAATAAGGGAACCGATAACAACTGCACTAAAGCCGAAATTACTTTCTTCAATGAAATTCTTCAAATTCATACCATAGAATGCAGGAACCAAGGTAGCAAAAGTAATTCCTAAAGTATAAATGGTAACTTTTAACTCAAATAACATCAATGAGTTTCTATTGGCATCTAAGATTATATTGACAATGTCTTCGGTAGCTTTGATATCGTTAACTAACGATCCAGAATGTTGAACAAATTCATCACACTGACTATAATAAGATTCAAGTAAATTTTCTAATTCATCAAAATCATCATTACTAGTTCTAGGACTAGTAAGGTACATTGCAGCCAAATCTTCTTCATTATCAAGTAAAGTATCTAAAACTTGCTTTATTAATAACACTTTTTGATAATAACTCTGTACACTTTTCAGCTTAATTAATAAATCTTGTAACTTTTTACGATCTACTTGATTCTCTAATTCTTGTAAAATAGTACCACAATTTTCAATATTAACTTTAAGCTCGGCTTCAAGATATCCAGTTACATTGATTAATATGGTCTCTAATACTTTGAATTCAAATGGAAGGGTATTAGGGAGTTTAAGTTTCAGTTCTAGATCATATATGAAAAGTCCTAATTTCGTAGCAACTTCTGGAGTCGATGTATCAAAAATCATTACTTTATCTTCTTTTATTAGTGCCTTAATATGCAATAAGTTGACTAGAATGGTGTTAGGGGGCCTTACCATGATTTGAGGAGCAACATCAATAACAGATGTATCAATTTTTCTTAAGTCTCTAGGGAATAAATTATGTTCTCTTAAAAACTCCATCTTAGGGTACTTTTTAGAGATGGCTATATTATCACCATTTTTGTCAAATACAGTACATGAAACATATGCATCGTTAGGCATGATTGGTTTTAATCGGGAAAACTTACTCGTATCTATTCTATGGTTTGGATTGGACGTGAACTCTTTTAAGTTGGGCACTGGATTCACTGGTTCTTGTACCAAGTCAAATGGATTAGTTAAGAGTTTTCTTAAGAATGGTTTATCCGACGTCCATCTTTGACTCGCTATTCTGCTCTGGTAGACTGATGGCGGCCCATTGAAGCTTTCGGCAAGTCCTTTGGCGAGGCCTTTAGTGAATGCCACTGGGGATCCCCTAAGGCGTAGAGCTGACATTACTGAAAAAAGCCGATGCGATTTTTAGCCAAGGCAGCCCAGGCAGCCCAGGCAGCACCAAAGTGGAGGAGGAGAGGAGACGGGAGTAGACAGGAGGAAGGGGGATGGGATGGACACAGGCCAGCCTGCGGTAGTCTACAAACTTTATATTAAAGTACCTAAGTAAATGAGGGCCATGGGCCATGTAGAGAAGTGAATACTAATCAAAGAACTTCCTGGTTTCAGAAATACCAAACAACTCTAATCTGAGAGCAGGTAATGCCTCTTCCGATAACAACTTCAATCTCTCGTCCAAAGTATTGTTGACCTCGATTTTTCCCGATTTGTTAACAACAATGACACCACCAGCACTGTCCTTACTTAAGAAGTCTGATTCGTTAATACTGATTTTGACAGGAAATTTGGCCTTTTCTTCAAAGTTCTTAGCTGCTTGGTCAATTGATTCTTTGGCCAATTCCAAGTCGGCTTCTCTAACCTTAATGGTAGCTTCATCTTCCAATAAGGTAGTTAAACCTTCTTCAATCAATAAAATGAAAACAGATTTGTATTGAGACTTATCTGAACTTATCTTACTTAACTGAGCCTTAGCTTCATCAAAGATATCATTCAAAACTTGTTCCTTAGTCGACAAGATTCTTAATCTAGTCTTGTTACCGATGGTAGACTTAGTAATCTGCTGGGCTAATGACGCCTTTTTGAACTTTTGTTCGTAGTTGGCATCAATGGCTGCAGTTTCACTTCTAACTATCGATGCCTTCTCAATTTCGTATTCTTCGTCAGCCTTCAATCTGATTTCCTTGGCCTTCTCTTGAGCTTCCTTCTCAATGAAGGCCTTCATTTTACGAAGTTCAGCATTTACCTATTGGTTAGTATTGAGTCATTGACACAGCTCGTCAGCCTGGGGAGTCTCATAGCCATATACCTACAGCCACACACATACATCTCGCCCACACATCCACTCAAACGGTTACATACTTGGTCATCGGTTAAAGACATGGTACAATGATTATCTCTAATTTGAATCCTTTCAGTTTTCATCGACACTGAGAAATTGACCAAAGGAATTGGTTGGGGCACACCGCACTAAATCAACGGTATAAACCGATGGTGAAGATGATAAGAAAGATGATGTATATTATATGCTATATGGTACAGGAGGGGGAGCTAATCGAGTTTATAACTGACTTTAGTTCCCACGGAATGCAAAGAAGTCAGGAATTTATTAAAATCTACGGATTCAAAATCAGTAGTGTTAGTATCTTTAGCATCAGTCCATTCAGTTGGGACATTTATAGTAGTTTGTTCCGTATGGACTAAAATATTGAAAGAGAACTCACCATCTAATATAGGTAAGAAAGTTATTGAAGATGTGATTTGTCTTATAATTGCTTGAATTTCTTTCTTTATCAATTGTTTAGATCTTTCTTGTTCAGATTCGTCAGGTTGAAATATTTCTAAATTGAATTCCCATCTTTCCACTACTTCAGTAGTCTGTTTATTAATGATTTGCAATATCAACTTATGTAATTTAGTTCCATAAACCCATTTTTTAATTTGACTTAGGAAACTATTCAAATAATCTTTAATATCTTCATCTATAGTAATTACCAATGGTAGATCATATTTTTTCACAGTTTGAAAATCTTCTGCAGGGTATATGCCTCTTTGGAATAATATGTTGTTGATAGCAAACTCAAAATAGTCACATACTACTTTACTTGATCCTTTCAATGCTAGCTTAGATAATTCTGCCATAGTTAATAGTAGAAATATCTGATGCGAATTTCCACTCATTATGGTATGTCATTCTGGTGCTGTGCCGTGCTGTGCCATGTAGTTGAGCTATACTAACGTGCCAGTTTCATGGAGTTAAAAGAGAGACATTGAGCAAAGATGCCCAACAAGCTAAAATTGAAAGAGATAAAGTCAAGATAGATCATTATTTAACATTGAAGAAAGAAGTATTTGATGCTAGAAAGAATAACCAATATTCGGTAGAATCGTTGAATAAAGTAACAGATCTCTTGGTTTTAAATCCAGAATTCTACACTGTATGGAATATAAGAAGAGAAACATTCATGAAGTTGTTTAAAGCCAAAATCTTAGATAAAGAAAAAGCTCTAACTGATGATTTACAATTAATTATGGTTCTTTTGAAGAGATTTCCAAAATGTTATTGGATATTTAATCATAGACTTTGGTGTTTGAAAATGTTAGGGAAAAACGCTGATTGGAAGTTTGAATTAGGCATGGTTTCGAAGATTTTAACAGCAGATCAAAGAAACTTTCATGGCTGGCAATTGAGAAGAATCGTAGTAGACAATTTCGAAAACACTACTGATGATCCCGAGAAACTTCTTATTATTAACTTGAATGAATTTGATTTTACAACTTCAAAAGTTAATAATAACATCTCTAATTTCTCTGCTTGGCACAATAGATCCCAGCTTATCCCTCGGTTATACCATCAGTTTAACACCACTTCTAGTACTCATGAGATAATATTGAAATATAGACCAATATTTGAATCTCCATTGTCGCTTTTGATGCATGAGATAAACTTATTGAATACAGGTATGTATATGGATGTGGATGATACTTCTATATGGTTATACTTATACTGGTTAGTAACAGATGATCTTTTCGTTAAAGGTCTAGACGTCAAGAAGTATGCTGAAATACTTGAGAGCCAATTCAAGGTAATCTCAGAACTTAATGAATTAGAGATTGAAGATAATGGCAAGGCCAATACCTGGTGTGTAAAAACAATGATTCTCATTAGGTGTCTTCTTATGAAATTGGAAGATACCACTGAGTTCTTGACGGAAGAAATCAAGCAACACTTGCATACATTAATCGAGATCGACCCATTGCGGAAGGGTAGGTACTTGAACCAGCTCCACGGGCTGGCTGCAATACTATACTAGAAGCCGGGAAGCGGGGAGGAAGCCTGAAACCCAGGCACATGCGTATTATACCCCATATACTATACTACTACATTATCATATTACTACATTACTATATTGATATATTACTCTTGCATATACTGTCTCTGCTTATACTACCGCTACCTATATTGCGTATTACCTCCACCTCTTACCCAATACACCAGCTTCATTCGTTGATGTAGAAGGTTCGGGCAAATGGTGGCGCTGAGTCACCATCCGCTGAATCATTTGTACACCGTTCCTCCACCAACAACTGCAGTATCTTTTCTGCTTTTTCTATGCATATGGGCCAATCAACTCCGAGCTTCTTGATCAAATTTCTTGTCTTCGAGTCAACCAAGTCTTGCCATTCAGGTTCAGGGCGTTGAGGGGGAACATCAGCGGTAGTTGTGACCAATTCATTATAGGGGTCTACTAAAAATAAGCTTAGCATTTTCAAATGGCCTGACTTTGACTTCTCTTTCAACTCGAAGGATTCAAACTTTCGTGCTATTTGATTAGGAAATAGTACTAGTCTATTTTCTTTACAATGAATAGATCCGATTACTCTTGACATACTCAGGCCATCTTTAAGCCCAAAGTAATGTTCACAATAAAATTTATCACCCTGTTCATAAAATGGTTCCTCATATCCACATTTGAATGAAATTTCTGGATCAGTTATGTTTTCAGAGTCATAAAAGTATAAAATTGTGGCTACTATATCTTCATTGATGGTTCCTTGTATTTTCCATGAGTCACCTCCAAATGTGGGATTCTCGGGTGTCAATTCAACATTGGTTAATTTGGGTATCAATTTAACGTTCTCGAAGTCTTGCAAGGAAAACTTTACAGTTTCATACTCTTCATACT
The DNA here is from genome assembly GCA_003707025.2 of Yamadazyma scolyti. Taxonomy (NCBI): domain Eukaryota; kingdom Fungi; phylum Ascomycota; class Pichiomycetes; order Serinales; family Debaryomycetaceae; genus Yamadazyma; species Yamadazyma scolyti. The sequence goes on along the minus strand of PPMW02000006.1, from coordinate 302,594 downwards.
CAAGTTTGTAATCCTTGGCATGGGGTGGTTTTGATTTTTCTAGTTGAACTTTCTTCTCTAAGGAATCGCCTACATTGTCACTAAGCTTATGCCATTCGTCGCTATAAGCGTCATTTCCAGGAGGAACCCTTATTCTGGTTATAGGAGGAGAGAGGTATCTACTTAGACACATTTCTAATCCCGGAATGGCTGCATTGAACACCCTTTCTATGGATGCATAGAGTGCTGAATGCTTAGGATGCAAATTATTAATATACGATTTGGCTTTGAAATTGGCATCATGTTTGACAAATAGTGTGGGTAGCCATTGGTAGTTTCTCTTATACAATAACAGTGATACCCCTTTCTTACACTTGGGAACTCTGTCAGAGTACTTGGCTACACGTATTGGTCGGTTATTACCTCTTATGGGGGTCTTGCCATATCGAAGAGGATACAACGAAGGATGTACTAAATCAACTATAGGATTCTCCACCCTCCTGATTTCATCACGCAATACCTGGACTTGTTGGTTCAATTCGGCCTTAAATTCGTCGCTTAAAACCGTATCGTTGATGATAACCTTATCATCCACCACTGATATCTCAAAGTTGCTGTCTATGAAATTAGGAACCAAATGGGGTAATTTATCGTACCACTCAAGTTCTTGTATGGCATAGTCAAAAAGTCGATCAAAATTCTTTTGTGATGTGGCGTGACATTCTTCCTCAGATCTCCACTGCTTCACTATGGAAGCATCCTTCCGGTGTAATTGCCAATTGTCCTTTTCCCGTATAGCTCGAGAAATATCAATTATAAGAGGTTCATCAATACAAGGAAATGTGGGACCTAAATCAGCAAAAGCCTCATACCATGGGTTTGGGAATGGAGAGAAGTGTTCAGTTTCAAGAGTCATTTCATGTACATCAGCAGTAAGCGAGAGGCCGCATATTTATAGGGCAGCATTTTACGAACTTTTCGTATTTGAGTAACCAAATTTTTGGCTACGGCAAATGTTGCCAATTGTTGCAGAAAAGTGCACTGTAGAAAGAAAGAACAGGGAAACGCAGATCATATTTTAGGGATGAAACAGTATGACTTTTAGCACAACAATTCTAGAATTTCAACCCAACAATGCAACGTCAAATAATTATTTGGATATTTTTCTACATTTTTCGTACTTTTCGTAAATGACTACTGCACGTCGCCAAAATAGTTCAGAAATATTTTAATTTCATGTGGGTGAACAATTTTGCTTGAAACTTTACGCTTGGCAATAAGTCCGCTAAGATTTTTTCCCTCAAAGTTTGAGTATAGGGTGACGTCATGCATGCGGAGAGGGTGGAGGGAGTAGAGGAATGATCTGCAATATCGGGGGGAGTAGTGAATATGAGTGGATGGAGTTGTAGAGAGTATTGTATAGGGGAAGTCATCACCAAGAGCAGATGGTCTGCAGGTATAGCCTTAGTAGATAGTGGTGAGAATATAGAGCCATCAAACAACAGATAGGAACAGCTGCTAATTGTTTATGGTACTATTATTCTATAAACTCTTTGAACCCCCATGACCTTGGTGCCACCCATCGTTTGACTCATTTCTTGACCCTTGATCCATCGCTAGACCCATCGCTCCACTACCGGTACATGGCTCCAGTTCATTGGCAGTAACTCGCCAGCTCGCCAGCTCGCCAGTGAGCTCCGCATCTTTTCATCGCATCGCAAGAAATTTTTCAAAATCGAGATGGCTAAAACCCAAGCTAGAGGAAGAAGGGCACAAAAGAAGGCCCAAATTGATGCCGAAGGAGTGGATTTTGTTATAGATGATGTAAATGAACCTGAACAAGTGCAACCAGAAGTTCAAGTGGAATCAACGAATATTAAACCTACCTTTTTTGGTTTGGTAGATGCTAACGAGATAGACTATTTCAAACAGGCAGAGAGTACCTTGAATATCAACGCATTTGAAACTGACGAAGAAAGAGAAGGATTTGTAAGGTCTGTTCTTGAAGAGGCCAAGGGAAAAGAATTGAAATTGGTAACGAATCAAATTTGTTCTAAGCTTATGGAGAGATTGATCTTAATTGGTAAAGACAGCCAAATCAAGAGAATATTCAAAACTTTTGTGGGGCATTTCGTTTCGTTAGCCCATCATAAGTACTCATCACACGTATTGGAAACATTGTTAGTAAGATCAGCTTCTTTGATTGAAAAGGAAATTATTGGTGAGGATGATGAACAAGACGAAGATGATGAGGATACTGAAATTAATCAAGTTACAATGGAACACTTATTCTCACAAATGTTGACGGAATTTAACCCACAATTAAAGGAAATGGTTGAACATCAATATGCTTCTCACGTATTGAGATTGACAATTTTGGTTATTAGTGGTAAAGAGTTACCATCAACAACAGTCTCTAACTCTACTTTGAGATCTAAGAAATCTAAGATTGCACGTAAAATGATTGAAATAAAAGATAATGATATTTTCAATAGAGCATTTCAAGTTCCATCATCCTTCAGAGATGAAATCAAAAAAGTATGTAATGCCATCACTAAAGATCAAGATACAAATAGAATGAGACTGCTTGCTATACATAAAGTTGCGTCCCCTGTTATTCAACTTTTACTTCAAGTTGAAGGAATCGTTGATAAAGATAGAAGTATATGGCATTTACTTTTTTTGAAAGACAACCAAGAAAAAGAATCTAAAGAAGAAGCATTTGTTGAATTCTTATTATCAGACCCTGTAGGATCTCATTTCTTGGAGAGTTTAATTAAGAACACTGGTGTAAGAATGAAATATATTGAAAGATTATACAGATTATACATGAAGGATCGTATATTGAAGCTTGCAAATAGATCTACCACTGGTGTATTTATAATTCAAGCGTTACTTTTTAAATTGAAACCAGGAGAAGTGCAATTCATTCTAGACCAAATTATTCCTGAGTTATGCAATTTGATATCCATATCCGAGAATCAAAACTTAGAACTCAGTACCAAAATTATAGACGCTTCTATTCAAAGAAAAAATTATAGACGTGAAGAGCTTATAGACCAATTATTTCTCAAGTTCTGTCCTAGCTATGACCCCAAGAATCCTTCTGATATCGAAGATGCAGAATTCTTGGAGAATGTATTGCAATTGAAAACATCTACTTTGGGAAATACGAGAGATGATTGGCCTACTGCTGAGGAAAGAAGAAGATCATTATTAATTGAAAAATTAATGGAGTATGATTACTCTTTCGTCATTTGCATTTGGTACAACTTATTAGCATTACCTGAAGAAAGATTTGTCCAGATGTGTATGCATGGAGTTTTCTCTCACGTAGTTGAAAATTCTTTAGTTGTTTTACCAGCTGATACACCAGAATCCAAGCAAGTTTCTATTTTAAGAAAGAGGGTCTTGAATTTATTCCAAACTCATATAGTAAGATTGTCTTTGAACTCCTACGGCTCACATATAGTTGATAAGTTATGGGATTTCTCCATCTTCCATAATATGTATAAGGATAGAATAGCCACCGAATTACAATCTGAAAGTCTGAAAGTTAAGGAAAGTAAGTATGGTAAGTTGGTATGGAAGAATTGGACTATGGATCTTTTCATAAGAAAGAAATATGATTGGAAATCAATCGTTAAACAACAAGAACTAGAATACTATGGGGAAAAGCCGGATGAAGATCAACCTATCAGAGCTAAAAGACCGATTGATTTGAAGTTAGAAAAAATGCTTAAGGAAAAGCAAGGTAGAGAAGCAAATGGTCTCAAAGCCAGAGAATTCTACGATCAAAGAGATGCTAAAAGACAAAAAAATTGATGTACATTATTTACAGGTTAATATATACAGGTAAGTCTAAAATTTTGTAGTAATGTAATAGTCATGTAATGTCTTCTCTGGAACAGACGTAGGGCTTTCTACAACAGGGTCCACGCCAGATTGGTTTTTGGGGAATGCTATAACATCTCTAATACTAGGACTACCGATTATCATAGCACATAATCTATCAAACCCTAAAGCCAATCCTGCATGAGGTGGACAGCCCATACTCAATGCATGTAACAAATGACCAAAGAGATCATTGTAGTTACTAATTTGAAGAATATTCTTGAAGATATACTTTTGTAGGTCCGAATCATGGATTCTTCTAGACCCCCCGCCTACTTCTACACCGTTGATAACTAAGTCATAATGTTCGCCTCTAGCTTGAAGTGGATCTTTGTGCAAAAATTCATAGTCTTCTGTTTTCACCATAGTGAAAGGATGATGAGTAGATTCATACCTTTGAAAGTCATAAGAAGGGTATTCTTCATTCGAATTACTACTGGTTTCAATTGGGTTGAATAAGGGAAATTCAACCAACCATGAGGCTACGAATACGTCCTTTATATCATACAGCTTTATAAGAACACCATTCTGGGCTTCAATGGGTCTTAGCCATTTATCGGGGTACTGTTGCATGGCTAATTGCCTGAACTTACCTAATGGAGTAGGGTTTTCATAAGATAATGACGCCCTATCTGAGAATGCTAAAATATCACCAGGTTGTAAATTAAGTAACTTGGAGAGTTCAACGTCGTTGAAAGTTGGTTTTGGCTTTATGACGTTTTTTTCAACAAATTTATGGTACCAGTTGCTTGCCTCACTCTCTGATTTGATGGCTACAATGAATGGTTTCCGTCTTGAATACTGATTAGAATCAGTTAAACACTTCGGCAACTTAAATTTTTCATTAGGATCAAATGCTTCTTTCAATACACAGGCTTCCATTATGTCAAAAGAGTTATTCTTCAAAGGAGTGAACTGAGAACTTAAGTCAACAAATGAAATATTGGACCTTAAATCAGGCTTATCGATACCATACTTGGACAATGCTTCTCTATAAGTTAATTTCGAGAAGTCTAACTTGTCATTAGAGAAATTTTCAATTGGCTGCAAGTTACCATTTTGATTCAAATAGTAGAGGGGTAATTGTGCAACTTTATCCCAAATACTGTGGATTACATCCTCTACAACAATACCGATTTGATCACTCAGGTTGATGAAACTCATCTCTAAATCTACTTGGGTAAATTCCGGCTGTCTGTCACTTCTCAAGTCTTCATCTCTAAAACATTTTGCAATTTGGAAGTATTTTGTGAATCCAGAACTCATCAAAATCTGTTTGTATTGTTGTGGAGATTGGGGTAAGGCATAAAATCGATCAGGAGTTCTTGTAGGTACTAAGAATTCTCTTGCACCTTCAGGAGTAGACTTAAAGAGTAATGGAGTTTCTATCTCAGTAAAATCATGATTTTCAATGAATGTATTTCTAACAACATTTGCAATTTTACTTCTTTTACGTAATGCTTGTTGATAGAAAGGAGTTCTTAGTTGTAAATATCGGAATTGAGGAGGTAAATCTTTAGGAGAAGTATGCTTTAGCTTATCTAATCTAGCAGCATCTAAATTAGAGGTATTCAATACTTGATATTCTTCAACCAAAAGTTCCCATTCTATTTTACCTGATCTACTCTCCTTAGATTGAACTTTTCCAGTAACGCTAACACTTTCTTCAGGAATAGAATTTTGCAATATGTCGAAATATTTTTCATCAGTTGAATCAGGTGATAATATCAATTGAACAAAGTTACCACCAACATCTCTTAACTCTGCAAAGGTATTCTTGGCCATAATACGAGGTCTTTTATTCAAATGTCCATTCAATGTTACTTTTTGACTTGAACCTAAGTATTTATCAAGATTCTCAGTGATCTCATTAATAGTATGAGATGCAACATTAAAGTTGAACTTTCCTAATGTAGTTTCCCTTCTAGGTAATATATCGGACTCCCCTACGTTTTGTTGTAATACCAGTCTTCTAATTAATGATGAGTGATATCCATGACTTATAATATGTACTCCAACCTTATATTTCACTGGTATTCTGGATATCCACATGTGTAGTTTGAGTAGAAATTTATCGCGACTCACTTCTCTAGAAACAAGGCTATACACCAGGGTTTAACTATAATGATATCAGCGTTGAATTTCAGACTAACAAAAGTAGTACTTGTTGTAGTGGGAATATTCAATCTTTTTGTCATCTTTTTTGTGTTTGATAACGTATATAAATTCAGCAAGATAGACTATTCAACGCTAAATACTATTAAGACATGGCCAGGTGTTAGTAACAAAAATGTTACAGGTATAGATAATACAGGTTACCAATTAGAGCCAGGAAATGTGCAATTTAAATTTATTAATCCTATGAATAAAAAAGGTACTCCAGAACAAATTCTATCCAAGAATGAAGCTACTTATAGTACATTCTTTGAAGATGAAATCAAAGAACCTCAAGATATTGATATTGAGACCATCAGACCTCCAGAAGACATTAAGTCTTATCAACATGCTAATGCAACTATAATTGCTCTAGTCAGGAACTCGGAGCTCATAAGTATAGGTAAGACTATTAGATCTTTGGAAAAGACATTTAACAAAAAATTCAAATATCCATATACTTTTATTAATGATGAACCTTTCAGTCAACGATTTCTAGATAAGGTGAAAACATACTCAGATGCACCTATGAATTTTGTAGTGATTCCACAAGATTTATGGGACCAACCTGAGAATATTGATAAGAATAAGCAACTGTCGTTGATGAGAAAGTTACATAATGAGAATATAGCTTATGCCTTGAAAAAATCTTACCACAATATGTGTCGTTTCTATTCAGGAAATTTCTATAACGTTCCAGAATTAAAAAACTATAAGTATTATTGGAGGATAGAGCCTGATGTTAAATTCTATACTGATTTACAGTATGATGTTTTTAAATATCTCGAGTATACCAAAAAAGTTTACGGATTTACCATCAGCTTGTATGATATAGATAAGTCTATTGAGACCCTTTGGCCTGAAACTCTCAAGTTTCTCAATGAGGGTGATAATTACAAATATGTCAACCCCAATGGTGCTTTCCAATGGCTTTTAGAGGACCAACAAAACCCTTACAAGAACATTGTAGCTGGAGGTTATTCTACTTGTCACTTCTGGTCTAATTTTGAGATTGGTGATATGGATTTCTTCAGATCTGAAGCCTATACCGAATGGTTCAAGCATTTGGATCGAAGTGGAGGATTTTACTATGAGAGATGGGGTGATGCTCCAGTACATTCTATAGGGTTGGCATTATTTGCTGATAAATCTAAAATTCATTGGTTTAGGGACATTGGATACTTTCATGATCCTTACATCAACTGTCCTAACAACCCATTTACAAAGGGATGTGCCCCCGGAAAGTTCAGTAGATGGAAACATTTAGCTGACCAAAATTGTATGGGTAGTTGGATAGACTATTCCATGGACGATAAGGCTCGTAAGGTCTATTAAGTAGTTAATAGCATGAGAGGATTCGTAAAATAAGTATTATATTACAAGATATCATCTACACATTAATTCAGCTGTTGTATGAGCTCATTGACTTTTTCATCAACCATATCAGTTACTTTGATATATAAGGGGTGATTGGCTATTCTATCACTCCAGGCAGCTAAATGAGGGTATGCCTTATAAAGATTGATTTTTTCACCAGTCACTTCTCGAACACCTACTTCATTATCAAATACATTCTCATAGATTGGGAAAGTTAATATGACATCAGCAGCAGTAAGTTTATTACCAACAAAATAACCAGTATCTTCATCAATTAACTTCCTTTCCAAATATTCCATATTAAGCTTCCATTCATGGACATAGTATCCATTATTAAGGCCTTTAGTTACCATCTTAGCTAAACTTTTGAATCCAATAGGGGCAATCTTCTTTGCAACACTATTTATCAACATACTCAACATGATGTGTTGTAAACTTCCTTCAGAGTAATGCAAATAGTAATCAACTCTTAACCTTTCCTCTTCAGTAGTACCATTCAAAATATTGGTGGGATCATAATTTTTCATCAAGTATTGCATTATAAGACCAGTTTCAGCAAGTTTTAAAGAAGGCCTTCCATCAGCGAAAAACACCTCTAATATTGGTGCTTTACCGAGGGGGTGAACTTGGAATAATTCCAGTGGGCCTCTCCAAGTTTGGGGGTGCCTCAAGTAGATCTCTACATCGTAGTCCAAACCTAATAGTTCAAGCATAAATAAAATTCTATGGGCTCTTGATTGGTCAAGCCAGTGCAACAAAAACTTGTCACCATGATCGGTCATATTCGTTATGGTATTTTGCGGGACAAAAGCCTTATTTATAACATCAAAAAACAAACAATAGATTTTAGCCTTAAATGGCTTTCTGTGGGGATTAATTGTCTTTTTCTAATTACATTACCCAATTAGGAAATTTATTAATGCTGCATACCCTAATTAGGCGATAGTAGTAGAGAATGCAACCTTAACAGGAAATACATCTATAAACACAAATCAGTATATTTTTTACGTAATTTTAAAGAACAGAACAGATAGATACTATTTAAAGTTTGGAAGAGGCAGAGGCAATGATATCTGGAGTTTTTTGATAAGCAGCATCATTTGTTACTCTTTGGCTCCATTTATATAAGTACGGGTAAGTTCTTTTGGGATCTTCACCAACTCTGTAAGGTTCATTGAAAAGAATTTCAGAAATTGGAAATGCAAGGATAACATCAGCTCCAGTCAATTTGTTTTCTACAAAATAACCACCATCATTCTCCTTAGCAATACCCTCTAAGTATTCCAAATTTTTTTTGACTTCACTACCATAATAAGCATTGTTAATCTGAGTAACTACTATAGAAACTAAAGGCTTAACAAAGAATGGTGAAAGATGTTTTGCTTGCTCGTTAACGATTAAACCTGTTAAAACCGGTTGCAAAGAGGATTCAGTGAAATGATAGTAATAATTGACTAACCATTTCCCTTTTTCAGTACTAGGAGTAAACTTCTTCTCTGTATCAAACTTTTCAATTAAATACTGTATGATGTTTCCACTTTCAGCAAGCACATGAGATTCTTTACCTGGTTCAATAACCTCAATAACTGGTGACTTTCCTAATGGATGTATCTTAGTCAATTCCTTAGGAGCTCTAAATCCAGCGGTTCTTTTGTAAACCTTCACTTCATAATTGACATTCAACAACTCTAATAACCACAAGATCCTATTAGATCTAGACAAATTCAACCAATGTAAGATAACTTTTGTTTCCGACATGTGTGCTAAAGAAAAAATAGTCGCTTGCTATCTTAAATATAGAAGTTGCGCCATATATTTTATCCACAATTACCGGTTCGAAGCCTCTGTTTATGTAAGCACAATAATTAAGCCCGCTGGACTAGACTCTCTAAAACTCATAAGCCTCCCTCATTTAGAGTAATGGTGATATAATCTTACTAATACGTCTGTGTGCGTGCTTCGCCCAATCTCCTCTACTAGTAATGATAATATGTTTTGATGCGTGCCTGGCCCAATATATACATGAGATGAGGTTGAAATTTTACAGGTAAAAAAGAAGCATGTCTGATAGGAAGATAAGACAATTAGTGTTGGATGCTGGTCCGTTAATTACGGAAACAGTAGGGTCATTGCAAAAGTATGGTCAAGAGTTTTTTACCACGCCAGGTGTGTACAGTGAATTAAAAGATGAACAGGTTAGAAATAAGCTTCTCTTGTGGAACGATTCTCTTAAAGTTAGACATCCTAAACCAGAGTCTATCAAAAAGGTTGAGCACTTTGCCAAGCTCACAGGTGATTATTCCGTGTTGTCGGTCAATGATATCCATATAATAGCATTAGCATACGAGTTAGAGGTTGAACAGAATGGAACCTGGAGACTCAGATCGTTCCCTGGTGAAAAAGTTGATTACTCCAGAGGTAAGAAGACTCAGTCACCCACTGTCGCTGAACACGAAGAGCACAAGCAGACCGAACAACAAGAGCAGGAAGAGCCCAAAGTGCAGAAGGTTCCTGAAGATCAGAAGGCACCTGAAGAGACTGATGTAAAGAAAAAGCCTAGGAGAAGAGGGGGTAAGAAGCAAAGAGAAAAACGGGAGGCCCAGTTGCAGAGGGAATTGGATGAAATGGGCCAAGGTGAATTTGAAGTGGTAAGCCACCATAAGTCAGAGCCAAAAGAGCACAAGCCTGAACCTATACCCACCGAAGAATTGACAGAGGAATTTGACGAAGAAGATGATGATGGTGATTGGATAACGCCAGAAAACTTACAGGAGGAGTTACTTAAAGACAACAATGAAGAAGTTCAGGAAACTAAAAGCAGTCCCTTAATCAAAGTTGCCTTATCTACGGGGGATTTTGCATGTCAAAATGTTGCTATGCAACTTGGTTTGAATTTAATGAATGCTATGTCTGGTAAACAGATCAAGAGAATCAGAAATTATATGTACAGATGTCATGCATGTTTCAGATTGACGCCAATACCGAAATCGGGAAAACCCAAACATTTCTGTCCAAAGTGTGGAGGTAACACTCTTTTGAGGTGTGCAGTATCTATTGATAGTGTCACAGGTAAAGTAACTCCTCATCTCAAGGCTAACTTCCAATGGATTAATAGAGGTAATAAATTTTCCTTACCATCTCCACAAAGTAAGAACCAACAGAAGAGACAAGGAAATGGTGGTTACCAGCACAATAAGGAAAACAGACACAAATCGTTACAGAATCCCCTCTTATTGAACGAAGATGATAAGGAGTACCAGAAGGCTATTAAGAATGATGAATGGCAGAGAAAACAGAACGATAAGCTTTTACAAGAGTGGATTGGTGGTGGCTCTGCTGATAATTACATATCGCCGTTCAACAGCATCCAGAATATGAAACCCTCAGGAGTCAAGGTTGGCCGTGGTCGGTACGTCAACGCATCCCGCAAGAGAAAGTAGTCATTACAAGTCCAAGAAGTCCCTCTGCACCTCTACAACACTCCCACTGCTAATGTAACTCTACTACCGCTACTACCCTGTCACTTCTTCTTCATCTATTCTTCACCTCTACCACCGCAATACCCTGTCACCTCTCCTTCACCTCTACTATCGCTAACCATGTCACTACCAGGGCACTACTAGTTGCATTTTGCTATGCGCAGGCAAAATCTCAGTTATTCACAAAGTTATAAGTAGCATCTCCTTGGACCCATAGATGAGTCTGGCCAGTCAAGCAGCTGCAATGGCTGCATTTAAGGCCACCAATAGGACGGACCGATCCAATACCAAGACTTTTGTCATGCCTAAGCCACCCAGTCATTCGAAGACGAAATCGGGACAGAGTATACCCAAGATTACAACCACAGTCACTCCAGTTATATCTCCTTCTCCAAGACAACGACAAAAGAGTATCCATGATATGGATGGCCTTAGTCTTCATTCAACTACATCTACTGAAGGAGGAGAGAGGGGATTGGACTATTTCCGTTTACTGAAAGATTCATTATATTCACCCAAAACGGAAATGAAGAAATCGAGCTCCAACCATTCTAACTTATCGGATAGTAAAGCAAAGGCACAAGACACTATCAACAATTTGAAACTTTCGTTACAACAAAAGTCCACGGTAAAGGATCCTTCACTCAAGCGGATATCACAAGAGTATGCTCCGCAAGAGATGCTCAATAAGCTCAAACAATCAATAAATGAAAGGTCTAAATCGAATACCAATAGTGATTCAACGAACAAGAATATAGACATCATCAATGAATTACGGGAAAGTATTGACCTGAAAAGAGTACATACACCCGTGAATCCTGATCCTGATAGTAGCGATATATTGAATGAAGACTTCAATACATCCAGCTACTTTAATTTACCATTTACTCGTCTACCGAACCACTCATCATCCACAGTGTCTTCAAGGCTTTCAAGCACAAGCACGCCTCCAGAAATTATTACTACAGATGTTGATGGAGAACAACAAACATCTCCATATTCTTATGAAGCCCCTAAACTTTCCAACGAATACTTTCAAAGACCCATCACACCAGTAATATCTCATGGTAGTGCAGTACTGCCAGTATCCCCCATAATAATTCCACAATCTCAAGGTGCCAATGCAAGAGAAGCTGCCGCTTTTGGCAGTAATGAAAGTTTGCAGATAGCAATCCGTAATAACAAATTTCAATCTTTTGATAGTGCTAAGACAATGTCTGATGAAAGCTCAAGGTCAAAGACCCGAAGACCGCCACCAGATCTCCATGAAGGAATTCCCAGCAGTTCCTTTATCTCACCCAGCCCCTTAGAGGCAGAGGGTAGTCGATCAAGATTGCTGGTAGATCTAGAGTCATCATATAGTGAAAATAGTAATACTGTTAATGAGAAGCTACCACAGTATCCCAACTTGAATGAAAGGGAAGGTTCCAAATCAGGGAATAAGCGAAACCCTTTCAAAAAGAAGTTTAAATTGAGCTCAATAGACCTCCTGGCTGTGGATAACGATTTTTTGGATCCATTAGTAACACCTTCAACCGGTTCACGTCCTTCAACTCCTTTGGTTACACATCAGGGACAAATGGTTCATTTGAAGACTACCATGAGAAAGGAGAAGAAGAAGAAATCGTTCAATGAGGATAAACCCTGGAAGAACCACACTGATTTAAGTTACGTTTCGGAAAATGAAAGGAAGAGATATGAAAGTATATGGGCAAGTAATAAAGGCCTATATATGAATCATGTTGTACATAGGCTTATTGGTGTTGATTACACCAAAACTGCTGAGGACTATGATAATAAAATGGGTGAACTTGATGCACCTACAAAAGCAGCCAAGCTTTCTTCTAAACAGTCAGATGATGACATACATAACCTCAATCATGCTAGGCCTGATGAGCTAATTTTAGGGTCGGTGGTCAAACGTATTTGGTGCAGAAGTAAGCTCCCGAATGAGACATTAGAGGAAATCTGGGACTTGGTAGATTATAGAAAAGACGGAACCCTTAATAAGAATGAGTTTGTGGTGGGAATGTGGCTTGTGGACCAGTGTTTGTATGGCAGAAAGTTGCCAAAGAAAGTTGATAAAGTTGTCTGGGACAGCTTGGAGAATTTGGGGTTAAATGTGGTTCCTAAGAAGAGAGGGAAAAGTAAGTGATGGATAGATATCTCTAGTAAACCTCTCTTTTGCGGTGGCTACAACCTGTACTCTTAATAAATACTATCCATAGACAGCTCGCTCTTCTACTACCTACAAATTAATCTCTGAATACTATCTAGAGACGATTCGTAAATTACTCTTTTAGAGAGCTCGCCCTAAATTTAACTTTTATAAGTAATTTCTCGTAAACCACTAGATATTCTACAGACTAATGTACGCTCGATGACCTAATCAACTGTCAATACCACTCTATATCTTCAAATAGTAATTTAATTCTCTCACTCAGTTTGGTTAGTTAATTGCCCTTTTGGGGGTTTGCAGCGATTTTCTGTCCAAAACAAGCCAGAGTATTTTTCCAGGAACGGTAAACTTCATAAACTACATAAACTACGATAAGACACCTAAAATGAACTTAATGGATATGCTTAGTAGCGATGGGCCTGACCAAGGCTATATAGAAGAGAATGACACATTGCTAGACCAACCGGTAGATAATAAGATAGAACACCAACAACATATTGTACAGCCGGCGAATGGGGTCTACTATTTTCCGACAGTACTAACAAATTTACAACGAGATGTTATAGAGGTTTGTTTGGGGCTATTTGGACCTGAGTTTATCAAGGATATCTATAAGAAGCAACAACGAACCAAGATCCATAGTTTACTCGATGACGATGATAATGAAACTAACAATATAGCCGATGAGACTATGCCTTTCAATGAGAAGCTAGAGTTTGTGTTTGAACAAATAGAACTTGCTACTAATCACCCTTCCTTACTTGTGGATCACTTCCTACCCAAGAAGTTATTACTACTGGAGATTAATGAGCGTCTCACCAATATGTCTGGTAAATTTCTACTCTTCAATAAAATCATTGACTCCCTTATAGAGACATTTTTCAACGGGGTCAAATTCGTGGACTTATCCATCTATAACATCTTGGTTGTAGCTGATAGTGTGAAGGAATTGGAATTGATTGAAGGCTTGATCATAGGTAAGGACCTCTACTATAATAATGTGAGTACTACTAAATTGTACGATGACAATAGAGGCTTCCCACCCAGGTTTAATGCTACTGCGTTGAAAAAGAACCTTGGGAATGAAGGTGATTATAAACGAAGAAAACGTAGAAATAGATTTTCTTATCAACCAAAAAAGTTAAAACAAAAAATTTGCCTACATTTGATCACCACTCTGCAATTATATAATAACTGTTCCCTGATCTTAGGCCCTGATTTTCCCTTCAAGTTGATTTTTTCGTTTGACCAGAACTTGGATAGTATGTGTCCTAGTATTGAAATGCTCAGAAATCAAGGCCAAAACGTATATGACATGAATCCTGTAAGAATACCCATTGTAATTCCTATACCTGCATTCTCGGTAAACCACATCCAAACTGTCATTCCTAAGCCTAGCAATCCCAATTCCTTTTCCATCAGTAGTAACGATCTCCTAAATTGGAAGGCACATGTCTTGAAAATACTATACCTCAATAGATTCAATCTAGATGATCAGGACAGCTACAAGGATTTTTTCATCAACAACTACGGCCATGAGATCAGGAAGTTCACCACTTGGTTTTTAAACTGGGATTCAGTACAGTTTCCTGTTGAGTCTGATGAGTTTCTTGGTAAATTCACTGATAAATTATCTACTCATATTCACGAAGAGAAACTTATTAAGAAAATAAATCAGACATATTTTACGCCTATTTTTAATGAGGAGTTTGATTTAGAGTTGGATGTTAGCACCTTTGATTTCAAGACATTCAAAACTAAGTGTGCTGAAGTTTTGACAAAAAGAATACAGCAAATAAATTCGTCAATAATTGATTTCCAAAAGACAATTCCCCATACAAAAGAAAAGGAAACCAAAAGACAAGTGAAATATGATAGTAATGAGGATTACATAGCTGTTAGTTATAAAAAACTCAGAAGGTTGAATGAAGATGCTAGTTTTGTTGAAAAGAAACATTTAAAAGTGGAAAATGACTTGGTAAGATTAACTCAAGAGGAGTCAGAAATTTCTAGTAAATTGGATAAATTAAAAGAACTACAACAATTAGATGACATTGATACAAAACTCCAAGAACAAGAAAAGATCCTTGAAGAATTAACTAAGGAAGAAGCTACTTTAAATCAAGAATTCAATCATCTTAATAATGAACATGATTCTATAAGATCACAATATCAGGAAAGTTCTAGCGAGGCATTGCAACTTTCTGTGAAAGTAAACAAACTCAAAGAATTAAACACTAAAATTGAACTCAAATCTAATGGACCTGGTATTAAAATCTTACCTTCCTTAATCAAAAAAGATGACCTTATAAATCATAAACAATCACTTAGATCTTTAACTGAATCCAATGCCTTCTTGAATCAGTTTTTTACCAATAAGTTAGAGGCGTTGATTACAGAAAGAAAAAATTTGTTGGATTCTACTGGTTCCTCTAGAGCCAACAATAGAGTTAGTAGAGCCGCAACTCCTCACTAATCCGGTTTCAATTATGAGGCTCACCATTAAACTTAGTTAAATATACGATACTTCCCGCACTACCCAAATTACGATACAGAATCACGCAACAATGGATACTATTCAGCTGTTCCTTAAAAGCAAGTACTATGGTGTACCATATTTACCTTCCAATCCCCAAGAGCTTCTATTTTATATTCGAATTCAGTTTTTGAGCTTTCAGAAGTTTGCAATTGATGAAGTTAGGTCGAGATATATTACCAATGAAGTCTGGGGTTATATAAACCTTATTCGTGATTTGGTCTTTTTTTATGTTATAAACATATATTTTGCAAAGTCGTATTCGTTTGTTGCTGGCCATGGAATACTTAAAAGTGGTCAAATTGGTATCCAGGCTTTCTTAAGAAAATTTTTCACTCTATTCTTATCGTTACCGCCCATTAAAGCTAAAGTGGAGAAAGAACTTGACCATACTGTAGGTGTAATAGAACATGCCCTTATGTTGAATAATGATACCTTATTACAATTTCCTGTCTTGCCCAACTCCGGGTTATCCAATGCTGCTGTTTTGGAGGAATTGGACAAATTACAACAATTGAAACATTCGGCTTGGGATCAAGGAAGAGTAAGTGGAGCCGTTTATCATGGAGGTAATGATTTGTTAGAACTACAGTCTGATGCATATGCAAAATACCTGATTGCCAATCAATTGCATCCTGACGTTTTTCCAGGAGTCCGTAAGATGGAATCTGAAGTGGTGTCAATGGTTTTGAACCTATTTAATGCTCCCAAAACTGGATGTGGTACCACCACTTCTGGAGGTACTGAATCATTGTTATTGACTGGTTTAGCTGCTAGAGAGTATGGTAGACGTCATAAGGGTATCAAAGCTCCCGAGGTTATTGCTCCTGTTACCGTTCATGCTGGAATAGAGAAAGCATGTTATTACTTTGGTATGAAGTTACACAAAGTAGATTTAGATCCTAGAACTTATCAGGTTGATCTTGTAAAATGCAAAAGACTTATTAATGGGAATACTGTTCTTTTAGTGGGTTCCGCTCCTAATTATCCGCATGGTATAATTGATGACATTGAAGGGTTATCTAAATTAGCCATAAAGTATAATATTCCATTACATGTTGATGCCTGCTTAGGTTCATTTATAATGGCTTTCTTAGAAAAAGCCAAAATTCATAAAAAAGTTCCATTGTTTGATTTTAGACTCCCAGGTGTCACATCGATCTCTTGTGATACTCATAAGTATGGGTTTGCTCCTAAAGGTTCGTCGATAATTATGTACCGCCATAATGACCTTCGTAAATGTCAGTACTATATATCATCAGATTGGGCTGGTGGTATGTACGGTTCCCCAACATTAGCGGGCTCACGTCCAGGTGCATTGATGGTAGGATGTTGGGCAACTCTAGTTAGTATTGGGGAAGAGGGATACACACAATACTGTAAGGAGATCGTTAGTGCTAGCATGAAGCTAAAGGAAGCATTAAAAGAGAATGTTGTTCTTTCTAGAAATCTAGAAGTAATTGGTGATCCCATTGGCACTGTCATAGCCTTCAAAGCTAAGAATAGTCTGTTCAGTATATATGCTCTTGGTGATAGTTTGACGAAGAAAGGCTGGCATTTTGCTACCTTGCAGAGTCCTGCAGCTTTACATTTCGCTTTGACTAAGTTGACTGTACCTATTATTGATGAACTTGTGGAGTCTTTGATTGCTTCTACAGAAGAAATAGAAAATTCTGAAGGAACAGAGAAGTCCGACACCGCTGCTATATATGGTGTAGCAGGAAATGTCAGTACTGTAGGTGTCGCCGATAGGGTTATTGAGGCCTTCTTAGACACCTTATATAAGGTGTAATTGTTAAATGGTGTGGCTACTGCGCAAAATGTACAAGATGTATATTAATTAGGTTATAAGCGTTCATAAATTGAAGTCGAATATTCCTATTTCCTAATTACAATCACTCCTTGCCGACCTTCTCTATCCAAATTTTCTCGGCTTCGACAATAGTGTTATTATTAGCCAACATTTTGTTCATAGTTTCAATATACTCATCATACTCATCACTATCAAAAACTATACCACCTCCGGCTTGCAAATAAGCCACTCCGTGCTTATATACCATGGTTCTTAATGCTATACAAGTGTCCATAGTCTTCCCATCATATCCCCAGTGCCCCACCGCACCAGCATACACGCCTCTCTTTTCTTTCTCTAACTCACCTATCAATTCCATGGCTTTGACTTTGGGGGCTCCACTGACAGTACCAGCAGGGAAGATTGATCTGAAAGCATCAAATCTGGTCTTGTCTTCTCTCAAAGTACCGCTGACTTCCGAAACAAGATGCATGACATGAGAGAATCTTTCAATCGTCAATAATCTGTCTACACTATTCAGCTGCGGAGTACATACTCTGTTGACGTCGTTTCTTGCCAAGTCGACCAACATAATATGTTCAGCTCTATCCTTCAAACTAGACCTTAAGATCTCTGCATTCTTTTCATCTTCTTCGTTTGTTTTACCTCTCTTTATAGTGCCTGCGATTGGGTGAGTGACGACCTTACCATTACTGTCAGCTTTGACTAACATTTCAGGAGATGCCCCAATAATCTGGAAGTCAATCAAGTCAATATAAAATAAGTAAGGAGATGGATTAACGGTTCTTAAATGACGGTAGATATTAAAAGGGTGCAAAGAAGTAGGTCTTGCAACTCTCTGCGATGGAACGGCTTGGATAATATCACCTTTCAAGATATGCTCCTTTAATTTTCTGACATGTCCTTCGTACCCCTCTTGTCCAATATTAGATTTGAATGTTTGATTCTCTTTAATTGGTAGTTGCTTCGGATTGATGGTCTCAGCAGCTTCGGTAGATTTTAAGATGTTTTCAATCTCAGTAATTCTGGTCCTAGCATATTCAACCTGCTGTTCGACATTTTCTTCGGTAATGGTGACATTCTCTATAATTTGAAAACGTTGATATACATGGTCATAAGCTACTATGGAATCACAGAGCATCAATACTGATTCTGGGACCTTAAGAACATCTTGTAATTCTCTTCGAGTCTTTGGCTCAAAGTATTTGATACAGTCATAGGAAATATAACCAACTGCCCCACCACTCAAAGGAGGTAAGCCAGGTAATTGTACTTGGTCATACTTGTTCAACTCTTTCTCTAAAACAGTAATGGGGTCTACATCGATGAACTCAGCTGGAATCAGACTTGAGTCATCACCTGTCCTTATTATCTTCTTTGGATTTATACCGATGAAAGAGTATCTATCTACAGTATCACCATGAATTGAAGACTCAAGTAAGAACGATGCTGTCCTTTTCTCGTTGTTCAACTGGGCCAATCTAAGGTATGCTTGGTGAACTGTTAAATCATCAGTGCTGACATATTTGTACAATGGATACAATTTTGTCTTCCCATCTTCAACCTGCTGGCTTACAGCCGATTTCAAAGTATCTAAAGATGGTTGAATATCAGACTATTTATGGTTAGTAAGCCTCAATCATTAGCTATTCGATCTTTCTTTACATACAAGCATTCTTAACTGGTGAGTCAATTTTCAAATTTTTTTAAAGCGGAAAACATGTTTGTTCGTGCACGACTTTTATAAATCTATAATAACGTCTATTAGTATTTACATGTATTAAAAGGGGTCTGCTTGGCCTAGAACACAGACAAAATCTATGGGACTCAAGTATAAAACCTTATCAGCTTTTATTGATGCACCGATTGTGAGATTACCTTCTGTTAGGTTGGATATAACTAGGTCTGTTTCAATATTGAGTTGTTTAACAAAACATTTGGCTAAACGACGATCAAGTTCTGGAACAATTGGTCCTACTTCAGTTAAGACGCATTCGAATTCTAAGGGATCATCACTGGATACTAGTTTCTCTTCTAGTTTCTTGAATGTCCAAAACTTATAGTTGATATCTTTAATGTAATTTTTAGCGATATCAGCTCTGATTATACCTCGAACGTGAGTTTTTAAGATTGACTCTGACATTGGTCCATGGACATTATATCCGAACCCTTTGAGATATGACCATTTTCTGGAGAAATTGTACCCATTCACATGTAACCTCATATTTCTGCTAACTATCATCATCCACTGAAGATGACATACTATTTGGAAGTGGTTGAGTAAGGTTGCAAAATTTCCAAATGGATTGAGCATAGGTACATATCCGTTAGTCATACCATATGAAATATGTTTACTTTTCTTAGTAGTTATCTCCTCTTTTGTAAGGTAATTTTTACCAATGACAAATGCTGGTAATGAAACATAACCATGAGCGTCCCTAGAAACCAAGGTCTGGAAGAAAGAGTTTGAATGAAATTCAGGAAGTAAAAGATTATTATGAGTAATCAAAACCTCATCCATTCTAGGGTCCAAATTTTCTGGTTCGACAAGTAACCTCTGACTTTGGGAAATAACTGGTATGTCATTATCTTTACAATAACAGGAGGTTAAATTCCCAACAAACATACTCAACTCTTCTAGAAAGAATTGTGCCTCTTTGTTTTCTTCTGCAAGATTGATACTCGAAGCCCCATTGATATTTCGTACACTGAAATGTGATTTAAGTACGTTATAGATGAATTTGAGGTTATGTTCGTCTTGGGGATCGATTTTGGTATCTTGTTTGTCATGAGGCTTAAAAAGTCTAAATGCCAAAGTATTCTTCTTCAACCTTATTGCTTCTTGTAATGTAGTGGTGTCCAAGGTCTTTATGGGAACATTAGATAAATTATGCAAATGGAAGTTAACCTTTTCAGGCAAATCTTTGAACGTATTAGAATCGTAAGTATTGAATTTGAATGATAATGTAAGCGACGTTAACGGTTCTCTTCTTTCAGTCTCATCAATGGTATCGTCGTATCGATAAGGACTTTGTATTTTGTCTCCAAAAATGGGAATAGATGTCTTAAATAATTGAATCAGGGTCTTATAGTGATCCTTGTTTATCATATCTTGGAAAGCTTTGGAATTTGGTGTCAACCTTGAGATAAGGTCTGGCAAGTGAACACTTACTATGTAGTTTCTGGTATTCACCTGGGTTAACGATACACCAATGTTGGTACCATCGTCAAAAGTAATACCGTAAATCACATCACTCTTACCAAAGGGGTTATTCCTTATACTTTCGAATAGGTCCCTCTTTACGGCAAGCTCGGGTCTAACTAATGAAGTTGGAAGTCTTGGGTTGTAGTTTTCACTGTTCTCTACTGACATTTTCTTTATATTGGTAGTTTCCCCGAGTATTCCAAGAGATGCCCAAATATCAGTGTTGTGATCGTATATAAGAAGGTCCTTCAAAGTCTGAATTAGCAGTGTAGAGTCGATGGCCAGGTACTTTTTAAAGAATCTGAGCTTCTTGATACCTTCTTCAAGAATATAGTTAGGATATATAGCTTGGAATTTCAAGGCGTCAATCAAATGAGTATATTTGGATCCCTCCCAAATACTGAAATAAGTGTTTAACCCCATTCCTGATCTTTTATGGTCAGACAACTGCAGTCTAGCAAAATTCTCTAGGAAGAAATCGAGACTGCTCAAACCTTCGGGAGTATTAACATCATTTATGAATCTGGTCAATGAATTCAGAAGATTGCTTGGTATCACAAGATATACAGGATGACGTATCAAGTTATTAGAATACCCTAGGTGGATATTAGTGTTCACCAAGTTCAGGTATGCGTTGTTTACAATGAACCCTGTAAAATTTTTATGCAATTGTTCGTGTATAGCTGTCAACAATACAGCTTGTTGAAAATAGGAGGTACTTAAATCATCCCATACCTGAGGATTTTGTAAATTGTCTTTTATACAATCAACTGCTTCTAGCATGGTTATACTGGTAAGACTAGAGTCGTCAGAATACAGTGAATAGAGTATATCTATAGCTTCAGCTATTTGCTTCTCTGTAACTATTACTTCAGCTATGAAATACCTCACTACATCATGTAAAAGTATTCTTGTGTATAGCCCCTCATCATCTCTATTATCGGGAATCTTTAAGGAGTTTACCCAATCGCAGTCTAATACACCATGAAGGTGAAGAATTATATCTTGTGAGTATACTTGGTCTATTTTATTGTCCATGTTAAGAATTAATACTCGATTATAATTAGGATTAAACTTCGATAATGCTTCTCTAATGACTACACCAAACGTGCAAATACCCTGGGATCTGTACTTGACAAATGACCCGGGGATTGGAACTTGACTCTCATTGGCTTCTATGATCTCAGAGTAAGATTCCACAGCAGCATAACTTTTAGTAGTTACCACATCCTCTACTTCTCTCTCATTAGATTTGAGTGTTAATAATTGGGGTAATATCAAGTCCTTAGGTCGTAAGATACTTTTATAATGATTCTTTACTTGTACTCCTAAATCATTCTTAGTAACTGGAAACTCACCTAACTCATTTTGTGGTCTATTTATATGGAAAAAGTCTTCATTAAACTCTTGGAATTTCGGTATAGTCCTGATAATCCCCCTTCGAAATATCAACGGCACCTTAATGCGCCTTATTTTGGTTCTTAGTAGAACCATAGTTAATTATGGTAGAGTGCAGATTTGAGATTTTGAGAAGAGATGCGCCAAAATACGACAACTTCTATTATCTCATACAACATGTATTACTAGTTGATACCTATGTATTGTGTTATAATTAACTCCATCTCTGAACGATAACTGCATTCTTCAACTTGGCATCGGCTACAGTAATTTCGGGAGAGTTTTCAATTGGTTTCACTGGGAATGCGTGGGACAAGATAAAGCTTCTTGAGTTGTCTGAAAATTCATGAGTTCTTACGAATTCATACACAACAGATATTGAATCTGTGGAATTAAACTTGTGACTAATCCTTTTACCATTTGCAAATCTTATTTGAACGCTAGTATCTCCTTGTGCCTCTGGTTCTGGTTTGGATTCTTCTTTTGCTACTGCAGTAGGCTCTGGGGCTGGTGAGGAAACAATGGGTTCACCAGGTACAGGAGAGCCTAATCTATGACCTGAGCCACTAAATCCACCTACTTTTCTCTTAGGGGGCTTGTAATCTTCGTCTGTTTTCTTGACGACACTAACATCTACATCCTGGCCGAACTCCACATCTAATATAGCTAAAGGCACCCTGCCGTGGTTCATTTCTTCCAAAACTTGAGCATTTGCAGGATCTTCATAGCTGTTCAAAGGACCATCCCCAACACTGAATCCCTGCCTCCAGAATGTAATTTCACGATTGACTTTTCTTGGTTTCCTGGGGAGATGGGCGCCGGCATCAACAACTTGTTGGGAGGGATGTTCGCCATCTCCTAACTTGAAGCCAGTACCAGTAAACTTTGGTAACGGTTCATCCGCCTCTGAAGCTGATGGTCTATCATCAACCTCTCCCATTTGTTCTTTTGCTCTATTAAAGAGATCTTCAATTAACGATCTGCCTGATTTCTTCTTGTCTTTTGGTGGCTCTTCAACTTCCAATCCTGACTTTTCTCCACCCGTGAAATAATTCGTCTCAGTCTTATCATCTTCCTTATCTTCAGCAATATCTCTGAATGTTCTTACGCCTCCTTTTTTGGCTGTAGAAGATCCAGACTTACTAGAACCTGTGGCACTTGAATTACTGGGGTTACTAGGATCAGCCTTATTGGAAGCAAAATAATCCTCGATAGCTTCAACTAAGTTGTCATTATTTCTAGATAAGTACTGTTCAGCTAAATAACTGGAAGAGCCTGTTGTCTCCATAAAGTTCTCAATCAATTGCTCTTGATAACTCATAGTTCAAATCAATCTGATGGCAATTTCTTTATAAAAAGTGAGAATTGCAAAAACCGCCCAAAAGAGTAAAGTTCAACAGAAAGAAAAGTTTGATAGGAAGAGACAGAGTACGTTACAGCTTCGTTAGAAGCCCTACTAATAAAATACTTTATTAAAATATTAACCGATGTTGAAATCCCTTTTAAAAACCCCCATATAAACAAAAAACAAGAAACTAGAAAAGCAAACGGTGATAATCAAATTACATTAATGTTGAATAAATGCAATTGAGAGTACGGCATCAACAATAGAATTGAATAATGCAACCCAGTGGGGCCTTTAAAATGTTACATGAAGCAGAATTAGTATTGCTCTCTGAAGTGCTTAGCAGCTTCAACCATATTGGTCAAAGATTCTTTGACTTCTGGCCATCCTCTAGTCTTCAAACCACAATCTGGGTTAACCCAGAATTTGTTGGCAGAGTAGACCTTCAAGATTTCACTAATTCTAGTGATGAATTCCTCCTTAGATGGGACTCTTGGGGAGTGAATATCGAACAATCCTAAACCAATGTGGTTAGGGTAGTTGGAGAATTCTTGGATGTACTTAGGATCATCCTTCTTGGAGAATTCAATAGAAACAACATCGGCATCTAATGCCTTGATGTGGTTTGGATCCAAGTCGGAGTAACAGAAATGAGAGTGGATCTGAGTGGAGTCTTCGACACCAGAAGTGGCAACTCTGAAAGATTGAGCAGCCCAGTCCAAGTAGTCGGATCTCTCCTTACCAGCTCTTAATGGTAAACCTTCTCTTAAAGCTGGTTCATCGACTTGAATGACAGTAATACCGGCAGATTCCAAATCGTTGACTTCTTCTCTTAAAGCCAAAGATAATTGTAAGGCTTGGACCTTTTGAGAGACATCGTCTCTTGGGAATGACCATCTCAAACAAGTGACTGGACCGGTCAACATACCCTTCATTGGCTTAGAAGTGATAGATTGAGCGTAAACAGATTCCTTGACGGACATTGGTTCAGTTCTAGAAACATCACCAACAACAATTGGTGGTCTGACGTATCTGGAACCGTAAGATTGAACCCAACCGTTTTGAGTGAATTCGAAACCGTTCAACTTTTCACCGAAGTATTGAACCATATCGTTTCTCTCTGGTTCACCATGGACCAAGACGTCCAAACCAACTTCTTCTTGGAACTTAACAACTTCTTGAATTTCCTTCTTGATGAATTCATCGTATTCTGCAGCGGTGATAAGACCCTTGTTGAATTTGTTTCTGTTGATTCTGATGTCTTTGGTTTGTGGGAAAGAACCAATGGTGGTGGTTGGGAACAATGGCAACTTGTACTTTTCTTGTTGAACTGGTAATCTCTTTTCGAATGGAGACTTTCTGGTAGCCAAAGATTCGTTGATTTCAGCCAACTTAGCTTGAACCTTAGCATCGTTGGTGATGGAAGATTCCTTTCTGGACTTAACAGAAGCAGCATTGGCTTCTAATTCCTTAGAGACGTCCTTACCTTGAGCATTCTTGGTCAAGATAACAACTTCATCGACCTTTTGAGTAGCAAAGGAGAACCAGTCCTTGATAGTAGGGTTCAACTTAGATTCAGATTTCAAGTCAACTGGAGTGTGTAATAAGGAAGAAGAGGTGGCAACCAAGACTCTGTCCTCACCGAATTGAGCAATAGCTTTTTTGATGAGTTCTGAGGACTTAGCAAAGTCGTTCTTCCAGATGTTTCTACCATCGACAATACCGACGGATAAGAATTGCTTGTCACTAACAATGGCGGCAACTTCATCATATTGTTCTGGAGCTCTGACGAAATCAAAGTGGAAACCAGCAACTGGTAAACCCTTAAGAGCACTCAAGTTTGGTCTGACATCACCGAAGTAAGTGGTCAAGACAATTTCTGGAACAGAGTCGTCAACCAAAGATTCGAAGGTCTTCTTGTATAAAGCTTGGACCTTCTCGTCCAAGTCCAAAACCAAGATTGGTTCATCAATTTGAACAGACTTGGCACCAGCTTCCTTTAATTTAGCTAATAAGGACTTGTATACTGGCAAGAATTTTTCTAACAAAGATAATGGTTCTAAGTCCAAGGAGTCCTTGTCTGACTTACCTAAGAACAAGTAAGAGATTGGTCCTAAAACAACAGGTCTGGTCTCAACACCTAAAGCCTTAGCTTCCAAATATTCGTCAACTGGCTTTAAACCAGCAGCTTCATTCAATTTGAACTCAGTGGAGTGGGAGAAAGTTGGTCTAACATAATGGTAGTTAGAGTCAAACCATTTAACCATCTCTAAAGCAGTAACATCGACAGCTTCAGTGGTTTCAGTGGCCTTTCTTTGTAAACCTCTACCCATAGCAAACAAAATGTCAATTGGTTGCAAGTTGAATTCCAAGTATCTTTGTGGAATAACGTTGAATAACAAAGATAAATCCAAGACTTGATCGTAGAAGGAGAAATCATTAGATGGGATGATTTCAACACCAGCCTTTTGCTGTAATTCCCAGTTGAACTTTCTTAATTCCTTACCTTTGGCGAGTAAATCGTCAACGGTGACCTTACCGCTCCAGTAGGATTCGGTGATCTTTTTCAATTCTCTTTGTCCACCAATACGTGGGAAACCTAAAACTGCAGATTGAACCATGTCTAATAATTTATAAACTAGTGGAAATTAATTTTAAATAAGCGGGATTTGGGTGCCTTATATACTGAAAATTTTCTTTAAACGTTGGCGAATTTTTCACCGTAAGGTCATATCACGTGCACGATCTGACTCTGATTTGTTAGTGCGCCGGTATAGGGACGATGATAAAATCGTGCGGGAACCGGGAGTTATACGATATACGATTGAAACGACTATTAACTATTAGATCCTATATATCATGGCATCAATGGCCTAGTTGGCTGGGGTCTCTTCGACATCGCGAGCCTTTCTGTTATCGACAATTCTTCTTACCACTTCGTCGGTTTTATACAAGCCATATCTTCTGAAATGTTTGACAGCTTCATTGACATCAGTATCAGGCTGGTTGATGTATTTTTCAAAGATGCTACTCAATTTAGCCAAGTAGGCATAGTTTAATGTGAACTTGAGCTTCTCTTTATCGGTGACTAGTAAGTCATCCAAGGTGGTCTCGGTAGATAAATCAGTATTGAAGCCTTCACCATCGCCTAATTGAGTACCAAGGTGTCTTAATTGATCAAACAAACCATCTTGATGAGCTTCGACCATGGATTTATATTGTTTAATTCTGTAGTTTCTGTAGTGTTCCTTGTACTCTTCGATGCCAGCTCTTTTGGAACCAGTCCAACCCAATTCCAATAATTCGTCCCTAGTAATTTCCTTCTTGACTTTAGGACCAACAAATTTAACGAGTTTTCTTGGGTTGAAAATACCCAAGTAGACAAACAAATATATTATACCAACCTTCAAAATATGGAAGGTAAAGAATACACATTGAGGAGCAATTCCTAATTCTGCATTCAAATCATCGGTGAATTCTCTACCCAAATCTGGACGACCATATTTTTCGAATCCCCATCCAACAACCTTAGACATTTGATTAGTAAGACAAATACCTGGAGTTGGACTTAAGAAGTCAGGTAAGTCAGTGTACAACCACACAAGTAAGAATGAAACAAAGGCATAATAACCAAAATAATTAAAATGCCATACTGGAACAATTAATTGACCAGGCCAAATTGCTTCCCCTATTTTATCATTTAAGGCAACATTTTTGAGATATTTTGGTTTGGTGGCGTTTTCATCAAAAAGCAAGGCACCATCTTCAGTAAGATATCCAGGAGCAGTAGAAATTCGAAAAGCATCTGGTTTCAGACTATAAAAGATAGATGGTCTTAAACTGATCGGCAATGTACTGAAGATCTTGAAAAGTTCATTAAATTCAGAGTTGACATTGACTTGAAAACAATAATCCTTTTCAGAGTCATCATTAAATCTAATGTAGCATTCTAAGAATCCCTCTTCGGAGTCCTCTACACTGTTAAGAATCGATTCTTCCTGGGACATACTTTAATTAAAATTTTTCACCCCATGCGAACCATTCCTTTTAAATACACCCAAAAAATTTACAAAATTACGTCGATTATTTTCTTCCCCCTCCCCCATCGCAGTACCCCCTCTACAAGAATTGATGACATGACGAATGAAAGGGAAGCTAGGAGTTTGTTGTGTTCCAACTGCTGTGATTATATACTCTGTATCACTACACAGTAGTTACTCTGCTGTCGCTCACTCTGGGGAAGATTCCCCCGTACGCGCTTCCCAATTTAGATCATCTAGTGGGTTCTACTACCCCACTGGATCTGCCAGCCCGAAATGGTTCGGCGTCTTGATAGTTATTTAATCTATTTGATGTCAAAAAGAAAGTCAGGTTATGAAATCAGTTACGCATGTATAGGAGTTAAATAGTTAACAGGGTATAGCCTCTTTAGTTATTCCAGCAAGGCACTGTCTTAATATAGTGGCGTCCTGTATACCACTAACTTTATACTACTCTTTTTCCTATGGTTTTTGCACTATGGTTTTCGCAGGTCGCCTTTGGATATTTTTTTAGAATCGACGTGCGCAAACTAATTAAATAGGGTATAACTGAAGGTCCATTTTCCTGTATGTAGCCCAATTATCGCGTCGTTAGATATATGAGCCTTTGACGGAAAGTGTTCCTTTCAGACCATTGATAACTTGTAATTTCGGAAACTCACGTATATATGTTGCTGTGCTCAATTATCAATCTAAAACACCCTGTCTTTAACGTCATTTTAACCACTATTTCTACCAATAAAGTCCTGTACATCTCCCGTCCGATAACATGCTATCCTGTACATAATATACTACTTGAAAATTCACGGAAAAAGAAATAAGTTGCCTTGACGGATCGGGAATAAAAATATCCAAAATCGCTGCTATACCTGCCTGAAACAGACCATACCACAAAAAACCCACCCCTATTCCCCATAAATTATCTCTAATTACCATCGTCATAACACTGTACTACTTGTCTTATCATACCCTACCATTAATCATAGATCCGAAGTTTCCTTTTCGTATAGCCTTTTCCCGAACCCCCCCAGGTTAAAAACCGTGCCTCGTTCAATGTTTTCGTTAACTCTTTTTTTAGTCAAAACAAAAAAAACTGACGGGATTTTTTCACCGTAATATAAATATTGAACATCCACTAAAAAATTACTTGAAATTCGTAGAGCATGTTATTCAAATCGCTTTTAGCCAATGTTGTTGCCTTTGGCTGGCTTTCTGCCGTCTTAGCTGATGATTTACCAACTATTGAAATCGTTGGAAACAAATTTTACTATTCCAACAACGGATCCCAATTCTTGATGAAGGGTGTTGCTTACCAACAAAACACAGCCAATTCTACCGATTCTACTTTCGTTGATCCTTTAGCTAATGCCGAAAACTGTAAGAGAGACATTCCTTACTTAGAAGAGTTAGGTACAAATGTCATAAGAGTTTATGCTTTGGACGTCAAGAAGGACCATACTGAATGTATGCAATTATTGCAAGATGCTGGAATTTACGTTATTGCCGATTTGTCTGACCCAGATGTATCCATCAATAGAAATGAACCTGAATGGACTGTTGAATTATATAACAGATACACTGGTGTCGTTGACTTATTTCACAACTACACTAATATCTTAGGTTTCTTTGCTGGTAATGAAGTCACCAACAAGGTTTCCAACACCGATGCTTCTGCTTTCGTTAAGGCTGCTGTCAGAGACGTCAAGGCTTATATTAAGGCTCAAGATTACAGATCGATCCCAGTTGGTTACTCTGCTAACGATGACACTGATATTAGACAACCTTTGGCTGAATACTTTGCTTGTGGTGACGAAGATGAAAGAGCTGATTTCTTCGGTATGAACAACTACGAATGGTGTGGTAAATCTTCTTTCCAGAAGTCTGGTTACGAAACTCTTACTGATGACTACAAGGACTTGGGTATTCCTATCTTTTTCTCCGAATACGGTTGTAATGATGTTACCCCAAGATTATTCCAGGAAGTTGGAACAATTTACTCCGACGAAATGACTGATATCTGGTCTGGTGGTATTGTTTACATGTACTTCCAAGAGGAAAACAATTATGGTTTGGTCTCTATTGATGGCGATGACGTCAAGACTTTAGATGACTTTGACAACCTTAAGTCCCAAATCGCCAAAATTTCCCCATCTTACGCTCAATCTTCTGATGCTTCATCTGCTTCCGTTGCTGAATGCCCAACTGCCACTTCCAACTGGTTGGCCGCTACTAAATTGCCACCAACTCCAGATGACGAGGTCTGTAGTTGTATGGAAAATTCATTAGAATGTGTTGTCGACTCCTCTGTTGACACAGATGATTACGAAGACTTATTTGACTACGTCTGTGCAAAGATTGACTGTAGTGGTATTAACTCCAATGGTACTTCAGCTGACTATGGTGCATACTCTATCTGTAGTGCCAAAGAAAAGTTGAACTTTGTCCTCAACTTGTACTACTTAGAACATGATTCTTCAAACAGTGCTTGTGATTTCGATGGTTCTGCTTCCAAAAAGAGTGCTAAGACTGCTTCTTCTTGTAAGGCAGTCTTGAAGTCTGCTGGTACTTCCGGTTTGGGTACTGTTAGTGGTGAGATTAGAACTACTTCTCACACTGATATCACTGCCTCTGCTGATGCTACATCTGGTTCTGGTTCTGGTTCTAAATCCGATTCTGATTCGGGCTCTTCAAGCTCCGATTCCGACTCCTCTAGCTCCGAATCCAGCTCTGCCAAGTCTGGTTCTGTCTCTGGTAAATCAAACGCATTCCCAGCCTTGCTCGTTTCCGCTTGCTTGTTATTAGGTGCTGGTGTTGTTTTAGCTTAGATACCTTATTTGTAGATTTTAATAAACTTTAAAATTATATGTCTCGACTGTGGTTGCAAAAAAAACAAGATTTGAGCTCTTGGCCTTCAAATAGGTTGCACAAGGCTCTTGGCCATTTCTGCGTTCAATGCCTAAATTATACAAGAAAACTATCCTCATGCAAGGGTATCTATTTGGACTATATAGTATAATTACAGTTATTCATTTTCCATTACCAATCTTCTAATATCCCAGTAGTATTCATGACTGAAATCGCAGTTCAAGTTGTAGACATCATTCTTGTTAAACCAGTATTCTGTTTTCCTCTGAATTTTCATTTCCTCCTTCATGAACTTGTCTTGTAACCTTTTGGGTACTTTAAACTCGTCATCATCGGTGATATTCGTGGACGCAGATCTGGCTGTAAAATTGCTAACACCTCTCAAAGGCTCTAGTTCTTTAAAATCTTTGAATACATCTTCCTCTTCATCATCTGCCTTCGAAACCCACTTCAAGTTAACTGGATCAAAGACCATATTTCCATTTTCGACCTTTTTATCATACTCGTTGAACCTTATCAAAGAAGGTTTTTTAGTTGTTAAATTATTGAACTTTATCAACTCAATCTCATTTCCCTCCCAGGTCTTTGTTTTACTATTGAATTTCATCTTCGAATTACTTGTGGGAACATCATTGAGATATCTCACTAGCCCAATCTTTTTTGACCTTGATTTTGAGTTTGCAGGGATTGACATTGATTTTTTCATGGTAATAATCTGTTCATTAGTCTTTTTGTGACGTTTGTCAATCTCTTTGTACTGCTGTAAGAGCTGTTGCTTAGTAAGCTTAAAGTTCTCATCCTCATTCAACATATCCTGCAAGGTCTTGGTATTTTTATTATAAAAAGAGGGTATTCTGTCTAGCTTACTCATCAACTTATCATTGTATCTTGGGTTTGTATGGTGATTCAAATTATAACTTGATTTGAACCTTTTGGCAGCCTCAATTGGTTTAGGAGTGAAATTTGGTAACGATTTCTTGGATTTTAGTTCATTCAAGTTTTCAAATCCAACCTCGAAGTCATCAAAATCATCGCGTGTATACTCATAGTTAACCGTTTTTTCGTTGTCAATGTGGTCGATATCGAAGTTCCTGAGTCTGAGGGTATTTACCTCTTCATTTCTTCTACGCAATTCTCTCTCTTCCTTCTCGGCCTCATTCAAAAACTTCTGTTGTCGGTCTTTTAACACTTCATGAGCTTTTGAAACATCATAATTTCCCTGAGTTCCAAAGACATCAACGTCTTCAAAATCCTCTTCGTTGAAATTTGAGGTTTCATCGGTATCTTCACTGTACTCGCTGAGTGATTTACGACGTGGTGAACTTGATATCGTCCCAGGGCTTAACTTCAAGTCAAATTCATCTTGTGGCTTTAATTGAACTTTCAAATCACGTAAGTCATCATTAAAGTCGAACTCCTGTGCATAATCCTTTATGGGTTTTGTTCTGGTGGATGAATTGAACTGTTGCTTAGGAAGATCCAGCAATTTCAAGGTCTTAAATTCATCATCTATATCAATTTCTTGCTCTCCAAAGATATCATCTTCTTGATATTTACTCAATATCCTTGACTTGGATTTGGACAACGTTCGAGTACTTTTCCTACTCGCTAGTAGATTGGGAGGTGGACTTAGTCCAGATTTCATTCGTAGCCTGCTATCCATTGACGCTTTTATATAGTCTACGTGTATTGATCCCAGATTTTTTGTTTACATTTCGCAGATAAAATAAATACTTTCCTATAACTTTAAAATATAGTGGGCATTATGGTTGCTGGAGGTTTACCTCTTTGAATTGAATCTGGTGCATTAGAGCCTGTATCATCTTTATCTTGGTTGTTAGGTTGGATTAAATGAACAACTATTTCAGGAATATGCACATCAAAATCTTCTATATTGGGAATGTATTGGGCGCAAAAAATGGGGACCAAAACCAACCCTACCAAAAATAAGAGTAGGGTGAAAAATAAAATGCCGTACCTTATAGCAATTGATTTTCTTTTCTTTTTGTATCTCTTCGATGAAATTGCACTTCTGAACTGCTTCTTGTTGTATTTTGACCAAAATAACATGACTGTGTGCAACTTGTCAATGAACGGAATGAATAGTAATGGAGAAATACTAAATAGTATGCAATGACTCAAAATGAAATCATAGCTAAATAACAACAGTTCGGATACTTTGACCACCATTTCTCTTATGGGTTGAGTTACCATTAGAACACCCAATCCTGATGTAATCCATTTACCAGACCACCATGAACCATTAGTAAGATCATCTTTTAGTTCTTTGCTTAAAATCATGTACATCATATCTCGAATAATACGGTGGAGATGTATCATTACAATAAATCCAGCTATAGTTCTAGGAAAGTTCCAGCTTTCCATATATAAGAGGAGTTCAAAATTGATAATGGTAATCAACACAGCAAAAAGATGTGAAGCTGTTGCAACCATTGCAGAAAACTTTCTGAAGAACAAAATAGGCCCCAAAACACACGACAAAACAAACAAAACAGTTAAAACTAGACCATTCATAACTATAGGTAATAAAGTTATGATAATAATCCTGAAAAACGGGTTGACCAATTGATAGTCCTTAACTCCTGTTTGGGAATTGATAAACATGTAAGAAGCAAAATTGAAAGATAATGGAAAGAGTGGCAAAATCACACGATCAAAGATTTTATGAAATGTGGATATCCTTTTAGAGTTATCCTTTATTGTCCTCCCCGTGTCTCCGAGCACCTTCTTCTTGTAACCGAGGGATTTAGCTCTATGAGCTTTCTGAGAGCTATACCAAGAGTTTGTATGATATTTTGAGTTCCCTCTAGAAAACCACCGTATGAGATCTCTGTAGTCAATAAAGAAACGCTCCCATAAGAATTGATGGGGATTGAATATCACTGGAGCTAAACACATGGAAAGAAAACTAATGAAGAACCACATTAATGCCGGTTGCCACATAGTAATGCACGAAAACATTATTGTCAAGAAAAACATGGCTCCTTTATAAGTTGATAATGATGCATACGTTGAGTAGAGGCTATAAAATGGTTGTCTCACAGTTGCAAACCCTCTACCTGTCGCCACATACCTAGCTCCACCAATTGAGATATTATCTTTCAAAGATTTGGCATAAATCTGACAAACAAACACCTCAAATATTGGAGAAAGGGAAACCAAATGATATATCATTCTTAAAAAGGCATGAATTACCCCCTTCTCAACTAACTCTTGAAAGAGTAAAGGTAAAAAGGAAATGAAAAAGCATATAAAAACGGACAACACAAATCTAGATACCCAATTCAATACTGGCTGCAAATTATAACATCCTAGAGGTTCTTGTATGTCAGTGATTGGTTTATGCGGATCGTATTTACATACGATCATTTCATGTTTCATGGACCCTAAGCATAGCATAACCATCATAAATAACAGGCTCGAAATTGAAATAAATAGATTATTCAAATGAAATCCAGCATGTGCATAATAAAATGATAGGAATCTATCTATTTGTAATGAGGTTCCTAGATAATAGTGTTCTCGTGATAATATCTGTTCGCCCATCCCTGCACCGATCTTTATAGTAAAATTCAATATAGTGTTTAACCCTAAATCTCTTCCTTTACCACATTGAAAGTAGTCACAATGCTTTATACGACCCCCTCGACTAATTGCCATCATTCCAGCATATATATCTTCATTTAAGTGTAGTCCCTTTTGGGCTTTGGAAATTCCACCTCTGGTGGTCATGAATATTCCATTCAACAAGTCTGGATGACCATAATGAAGTTTTCCTCCGATTTCTGCCAACGTTCTGGCGAAAAGAGTTCCAAATGTTTGCTCTTTTGCAGCAGCTATATCACCGAGAACACCAATATTCTCTGAAAATATATACTCTCTTGCTCCAACTATAGCAATAGAACCCTTCGGTGGCCCAAATACCGTTGGTAAATATTCATAATCATTGTAGTCTAAATTATACTCTTCGAACTCAGAGAGAACAGACTTAATCTTTAAGCATTCCTCAATATAATTATCTTGGTTAGCATCAATGACCTGAATGTATTCTCCTCTATAAAAGATCAATGCATGATTTTGGTTATCAGATTTGCCATCACCCAATATAGGATTTCCTGAAAGTTTTATTCTGTATTTTTTGCCATAATTTCCGCTACTATCAGTCTCTTTTAAGTTCAATAAGGTCGAGTAGTAGATAATTTCGTTTGTGTTTGGATCATGTTCCTCTTCCAAGTAGGTAGCGTGTATGTTTGGAAATACCTCAAATAATACCTTGATGTTCTCCCTTTCTTCAGCTTCGAAATATTGAAATCTCTGGAGGGATATCAATAATCGGAATTTTCTATCAACGAATTTATTTAGTTCAATTTCATACTCTTCCGGATAATTAGTTGACTTATATGAAAAGTTTTTATCCTCTAATTTGTATAATATTTTAATAGCATTTTCATAATTTGTAAACCCTGACACAGTTCTATACAAAGTTTGTGATCTCAAAGATGCCCATATTCTTGTTCTCAAAGTATGCTCTGGTGAAGAGTTCTTGAATCCAATACAGTAATAAGGCAAGTCGTCATAGATGCTTTGAACAGTTGATTTGTACTCATCAGAGCTACCAAAGGCAATGACTTCAGATGTATTCTCATCCAAGCTATCCAATATCTTGGAATCTTGGACAAACGAATCCCAATCATGTTTATTTAGCTGCTTCAAGTAATCAAGCACGGAAACTTTCGAGCCTTTGTCTTCCTTAATAATCTCTTTCAAACTCAAAAGAATCTTTTCAGAGTAATGTGGGACTAAGACCGTGAATGAAGGTAGAGATGCCGTGGGAATTGGTTCAGTTATTGGGCTGGATAATGATTGTGCAAAGAAGCTAATTCTTCTCTCAGCCTCCTTTCCTGGAGTGAAAAAATCACTCAAATGAAAAGAACTATCATCTTGGAAGACAAAGAATAGTGGTGCCTTCACAAAAGTTTTACCTTTCCCTACTCCAAATGCTTCATCGTCTTCCAAAAACTGATAAACAAGTTTATTCACTTGCTCCAATGATAAAAAATGATCTCTGTACATTGATATGATTACAGAATTCCAAATTTGTGCTATCATAGTTATAGCACCAACATTTGCATCCTTTTCCACGAATATTAACTTGCTGTAGATTCTTTCCGGTAGTCTTACAAATATATTTCTCCAGGGGGTGAATACTGATATACCCAATGAGAAAGATAGGAATATGGAAAATATACAGTTTATGATAATGTACCACAAGTAGGTGTCTAAGAAGAACAATACCAAATCTGTAATCAAAAGTAATACTAGAAGAAGTTTAGCTTGATACCTGCATATTATGGGACCAAAGATCACATCGCCTCTACACCTTGATAAATCAATTGTAGATAAAACTCTGATTGGATCTCTTAGTGATAATGTCAAAAAGATATATGATTCAAAAAACTTCAACAGGAATACTGAAATCCACAACAATATTGAGAATATCTGGCCTCTTAAAGCTAGCTTTGGAAAAGATGCTGTAAATAGTGAAGCCTTCAAAAAATTAGGATCAGATTTTCTGATCAGGCCAAACAATTTTGACGGAGGAGTAATAGATAGATAGATCACTGTTAAACATGAGACAACAAATTGAGCAATGCCTATGACCCTTCCATGGACAGAATAAACATCCATCGGAAGATACCCGAATACATAAATTGATGGTGCAACATTTATAACTAGTAAAAAGATTAAATATACTAGCTTTGCTAACAAAGATTGTGCCCCTGGAAATGTCCTAGGGACACTTTGCAATTCAAAAATGGCTGCGAAAATCGAAATTAGGCAAGCTAAAGTCCCTGCTAAAGAAACTATGGACCATTGAACCTGAGGAGCCGGTTGATTATCCATAAGCTGGTCATAATCTTTGGTGTATAAGGTGGGAGAATTAAAACTGGTATAATACCAAAACATACAAATGTGGATGGTCCATACTCTACTAAAATTAGTGAAGAGATGAAACCATGATCTTCTTTCTTTGAATGTTTTATAAAGGAATGAATTCCAACTAATAGACCTAAACGAGAGGATTCTTTTGTTCTTTTCATAATCTAACAAAAGCGATGAGTCAGTAAGTTTTATTTTCTTCAAATTCTCGGGAAACCAGAAGAACTGGTTGACATCATCATATCCAATAATTGAAACATGGTCTTTACTGGTCTTAACCCAAGTACCGTCGATGAGTTTGTACTGTTGGCTTCTGATAAACTTATATATGGGAGTAATCACATCATCTAAAAAGCTGATTTTAGCATTTGGAACTGGATTCTGTAAAAAATCTAATGAGCATTTGAAAATGAAGCATAAGCACTCAGGCATAAACCTGACATTATTTGCTTCTCCCCAGATTAAAAGATATAGTGCTAATTGGTACAAATAATCTTCGGGTGTTAACTTCAACATTCTCGTTTTCCATTTGTAGTCCAAAATAAGAAATTTATTTCTATGAGTTTCATCAACTTTCACTATACCTTTCAGAGTTTTGATAATTTCTTGATACTCATTATATGTTGAGAAGATGTTAGTGGTTATATTTTCATCCAATTCATAATGAGCAGCAAAATACCATTTCTTGTAATTAGCCCTATCACCGCCTATGTAATCACTATGCAACGATAATAATGCAACAGAGCATGGCATTCTACTGGACCTCGAATCTAATTGAACCATTAAATGATCGAACATATTGTCACAATTATCTTTTTGGAATCCAAATTTCTCTGTTAATTCGTCAAATATATCTTTAATCTCATTACTAGTATACTGAGCACCATTTTCAAGACACCATGAAGCATACTTTTCGTGTAATGGTGGCAAGCCAGTAGTAATTGCAGCTTGCGACTCAAGAGTGAGTGGGTCACGATATGTTTCATAAACCAGGTAATTGGCGTATTCTACAGGTGCATCACCCGTGAAAGGCATCAGTGGTGAAGAAGTGCTACTACTATCATATACCTTTTCCCCCTTTTGGTCTTGGTGTTCGCTCTCCTTAGACATGGAATCTATCACTTTGCGCAAAGCTGCAAAAAAACTGTTGCAAAAAAAGCTCCTAACCTCACCAAACTATGGAGCTTAGCTATTGTAGGTTCCATAAAGACCAAAAAAGAATACCTTCGATCAATTTCAAGTTG
The DNA here is from genome assembly GCA_003707025.2 of Yamadazyma scolyti. NCBI lineage: Eukaryota > Fungi > Ascomycota > Pichiomycetes > Serinales > Debaryomycetaceae > Yamadazyma > Yamadazyma scolyti. Next base: position 265,125 of record PPMW02000006.1, on the reverse strand, counting down.
ATGCCTTGCTTGTATCATCTGGAATCAGTTGGTGCTTTATCTGTATCGATTTGGGCAATTCTAGCGAAGATTTCTCAGCTTCTTTCGCCATAGTAGTTTTATGCTTCATGCCCTAACCATATATCAACGACGTGCGAAACTCAATTTTCATTGGACAAGAAAGTTAGCGTGAAAAGACAGCGTGAGAAAACAGCGAAAAAAAAAACGTAGCAAAATTTTCCATAGCTTCAAGTTGAATCTACCATCTTTAATTGGACGTAGCTATTGAATAATGGGTCTACAAAAGACAAAAAATATGCCTTCAATCAGATTCGAACTGATGATCTCCTCATTACTAGTGAGGTGCCTTACCAACTTGGCCATAAAGGCTATTTGTTATTTTTAGTTTTTTCAAGATTGCATTTATATCTAGAGTCTACTCTAATTCTCTGTTGTGCTGCGTTTTGATTGTAGTTTTTGGCTAATTCGCATCTTAGAACCTCCTGTTTGTATTTCATCATGTTTTTGTTCTCACACGAGCACCCCGTTCAAAGATATACCTGTCCAAAATTTATTTAGTTGTTGCGCTGCATTCGTTTTGACATTTGCAGCCATTTGGAATGAAACTTTTTAGTGATGTGCTGACAAAGAAAATAACATCACTTGGGTCCAAAAGATGAGAGGTATCAGGTATCTACCAAATTTGGACTTTCTGCCATACCATAAGAGAGTGTTTAGGTATTTTTGGAAAATTTTGGAGAAAGGTACAGGATTGGGCCAGATTTTAAACTTCAAGACAGCTCTTGAAGAAGAACTCGAAGATTAAGACTTGGCTTGGTGTATATGAATGAAAGAAATATGGTTCCTACTTTTGCTGATTTTATTTTCAATATTTATTTAAGTCAACGATAATTAAAGTCTTACTTTTAATACGTCCCCAGAGATGCCTTCTCAATAAGGGAAGTTCATCTGAGCTTCTCTTCATCACACGACAGTCATATGTTTGATTCTCTCACTACTGGTACTTGAAGTTATTGAAAAATAATTGTTATATTTTTTTATGTAATGATACTGGCCTTAGGGGATGAAATAATATACTGGAGCTCGAAGATTCTTATGATAATGAGAGTTTATTATGGTATGGTTAAGCATATGTGTTATTTGAACACCATTTTCATTAATTTTACATTTCTTTAAATTATGATACTGTTATTGAAAAGACACGAGGCAGAAAGATCTCTATTCATATTTCCTTAATTTCCTTGAAAACTTCAAATCTACTATCCACAAACATGTAGAATGGTACTAGCAGGCTTTACGAGTACAAACGTAATACTACTGAACCCTCTTCTTAAGAAGGCGAATGGGGTGAAGAATTTTTTATAATTGAAGGAAATAATGAAGAGGCTGAATTTCATGGAGTGAAAGCATCCAATCCTGGGACAACGAGCAGGACGTCACAGACGGAGTAGTGTCACTTATTGTCAAATCTGATGCCTCGGGACATGAGTTCCGTGACAACATACTGCAGGTCCCTTCCATGATGAATGTCATGATTGAGGTAATTCATAAACAATCTCCTCAGATCTATGAGTTAAAGCAGGAGGTCAAAAAGTTTGAAAGAACTCAAATGGAACTTGAGCTGCTACTCCGGAATCTCACTCGTAGTCAATATAAACTGAAGACAAGCAAACGTAGTAAAAGAAAGTTGGAAAGATGCAAATGAATCCTCCACGAAAACTCTCCTAGATACAAGGGATGTGCTGTTTTTATGGGCGTGGTAGCTATTCCGATAGTAAGTCTGAAATAGTGCTCCAAGTATCGAGCCAAGTGAGCCTAGCCTAATGAGCTAATCTTCTAGAGGTGTGAAGTAGTGAATAACGGGTGAACTAGTGAATCTTTACTCTAATATATGTACCATACGAGCACCAGAGTACGAACCATCGATTGCCCCGAATGGGTGGATAATTTATGATCCAAGAGCTCGTAGACAGAATACAAGGGTTTTATTCGAGTTCTCCTATGCATAACGAAATAATCATGTAGAATATCACCATAGATGACACAATAAGATAAGAAGAGCCATTATGGTTACTACTTGATGTAAGCAAGTTAGTATTGAAAACACTCAATTGACCCTATTACCTTAGTATACGACTTCTTCACTGCAACTGCTATTTCTTTACTATATCTTGAACTCTCTTGAAACCAATAAGCAAATTGCAAATTTCACAATTCTAGGTTTTTTTAACCGTTCTCTTGTTCTCTTCTAAGTGAATACATTCGAACACAACGCCCCATATAATCACCATTATCACTCATCATCAAGCTCTATAGTAACTGTCAGGCTCTTAATGTCTACTCTTATCTTAAACAAATTCGCCACACACGACCAATATTAGAAACTCAGCAATAAAAATTCCAGGAGAACATCGAACACAAAATTATTTTTGTGGTATATATTCAACTTTGTGATATCAATCGAACTGATAAGAATAAGCCGTCAGTATTGACTATTACAACCGGCCTTTAATACAGATAGTTACACACCATATACACTGTATTGCCCCCAGTATATAGATAGATTCCATACCTGAAGCATACCCATTTCCAATAGCTCAGTTTGTTTATTCAATCTAACTATTTGCAACAATGAATGGTATCCAGAGCGATGAAGGTTTGATGCAGGCGGACCCCGCAACCGTAGCGGCAGTTGCAGCAGCAAATAATGAACAACTCCAGCATCATTATATGCAACAGCATTTACAACAGCAGCATCATTTACAGCAACACCACTTACAGCAACACCATTTACAACAACAACACCACCACCGAGTTCAGGCACCTCAACATCATCACCAGCATGCTCAGTTTGCGCCTGACTTGACAGGCCATGTCCAATTGACTCAGCCCTTAGATATTTTATCTCAAGTTAAGGCCGAAGATTTGTTGGAGTCCACTCATAAAAAAGTGGCACCAAGATCAACTGATTTATATAAGATCGGACCTACGTTCAGCGCAACAAGACGCCATCAGAACATTTATTGTAAAGGTACAGATATGCCTGTGCAGCCTATTTTACGGGCAAGAATTGATAGAGGCTTCGAAATGGGAGATGGTGATAATCCTACTTGGATTGGTTATAAGAGAAATTACTTTACCTTAGTATCTTCATTTTCATTAGATGGACTTGATTTCCATAGATTTATGCAAAATAAGTTCTACACTTTTGAGAAGACCAAAAGTGGAGGAGAATTGAAGGTGGAAATTAGTTATTTTGCAATCAGATTAGTTGCAAAGTGTTCTGATAATGAGGTTAATATTAGTTTGCTTCAACATACAGCGAAAAGAGATAAAGGACCACAATTTCCACCTCCAATCTATCCAGCAGTTCCAGGCAATTTACCAGACCATTCAACCGTGAAGATTGCTTCTAATAAACGGAATGCCACAAAGATTGAAAATCTTAATAAGATCTTTTACTTTGATAGGGCAGAATACTACAACAATACCAACCTTAATACTGTTAAGGATAACTCAATTTTGAAAAATTATCCAAGTGACCAGATAGCAAGAGTGGCTAGATTTGAAAGAATTCAATTCACATCTTCAATTAGAATGAAATCGTCTTCCAATCATAGCAGATACTATACGTTACATGTGGAGTTATTAGGTATTATTGAAGATGAAGATAGTCAAATTCAACCTATTTTATTATCATCAATTGAATCACCTCCATTGATAATTAGAGGAAGATCTCCTTCTAATTATCATACAAATAAGACCTCGGGCTACAGAGCTGGAGGTCCTACGCATCTTTCGCCTATTCCTCCGCATTAATGGGGTCACCTTGACGGTATCTTGTAGACACCTTGTAAATTTATGTATTAATGTTCTTGTAGTTTATTTACCTTGCTTTGCCAATATAAAAGTTAATTAAACTATTTACTGCATGTTCCTTATAATTGGCTGAAAAAAGGCGTGCAGAGAAAAATCTTCTCACTCTTGATGATCTCATTGCTCGACCCCATACTTTTTATACTAGTATTTTAGACCATTTCCAATCAAGCCGTTTACATTAAATTTGTGGTGAGTCGTTTGATAACCTATCAATTTAGTATTCCCTGCTCATTATCTATTTGGATACCAAACCCCGGTTATACAGTTTTGTTTTTCGGTTAGAAAAATCAGATGTCCAAAGATAACAACCTAGCGGCGGCGCATGGGTCCTCAAGTGTTAGTACCCTAAACCCGACTGATTTACTAGGGATATTTACACCAGATAAGAAGGTACCAGCGACAGTTGATGATCAGTCGGCCTCTTTCGAGCCTGTCAAGGTCATTGATAAGAGGTCTTTTGAATATATTATAAGATCCGGCATAGCTGGAGGAATAGCAGGAAGTGCTGCCAAGACATTAGTGGCGCCTCTTGACAGAATAAAGATCTTATTTCAAACATCTAATCCCGAGTTCGTGAAGTACCGAGGATCAACTGCTGGTTTGCTAAATGCCGGGAAAGTTATATGGAAGAATGAAGGAGCATTAGGTTTATATCAAGGTCATTCAGTGACACTATTAAGAATATTCCCTTATGCTGCAATCAAGTTTGTAGCTTATGAACAAGTAAGAGCACTTTTAATTCCGAATGATGCCCTGGAAACTGCTGGTAGAAGATTCTGGGCTGGTTCTTTATCTGGATTATCCAGTGTTTTATTCACATATCCATTAGACTTGATTAGAGTTAGGATGGCCTTTGAAACCAAGAACTTACACCATAAAACTCACGATCACGATTATTTTGTCACTCACAAAAAAGGAAAGTTACTCTCTACTGTGAACACTATCTTCCATGAAAACCCACCACATAAAATCTCAGACCCACATTGGATTAAATACCTTAGAGAAAAATTGCCTACTTCCATAGTAGCCATCTCAAACTTTTACAGGGGGTTTGCACCGACAATATTAGGAATGATACCTTATGCTGGTGTGTCCTTTTATACTCACGATTTATTTCATGATATTTTTAGATCGAAATACTTTTATCAGTATACGGTTCAGCAAAGAGGAAAATCTTCCAACATCATCAAATCTTCCAACTTTAGGAAAGATGAAGTCAATTCTAGGGACACAAGACCTCCATTAAAGGCATATGCACAGTTGATTGCAGGTGGTCTAGCTGGTATGTGCTCACAAACCGCAGCATATCCATTTGAAGTGGTAAGAAGGAGAATGCAAGTGGGTGGTGCCGTTGGACAAGGACAATTCTTATCATTCAAGGACACTGTTGGTGCAGTACTTAAGGATTCCGGATTCAGAGGATTTTTCGTAGGATTAAGTATTGGTTACATCAAGGTTGTTCCTATGGGTGCATGTTCATATTATGTTTATGAGAGGTCTAAAACGTACCTAGGTATCTAGAATTATAGACTATATATTTATTTATTTTATAACGAATTGCATGCTATATTTATATTTATATCTACATTTTATTATATTTACAAGTTGTGATTCATATTAGAAGAACCAACTAAACCATTTCTTTCTTTTGTCGGGTCTGGTACCAAATTTATTGGAGCTAGCTGTGATGTCCTTGATATGGTCTTTGGCAATGTTGGCAGACGCTGATATACTCTGACTACCTATTCTAAAACCCCATCTTCTCAAGATCCTGACTATAGAAGGAGTAATAGTTGCAGTTAATGGGAGTCTAACGAAGATGAACGACTTATGAATAGTATAAGCAATTGCAAATTCAGCCCAAGAAAACTGAGACAATATAAATGAAACTACCGATTGATCCTTGTTTGTATCAATGCCCTGTTCTTCTTGTTCAGCTTGGATTCTATCGATCTCTTGACGTTTCTTCAATTCTTCATCACTAATACCATATCCGAAGAATTGCTTCATTTCATTTTCATAATATTCAATCTCCTCTTTACCCATAGAATGTATCAATAAGTAGAATATAGGTAAGTCAATGGCAGACAATGCGAGATAAACTCCAAGAGCTGAAAACCCATATTCTTTAACTAATGCCTTAATTCCAGTAGGCTTTTTAACTTCATTATTCCCAGCTGACTTAACAGTGGATTGAAGTCTCTTGAAATGCTGCCTATAAGCGTTTCTAAACACTGTGCTCCTGAACACACTGCTCCTAAACACCATTCTACCTGGCGATAAACCGACCTTACCAATACTTCTAATCATTTACAACTATAATTTTTTTTCTCGGTGGCTAAATTTGATGATCCAAATGGCCGCAATTTACTGGATTGAAATTAAGTGTATTCTATTTACATAACTAACGGAATTTCGACCAATATCTATCGTCAGCAAATCTCTTTTCAACCAAATCAAGAACATGTTTGGGGTAGACATCTGACAAATTTTCACCTCCATTGAGGACTCTTTTTTCATGTTGAGACTGTTCTTCCTTTGTCATTACTACTATATTTTGGGTACTGAGCTCTTTAGAAGGATCCCATCTCGATAAAGTCAATTTAGTAGAAAAGTTGGAAATTGGAGATTTTCCATGGAAAATCTCTTCTAATATATAACTTACATCACTCATAGAAATTGGAACTCTTTGGTCTAATTTACCTATTCTAGTTTGTTGACCTGCAAGACTTTGAAATATTCCATCATATATCTTATATCTATTCTTGCCTTCAATTGGTTCAATAGGATAGCCTGAAACACTTGTTATTATATATGTGGCAATGGTTAAACCATACATTCCAGGCATGGTACCCAATACCGGTAAGATTCTAACTCTAAATCTTTGTAAAGCTGCTAATTCATCGACTTTTCCTTTGGCAATTTCTTCAGGTGACAATGGTAATAACTGGGCCTTTCTTGGATCTGGCTTCTCAGCTGAGAATACAGTTGGGATATTAGTCACAATTCCTTTTTTCTTCAATCTGACTCTAACAGATCTTGTCAATGCGTCTTCTTCAGTTTTACTGATGTCCCCTATATTTATTCTAGAAGGGTCTGACTTACAAGCGGCACCACCCGATGATACAACAGGTAACTTATGTTCATAACAGTACGCCAATAAATCAACCTTAGTGTCTATGTTATCGATACAATCAACGATATAAGTAGGCTTGAAATCACCACCAAAAATTAAGTCATCAGCACTTTCTCTATTCCATAACTGATTTTTAACATCAATTTGGACCCAAGGTGCTATCTTAATCAAATGGTTCTTCAAACAATCAACTTTAGGAATACCAACATCTTTCAAATTTGCAACAGCATGTCGGTTTAATGAACTCAAAGTAACTTGATCGAAGTCAATGACCCTGATCTTACCCACACCAGACCTTACTAACATAGTGGCTGCCCATGAGCCAACACCACCTGCTCCTACAACAACTATGTTTTGACTTCTGAACTTCTCTACACCTTCTTTACCTAAAAATGCATAGTTACGGGCTAACTGCTCTTCAATCAATTCTTCTGGATAATCTTGAATAGTTTCATTCTTTTCAGAAACATAACTAGCTGGCAGTCTCGACCGTTGCTCAAAGTAATAATGTATTCCTTCTACAACCAATGCAGTCGCCACAGCAGTTCCTACTGCTATACTCCATACTCTAGACATTATCTTTGTGATCTAAAATTTTTGAGATGAGAGAATATCCAGTTATATGCAAGAGTCCTACATATAATCACGATGATGATAGCAGATAAATATATTAGAATATAAGAACATTAGGACTGTGGTCATGTTTATAGTTTAGCAGTGGCCTTTCTACCAACGGTACACTTAATTAAACCATTTGGATCTGGCGATGGATAAAACAAGTCGCTGTTATTTTTAATACCTTTCCATTCAAGGTTGAATAAGATATAATGTTTGTTTGGTAATGAATAAGTGACAGTTTCAACTTCCTTAACCTTGGCTAAGATTTCATGAGACATATTGTACATGGTAGCTTGTACAGATGCAGAATTTTCTAATGCAAATCTTTCTAATGTAGTCAATCTTGCTGCAGCATAGGTATTATCAAAAAGACCAGCGTCAGCATATTTTCTGACGTCATCTAAAGTTTTGACGAATTTTGAATCATATACCCAGGATGCATCAACATCAGTAGACAAGATTCTATCTTCAGTAGGTTGTAAAGTGGTGTAATCACAAACATTGAACCCGTAGAACATAGAACCAGTAGATTTCAACACAGTTAAATCTTTAATTGATGAAGTGATCGTTAACTTACCGGATGATTTGGTAAAATCAAGAACGGTTCTCCTGGTCTCTGGACCATCATGCTTGAAAGAGTGTGGGTGTAATTTACCGTTGACTTCAAACTTGGACCACTTAGCTTGGATAATGGAAACTTCAATTCCTGAAACATGCGAGTACTTTGTAGTGAAGTGTTTAGCCAAATGAGCGGCAAAAGCTTCGATGGGCCAGACATCGGTAGTCTTTGCTTCTATCAAGATAGTGTTCTTAATAGTATCAGTGGGGACAATTGGTGAATTATCAGCCTTTGTGTAAGAAATATCAAAGTCACCTCTTAATAAGACTTGAACGTTTGCCTCTAAGATATCCTGAACTTTTGGATCTTTAGCATCTTTTCTGACCTTCAAAAACTTGACATTCCCTTTACCATAGGTCGATGAAACTAATTCAGATTGCATTGTGTTTTATTACTAAGTTTATTATATATATAACACCAAGGAAATTAGTTGGCTTTTATAAGATATTTCCTTATCGACCGCAACTGATTTGATTTGAGTTTTGCACCTGCATACAGTGACATTCGGTATTGTCCGTGAAATTATATTCACCATTTTTATGGGCTAATATTATGACTTTGGACCACTTGAAAGAGCAATCTACAGCCAAACACAATCTTGGGTTTAGATTATCGATGAATACATGAATTCGCTTTACGGAATTCAGTTAATTATTGCCGTTGATACTTTTTTGAACATTGCTACAAAAAGTATTCGCATGAGCTGGTAGGCGTTTACTATGGTTGTTACTTCAGAACGGGTAAGCTCAAAAAATATGGTGCCATTGTCTTATCTATGCAGCCATTATCTATCACCGCTGGGGTGCATACGGTCTCATTCTGTATCAGGTGGTTCGTGATTACAAGACTGCATACAATCCAAAGGAACGCCGGTAGATTTTCATTGAATTTGATATTAGAAATATACACGTGATCGGAGTAACCGGTGGTTAAAAAAACTATACACTTTGGTTATTCATTTTTCTTATCATCTACTATGGAAGATGGTGCGTCATATTTTTCCGAGTCAGATACGGGGTTAACCGGTTTGATTTCTTCAACTTCTTCAGCCTCTGTTGTTAAGATTGGTTCGAGCACTTCTTTGTTTACTTTATTTGGAGCAACATCCAATTTATCTAGGATGTTTGCAACTTCTTTTGTGTCTTCAGAATCCAATTTTATATCGTTAGTTGAGTCACTCTCTTCTGATTCTTCCTTTTCTTCTTCTGGATCTGGATCTGCGAATCTGAGAGTCTTCTTCTTTTTGGGGGTTTCTTCATTGATAACACTGCTGGTGTTTGCAGATATAGAATCATCATCATTATCGAAAACTAATTCTGCAGTTCTTATCCATCTTCTTCTTCTGGTATACTTACTATATGAATCTTCAGTAGAAGGTTTTTTCCATGTGTTATCGTAGTAAATGAAGCCCTCATCACTACCGGGGTTTGCTGTAGTTTTTGATCTCTTACCACTAGGTAATGTTATAGCACCATCGTTAGTCAAATCTAATCTCCAAGTCTTATCAACCCATCTCCATCTAGCATTATTGATGGATAACTGTGAAGATTGCTCCTGGCCAAAGGTATATTGGTTGTGATTCTCAGGATTAGGTAACTTAAAACTATCAATAGTGGACGATTCATTCAAAAACTCATCAGTCCAAGGAGTTCTTTCATAGGATAATAAATTAGAAGTCCAACCAATACCTAACCATCTTCTCTGATTTTCGTAAATTACATAAGTAAATCTTACAGGTTTGTTACTTTCACTACTGAGTGGATTTAAAGAATGACCAGCACTTTTTTGAACCTTAGCAAATGCAGCTGCAAATAAGGAATGGTTCCTCTGAGTCAGGAAATCTAAGCCTGTCAAATAAAAGAATAAGACCCTGGTAAGCTTGATTTTCCAAATCATTTTACGAGTTACTGTCAGATAAGTAGAATGGTAAGTCAACAAATATAAACCAGTTATAAGTAAAATTATTCTAGGTTTGATCAATAAGAAAGTTACAATCAAATAAACTGGAGTTAAGAATACAGTTGTAAATAACAATCTCTTGATATCGTAACCAGTTAACGATAATGAAACAATTGGATCTAACAATCTATCAGCTTTGATACATGTATTTGTTAGTGCTTGAACCACTTCATCTAAAGTTGGATGTAAGCTTGCTTCTTCTAAGATCCTATTGTTAATCAAAGCATAGAGTGTTATCAAGCCTACAATGATCAAATGACCAAACCAAGTGACCAATTGTTCAAAGTATAATACAATCAATGTGAAGGTACTGATCAATATAATGTTTATCCAGTGATCATCATTTGTCCAGGTAATAACAGACAAGCACTTATTAGCAATTAACAAGTAAGGATATGCTCTTATCAATGCCTTAGAAACTGTAGGTGGAGTCGATGATAATAATGGTGAAGCCTGGGGTTTTGTATTAATAGCAGCAGTGGTAGCAAATGTAGCTCTTACCTCCGAATCGGGGTTTTGTTCTAATGATCCATCATCAACAACTTCTGATGCTGTGTCCTTCAGTTTTCCCATATCAATTACGTCGATGATGCTTTATTGATGCTAGTTAATTATGCTAGTCAGTTGCTAAGGAGTTTTTTTGGGTGCGGTGGAAGACTGTGATTTTGAGAGCTTCTGAGTGAGAAGCCAAGTGAAGCAGCAAAGAATTTCCTTCAGCTATCTTGAAAGTAGTAGAGACTAGAGGAGACAGAGTAGACTTCACAGATGAGCTTCTCTAAGGCTTTAAAACAATTGAAGAAACGGAAGAATAAAGATAGAGAGCAGAGTGATAAGAGATTAAAGGTTGATCCAGATGTGGGTACCGAGAATAGGCATATTGATAAAGGATTGAAGGTGGATCCAGACCTGGGCATTGAGAGTGTCACTGGTGGGACTCAGCTCACAGAGAAGGAATTGGCATTGGTGAACTCGATAACTGACGAAGATGTGCAGAAAGAATTGGAGCAGAGGAATGCTTTTGATGCTACAAAGGAAAAAATTGACCAGGTTCGACTACTTAAAAACCTCAAGCGCCGAGAGCAGAAGGATGCAAGATACAAAGCACAGCTTGAGAAGGAGGCAGAGGTAACTAAAGAAATCGATCTAAAGGACATAACTGACCCTGCCAGTCATGAAAAACTACAAACGCAATTGAGGGTATATATCAAAGAAATTGTGAAGCATTGGGAAGAAACAGGCCATAACGAAGACCTTTTACTAGAGACAAAGAAAGACTTGGTATTTCTCCTTTACAGTTTGAGATCTAATGGCCTTACAGAAGACATGATATTGTCGTTGGGCTCGATAATGTACTACCTACAGCATAAAGACTTCAAAAAGGCCAACGAAAGCTACATGACCCTCAGTATAGGTAATGTGGCATACCCAATAGGATTGTTAAACGTAACCATACACGAAAGAAGCAAACTACTGAAAATCGAGACGCTGGGGGCAAATATCATGATTGACGATAAGACGAGACGCTGGATCACTGGTATCAAGAGGCTCATCACCTTTAGTGAAAGAGTCCTGCAGGATAATGATAAGAAACAAGAGTAGTAGATAGACAGAGACAGAGAAGATGGGACAAAAGAGCACAGCATATATAGAAGAATATACCCAATAGTGTATCTAGCAGTATATCTCTCGAGTAGAATAGGTTTATAGTGATTGGGCTACAGCCCTCGCTCACGTGGTGACTGCTTTTCCATTCCTGCACGATTTCCCACATACATCGCTTTGGGTTGAAAATTATTTTTCCAACTGTATAATCTATCAATCATGGCTGTATGTACAAATCAAACAGGAGCTGGCAGGGCTAGTACTAACAAGGATTTAGAGAGAAATTAAGGATATTAAGCAATTCGTCGAATTAGCTAGAAGAGCTGACATCAAGTCTGCTGTTGTCAAGGTCAACAAGAAGGTTAATGCCAACGGTAAGAAGTTCAAGCAAACCAAATTTAAGGTCAGAGGTTCTAAATACCAATACACTTTAGTCCTTAACGATGCTGGTAAGGCCAAGAAATTGCAACAATCCTTGCCACCAACTTTGGAAGTTAAAAACATCTAATGTGTATAATTATGAAGTTCATACTTAATATAAGAAACAATTAAAGTAATGGTATACATTATCTATCAGTCATATTTACTAGATCACATCTTCCATGTCATCATCTTCATCATCCTCTGCATTTTCATTGGCATCATCATTTGTATTGAGACCGGCTCTAGCAGCTCTTTCGACATCTCTCAATTTTTTGTATTCGGGCTTCAAGTTATACTTTGAAGTGTATGGGCCTTTTTTAATCAAGACTGCAATAGATTCCAACGATTCTTTCAAATAAGATTCCGGTTGTTTGGTCCTTTCTCTCAACCCTTTAATGGACCAATATTCGTACTCTTCAAACAATCTGAATAACAAGTCCAATAAGTCCTTTTTAGGCATTCTAGTAGCCCTTCCTTCATGTTTGCTTTTAGGCATCGTAGATTTAAGGAATATGGATGCACTTTTACCCTTGATAGAAGGACCGGCATTGGAATGAGCTACACCGGGGATTTCGTCTAAAAGTACCACTTTTGGTCTGGCCTTTTCTGGTTGAATTCTTTGTCTACTCAAGAGGAAATCTCTGGATTTTCTATCAGTAACAGCAGGTCTGATTTGACAGTCATGGACAATTTTGCCATAAAGTGAAGTCTTCTTAGGTATCGTCTTAACGAAGGGACTATTAGAATTACTCAAGTTCATGGGGTCATCATCATTTGAAATACCATTCAATTGTTCGTATCTTCTCCGTCTGATTTCGTCTTCCTCTTCAGGGTCATCGGGTCTATTCGAACTTAACTCGGTATTCTCTGCTTTGAATTTCTGTAAGTTTTCTTCGCTGAATACATAGGAGTTCTGCACTTGGGTATTCAATATAGAAAGGTCATATTCTTTAGGAATATCATTACCTGCAGTGGCAGGATCCAACACAAGTTTGACTTCAAGTTTTTTCTGTCTATTGGGTCCAATATTGTTTCTGATCCTAACTTTACCTAACTGTTTACCCCTGAGTTGCTTTTGTTCCCATCTAGTAGCTAAATATTTCGGTAACTTGACCAACCAAATCTTTTGGTTACCACTATTAAGATTCATATCCAACGATTCTCCTTGTTCCAAATAATCCTCTGGATCCGATAAAAGCTCAGGTTCCTCGCTCTTGGCAATAGTATCATCCTCATTCTTTACTTTGATGTCTCTACGGATGTTACTCATACTAATATATTTTCGCTAGTTTTCTGTGAGCTTCACGGAGTGAGACAGAGCGAAGTGAGAGAGAGCGAAGCAACGTTGAGAGTAGCGACGTGGAGAGAAGCACCGGCGAGAGAAGCTCTGGTGAGAGAAGCTCTGGCGAGAGGAGCGACGTGTGAAAGCCTTCGATGTGGAAATAAGATCCGATGACAATTGCATTTCTGGAAATCACATAGTTGTCAGTGTACCATATACAAATTTGTATCACTAAGTGAGAGATTAGAGAAATGATTGATGGACTAAGGAATGCCTAGCCGAAGTCCCACACACCTACTTTTTCAAAGAGTCGGGTAGACCAATTGGGGCAGTTTCTTCAGTTTCAGATCGAATCGTTACTAGGACGACTTCCAATGGTGGCTGTTAAGGTGATGTGAGTGTTCCTAAGTTGAGGCATTGGTATTGTAAGTGCCTGTAGGAGGATTTAGTCTAATCGTGTGGAAAAGAGTCGTCCATACCACTCTCTTCTCTCATCTCTAATATTCACTCTTACATCGCTTCTCACTTCGTTCGAAGCTCTGACAGAAATCCACACGCGATATGAGCAGCAACCACATAGTACTAACGAACCCTATTTATATTAGCGGTAGAGATTGTGGATATTGTCATGGGAAGAAGGAAAAGAGATACGCAATTGAGTACATGGAATCCAATAAGGAGTCTGAGCTGATTACTATGGGAACAAGCGTTCAACAGATGTCTTGTCAGGACTATGATGAGTTTGTTAACATGGGATTTAGAAGATCAGGTATATTCTTGTATAAAACAGATATGTTACGTAACTGCTGTAGATATTATACTATCAGAACTTCAATTGACCATTTGAAAATAGAAAAAAAGCATAGACAAGTGGTAAATAGATTTATTAGAGCTATTAGCGACGAAGAACCTAAGTTAGGAAATAAAGCATTTAGCCTAGAATCATTAGTAGAAGCAGAAAGCAAATCTAATCGTTTCTATACTCGATTTGAAAAGCTGGACTTCACCCAAGAGAAGTTCCAATTGTATAAAAAATATCAGGTTAAGGTACACAATGATGACCCATCAGATATTACAGAAGAGGGATTCGAAAGATTTCTTTGTGAACACCCCTTCCAAGATAACGAACATGAAGGAACCGAACAACAATGGCAAACCTTAAAAAATTGGAAGAATGGCTCAAAAGATAAGAGATATCAAAGAATTGGGCCCACACACGAATGCTATTATCTTGATAAGAAATTGATAGCGATATCGATAACCGATTTCTTACCATCAGGAGTGTCGTCGATCTACTTTATCTGGGACCCGGACTATGCACATTTGTCTCTTGGAACATTATCTGGGATCAGAGAGATGATTATGGTTGACAAATTGGGGTTGGATCATTACTACTTGGGTTACTACATTGAAGACTGTGAAAAAATGGTATATAAAGGAAAATTCGGTGGGGAATTATTAGATTTGAGTAACGAAAGGTATTACCCCCTTAACCAAGTAAAAGACTATATCCAAAATAGCAGACTATTCTTGTTGGGTACAGGTAATCATACAGAACCAGAAATGACGTTCAAGTACCCTGGGAAAGGAAGATCGTCTGATAAGAACGTCGTTACCGAAGTTTATAATGACGCAACTTTCGAAGCTGCAAATCTAGCCGCAAACAATATCAACCCAAGTGTGGATTTGAGCGCAAATAAGTTTCCTAATGTGGTACCCGGTTTGATGCCGATGGAACAATTGCTGAAAATTGTTACTGATAAGCTACTGGCCACATTTTACAATATGCGTATTGGGCTAATTTCCAGGGATAAGTCATTCAAGGATATGACTAATAATGAACGAGTTTCAGTTATTAATTGCATTCGGCTATTTGGACCTGATCGTCTCACCAAATTGATCATTCTCGTTTAGCGGTGCCCAATGAAAGTTGTCCACTTGTTTGATTCATGCTGCACGTCATGCACGGAAAAATGTTCTGGTCCAAAAAGGGGTACAATGACTTTGTTTTACAGGTTAGTGCGAAATGACCAGTTCCCCTCGGAAATAAAAGTGGATCGATTCCCCTATTGAAGGACGAGAGGAGAGAATGTACATAGGTAATATAATAAAATGTAGAAGATAGGAGACGAACAAAGAGATATAAGTTATTAGAAGCACTGAATCAAACAGCACAATTTGACCAGTGCCAACACTGCCTCTTCCAGCTCAGCAATATTCTATTCTCCTTAAATAAATGCCGTTTATAAGTTATTTCCTATTTAAAATCGTGGATAAATATGTAGCCTTGTAATACGCTTCTGGGCTCCAACTCAATTGCTGCGTTCAGTGTCAGGTGACTCATTGTTTCGATTAATGTGCTAGTAGCATGAATTCATTGTATGCACTGATCCCTGAACCTCTGAGCTCTTCTACCAGATTTCACGTTGAATTCCGACTTCCGACGCTACACATAACCTGTAAATATGTGATGGAAGCTTTGGAAACTTGCAAGTTTATCTTTTTGCCTGCGCACGCATGCCTGCACCACAGCAGCTATCACCCCACACATAACCCAAATTAGTAGCGGTCATATGGGCGTAGAAAAAAGTGGAAGGTTATTGTGGAACGGTATAAAAGGGGGAGGATTTCCTTAGATTTTACTATTGTTTACAAAGCACTTTGGTACAACAATTATAACAATACAACATGGCAAGAACAGATAAATGGACAGTTCGTGAAGGAGCATCTGAAGCAAGGTGGTTTACCCACAATGGTTACTTTGGTAACGATCCTGCCAAAGTCAAGAAAAATGGTGCCGGTAAAGGAAACTGGGGTCAACCTGGTGATGAGTTATTAGACTCTGAAGTGGAGTACAATATGTTTGGTAAGTCCGGCAGACGTAACTCCAACCACCAGGAGAATGAAAGAGACATCAAGGCCAGAGCCAAGATGATCGAAGATCATTTCTTCCGTCCTGATGAGGAAGAATTTGCATAGATTTATGATTACGAGTACATAATATACGACCGATTTAATACTATTGCTTTATCTACTTTGCTCTGCACATCTTTGTTAGACTGGGTCTATCAATGAAATTTAACCGATCGGCTATTGGCCTAATCGGGTTGGACCATAATGAAATACGGATTTAGTTATATTCAACACCACAATCAATTAATTACCTAATCTTCCACCACTTTTCAACGCATAATGTTTCGTGATGCCCCTTTCGTGGATGCCACATTCGTAAATGCCACTTACACAAATGTCAGTCATGCTATCCCACAGTTTAAATACCTTCTTCTGCCACTTTGAAAAGTCAAAGGCCAGAGCTGCCTTTTTTAAGTCCCAGGTAGTATTATTTGATCCCCTTTATTCAAGAGAAACATATTTTTTGCATTAGGACATGAGGCCACCATGTTCGAAGTCGCTTGAGGAGAAGTTCAGAGATGCTTCCAGTCGACTAAAGAGAAATTTATTAAGAAACAGAAGGCGCTGAATTTGAAAGCCCAACTACAACCCCAGTGGGCCAAGGCTGCAAAGATGGCTACATTCCAAGCTGATAACTGATTCATTTCTTATCACTGTTCTTGGACATGACACGACTTTGATAATCTGTTTTGCAGCCAATCCATGTGTCTGGACACCATAGTTCCCGACACATTAGAAATCATACACCATACTTCCTGATACACTACTAGACCCTCAACCACCACTAAAGCGTAAGGATAACTTCCTGAATCGTGTAAATAAACTCGAAGAGGATGGTTACGAATGGAAGTCAAATTCTAAAACTTACAAAGAAATTGGAGCTGAGCTCTTTTACCCTGAAAAAGATCCAGAAGAAGTATTGGATGAGGAGGTACAGGCGGCTTACAAGTACTTGATACCAGAGTTGATAAAAGATCCTAAGAGATTCAAAACATTGATTATTCTACTTGAGCGTTTACCAATTCTGAGTATATCATTTGATAGAGTGTCTGGCCTTTTGGACTCCAACAAACCGCACTTCATCCTCCCAAAGTACTATTGCCTTGTTGATGTTGAAAAAAGCTCGTTCGAAGAGTGGAAAGACAAGGAAATCCCAACAGGACCATAATTGAAGCCGAAGCCGAAGTTGCAGCCACAGACAAGGGTATAGCTACGATTCATTTCAATCAGTTATAGATGATGCATTGTTCAATTTGTGAGGAAATTGAACCAGATTTTAGCAAATAGGACTTAATTACCACCTTTTTAAGTAAATTTCTTGTTCATGTTGTCAATGGTCTTGAGCGCGAGATTAAAAGTCTTCAATTTCATCTAGAATACCTGATAGGCAACATTAGATCAGACGCACATCTTGTGTATCAACTGGAGGCTGAAGGGAGATCGAAAAGAGTACCATTTTTACTTATGGAGTTTGTAAAGTTTCCCATGCACGAGAACTTAACAACTAATACAGTCAACTTGAGCCCGAAGATATTCGAGGCGAAATGGATCACATTGATTAAAGGAGCGTACCACAGCTTGAAATCTGGGGTTCAAATGTTTATTTTATGTGATTGTTATCAAGTTATTTTCTGTGAAATTGACTGGAAGCTTTTCATGAGTAAAAGAACTGAGTATGAAAACCATAAAGCAAGCGGCCAAACTCCAAAACTTCCATTCAAGTTTCAGTATTGTAATATCTCGTCTACCAATCCTAGCTTAACTGAATGCATGCGTGAAAAGATTATTGAGCTGTATGACTTGGTGAAGGAGGAGAAAGAATATAACTCATGGCTCGAGGCTTCCAAAATCATTCTTGAGTATACTTGCTTTCTCAGATCAACAAATACTGAAGGAAATAGATAGAATTCTGAAGATATCACATCGTCTGTCCTTACCTGTAAAATGTTCTAACTTAACTTGTCAAGTAAAAACTTAGACAAAGATGTAATCCATTCATCCAGTTCACGAAGTAGCTTGTCTACTATCATTAAAAACCGAGAAGAGCCAGGTGACACATAAGAGGATGTGGTACACGTATGTCTTTGGTATTTGAATACAAGTGTAAAAATACTAAATCTCAAGCTGCCATCAGCTACCCCTCTACCAAATGAACTCATTGGTAAGCCCAATAGAACGGCGTATTTCTTCTTCTCTTTCCAATTGTCTCTGAATACTGTCGAATTATCGGTACTTTACGAGTCATTTTTTCAGCCGTTCATGTGTCCTTGAAATCATTGGGCACCATACTTGTGAGCAATTTGATTTAAGACTTTCATACCGGTAGAAGTATCGTCTGCTGGTCATTGCCTACCCACGCTTTTTCGTATAGAGCTCAATGAAATAATGTTCCATTCTTTCCATAGGAACCAGATCGCAATCACAGCTATCCAATTTCAAATAATCCAAATCCGAGGGTATCATATCCTTATCAAACTCAAATTTTTGGTGGCTGAGTTCAAGTGCTTTTAATCGTTTATTTAACTTATGGTTAAAGTACTGCTTGCCCCGATACGCTTTTACCGAAAGGTATATAAGATTCCTAGGTGCCCTCAATCTCGAGTGATACCCTACTAACTTAAGGTACTCAAGCCTTTCAGGCAAATCAAGCAAATCATGATAATATCGTTCAAAACACAAATACCGAAGTGATTCAGGAAATCTAACCGGATTGGATGTTATGCTTTCAGCAGAACAAGATTTGAGTGCTAAAAATTCGAGTGTTTCATTCAACTTCAAGGTTCCAATATAGCCATCATCATAGTCACATAAGTGGATTCTACATTTTTTAAGGTTAGGAGGAAGTATCAACTCATTTGATCCTGAATAGAGCAACTCCAATTCCTTCAATTCCAAAAGCTTCAGTATGTTACTAACATCCCTGCAATTAATTGACAATTTCAATTTCTTCAATGACATTGGCAACTTGATAGGAAAAGTTTTCGTACTAGAAAACTCCAAGTGCTTAGAAAACTCCAAGTGCTTGAGTGAAGAGAGTTTAGTGAAATCAACATCCACCTCACAGTAATCCCATGTTAGCTCAGTCAATGTATCTGGTAGTTTCGGTGTTTCAAAAACATTTTTCAATCTCAAAGTTTTCAAATGTTTTGGGAACTTAAATTTACGACTAATTGCAATATCAGAATTGTTGCACATCTCGAATGACTCCAAGGATTCTGGTAGACTATAGTTCACATT
This sequence comes from Yamadazyma scolyti, assembly GCA_003707025.2. NCBI lineage: Eukaryota > Fungi > Ascomycota > Pichiomycetes > Serinales > Debaryomycetaceae > Yamadazyma > Yamadazyma scolyti. The sequence continues at coordinate 245,457 of PPMW02000006.1, read as the reverse complement.
TTCTAATATGCCAGTTTCAGAGGTGAAACCAAGCTTTAGCTCCTTGATGCTTAACTTTGAAAAGTCAGGCATAGTTGTTTCGGGTGAACAATCTAGTAGTTCAAGTCTCTTTAAAGCTCCAAAGCCCCTGAAGTCGCTGAGATCTTCAGGACACTCCAACACAAGATCGGTGAGATTTGGTACTCTCCAACTGTTAATAAAACTCAAATCTTCTAGTCTCCTACAACTGAATAATACTATATTCATCGACTCGCTCACAATTATTGGTGTTTTATAGTCGACCATAGGGTCGTCAGGAGATGAGTAAATGTGGTCGCCGTAATAATGTGTAGTACTATCAGTTATATCTTTGACAGCACCCACACAATTAATAGCTATCTCATAAGGAAGATTAGTTGGAAGGTCATCACCACCGATTTTATACTGTGCAAGAATTTCTGGGACTTTTTCATGTGCTTTCATTAATTCATCTATGCCAAAGTATAATACAATTTTCCTGGTAGGGTAGAATGGAGGACTTGAATGCAAAAGAATCAAGTCGTCTAGATCAAGAGCAAATCTTCTATCCGGCTCGTAGGCACCGAAATACCATCTATGGTAACCATGGACACTCTCAATTACAATTACTTTTGGTATGTAATCGTAGGGTCCAAGTGGTAGATTCGCTCCATATACTTCATTATACGTCTGTTTTGGAAGAAACAAGATGATTCGTTCCACTACTTCAAAGGGCAAGTTCATGAAGAAATGGTGAGACTAAGCTTGTTATTTATAATATGTTGGTTTATGTGATGGAAATTTTAACCATTTGCATTTGGTATACGACTTTCCTAAACGGGCGAGAATTATCACATTAATTCCGGTACGAAAGGACTAATAATGGTCTACTAGACTCAAATGCCTCCAGCGAAGCTCTAGTGATGCTAATCCACGTCGTCTTTATCCTTCGCCTATCTTTATTGAATTATTGGTCTTTAAACGACTGTGCAAGTGAACTTTGCAGCCATCCGTCTTCAATATCATTGGAAACCATACTTCACCAGGAATTTCCTTGATGATAATAATCTACTTAATCTATACAAGCATAAGCATCATCCCCTTAATCATAATAATCTCCTTAATCAATCTCCTTAACGTTATAATTTCCTTATTTTTCAATTTTTTTTGGGTTCATATTAGCTTTGACATTTTTGAAAAGAGGACGTCCCACCGCCTGATTTGACAATGAAATAAAAGCGTCAACAACACTCTCAACCACCACTGCAGCCAAATGATAACTTGATGAAATATTTGGATAAATTCAAAGCGGATGGTTATGAATTGAAGTCAAATTATAAAATTTATTAAGAAATTGGAGTTGAACTCTTTAATCCTGGAGAAGATCCAAAAGAAGTGCTGGATGAAGAGATACAGTCGGCTTACTTGAACATCATACCAGTGTTGCAGAATGATACTGAGAGCTGTAAAATATTCTTTATTCTACTTAAGCGTCTACCATTCCTGAGTCTATCATTTAATGGAATACGCCCCACTATTGGTGGAAACATACCACTCTTTGAGTCTAAGCCAATTGAAGTATTACCACCTATGCCCGGTAACAATAAGGTGTTCAAAAGATTTAGTTTGAAACCCAAGGGACCAGCTCCTAAGGCACCAGTTCAACAGGAAGAAGAGTCAAAAGAGAATTGGTTCATGATCTTAATTCACTCGTTGGGATCAAACAGTAAATCTCCTAAGAATGTGTCGAAGTTGAATTCCAGCGCCGTTGAAAAGAGAGATTTTCTAGCTGATGCTCAGGAAAGCTCATTCGAAAATTGGGATATCGATCGAATTCTCGACAGGACTATGATGGAAGCCCGAGATGAGGCCAAGCCTAGAGACAGACTGATGTATTCTTCAAGTAATGAGGAAATTGAACCAAATTCTACCAAAAGTGACTTAATTACCAACTTTATCACTCATTTTCTTCTTCATACTGTCAACGGTCTTGCGGCCAAGATTAATGATATAGAATCTCGTCAAGAGTTGGCGGAACACAAGACCGAGCATATACTTTCCGTCTCAAGGGGAGGATGAAAAGGCGTCAAAAAGACTGACTTTCGTGGCCATAGAGTTCACAAAATTTCCCATACTTCCAAACTTAACAACCAATACAGTAAAAATACGTTCAGGGCAAAACGGAAGCCATTAATTCAAGGGGTGTATCATACCTTGAAAGCCGAGGTCCCTGGTTTTGTTTTAAGTGACGGCTATCACGTTATTTTCTGTGAAATCGACTGGAAGCTTTTCATGAGAGAGAGAACTCAGTATCAAGACTATAAAGCATGCTGCGTAATCCCAATCCTTCCATTAAAGCTCCGTTATTGTGATATTTCTTCCATGAACCCTAGCTTAACTGCATGTATGCACGAAAAACATCTTGGGTGCTATAACTTGGTGAAGGATGAGACACCGGAAGAAAGAAATTTAAGGCTCGAAGCTTTCAAAATAATTGGAAATCATATTAGAATCGAAGAACGAAGAACTGGAGATACCATATCATCTACGAGTTCCTATGGAATTTTTAATCGTGATCCGTTCAGTGGTAAAGTAGACGAAGATGGAAGCTACTTAATGGGTGGTAACCAAGTAACCTGCCTCGAGGCTGAAGAAGCCAAAGTAAGACACAAAACGACATCTGGTAAACGAAATTATGTGCTATTACTCTGGAAAGATGTCATTGACATAAGGCATTTCCTTAATTCAATTCTCGTGAAAGTCAAAGCCAAGTTTTTCAAGCGTATCATGATTCCTGAAGACTACCAAGGTTTGAAAGATGACGATATTTTGATGATTAAACTTCCATGGAGAACCCTTGAAAAATATGGTGATATGTTTTCTGACAAGAAGTTGTATGAAGTTGATCATGAAGATTGGTTTATCAAATACTTGCCTGGAATTAAAGGGTTTAACAACTGCTATTTAACATATGTGCTTATGGGAATTGAATTGCATCACCCAAAGTGTGTGAGTAGATCCGGCTTTGTTCTTTCCAAGTTTATTCAAACTGTCGAAGTCGAAGAGGCAGAGATAAAGGACAAGGTTTTAGAACAAGCTGAGATTCTTAAAAGACACGGTATATGTCACCAGGACTTAGATACGAGCAATATTCTTTATGATGGGCAGAGAGTCCATCTCATTGATTTTGCTTGTGCCAGAGCTCACAGATTGTAACCTACTATACTTCATGTAAGTTGAATGCAAGTCTGAGAATAACAAATCTCTAGTTCTCATAGGCTCCTCCCCTACCCAATTAACTCATTTGTAAGCCCAGTAGAATGGCGTATTTCCTCTCCCCTTTCTACTGGAACAATATCACCACGTCTCTGCGTCGGTGGTCTGTGAGACTGATAACCGACTGGATTCTTTGAAAGCACTTTCCTTTACCTTAGATTTGTCTCCAAAGGTGGATCTGAGTCTTTCTGACTCCTTTTGGGGAGATGGGTTTGTGAAAGACTCATTGTGATGGTGTTAGTAAAGGTTAATATATCATCTGTATTTCCTCCTTATCCCAGGAAGTGCACTCCAAATTGTACTGAAAACTCTAGTCACTGCTTTTACTACTCACCACAAATACACCCCATCGACCATGTTGTTATTACCTTACTTTTGTTATCCCTGCGATGAAGTTCCCACAGTAGCATCTCTCAGCTCTTCTTAGATGATGGCTGAATTTTAGGTGCGCAGGAAATTGTTCAGATATAAGATGGCGTATGTATCAACACAAGATAAGGTAGTGAAGCCAGGAGTACTAACAATGCATAGAGACTTGGTTGGGAAATCCCGTTCAGAACTCAACGAACTTGAGCGCCAAAAACTCGAGGAATTTGAGTTCAATCATGGACCGATGAGTTTGTTAAGAGAAGCTCAAGAAGATGGAAGTACGGTAGTAATATCATCTCGTAACAACCATAAACTAGTGGGGACTGTAAAAGCATTCGATAGACATAGTAATTTAATATTACAAAATGTTAAGGAGTTGTGGGAGGAACCGGTAAAGAATAATAAAGGGAAAGTTACCTCAGTAAATAAGAGAGAGAGATTTGTTTCCAAATTATTCGTTAGAGGAGATACTGTCATTATGATTGTGAAGCCATAGATTGTACTATAAATAAACATACATTACGAGGATTTAAGTTTGGCATCTTCAAACTCTTTGAGTTTCTGTTCGTTTTCTGCCTTCCAGCCTTTTTTCCTCTGTCTCTCTTCATATGCTTCTACATTACTCAAGACTCTATGGACAATGAATTTGGTATTAATTTCCTCGAATTTATGGTGTCCTATCTCTTTGAAAAGTTTCTTGTCTTTAGCATAATCATATACTGTTTCATCTATAGGGGTTGGTCCATGGTAAATAGCTATAATTTCACCGGGAATTTTGGCAAGAAATTTGGAACTTGGAGTGTAAGGAGCTCCTAATACTACACCATCAACGTACCTACATTGTAACACACATAAAGATCTCTCAAAAAGGGTCATGATAGGATAATTAAGCTCTTTATTCTCATTGATAGTCTTATCATCATGAATTCCCACCATTACCAAAGCTCCTCTCTTCGATGCTTCTTCCTTGACTATTCTAAGTGCTTCAATATGTCCTGGATGGAAAAGATCAAAGCCACCATCAATATAGACGATTTTTTGGTAGCCCCTTTTAATCTCATTTGAGGGCTCGACAATGGTATGTAAGTCTTCGTCACCATCTATATATACATAAACAGCCGAATGAGGGTTATGACCAGTTTCGTCAGTGGCATATTTGGCAAATCTGTCAATATTATCTTCAGTGAAAAGTTGGTGATCCATCGATGTAATTCTAGGTAAATGATGGACCTTATTACCTAACAACATACGGCCTACAAGATCAGTAGTCAGAATATTAGGAGTTCTTTTCACTACCACGAACTTTCCTAAGTCTTTCACTACTTGGTAGCAGTCATTACCATTGGCATCGGTAGTGATATCGTCTCCATGAACCACATACTCACAGCCATAATGGGACATGAACTCTGGATCTGTGACATAAGGAGCATCTGCTATAGCCTTGGTGGCCCATTTACATCCTTCCACAGCCTTCATTCTTTCTTCAAGTTTCATGACAACTGGTCCTTTATTCTTCAAGATCTCTTCATCAGAATGGACACCAACGTATAATTCTTTACCTAGTTGACGGGCTTGTAACATCGCCCCTGCGTGTCCTTAACTGTTAATATTTGAACTATAGTAGCTACTTATCATTTACATACCATGATGAGTGAAATCAAAGCATCCATCGACCCAGATCCTACTATTTTCAATACCCTCTGGTCTCTCATACATGTTAAATGCGATAATTTTTCACATGTAGTACGAACGGCTATGGGTTACTATGGTGTATATGCATTGTGATTATACAAATCCTGGGATTATACAAATCCCGATTGTTGTTGATTATGGACAACGATGTCATTGGGATTTTGGTATTGGGGCTTTTTTCCAAAGGTAGACTTTTTAGATGGTTGTGGAGGATTCGTGTAAGCAGTGGACGTTGGAGTTGAGTTCCAAAGAGCATTAATGTTATCGTCCGTATGCCCAATAGCACCTCTTCCTACATACATGGGAGTTTTGTTAGTTTTTCTTTGTTCAGCTAAGAATAAAAAATATTTATAAATTAACCCAGCATTACGAGTGGAACACTGATTTATATAGCCAAAGAAACATCCAATGATGGGAGGGAAAGTAATAATTAAATCAAAAAGAATATTACCTTCCATCTTAGCAACAAGTTTAGGAGGTAACTGCATCTCATTAGTAACAATATGAATCAATCTGGCATGTACTCCATACATTAGTAATGGACCTAAAACAGGGAAAAAAAGTACCACCAATGGAGCTAAGCCAAGTCCACAATCCATACCAACCCCGCAAGATCCCATGAAGCATTTATCATGAGTCCATGCCTTAGATTGAACTTTCTTCCAAAGCTTCTGCTCTCTAGCACTAACAAACTCTTTTGGTAACTTTCTTTTATTGCCCTTTTCATCTTCATAGGGGTCAATGGTATTGAAATGTTCTTCTGCATACCCCTCCCAGAGCTCCATGAGTATATCATAGCCCGGAAGACCCTCCATTTGGTCCTGAAGAGCAGACATTACTATAAGCGGTCCTTCCGCGTACTTCCATTTCCTTATATATATACGATAATAGCGGTCGTGGATGATGGCAAAAGCGTATAACCGTAATAACTAAGAAGACGGGATTAATAATTTAAGTTCAGTAGAAGATAATGGATGGAAGATACCACCAGTGTCAGTATTACAAATAACACAAGTGAGTTTTTTATTTTTGAATCTTTTGATGAAACAATCTTTACAGAAATAATGGTTGCAAATAGTCTTTATAGGGTTCTTATAGTCATCACGACAAATGACACACTTAAAAGGAATTTCTTGAGGAGCGATATCAGACGAATTTTTAACTTGTTCCCATTCTTTGATTATTGGGGCTCTTGCTTTTGCCTTTGTTTCATCTCTAATATGTAAAAATTTACAAGTATCTCCATATCCACAATATCCAGTTTGAGCATAATCTTTGCAAATATCAGGTTGAAAATCCGTTATTGTTGTTGTTCTAACATTTACTGGTATAGCTACTTTAGGTTCTTGTTCTTTAATATCTATGACTGCTGTATTCTTTGTTTCTATAAGTTTGTCATTTTCATTATATACCACATCTCTGCTAGGTTTAGCGCTTGTTTTAAGCCTCTTGAATTTTTTCAGTTCTTGAGTTACCTGATGATTAGTATCTTGTTCTTCTTCTCCTTCATGCTTATCGCCTTGACTAGCACTTTGAGTATCATCACCCGCTTCTTTTAGTGTCCGTTTGACTGCTTGTCCTTTTTTAATGGTCCTCTTCTTAAACATGTGCGGAATTTTTACTATCACCAACATTTATCATGTACGCAAGTACAAGAAATATAGTCCGGAAATATGCTACACAATCAATTAAGTCGTATTTTGACTTGTTTCCTAAGACATTTCCTAAAGGAGGACCTCCAAATGAATCTTTCAAATTCTTTCCTAAAGAATTAAGGAGGGAATTCAGATTGCTTCAAAGTGCACATCATCCAGATATAGTCTATGGATCTTCTTCACTAACATCCAAGTCTGACTCTGCAGACTTTTCGTCACTACTTAATAAGGCATATACTACCATACAGAACCCATATACTCGTCTTGGTCATGTTATTGAGTTATATCATCCCGATCATTTGGATATTAGTCGGGATGACGTTTCTAAGAAACTAATTGAAAACTTCCAGTTGAAGTCAGAGGAAAGCTCGTTGGAGTATAAGAATATGCTCATGACTGTCCTAGACGCACATGAATCCCTCGAATTTGCTGGAAGTGAGGAGGATTTGGATCCTTTATCTGAAGAGAATGATAAGAGAATAGCAGAATCAGAGGATACCATCGACGCTTTGTTGCATGAAACCCCTTTGAATTGGGATAAAATCATGCTAGAGGCTATAAGGCTCAAGTATTGGGTTAACATTCGGTCTGGAATCAAGGACTGGGAGCCAGGAAAACCCGTCCACCTCACCCATTGAGAGATGCTCAAGAATGGCTGTGGACTCGCATGTAGATATATGAACGCAATGTGCAATGTAGAAGACGATGTAGAACTCTATGTACACACGTACCCAATTCTTGCCTAAGAGGACTGAACGAGTACACTGGGACAGGGACACTGCGTCTCTTATATTATTTATATTAACTAATTTACAGGGATTCCTATGCTGGCACTAGCCTATGCTGGCCATAGTATCGTCATCATCATCCATCTCCTCGTCGGAAGGTATTTGTAACTGACAATTTTCAAATTCTTGTCTTTCTTCGTCAGTCTTCGGATGCAGTCTCAACCACTTCATTCTTGGACCACTGGCACTCAATTCGTTGATCTTGAAGCCAAAGAGCTTCAAACCAACTTCATTTTGATCCACCTTGTTGATTCGGATTCTGCACTGGTTCTCTATTTCAGGAAACATCTTTATCAATAATCCAGGGAATGAGGTACCAAAGAAGGCACCATCGATGTTAAGGTAACGAGAACTCAGAGGTAAATATATATCGTTACAACAAGGACAGTATAGTCTGACGGTCTCTTGACCAGGTATATCAGTGGCCCCACAAGGTATTAAATGCATACCATCACAATAATAGCGAGGACATGAACCAAATTCATTCCTTTCGAATTTAGATGCCATAGCTGTAAGTCCAGGTTTAGATATTATATAACGAGCATGAATCAATCCATATAAAAGTTCGGCTGAACTTGCAAGTAAGCCTTTATTAGGTAAGTCTTTATTAGACTTTTGATTGTCTTCGGCGGTATCAACTTGATAATCCAATATAGTATATAATGCCTCTCTGTAATAAGGAACCTGCAGAGATAATCCTGTCAAATTGAAATCATCTTCTATAAAATCCTGAGAAACTGCAACAAAATAGTCATGTCCAAATAACTCACAGAACTGTTGGATCCACGGGATGTAGTCGTCTTCACTGTTGGACATGGCGAGGGTGATGTGAACAATTTTTGTTTCTCAATTTTTGAGAGAAAATTTGCTCACTACACAAAATGTTTGACTGGGTGGATTTACATCCTTATACGCTTTTATTGACGATATTGTTGGTATTGGTGATCAAGAATGGTATAACAGCGGTTGGGAAGAAAAATATTGAAGAATTTTCATGGCAGTTATATAGTAAAATTGCTCCCAAATTAGGACATACTAAACTCGCAGAACTTTCAAAGAAGAGGTCGGAAGCATATGTTATTAATAAGGAGAAGAAATCTATAAGTGCTCAAGATCAATATGCTAAATGGACGAAACTTAATCGTCAACATGATAAGCTTAATGCTGAAATTGAACAATTGACCTCTGATTTAAATAATGATAAAGTAACTATAGTCAAGTATTTAACCACCTTAATTACTGTCTTTACTACATTACCTATTTGGTTCTTTAGACTTTGGTTTAGGAAATCGGTATTGTTCTACGTACCTACTGGGGTATTACCATATCCAATTGAGCGTTTGTTTGCTTTGCCGTTCGTTACAATTGGTGGTGTGGGTTTGACTGTATGGATGTTTGCAGTTAACTCCGTATTAGCTTCTTTGATTTTGCTAGTAACTTTCCCTTTCCAGACCCCTGTGGAACCCCCTGTGGAACCATCTACCAAGCCCCAACCAGCACAGCAACCAGCAGAACAGCTGAGTGAAGCTAATGAATGAGAGAATCAGAGGATTCGTTCAATCGTTGAACTTGTATATTAATGCATCATTTCGTTAAATCTTTGTGTCATCACACTCTCAAGTTCAGTAGTCGAAGAATCAAATGAGTACTTGCCTCTTTTATACCGTTGAATCTCTTCATTGAATCCATTGAAACTCATATGGTAAAAATACTCGAGGAGTTTATTGGAATTTTCTATCTTACTATTAGTCAACGCATGGTAATACCAAGTGTCAATCGCCTTTGTCCAACATCCAAGATCACTAGAGTATTTGTATACGTCATTGGTATCATCAATCATCACATATGGTTCTCCAGTTTTAGGATCCACTTCAATCAGCTTGACATGAGGTGATATCACTTTCTTCTGTGGGTCTATCACTAGATCTATGTTCATAATAGGCGCTAATGACACTCCATTGAGTATACCTTTCAATTGTCTTTCCTTAGGGAACTCAGGAACTTTCCATACATATACCAAGCCAGAGCTCGTCACCCCCAAAAGATACAGATTGCTATGCTTGAGGCAGACAAGGTTGATACCAAGTTCAAGACTGGGACAAGCTAATGTTCCTGATTCTGCAAAAATCACTTGCAAAGTTCCATCGAACGAAACCAACACAAAGTATACTAGAATACCATTAATAACAATAGGCAAAGCATGCTGAATCTTGTATGGAAAGTATATTACGTACTTTCTCTTTGACTTATCTACGCTTGAGGTGACAATAACAGCTGTAGGGTCTTGAAAGTCTATTTTATCCTTTTCTTCCAAATCTATTTCATCATCGTCTTCTTCCCACGAAGGCCCATTGCGTACTTCTAGAGTGGTACGTATTCTTTTAGGGTCGGCATCGAGTGTGTAATGTGGGTCCTCGAAGTGGTCAACCCCCGTTACAAGAACTGCAAAGATGAGGTCTTCATCATGAGTATCAGCAGAAGCACTAGTTCCACTGAACAATTCGTCAGTTTGAGCCAAGTCGCTTGGATGCATGATTTTACTCATCTCATGTTGCATTAATGATGTATGGTTGAATAATGATTGGGACATATTAGAGATTAACTTGAAGTGGCTAGGGTATTTTGCCTCCATTATTTGTTTCTTTACCTTATTCTTTTGTTTTTTCAAAGTTGAGACAGATATGTTGGGTTGGTTACCAGGAAGATCAATGGCAATATCAAGGTTGTCATTATCTTGATCTTCTTTAAGCTCTTCTCCATTGAGGGTAGCCTCCTTTCTCTCTTTAGTACCCGTTACTGCGGTGGCTAGACCTGACCGTGGTAGCAAATACGATGATCGTGATATCTTACTATTGGTCTTTAACCTTTTTGTCATTTTAACCACAGGGATGTCTTGTGAAGATGCCCCAGTAGGCCCTGATACTAAAGTAGGAGCAACTCTCTTTTTACCATTCTTCATTGTAACTGTTTGATTGAGTTTGACCGGGGTTGAATTGATCACACGGGAAGAAGGGCCAGGAGATCTAGTCACAGGGGCTGGAGATGCAGATTTAGGGGTATCAGGTATTGGAGTTTTTTGTTTCTTGATAACTTTCTCGGCTTTTTCTTCTAGGATTAATTGTTCAATACTTTCAGGGAATACGTTTGATTCCCGATCTCTTCCGTATTTATGTAGCTGGGACTCCACCATTTCTTCGCTTACTACTACACCTAATTCATATTTATCAAATGAAACGCATACGATGGAACCATCTAGACAGCTACAGTATAATGTTTCGCCATCAGGGCTCCAGCATATATCTGTGATCGAACTAGCGCAGATGTCTTTGGCAACAACTAACGGTTTACTTTGAGCAGTACTCCAAATAACTAGTGTACTATCTTGGCCACCAGTAGCAAGTATAGTATGAAACTTACCATCCAGCTTTTCTGGGTCGTCTTCTAAGGAGAAAAGACGAGGGGAGAACGAACACACTTCACATGGCGCTTCATGTCCTATCAATGATATATCTGTGCTCCAGTTTCCTCTCTTTATTATGGCTACAGATGTGACAGGCCCATTGGTTGCATTAGGGACAGCTATATTTTGACCATCGGGGGACCAACTCATTCTTCTAAAGTATGATGTGAGAGGTGATTTGGCAAACGGATCAAATACTACGTGTTCCATCTGAAACTCATAGTCGTTAACCAGCTCATGTAACTTCTTGGAATATCTGAATATACGAACAGTTCTATCATCAGAAGCAGTGGCGAAGAATTTATTGGCAGGGTCAAATACAATTCCTTTGACCATAGATTGATGAATATCATACCGTTTTATCCTTTCAAACGTAGTTCCACTCCATATTATTATCAGCCGATCTAAACCTACAGTTACAAGAAGTGAACCATCTGGAGACCAACATATATCTTGAATATCATTTTCATGTGCAACCAACCTTTTTCTTACCGTCCAATGCTCTAAATCGGCTTCTACTTCTCCAAATTGCTTGGGTCTATTAGCCATCAGATCGTCCTTTTCCCAAATGAGTACAATCTTATCGTCGGATCCAGATGCCAAAAACCTGCCATTGGGTGAAAATTTTACACTGGTAACAACACCATTATGCCTACTTACAGAACACATGGCTCTCCTGTGAGATTTGGGGGGTAATAACCTATCAATATCTGCCTTTGATTGATCTATTCCTTCTACAGACTTAAACTGTTGAATGGTATTGGTATCCCATATCTTAACATTTCCATCTAGCCCTCCCGAGGCTAATCTTGAACCGTCACTATTTACACTAACTGAGTAACATTCTATCAGCTTACCATCTCCATTATGACCGAACCACGGTAGTTTTAGTATGTGCATTGGGTGGTAAAGTCGTGCTTAGAACACTGCGGTGTTTTTGAAATTTCTAAAGTTCGGCGCCAGTGGATAAGTCGACACATATAGAACTCGCCAAATGACTACGTACGAAAAGATTGTCAAGGGAGCTACGAAAGTCAAGTTGGCGGCGCCAAAGCTGAAGTACATTGAGCCAATTCTTTTGGCGACTCTGGTACATCATAGTACTGAAGAGGAAAACTTTAATACTATTATGAGAACGTTACATACAAGACTTCGGGATAGTGCTTGGTCAGTTGTTTATAAGTCATTGATAGTGATTCATATAATGATTAGAGAAGGTGATAGAGATTTCACTTTAAAGTATATAGCCGAAAGGGATCCACATTTGTTGAATTTAGATCTGTCTACTGTATCTAGAGGTTCTGGTATGACTAACGATGTAAAGTTTATTCTTAAGTATGCTAAATATTTACTGACAAGAGTTAAACAATTCCAACTTACAAGAATAGATTATGTCCGTGACGAAAGATCCAATAATAGTACCGATCATATTGGAGGTCGTTTAAGAAATTTATCGGTAGAAAAGGGGTTACTAAGAGAGAGTGAAAGTGTTCAAAAGCAGATCGATGCCTTATTAAAAAATAACTTTATGGAGAATGATATCAACAATGATGTATTATTAACTTCTTTCCGCTTGTTGGTTAATGATTTACTTGCTTTGTTTCAAGAGATCAATGAAGGTGTAATCAATTTACTTGAACATTACTTTGAGATGTCCAAAGTAGATGCAGAAAGGGCTCTTAAAATTTATAAAAAATTTGTAGACCAGACAAAATATGTAATAGACTACTTAAGAGTAGCCAAGCATTTGGAACATGCAACGAAACTTCATGTTCCCACCATCAAGCATGCTCCAACAGCTTTGACATCTTCCTTAGAAGAGTATTTAGACGACCCCAATTTTGAAGTAAATCGCAGGCAGTATTTAATAGAGAAACAATTGAAGAAAGACGGCAAGTCAGAGACTCCAAAGACAGAGCCTGTGAAACCTGCTGAGAAACCTGCTGAGAAACCTGCTCGGGCAAATTCGCTTATTGTACAACAGAGTACTTTCAACCCGTGGTTTTCAGCTAATGGAGCCGTCCAGGCTTCACAGGTTGTGCAGACTCCTCAAGGTCTCACTCAGGTATATCATACTGGTGGTGTCAATGCTTTACCGGCTATTTCACAGGGCCAACCTTTCCAACAGCCTCAACAAGCTCAGGTGCCACAGCCCCAGCAAGTTCCTGTATTTACAGGTGCAGGGTTTGGAGGATATAGTGCACAGCCACAAATATCTGCACAAGCTACGGGTACTAATCCGTTCCTTCTGGCCAACCCAACAGGGTCTTTCAATGGTTTTAATCAGACTGGATCTTTTAATGGCTTTACTCAGGCTCCTGTCCAACAGCCAGTACAGCAGCCAGTGCAACAACCAATGCAGAACCAATTGACACAGCAAAATACTCAATTCGGCTTACAGAGATCGAATACTAATCCATTCTCTACTATGGCTACTAGCAACGCCAACAGTAATCCGTTTGCGAATACCAGGTTTGCACTGGGAAGTACAACCGCCTTCACGGTTGGCTCGCAGAAGAAAGAAGAACCAATAAAAGCTACCGCAACTGGTTCGAACCCTTTTAAAGTCTCTGCTACGACATCAAACTTGTTTAATTCTGTTGAAAGTAAACCACAACCAGCACTCAAGCCTCAGCCAACAGCAGGTGGTTTAGAAAACTTACCTACCATTCCTGTTTTCCCAGAGACCCAAAAGGAACAACAAAAACAGCAATACTTGAGTAACGCCCAGTTCAATCTTCAACAACAGCAACAGCAGCAGCAACAACAACAGCATCAGCAACAACAACAGCATCAGCAGCATCCACTGCAATATCTTCAACAACAGCTGACTGTACAACCTGTACAACAGCAACAGCAACAGCAATTCACACAGCAATTCACACAGCAGTTTACGCAGCAGTTTCCACAGCAATATCAACAACAGTTTCCACAGCAACAAGCCACGCCGAATCCGTTGTATGCAAACAATACTTATAATGGTCCCAGCTTGATCTAGTTGTATTATTAGATTGTAATAGATGTTTATTGAATTAAAGAATGCTGAAGATTAAAACTATAAATGAGAAATATACAGAAGGTGTAGAAGCACCCGAATCAGAGGATGCCTCAATCGTAGACGACAGCGCAGAAGAACTTGAAGAGCTCTCTGATACTGACTCTGTTTCTGATGTAGAAGATTTTGCCGATGCTAGGGTGGCACTTTCTGCTGCTAAAGATGTGCTTGGTGATTCTGAAGTTACTTCAGAAGTCGATTCAACCGATGACTCTTTATCTGCGGAAGACGACTTTGAAGCGGACTCTTCATCAACAGAGGACGATTTAGCGGCCTTAGACGACTCGATACCAGTAGATGATTCCTGAGAAGTGGAAGAAGCCTTCGTGGAAGAGGCCTCAGTGGAAGAAGCTTTGGTGCTTGTCTCAGTTTTTGAACTTGAGCTACTGTCTGACGATGAACTGGCCTTAGATGAGCTGGTATTGGATGAGCTGGTCTTAGACGAGCTGTCAGATTCTGAGTCTGAGTTGTCGGCGCTACCAAGCCTACCAAGAACCTTACCATTGTTGGCCTTTATGGAACTCCAGTCTCCAGTTTGGTCAGTATATTCGTAGGAATCACCAGAAGAGTAGTCACTGATCTTCAACTTGTTAATATACATTGCAAAAGGTGCATCAGAATAGTCAGTTTCACCTCCCGCCCATTCTATTGTACCAGCGTCGTTACTTGAATCACCACCAGCCCAAATACCGGTCATCAAGTACATTGGGGACTGTGGGAAACCTTGAGATGAGTCGTTAGACAAAGTTCTTACGGCAGAACCATCAAAGTACCAGGTAATTTTTTCGTTGGTCCAGTCTATAGTGTAATTGTGATAGTCATCTTGAGGAGCTGCAGAGGTGTCGTGAAACTCACCTCTGTCGTAAGTTGCAGTGTTACCTTGGACAAAATAATTTGATTGCCATTGGGTATCATCACCTCCAATAATCTCTATATCTATTTCGTCTAAGTCATTACTCTGTAAATAAAATGACGACACGATACCCTTTCCCTTGGCAGCCTTCAACGACACCTCAACTCTTCCAAACATGATGTAGAACTTGGACATCAAGGAAGGGTTGTCGAATCTCTTTGCAAGGGTTAACTTCAATCCATCATCTTCATAGCTAACACCGGATTCCGTTGATGTAACTCTGAAATAGTCAGACTCTTCAGTAAAATCGATGTCAATGTCAGTGGCCAACGCCGTCTCTGCTGGACACGAAGAGCTGCTTAATGGGTTACAAAGCGATGTGCTAGTGGCACTTAGAACATATACCACTTGGAGGAATAGTAATACCAACTTAATCATCTTGAAGGTGCTTTCACACGGCATACGTGACGGTTAAATATGTTGCAAATTCCTGTATATTGTCTTCTAAAAATAGTGTAGGTGATTATTTTGCAGGAGCGATATTTACGTTTACGGCACTGTGATTACACGAAATTAACACCCCCTCCGCTAGAAAATTAGTAACTCGGGTATTATGGATTCGCGTATGCAGGCATATGGCGTGAACAAGGCTGTATAGTATCAATATTTTCTGGTAGCTTCGATAAGCCCTGTTAAAAAATCGCGTCGTAAGTTAAAGTTTTCTAGAACCGGCCATGGCCAGCATCCTCTAACTGTATATAGTTTCAAAGCATGGCCATGACATTGCCATGTTTCACAGGGGTTAAAACTCCCAAATTTCTTTGTCATAGCCTTCAGTTACAGATTCGTCATTGCCATATTTTTCTTGCCACTTGGTAAATCCGCCTTGCAACACCCACACATTTAAGTGACTGAAAAAGGCGATTTGCTGCGGATCCTTGACATCGTCAAGTGACCTCAAGAATTTAAGTGTCGACTTTGGGCCCCTCACCTGGGATAATGCACAGTGGAATACAACGTCCTGGATGTTGTTTTCAAATAGTTTTTTACGAAGTTGGGGAAGAGTTTCTTGGAAGTTTCCTGCCGGAAAGTGATAAGCTCCCCTGATATGTCCGCCTACATAGTCGGAGTCTCTTACATCCACAACTGCAAACTTGCCAGTAGCTCCACCTTTCATCCACGAGTACACTGTCGAAGGCCTTATGAATTTTAGGTCCGTTAAACTGTATGTAGTCATTTCACTTCCCGCAACTCTGCTAGTTAAAATTTGTGAGACAAAATCTGCAAGACAAAATTTGTTAGACAAAAAACCGCAATTTCGAAATAATTTCAGAAGACAGACGCAAACGCAGAAACACAATGACAGGATCAGTGAACGAGTTGCGGAAGACAAGGTCTCTGAGTCCATTGACTAAGACGCTCTCAATGGAATCAATTGCTCCGAAGCTATCCCAATTTTTCAACAAGAAGAAAAGAGTTAGGGACCTTTCCGATGATTCGTCCCACGAGTCAGACAGCGATGATTCGATAAAGCTACCAGACTCTAAGAAGATCAAAGTTGACGAGAAATTTCAAAAGGAATTCGAAGAGAATGAGAAGAAATTGGATGAAGAGTTACCGGAGGATTTGAGGAGGTTTAGACCCAAAGGATTTCGGTTCAATTTACCACCCACTGATAGACCCATCAGAATTTATGCAGACGGAGTATTTGACTTGTTTCATTTAGGACATATGAGACAATTGGAACAAGCTAAAAAGGCATTTCCTAATACAGTGTTGGTTTGTGGAGTACCCTCAGATGTAGAGACTCATAAACGTAAAGGATTGACCGTTTTGACTGATAAGCAAAGAATTGATACATTAAAACATTGCAGGTGGGTTGATGAAGTCATTCCTAATGCACCATGGTGTGTAACTCCTGAATTTTTGATAGAACATGAAATTGACTACGTTGCTCATGATGATTTACCTTATGCATCTTTGGATTCTGATGATATTTATAAACCAATTAAAGAGAGAGGTAAATTTTTAACCACTCAAAGAACTGAAGGCATTTCAACTTCCGATATTATAACAAAGATTATTAGAGATTATGACAAATATTTGATGAGAAACTTTGCCAGAGGTGCCACCAGAAAAGAATTAAATGTCAGTTGGTTGAAGAAGAACGAATTGGACTTTAAAAAGCACATCAATGATTTCAGAACATATTGGGTTAGGAATACCGCTAACTTGAACAATGTTTCCAAAGATTTATATTTCGAAGTTCGAGAGTATATTAGAGGTAAGAAGAATGATTCATCTCAATTCAATGACCTTATAAGTGATTCTGACAACGAATCATCTAACTCAAGAGGAACATCACCAATGACTGAGTTTGCCGCCAAATACATAGGTAATGCTAATAAGGACTTGAATAGCAAATCCATATTTGCTAATGTTAAAGGTTGGATGAGTCGTGATAGTAGTCATGTTGAAGATGATAGTACTCATGAAAGTAACCATGAAAGTGACTCTACTTTAGTAACAAAGAACCCAAGAAAACTTTCAAAGAGCCTAAAATCTGACCCAAAGACTAGAAAGATCAAGAAGCCAGTAAGTAGAAAGCCCAAGTCATAACTTCTCTCAATATATACCTTCATTTTGTTAGCTGCGAAATTGAAAATCAAATTGTCTGAAAATCATTTTCTACAAAACATGACAGAGAATGAAGTGATCAAGGCGTCGTCACTCACTGCATTACAAGAACAACTTCGTGCACAACAAGATGAATTCCTACAACAACAACGAGAATTCCTTGCTCGAGAAGCAATTCTAAGTAAGTCACTTTCACAGTCAAGTTCATCGAATCCTTTAAGCTTTACTCAAGGATTGATAATAGGACAGTTAAGTGTAATCCTAATCATTGGTATATTTATCAAGTTCTTTGTTTTTCAAGATGCATCTAATGTTAGTCCCAAACCACGTCCTAGGGATGGAACTGGTATCATTGTAAGGAATGAAAAATCAAGAAATGACAATAATAACGATACAGATGATGTAGATGATGCCACAATTCATGCTAGAAGTATATCTAGTATTCTAGAAAAGACATATTATGATGTTGAGAGTCATTCATCGGAAACTTTAGACTGGTTCAATGTCTTGGTGGCCCAAACTATATTTCAGTTGAGAACTGAAGCTCTCATCTCTGATAATATATTCCACTCTTTGAACTATTTCTTAGAAAAACTGGACTTTCCTGATTACATGGATACCGTCAGAATCACTGAAATCGATATTGGTGATGATTTTCCCATTTTCTCCAATTGTAGAATAAAACAAAGTGAAGATGGAACTGGTAGATTAGAAGCCAAGATCGACATGGATTTATCCGATACCATCACCCTTGGAATAGAAACCCGTTTATTAATAAATTATCCAAAACCTCTGATAGCTGCATTACCTATCCAACTATCTGTATCTTTAGTTAGATTCAGTGGATGTTTAGCAGTATCATTGATTAGCCCTAATGATCTTGAGCACTTAGCACCAGCAAATGAAGAATCGGAGAAAAACAAAGAATCTGGAACTGCTATCATGTTTTCATTCTCTCCTGATTACCGATTAGAATTCACGATCAAGTCACTTATTGGTTCAAGAGCTAAACTTCAAGATATCCCCAAGATTTCATCCTTGATCGAGAGTAAGCTCAAGTATTGGTTTATAGAAAGATGTGTGGAACCCAGATTTCAAGTTATCAAGATCCCATCCCTTTGGCCAAGAAGCAAAAATACTAGAGAGACCACAACTGAAAAGACAGACATTTAAGTTGTTATTTAAATTAACTATTAACTTGTAAATAAACGAAATACAAAAGAAATGTACCTGGGAAATCATAATGAAAAATAAACCGTCGTTAAATGGCATGAACAAATACGAATTTGTTGAAGAATATTGAATTAAAAACAAGACCTAATCTTGTATAGAATGAATTAAAATGTCTAGATGTTGAAAACAACAAAGATACCTGCGAATAAGGCACCTAAGGAAACTGACATACCGTTAGCAATACCTTCAAAGGAGGAAACTGCAGCAGTGGATTCAGCAGCAACAGTAGATGGGGTGCTTGAAGCAACTTGAGAAAGAGTAGTAGCACCGGAAGCTGCAGCTGCGGCGACTGGAGCAGTAGATGCTGGGGCACCGGAAACTGGAGCACCAGATGCAGGAGAAGAAGCAGCTGGGGCGCCTGAAGCTGGAGCTACAGTAGCTGGAGCACCTGAAGATGCAGCTACAGTGGTGGTAAGTGGGCAGAAAGTAGTGTAAGTGGTAGTGTCTTCGGTAACAGTAGTTAAACCAGTAGTTACTGGAGCTCCACTAACAGTAATAACAGTGCTTGCTGGAGTTTCTTCTTCAGCAGAGGTCAATGGACAGTAAGTGACGTATGAGGTATCTTCTTCAGAAACAGTCTTTACACCAGTGGTGACAGCAGTAGCATGACATTTGTCCTCACTACAAGAAGTGATAGTGACGATAGTAGTACCAACAACATCAGTTACAGTTCCGGCAGCTTTGGCGCCAGCACTGGCAGAAATAGTGCTTACACCCAACAAGGAGCTTTCAGTAGTCAAGGAACCAGCCGAGTCGGTTGTGACAACAACATCCCAAGAGCTAGTAACAAGATCGCCATCAGACTCAGTAGAAGCTCCACCAGAGGTGTACTCGGTGAGAGATGGGTCATAAGTGCTAGCACCCAAGAAAGAAGATTCAGTAGTCAAAGAACCAGCTGAGTCGGTTGTAACAATGACATCCCAGGAACTAGTAACAACTTCTCCATCAGATAAAGTTGAAGCACCACCAGTGGTGTACTCGGTGAGAGATGGGTCATAAGTGCTAGCACCCAAGAAAGAAGTTTCAGTAGTCAAAGAACCAGCTGAGTCGGTTGTAACAATGACATCCCAGGAACTAGTAACAACTTCTCCATCAGATAAAGTTGAAGCACCACCAGTGGTGTACTCGGTGAGAGATGGGTCATAAGTGCTAGCACCCAAGAAAGAAGTTTCAGTAGTCAAAGAACCAGCTGAGTCGGTTGTAACAATGACATCCCAGGAACTAGTAACAACTTCTCCATCAGATAAAGTTGAAGCTCCACCAGTGGTATACTCGGTAAAAGCAAAAGTGCTAGCATCGACGTCGGAACCCTCAGAAGTAGCAGATGAAACAGCACTAGTAGCAGCGGATGAAGCAGCACTGGAAACAGCAGATGAAGCAGCACTGGAAGCAGCACTGGAAGCAGCAGATGAAGCAGCACTGGAAGCAGCACTGGAAGCAGCACTTGAAGTGGCACTGGAAGCAGCAGATGAAACAGCAGATGAGGCAGCACTGGAAGCAGCGGATGATGAAGCAGCACTGGAAGTAGCAGATGATGAAGCAGCACTTGAAGATGATGAGGCATCACAGTCCTTCCAACAGTAGTTTGGCAAAAGGTTAGATAAAGTTCCCAAAGAAGAAATGTTAAGACCAGCATTGAATTCATCACTGAGACTAGCAAGAGCTCTCTTTTCGTGGTCAACGATGGCATCAGAGATTTGTCTCTTGCTAAGAAGAGACTCAGTAGCATCAGAAAGATCCTGCTCTAATTGGTAAATAATGTTGGATGGCAAGAGAGCCTTCTCAAGAGCTTCGAGGAGAGGACTGTCGACAGCAGCATCAAAGTCAATGTTAAGCTCAATGCTGAAACCTTCTGGTAAACAGAATAAGTCACCCTTGATGGTAGCATTAACCAAGATTGTGGCAGACCATTGAAATAAGTCACCAATGTTACCCTCAGAAGAAGCACCAGCAATCAATTGAGTTTCATCGTTGCTAACACCTAATCCAGCAATAACTGCAGTACCAGCATTAACACCCAAAATATCAAGTAAATCAGCAGCAGCGATAGTTTCGAAGTTAACAGTGACCTTGAATAAGTTGCCGGCAACTTTTTCGACATCAGAAACAGAGAAGTCAGCTTTTGGAACAGTAGTAGCTCTCTTCTCAACTGAATAGTTATCGATGATAACATCAGCATTCTCCTCCAACTCTCTCTTTAAGTTGACATCAAACCAAAGGTCAGAGTGTTTACCAAACGAGAATAAATCAGTTGGTGTACAAGAATCACTCAATAAATCTGGTACAGTAAAATCGAAATATGAACTGAAGTTGTAACTAAACGAGGCAGCAGTTGGAGCAACCAAAGTTGCTGCTGAAGCAATAGCGAAAAGCTTTGAATATAACATAGCGAATGAACTCTTTTCGTCTAATAATGAGGAAACGAAGGAAGTTGGTTGCAATTTATATTCGAGTACCCAGCCGGCAAAAAATTAATCGCTCAAAACAAATAAAGAATGAAACGACTGCTACGACTGTTTTAGTGACTTCTCCTTCCCTTCTGAGGATTACATTTCATGTAGTATCATTGTATTTGTCTTCGAACAATTGAAAGAAAAGGTTTGAAGCTTACCGCAATTGTGTATGCAGGATTTAAGCATCAAAATTCGGGTTAAGCATGATTATAAAAAATAATCTTAAGCGAGAATAATGCCCGCAGGGTTCATAGTCAGCATTCAATTTGTAGCACCTTCGCGATTAACTCCATGAATAAGCGTATACGCACCGAGCGCCCGTAAAAAGTTGACTCTTTTGAATGCACCAATAGATACAAGAGTATTTTCTTGCAAGTAGTATAACAACAAGGCTACAGGAAAATTGGGAGGGCATCAATAATGGTAAAGAGGCAGAAAGAATTCATCCCTATAGGATTTCTGAACGCTGGGTGAGTCAGTGGAAGATTACACTTTCCTTATGTAGGCAAATTGAAGCAGATTTTGCCAAATTGAGATCTAGCGAAATGCTAATTTCAACTTAATTCCTAATTTTCTTCGCGATATTCAATAAGCTTGCTAGCATAATGAAGGGACCACATTGTTGAATACGCGTGCGATTGTCCAAAGAGTCGTGTACTTTCCCATTTGCATTAGAACAATAGAGTGATGTAGAATTAGGAATATTGCTTACTGCTTTAGGAATAAACATTCACAAAGGGGTTTTACACGCCAGCATCTTTGCAGCATTTGAGTAATTGATTTCCTAAAATAGCTTGCAAAACACTCGACATGCTATTGTCTTAAAATGAATTTCCTGTAACCACTGACAGTTCATACACTATATTGTTGATGTCACCTCCGCTGAAATGTTAGTAACTTTTATCCCCAATGTGACTTCTGTCCAAGTACCTGCACATTCGTCTAATAGGTTAATTTCGCTAACAAATTGGTTTCGTTTCAAAGAAGAGAGTGGATTGCTGAGTTTGATAGAGCTGCTACATATAAGTAGTATAGATTCTGAAGACCGGTAGTATGCTGGTGCACGAACTAGCCCTCCATCAGTTTTTGACGCAGCTCCCATTTGAGGTGAAATTTTGCTCCTTTTGAAATTTTCCTGGGCTCATCTTTCCTTATTAAAAATATTTTAAGCTTTTTTCGCTCGTCTGTTCCCAGGGTACCCTAACAATCTGCCTAAACTTATTGAAACCCATTCATCAAAACTGTCCTTACCCTTAACCTAGCAATTGCTCGTCCAGTTTTAAGTGTTTTACATCCCTCATTCTCCTCATCTAACCCCAAGCTAACCTTTTCATCTTTATCGTGTGATTATGTAATGGCTTATGTAATCTGATTCAAAGAAAGATCGGCAAATTGATGTTGCAATTACCGTTGTCGTGCGCTTATATAAGTGATTATGTAATCCACAGACCAACCCAAGAGCTTTTTGGCTTTAAAAAAAGTGAGAAATAGAAGCTTATGGAAGAATTTTTATCACTGAGATGAACAAAAAAAATTGTGAGAATTCGTTAAAATATATAGACTACAAGTCTTTTGAAATCGAATTATACAAAATCGAGAACAAATGGTAAAGGATACTAAATTTTACGACTTGTTAGGGGTTGGTCCTTCAGCCTCAGACACAGAATTAAAGAAGGCTTACAGGAAAGCTGCATTAAAATATCATCCAGATAAGAATCCATCGCCAGAAGCTGCTGAGAAATTCAAGGATATCTCTAGAGCATATGAAGTTTTGTCCGATGACCAAAAAAGAGACATATATGATCAATATGGTGAAGAAGGTTTAAGTGGTGCTGGTGGACCAGGAGGTATGGGTGGTATGGGTGCCGATGACATCTTTTCACAATTCTTTGGCGGTGGATTTGGTGGAATGGGTGGCGGCCAGAGGGGCCCAACCAAAGGTAAAGATATCAGACACTCAATTGGATGTACTTTAGAGGAGTTATACAAAGGAAGAACTGCCAAGTTGGCCTTAAATAAGACCATCTTATGTAAAACCTGTGATGGTAGAGGTGGTAAGGAAGGTAAGATCAAGCAGTGTTCTTCTTGTCACGGTCAAGGTATCAAATTGGTAACCAGACAAATGGGACCAATGATTCAAAGATTCCAGACTACTTGTGATGTTTGTCAAGGTACTGGTGATATTTGTGATCCAAAGGATAGATGTAATTCATGTAAGGGTAAAAAGACTCAAAGTGAACGTAAGATCTTACAAGTCAACATCGATCCAGGTATGAAGGATGGACAGAGAATCGTTTTCAGTGGTGAAGGTGATCAAGAACCAGGTGTTACTCCAGGTGATGTTATATTCGTTGTTGATGAAAAGCCACATGATAAATTCACCAGAAAGGGTGATAACTTATACTATGAAGCTGAAATTGATTTATTGACTGCCTTAGCTGGAGGTCAAGTTGGTTTCAAGTCTGTTTCGGGTGACTTCGTCAAATTTGAAATCTTGCCAGGTGAAGTCATCGCTCCAGGTACCACAAAAGTCCTCGAAAATCAAGGTATGCCTATTTACAGACATGGAGGTAGAGGTAACCTCTTTGTCAAGTTCAATGTCAAATTCCCTCCAAAGAACTTTGCATCTGAAGAAAAATTAAAGGAATTAGAAAGCATTTTACCACCAAGACAAAAGGTTGTTGTTCCAAAAGGTGTAGAAGTTGATGAATGTGACTTGGTAGATTTCGACCAATACAAACACCAAGCTTCCGCTAGACGTGATGCATATGATTCAGAAGAAGAAGAAGGTGCTGGCGGTAGCGGCGTTCAATGTCAATCTCAATAGTTCATGATGTATACAGTTTGGGGAATATAAAGTTGAGATTAGAGAATGTTTGCATGCCATTATCCTTTGTATACGTAATTATTTATAATTTTATACATACTCATATGTCTCATATATATTTCTGATGTGTAATGTTAGTACTTTTTAACTACGTAAATTAATAACGTATCTGCCAAAAGCCCTATACCAGCCCATAGTGTATAACAGCCACCAATTCCAAGAGATGCTGTCATATTGGAAAGCACTCCTGCGCACATGGCTGCTAGTAAACATCTGACTAAGTTCATTAATGATGCTGAAGCTGAGGCATTGTTTGGGTGCAAATCGACCATAATGGTTGTGCAGATCGATATGACCGACGATGACGCAAAAGAGATTAAACACGTGGAAATAATAATCGATGCAATGTTCTGCTTATACTCCAAGCACCATCCAAATATGATGAGCCCAATGGTGGACAGAATTATAGGGACTATACAAACATGAACTCTAGCTTTTAACGCACTGAATTTAGGTCTTTCTGCAGGATCTACATCTTTATACTTCAAGTCGTAGGCATCCTTACGACGCCTGTAGTACCAGTTCATTGTCCTACCTGTAACCATGGATCCAAAGAAGCATAGAACACCTTGAGGTAAATAAATCAATCCCACTTTTAAAACAGTGTAGTGATAACCATCACCTTGAAGTAATGTAAGGGAAGTTAACGCCATTGTCCAAGTGGCAAACATAATTCCTCCTGGCAATAGCACACATATGGTTTCTAATTGAACTAGCATCTTGAAAGTGGTTAGAAAGTTCAATCCTTGCTTGGGTCCCAAGGTAGCCATATCGTTTGTAAGTCTCCCTCTAAACCTCTTCAATAAAAAGATAGGCGCAACATTTACAAAGTTCTTTGGCAAGATGGTCCCATTGCCCACAATCGACCGAATTGTTTCTGGTAAACAAAGTATCACAAATATAAGGGCAACTCCACAACCAATAGCTGTAAAAACAAAAATTCCTCTCCAACCAAACAGATTAACAAGGGCTGCTCCTATGAGACCTCCAAAAGCATTACCAGTTAGCTGTAGGCCACTCATTGTACCTACAAATCCACCTCTATCTTCGATGGTACAGATATCACCTGAAACACCTGAACTGATGGCGATAACAGGGCCGATCCCAGCAGCTTGGACGCATCTCAAAACTGCTATCAACCAGTAGGTATTAGCTTGAGATAAAGCAACACATGCAGCAATATAAATAATCATAGAAACAATGATAACGGGTCTTCTCCCAAAGACATCGGCAAAGTTGGAGGAGAATGACGGTATTATTCCTTGGAACACAAGGTATGCCACAACTGACAAATTTGTAACCGCTTCAGTAGTATTGAAATATGCAGATATAGTGGGAAGAGCAGGGAAGTATATGGGACTGGATACAGTACTCCAGAACCCCACAAGTGCAAGTATCACCATTAACACATACTTCTCCTTGGCTGAGTATATGGTAAATACATACTTCTTTTCAGTAGTCTCTTCGATAGAACCCTTGGGCTCATTTTCTTCGTTCTCTTGCATTAGCCTTTTAAATGCAAAATTTCTGAAGTTGCAGTGTTAGGATCCAATGACACGAGAACTAACAGCAACTCAGGAACGTTTATATTTAGCTGTTTGTAGCTGAAAAGAATAAAGACAATGCGCAGTTTTGCTTAGTCTTAACTATCCGATATGTCACTCTATTTATAAGAAAATTCAAGATTATGCGCGGACTTTAAAACAATCTGTCAAACGGCTTTTAGAGGTTATATTTGCCTATTTACGTGTCTCTACCCAATAATGCAGTCTTCAACGGCCATAAGCGGCTAACGGTTGCGGATGGATCTGAGCTGTCGGAAACGTTCCGCCATTAAATTTTTGTCGATAAGTAGCCGGATGAAATACCAGCGGAGCATAGAGCTTACATATCACTCATAGGACCTAGACATAATAAAACTATATTTTATGAGTAATTTTAGGGAGGATTTAAATTTAATCGATTATTGTGAATTTTACGAAAACTACAGGAATTGCGTGAGTTCGTCCTTTATATTGGGTATCATTATTTATCTTTATTATATTTCTTAGCTGGAGGATTCTTTGGCGTGGATATCATGAAATTAATGTTGCCCAGACTCTTTCCTGTGGCCATATACTTGGATCTCTTATATATGGGTGACTGATTGTCAGCCTCTCTTGTCTCTGGCAACATCGTAGGAGGTTGTGGCATTGGTGGTGCCATTGCCGGAGTATATTGATTCTGCCCGGTGGATTGATTTGGTGGAGACCCAAGGTAGTAATGGTATTGAGGCGGAAGATATGGTTGTTGTGCCAGAGAACTATTATTAGGCGGCGGTGGACCTGGATGGTAGACCACGTGATATTTCTGTTGATATGGAGAGCCCAAACCTTTACTGTCGCTACTTGAATTTGCGCTTGATGTTGGAGGAGGAGGTATTGGATAATATACAGGATACATCCCAACTGGTTGCGCCTGGCTAACCGGATTAGGCGAATGCTGTTGTGAGAAGGCCTCGTTATATGGATTCACGGTACTAGAAGGCGAATGCACATTGCTTACAGGGGCAGCCTCACTGTCATCTGACTTACCCCTTCTATGCACGGAAGGAGGTGTCCTTCCTGGCAGACGTTCTGGCGATACCAAAGTACTCTCCGTAGGCTTTGATGTTTCCGAATAACTTCTTTTTCTAGGGCTGACCATACCGTTGAGCTCACCAGGATTCGTCTTCAAGTTATCAACCTTAGACTGCAACTCCGATAACGAGCTGTTGAACAAGTGTGGTATTAAGTCATAGTTGATGTTCATCTGCCTGACTAGAGTTAAAAGCTGTAATGCTGTAGAGGCGAATTCATTTTTCATTTCCTCTTGTTTAGTACGTTCCTGCTCGGTCTTGAACCGTAATAATTCAGCAAGTGTTTCATTGTTGTATGGCCAGACCACACCCCGGTTGTTCTTATCGTAAGGAAGACCCAAAATTTTGCTCACCGACTCGTCTATAAATGTCCGGTCCTCTTGTAGAGGGTTTAAGTCGGTTTTTTCTGAGGTCGATTTGGTATCTTTATTATCTTGTGAGATGATAGCATCCAAGGCCAGCTGATGCAAAGATGACTTATGGCCGTAATGCTGGTAATGGCTTTTGTCAATATTAAAGCTCTTTATGCTAGGTAAAAGATTAGTAGGTGACTCTCTCTTTTCTGATGGTTGTCTTGCAGGAGTTTCATTAGTCTCAGATAACTGAAAATCTTTCTTACGAACCAGATCACCTTGATGTGGATCATTCATTAGTTTAATTAAGGATATCAATGTGGAAAATTGGTATTACTGGCATGCAAGGGTAGAAATGTAACAAAAATCCAACTTAATAATGTAATGGCCGTCTTATGTATAGTGTTGTCAAAAATAGAAACACAAACGACTTACTCCTCTGGATAACAGGAAGTTTTTCTTTCCGAAAAAAATCAGAGGAATTCGTTTTATACTTATATCAGGGTTGTGCCTGTATTCAGGGCAAGCACACGCTAGACACACTGGATCTATAGCTGATAATTGTTCAAAATTACCTTATTAGGAAAGGATGTATAGTGCATTGTGATGCATTTGAAAGAAATTCCCTAATTCGGAATAGTAATTATGATACGCGCACCGTATTGGGAAAATCGCATGCAGCTTTCACCTCAAGCAGTCTGCACACATGAAACATTACCAATTATCGTAATTGACTCATGTATAGTAGCTTACAGCAAAAGTGTTCTAAACGGAATAAATACATAGAAAAAATTACCTAAAACGGATATAGATCAAAAGCTCGCATGTCCATTGCTCTAAACTCCTATTCCAACATTAAAGTGGACTTCTATATATTTATACTTTGCTTACGGACTTAAGCCTTGTTTCAATATGGCAGTAAACTTTATATGACACATAAAAACCTCTATGATAAAAGACAAGCTTTGCTGTCAAATCTAGACTAATGATGATCAGCGCTAGATTTTTTTTGAAGATTATCTGCATACGCCGAACCAATTTAGGGGATACTACTGCAGTAATTTCCCATTGTTGGGGCTAGTCCAACAAATGTTAACTAACCCCTCTAATGTACATAATCTTGATTAGACAAACATTTGTGTGCGAATCTGCGTGAATTTGCACGAATATTCACTCTTTAAGTAAATATAATGGCCAACAATGACGACATCCTTGTGATTGGATTAAGTGGCCCGTCTTCTTCAGGAAAGACTACAGTAGCTAAAAATTTGGTTCTGCTTTTGGATTGCGCTGTTATACATGAAGATGATTTTTATGTCCCCGATGACCAAATTCCAATTGACCCTATCACTAAAGAGCAGAATTGGGACCACCCTGATGCCATTGACTTTGTTAAATTCAAGGATTACATAAGGAAAGTGAAATCAGGGGAAGAAATTCCGACAAATATTGAAAGTTTAGAACCTGACATAAGCCTCAAACTTACTGATGCAGAGAGCGGGGCCTTAAAAATGGCATTATCTGAATTAAGGTACAAAAGAGTGGTTATTATCGATGGGTTTATGTTATTCCATGATGACGACTTAGCAACCATGTTTGATTTGAGGCTTTTTTATTACTCCACTTATGAATGCTTGAAAATACGCCGAAGTAAGCGGAAAGGGTATCTGACTGTTGCTGGATTTTGGGTCGATCCTCCACACTACTTTGACGATTATGTTTGGCCCGCTTATGAGAAGTTTCATAACCATTTATTTGTAAGCGGAGATGTAAACGGGGAACTCAAAGAAAATATAGGGATAAGGGGTTACAAGAGTGACGACAGCGCAAATATTTACGACATGGTGTCGTGGGCCATTCAACAAATAATAGAGACCCAACAAAATACTAAATAATAGATGGAGAAACTTAAATTGAGGAGGTATAAATAAACGTCTATTGTTTTATTACATCTTACTTCTTGGGTTTTTTCTTTTTCTTTTCAGAGCCTTTCATCTCCTCTTCGTATATGTCATTAGCATTTTCTTTCTTTCTTTTGATATTTTTGTTTTTAACACTAACTACACCACTGCTTTTAATTGCCTTGTCAATATTCTTGGTTTTTTCCCATTCGGCATCATCTGCAATAGCATATTTGTTCAAGTTAATGGCATTGATTAATTCTCTTTGCTTCAATTTCAAATCACTCAAGACTTCTTCACCTTCCTCTTGAATATCGTTGTTGTTAACATTTTCAAAGGTTTCAATTTCACCTTCAAGTTCCTTGACACCTTCATCTTCCAACTCAGGCATAGATTCTTCAATGGACTTACTCAAAATGCTTCTAAAATATGAGGAGTATTTCCTGACAATCTTGGCAAACATGGCCATAACTTGATTACTTGGAAGATTCAATTCTTTGGAAATATCATCAAGGTTCTTGCGTTGTGATCCAATGGCTAATAAGATAGCAGCTTGAACGGATGATAAATTGATATCGTTGGATGATTTCTTGCTGAAATATAACTGTGATAAAAGTGGAAGCATATCTACTATAACATGGTAGTCCAACAAGTTGTTGGAGTAGGAATCGAGCCTCTTTAAGTCAAATGGGGATAAGACTTCATCTAATTGTTCTCTTGTCAATGGCTTCTGATCCAAGTTGGCGTCAACTTCAGTGGCTTCTAGGATGCTTAATGACTGAACAGCAGAGAATTTTTTGAACTCGTATGATAAAAGCTGTAAGAATCTCTTATGGAAGTCTTTACTGAATTCTTTTAACCACCTGTTATCACGGTTTTCGAGAACATGAAGCATAACAGCAGTGTGTTCACCAGTTAAATCATTGGCTGTCTGTCTCAAGTAGACAGGAGAAAATCCGGACTTCTTCCAGAACTTATGCAATTGAGGAGTTAACCCATATGAGACACCAAGGTAGTGCAAGTAGTAAGGAGCCTTTTCAGAAAGCTTCAACAACAATGGTGGCAACGTTTTAGCATCCCTGAGTTTGATTTC
The DNA here is from genome assembly GCA_003707025.2 of Yamadazyma scolyti. Taxonomy (NCBI): domain Eukaryota; kingdom Fungi; phylum Ascomycota; class Pichiomycetes; order Serinales; family Debaryomycetaceae; genus Yamadazyma; species Yamadazyma scolyti. The sequence continues at coordinate 215,138 of PPMW02000006.1, read as the reverse complement.
ATCCTTCAAACTAGCCTTCTCTAATTCCTTATCAGTAACCCTGGTAATACCTTCTTCCACGAGATCGTTCGATTCACTGATATCAGTAAATTTACCTTCATAGTAGTCCTTTAACAAGTCCAATGCCCTTGAACCATATCCCATACCCGCGTACTCTGGGTTAGTGGCTATTCTAACAATTCTAGCACCCGATAAAGAAGCAAATTCTTCATCTTGAAACTGTTGGGAAATTAACCAAGGAATTAAGTCACCACCAGCTCTTTGTCCTCTAGATAATGACTTGCGAACACTATCTTTGGAAATTTCACCTTCCAAAGCTAATTGAACCACACACAAAGGATCAGGTATTCTGTTATCTTTTGGATCAATTGGGGGTAAAAGAACGAATAACTGATGTGCAGGGGCATCACTCATCAACTGTAAGTCATTGGGAGAATTTTTATAGTGTGATGCAACATAAAGTGCCATCATCTTCTGTAAGAAAGCTTCTGAAACAGGATGATATGAGAAAAGAGTGTCTCGATTGACGTAAAACAAGTTACAGTCAGAAGGATGTGGGGTGCCTCTAGTGGCAAATTTGGAGTTTTTACTCAAGGTGACATCTAAGCATAATAACTTATTAAGCCACTTTTCGACTGGGTCACCAGGAGCGTATCTAATAGGTTCGTCAAGAACAACCTCTCTTAAGGTTCTAGTGGTAAGATGGTGATCACCTTCAGGTTTGTTATCTCTGGAAACAACGACAGTATCATTGGAGGATTCCTTTGTCAATGACTGATCACGTAATTGTTGAATCAACTTCAATGATAATGATCTACCGGTACCTTCATAACCATTGATAGTGGATGCCATGAAAACTAAGTAAGGTCCCATTAACTTCTTAACGATAGGTAATGGGATAGCTGCAGCTTCATCAATGATAACTAATTCAGCTTGCGACAACAAGTGATAATCACTTGGTTGGATATACTGAATGACTTGTCTATGATCACGCTTGACATCAACTCTAACAATAGCCTTATTGAAGGCAGCACTGGTGGACTGAATAATATCATAATCCAAATGTTCAGTATAGCCTAATGCATCGAATCCTTTGAAGACGAACTCAAACAATGTATTCAAATTTTCAGGTGAAGGAGAAGTCACATAGATATTAGAATATCCTTGAGAAATGGCAGCAGCCATAGCAATACCCAAGGCAGCAGATTTACCTCTACCTCTACCAGCGGTCAAAGTTACAGTACTCCTCAAGGTCTTCTCAGTGATAACGTCGATGAAAGTCAAGATAGCTTGTGCTTGATTTACAGTCTTTGATAATCCCACTAATGCACCAGCAGGTTCAACATCAGCCAAGCTTTCTTTCAACTCTTTCAATTCTTGTGCTTTTGGTGTTAGCTCATCATCATCTTTTGGAGGTAATGGTTTGACATGCTTACCACCAGAGATAGGTAATACATTTAACTCATCGTCTACTACCAAGCAATTTTCACATGAGCCTAAGGACAATAAGAATCTTTCGTTAAATCTAGCAACAACGTCATTATGAGCTTCGGTTCTATAACGAGAATGAATATCCATAGTCATAGTGTAGAGTTGTTTCAAGGAAGTCATAGACTTCAACAAGATAACAACTATACCACCACCTTCAACGGTTTCGATAGTTCTTGCCAATAAATTAGGAGTTATGGCTTCAAAGTCTTGTAAAATACACATGCCATAAGTATTACCTAAGATCTTTTCAGTTTCTTTATAGTATACATATCTGATATGCTGATTAGAAATGAAGGCTTCAAAAGGATCCTGATCATTAACTTCACGAATACCTCTTTTAATATCCTTTTTGATCTTGGCCTCTCTCTTTTGTCTATGAGAAGTAAATCCCAAGAGCTTCTTCTTATAAGCCCATAATACCGATTTATTCATTTTTAAATCAGCAGACATCATTAAGTAATGAAGATTCGGTAATTGGTTCTTGGCTTTATCGCCAACAATGAAGAAAAAACTTCTTTGTTTCTCTTGTACACCATTACGAATCAACGCCGGAACACGAGAATCAATAGCTTTTTTACCCATGTTTCTTAGTGATACTAGTTATTTTTCAAAAATTTGTGCGTATAATCTTCGATGAGTAGTGTCACAACCAGCAAAGTGAATGAAGAAGGAAAGAGTGGAAGCCTTAGGAAAGTATGAAAAGTAGATGGGTAGGATAGACTGTTTATTTTCTCTTCAGAGTTCATTATGTGCTATTTTTTTGAATTTCAAAATCTAATTTTGACATAATTTATGGTGGGGGTTTCAAATCATCACATCGTATATCAAAACTTCAATTTTGTGTAACTATACCAATTGAGCGGCTAAATTTGGCAGCCCGCCACAAATAGCTTCCTCTTTTTACAAAAACTTATTTTATGGGGAGAAGGCACAAGAAAGTCGGCTCCTTGGGATCAGTTCGAAAGAAGGCTTTATCAAGTCGAAGTAATAAGAAGGCACTGTTGAGTAGTGAATCATATGCAGTGACTAATGGTGTAAAGAGGAAAGTTGCACCAAGATCTGGGGAACAGTTTAAGATCGGACCCCAATTTGAACCAATACTGGAGTATGAGGAAATTTATCTCGGATCAACTAACGAACGTGTTAGTCCTGTTATTGAAGCAAGAATAGATAGAGGATTCGATCAAATTGAAGGTCAATGGACAGGATACAAAAGAAATTATTTTAGTTTAGTTACTGCATTTCATTTTCAAGATTTAAGTATGGAAGCTTTTTTTGATGACCACTTCTTAGTTTCTAATGGAGAACATGGAAGAGAACGGGTTCAATGTTTTGCACTTCGTTTAGTTGGTGAATGTTGTGAGAGTGATTTAGAAGTCACTTTAGTTCAACATACCGCAAAAAGAGATAGAGGTCCTCAATATCAACCACCAGTTTTTGCTTCTGTACCTGGAGATTTACCAAGTCATGATGTCGTTAAAAGATCAGCTAATGTCAGGAACAGTACCAAACTTAACGAATTGAATAGAATATTTTACTTGGATCAAAAAGATTACCCCCCATCGGTTGTTGAAAAGGATGCAATTATTAATTCTTATCCCAAAGGTAAAATCACTAAGGTAGCCAAATATGAAAGAATGCAATTTTCAACCACTATTCGTTATAAGAAACCTGCAATCAACACCAGGCATTTTGTCTTACGTGTTGAACTTTTAGGAGTCACTGCAAAAGAGAAATTTATTACTTTGGGATCTATTCAAACACCACCATTAATTATTAGAGGAAGATCACCATCAAATTATGCTGGGAACCAAGAATCAGAGTCTTTATCATATTACTCGCCAACTACGTATTTACCAGATCAGCAGCAAAGAGGAAAGAAAGTTCCTATCAAAAAGTCTACCGCTAATACAACGCAATGGGAATCTTTCTATGGTAACGTTGCAATATTTGAAGATGAAGTTGGTGGTTCATCGGATACAGACGCATTAGAATCAACTGAAGAGCCAATGACACCAGAGCCAGAGAATTATTATCACCCAGCATTTCTCCAATCAAATCCTTCTTATCCTAATGTCCATCAATCAACCCCAGCACTTCCGCTTTCACAACGTCATTCAGATAGACTGAAGATGCTTCGTTCAACAACACCCCTCATTCATAAAGATAGCATAGCAACACTGCAGAGAAATAATATGACTTATGAAGTAGAAACAGCACCAACATTCATGTCTACACCAGAAAGTTATCACTACGAAGATAAAGAGAATACAGTTTCCTTGAACATGTTTCAAGATTATTACCATTCGGGTGATGAAAATTTTAGTCATAATGGAAGGAAAAAGAAGAGTAAGCACCATAGTAAGCACAAGAAACATAAGCAAAAATCCAAGAATAATTTGAATTCTAGCTTTGATAACTACATTTACGAAAGTAACCCTACTTATGACTTATTAGACCAAGCATTAGGAGTATTTGGAGATCCCTATCTTTGAAAACATAATACTGCTTATGAATTGTTGCATCAAGCATTAGGAGTATTTGGAGACCTGTACCTTTAGAACCTCTCGTTTGACGTCTTGTATATCAATAAATGAGTTCACTATTATTTCCAGTGGTCGCAATTTTTTCTTCCATTAAGCATTGAAGAACCATCGAACAAGCGACGTATAGAAACAAAAGGCGATGTTATTCTTCAGTTTTTTTAAGACCCTTGTCGACCAAGAGGTCGTTGTCGAATTAAAGAATGATATGGAGATTAAGGGAACGTTAAAGTCGGTTGATCAGTATTTGAACTTTAAGTTGGACAATATATCATGTACCAACGAAACCAAGTATCCCCACTTGAAATCAGTTAAGAACTTGTTCATCAGAGGTTCAACAGTTCGTTATATTCATATTAGTCCTAATGCCGTTGACTGTACATTATTGCAAGACGCATCAAGAAGAGGTATGTTAACATGTTCAATTTATATTTGAAGTATACTAACAATTTAATTTAGAAGCCATGGTTCAAACTGCCAAATAATTGATTTGGATAAGGTTCATTGTATTATAGATTACAGAATAAACATCTACTAAAAACCTCAATATCATATTGTAGTTTTTTCATTATTTAATCTTGCAAAGCATCGGGCTCTTGAGTGTCCATTCTTTTTACAATAGGAGCAAACTTTCTTTGATTTTCCAGCGTATACATTGGGTTTGTGTTTATGCTCCTCTGAGGACTCTTTTAAGGGCTGTTTATACTCTTTCAGCGGATTGTGCTCTTTCAAAGAGACCTGTCGTATTCTTTCAGCTGCTTTGTTAATTTCAGAAGGAGGAATCACAACCAAGTTCTTAGGTAGTAATACAAAATCACTACTCTTATTGTCCCAAATAAGCGTATTACAATTCGAACATACTATTGATTTGTTGATTTCGTTAATAAGCGTAGTCTCATCAATTTGAATATCTTCACTATGCTCCTTAGGAAGCTGACTAATATAAGAGTTGAGCACTTGAAGCTTGGAATTATAAAGTCTTTTCAATTCTTCTAGTTCCTTGGACTTCTCGTGCACAGCCTTAGCTAGTTCACCCACACTTTTCAGTACATCCACTAAAGACATCTCTTCTCAAGATTTTCAATTTTCGAGATTCTTCTTTTATCTTATAACTAAGGAAAACATAAAATCGACTTAAGCTATGTGATAAGTTCATTTTTGGGAGTTGTCATGCCCTCATCAAATGTATCGGGGAGACTAAGAACTTCTGTGGAATATCTATTGGCATTGGTATCTTTTATACAAGATCCTTTATACAAGAATCATTGCAGAGAGTCGAATTTGGGAATACTCTAAGTATATACGACTTTTTAATTGGAGTCGACCAGTTAGTAGAAGAATCGTATGTGAGCTCTGGTTTCTAGTACACTGACTCAAGATACCACTTAAACACCATACACCCTCTAAGAAAGAGAACAGTTTCCAATGGATTTGACAGTACTGATTGTTTTGGAACTTCAGACTGGTAAGTAACTTCTACTCATAACTGTAGAAACACACTCACACAAAAGGCGATATCGATAGGTGAGGGGAAAACTAGTTAGTTGATTATAAATGTAACGAGATATAGCTTGATTTGATGCCTACTTGGAACAACATTTAGTGACTCCATATGGCCACAAATTTTATGAATTTTATGTGCTGTGATGGCTTGTGGTAGAAGCGCACCGATCGTGTACTTCCTATCAATTATTACAAATGAAGTGTCCGGTTCGATCCCTGCGGTCGGGAAAAAGTCAATTCGAGTAATCAATTGTACTTTTCCCAGCAATGAGTAACACCATCACTAGAGGGAAGTAATTCAGCACAGTAGGTTACCCGTAGTGGAGGCGAAGCGGATGGCATTTCTTTGGTTATGTAATTGATTTGAAGTATCTGGTTACGCAACTCCCGATAATTTTTTACCTTTATTGTATATTAATGCTAGTCTGTTTTTCTATGTAAAGCTTTAGTTACTATTGGCTTTAAGTCGTTTTTAATTGTTATTAAGAGGGATAACAAACAAACAACACATACAGTTACACTCTTTACCAAGTCAGAGAATGTTTCAGTAACCACTTTATTTCCTAATATGCTGTAGTTTGTGTAGAATGATATTCCTGCAATAAACAAATTTTGAGCTACTAATATTCCAATACCCTTATAATTGATGGAAGTATTATTGTTTTTAAGAAATTCAATTAAAAAATAGGAACAGTAAAGAATACGAGATACCATGTTTATGCAGTTTGCCAACACCAAACCAAAGATTCCTAAATTCCATTTCTCTACGAATATGTACAGCAATATCAAAATGACTATACTCAGTCCTGACATGAAATAAGAATATGATTTTGTCTGTGAGCTATTGGCAGTAGCAGTAAAAACTGCTTCAAGTACTCCATTGAGTGCTAAAAAGGGGATATAAGTAATATACCAAGGGAATAATTCGAAAAGATCTGTTTGCAGCCATGCTGATAATTTACCTCCTAGTAAGATTTTAAGGAGAAAAGATGCATTGAAGAAGCCTGCTAGGATAATCATAATAGAAAGCTGCATATAAAAAATCAAAAGAAATTTGATAGTTGTCACTGCAGTTAATAAACCCTTGTCTAAAGTAGCTTTGTCGGAAAAGAGTTTCGTAAATGACAAACGTACAGATTCCTCAATAGGCTGAAATAAAAGCCTCACAACAATAGATCCATAGTTATTCATGACAGAATAAACCCCTCTCTCTTCCACAGAGAAGAAAGTATTTACAAGAAATTTATCACCTTCTGTTAAAAACTGTTTGAATATCATTTGTATGAAACTGATCTTCCAAAAGCTCCATACATCAGGATCAACTAAATGAGAATCTTTTAATCTTCTTGGCCATAAATCTTTCTTATTATTGAAATTTGAGAAGTAACAGATGAATAAAGTCAATGAATACACAAATTGGCCTAACCCAAATCCAAAAAGTAATAACCCATTTCTTACCAGTGAAATCTCCAGTTTTACTAGTAAAGTAACAGTAATATTTGTAATACAACGAAAAAACACTGCAATACCTTCGTATTTACTTCTTGCGGCAAAATTCAAATTATATTGATTAAGTGAATATATTGGTTCAATTAATAGTTCTAGGATAGTCAGCAACCAATACATACCAACAACAACACCGAAGCCATCTGCTAATTGACTAACCTCTTTAAAAGTATCACTTCTGTATTGCCAACTCATAATGATTGTAGATATAGGAACACCTATAATGAATGGAACCACTCCAAAATTCATTATCGATCTCAACGTTTGTTGTTCATCTTTATGAGGTTTCGTCCGTTGTATAGATAATCTTTGAGCCTCTCTACTAAAAAATAGAATTGTCTGATATAAGAACTCAAGCTGAGCAGCTACTCCGAATAAAGAAGGAGAAATTAATCTAATAAGTACTTGATTTAAGATAAATGTTAGTAACTTACTAAAGATTTGACTAAGTATAAGTAGCCCGGCTCCTCGTCCTGGATCCATCACCAATACAATCACTAATACGATCGCCTATACGCAATCGGGTGTAAATTTTTATCACACTCAAACAGCCAACTTCGGTACTAAAATTGACTTCGTCGCACATCAAATTTTCGCTGTAAAAATAATAGCCATTTACAGAGGATTGAATAGTAATCCATACATCGTGATATTGAGATTCAATAGACAACTAAGTTTTGACACATCTAACAAATATATAATATTGGTACAAAGTTAACCATGGATCCTAATAATTTAAACCCTCATGAAGTGGAGTTAAGGGAGCAAGATCGTTGGCTACCGATTGCAAATGTAGCTAGGTTGATGAAAGGTACCTTACCTTCGAGTGCTAAGGTTTCTAAAGATGCTAAAGAATGTATGCAAGAGTGTGTTTCTGAATTCATATCATTTGTGACTAGTGAAGCTTCTGACAGATGCCTCAGAGAAAAGCGTAAAACTATCAATGGTGAAGATATATTATATTCCATGCACGATTTGGGGTTTGAAAACTATGCTGAGGTTTTGAAGATATTCTTGGCCAAATATCGTGAACAACAAGCTCTAAGGCACGAAAGAGGTGAAACTAAGATGACTAAAAAACAATTAAAGGCACAAGCTGCTGCGCAAGCAGCTGCACAAGCAGCTCAAACTACACATGCAGTTCAACCACAACCTACTTCAACAGACCATCTTGATGAAACTGCTCGCCTGGATGAAGAAAATGGCCACTCACCACCAGTAAAACAAGAGTATACGGATACCAATGAATCTCATAAATCTCCTACTTCTGGATCAGATCAATATTTTGAATATGAAGATGAGAAAAAGCATAAAGAAAAATATGAATATGACATTGATGCCTTGGCTAAACAACTCACGAATGATGATGCCGATATAGAAACCTTGACTGCTGAAATTACTCACGGTGACGAGGAAAATGGCTACTTTTAAATACTTCATGCTTTTTTTCAATTCTCTTGTGTTTTATTACATGTACAATTATTTATCTTAAATGTATATTATTTATATTTACCTGTAAATATACAATATAACCTCATCTACTCCCAATAGAGGCTAAGTTAACTAGAACTGTTAAGCAGACCAGCTGAGTTCCACATAATATTAAATTTTTGCTCTACAAATTGGACAATTATCTGAATAATTCATCCAACTTTTTAGGCAATTGTAGTGAAAATTATGTTCACAAGAGTCAAGACATCTTATACCATCAACACTAGAATCACTCAAATTGTCGTAGCAAATAATGCATCTAGACGAAGAATCTACCCTTGCAGGTAAATTCAATTTTTTCAACTTTAAATTTCGCTTCTCAAAGCTTATAAGACATCTGGCTTTAATGATAAGTAACCTTAGACTAAGGTATGATGAAGGTAAAATGTGAATGGGAAAAGTAAAATAATAAAGGAAAATAATGGCAAATACACACGTCATGCTGAATCTTATAAAGTTGACTGCAAATTCTACCAAATTTAGGAATTTGGATTTGAAATTTTCCCATTTCACATACTCTTGTTCCCCCACTTTTTTATCTATGTAGTAAGCCTTTTCATAGTAGCTTAATGCAAATTTCAACCCTGTAAAAAAGATCAATGGATACATGTGCAAGATTTCAAATCCGAATATAGCAAGTAGAATATTGTTTTCGAATTTTAATATTGATGTAGCTTGATAAATTTGGTACATCTGATGCAAGAAACAGTAAATGAGTAAGACATCAACCGTATTAACAGTCAATACTCCAAAACATAATCGTTTATACTGATCATCCAAAACCTTTTGATCATGTAAATTAGACACATTACGGTTTTTTCTTATGGATAATGAATAGGCTCTCTCAGCGCTTAAGAAATGAAAGCTTTTTAACAATAGTATACATAAAAATAACCCACAGTACTTGAAAAATTCTGTCTTCACAATATCATTGGTAAGGCCTTCTTTATAGCTACTATTACTTTTCATCTCTCTCAAGAATATTACAAAGCCAAAACAAAATTCCCAAATGGTATAATTTATCTTATCTTTAAGATGTCTAACTTCACTTTCAGATAATTTTCCGAACACCGTCCATTTTATCAAGTTAGCGAAGATGAATATTGCCAATAGACAGAAGTTCAATATCTTATAATTTGTGAAATTAAATAAACTTTGAGTAAGGGTACTATGCAATTGCTTAACGTGAATGAAAGATTTCACATCATTCTTTGTATTTAGTTTGGATAATGCTGAAATCGAGAGAAAAAATCCAGCCTATGATGTTAGTAATGTATTCATATAGTAGTAATCATCTAATACATACTATTCCAAACGTACGCCATTTTGATATCGTCATCTTTATTCCTGAAATTGTGTGATGACTGTTATAAATGAGGCTATTTTTTCTGCAGCAAGCCTGAAATTTACGACTAGCGATAAGAGCGAAGTCTTGATCTAGTAGATATATGGATTTAGGAGATGGACGTGGAGATGGATCTAGTAGATGGACTTAGACTGAATAGACTTTTCGATAGATGAATGCGGATATATAAAGTAGAGATATTTACCGACTGAAATTCCAGCTCATAGACGAGAGGCGTTAGGAGAATGTAGGTACCGAGATGATTGAAGCTCCGAGAGTGCTCAACTCCACACCCAAGCTCATCAAATTTTCTCTTTAAATCGTAGCAATCATGGACTCGCACATCAGTAGGCCAACCTCGGAGTCAAGGAGCCCACATGAGCGCACCCATCTTCTACTGAGCTCCATCGCTACTGGAGCGAGCGATCCACAAATTTGAGATGAGCAGAAAAGATTTTTATGAACTGGAGAAATCTACTAACTATGGGAAAGAGAAACTTCAGAAAAAATAAGGATACCAAAAAATTCAGACGTGATAACGGTAGAAATGATAACTGGGTGGAACAAGCCAGAGAAAATGACAAATGGGAGACCTATTATAAAGCTTTGAATATCGTTCCTGAAGATGAATGGGATAGTTTTAAAAAGCACTGTCAACTGGACTTACCATTAACTTTTAGAATTACTGGATCTAGAGCTCATGCTAAAGAAGTTAAGGATATTTTTGTTAATAACCATGTGTCCAAATTACAAGATGCTGAGTTTGAAGGTGCTAAGTTAGCTCCTAAGAATTTGTCTTACTATCCAAACCAATTAGGTTGGCAATTAGATGTGCCAAAATCTGTCATTAGAAAAAATGAAAGATTTGCATCTACTCAGAGATTCTTGGTATTAGAGACCGAAGTTGGTAATATTTCTAGACAAGAAGCTGTTTCTATGATCCCACCATTATTAATGGATGTTAAACCTCATCATGCTGTATTAGATATGTGTGCGGCTCCAGGTTCTAAGACTGCTCAATTAGTCGAGGCTTTACATGCTAATGAAGAGTTTGAACAGCCAACTGGATTCGTTTTGGCCAATGATTCTGATTACAAGAGATCTCATATGTTGGTCCATCAAGTCAAAAGGCTCAATTCTCCAAATTTTGTCGTTGTCAATCATGATGCTAAATTATTCCCTAGAATCAAGTTGAATGGGGCTAAAGAATTCCTCAAGTTTGACAGAATATTGTGTGATGTCCCATGTTCTGGTGACGGTACTATGAGAAAGAACGTCAATGTTTGGAAGGACTTTACTGTTGGTAACGCATTGGGCTTGCATCCTTTGCAAGTCAACATTTTGAACAGAGGTTTGAACTTATTGAAAAGAGGTGGTAGATTAGTATACTCTACTTGTTCATTGTCTCCTGTCGAAAATGAAGCTGTCGTGGCTTCTGCATTAAGAAAATGGGGTAATCAAATCAGAGTTGTAAACTGTGACAATGAATTACCAGGTCTTGTTAGACGTCAAGGTATAAGCAACTGGTCTGTTTATGGTAAAGACATGGAAGTCAGAGAGAAAGGAGCTGAAGATGTCCCAGAAACAGCTTTCCCTCCATCAGAGGAAGAAGCTAAGACTTTCAATTTACAGAATTGTATCAGAATTTACCCTCATTTGCAAAACACTGGAGGTTTTTTCATCACCGTTTTCGAAAAAGTTGATAATGAAGCTGAAGCCAAGAAGGAAGAAGAACCAGCTGCCAAAAAGCAAAAAGTCAGCTCTGAAACTGCACCTGCCCCTAAGAAGGAAAAATTACCAAGAGATTCTAATGAAGAACCATTCATCTTCTTAGATGCTAAACATCCAGAGTTAGAGAAGTGTTGGCCATTCTATGGGTTCAATGAAAAGTTCCCTAAGGACTGTACTTTAGTTAGAAATGCAACTGGTGAACCATTAAGAGCTATTTATTATGTTTCGCCTATTGTCAAGGATATTTTGACCATAGAAGATCAGAAATTAAAATTGATTCATGCAGGTATTAAATTGTTTGTTACTCAAAGAAATGATACCGGTAACTGTCCTTGGAGAGTACAATATGAATCCTTACATACCATCAATAAGTTCCTCACTGACGAAAGAAGAGTATCATGTAACTTGAAATTGCTTAAATACTTATTCCAAGAAGCTTCTCCTAAGATAAACTATATAAAGGAAGAACAATTAGACCCTGAATTCTCCGATAAATTGGAAAAATTCAATGAAGGATGTGTTTTCTTGAATGTTAAGAGAGGTGATGATTTGGAAGATTTAGTTTTACCTTTGTGGAAGGGAAGGTCCATTGTTAATCTTATGGTTAATAAGGATGACACTAAGGAACTTCTCTTGAGAGTGTTCAATATCTCAACCAAGGCTAAGGATCCAAGCAAAGAGACCCTCTACCAGAAGAAGATCCAGGAGGAGAAGAAGGCTAAGGCCGATGCTGAAGCTAAAACCGAATCTCCAGCTAAAGCCCAAACTGAGCCTCCAGCCGAAGCTCAAAGTGAAGCGCCAGCTGAGGAGCAAAAAGAAAACTAATTGTATACTATCTATAGAAGTAATGAACATTTATAGAATGAGATTGTGTCAATCACTATATACTCTATGCACTCATCGATTCATCATTTGTAGAATCGCTATCTATTTCAGCAAATTCTATGTCATCACTGTCATCACTATCATCACTAGCTTCCTTACTATCATGGCTCTCAGATTCTGGTTGCTGACCAACATCTTCATCGTATTTTTCAATGAATAAGTTGGCTGTATTATCATCAATCAAATCAGTAGCCCATTTTTCTACTAACATCCCAATAGCTAAAAGAGCACTTTCATCTGCCTGACCCTCTAAATCCCAATTTTGTCTAGCCAGTTTCTTGCTAGTATAATAATGTATTGCCTTAAGGAGATCAGAGTCTGGAAGTGGAATGTCCTTAAATTCTTCTCTTTGCTTTAGAGGTATCTTGACTATAGTTTGTTTGGATGCTGCCATGACTTCATCTGGAGATATAACTTGGCCCTTGTTGGAAAGAATCTCATCAACATGCCCTTTGAACTGATCGATGTCAACTTCAATATGTCCTTCCTTATCTACACTTACTCCTTGTATGTTTTCTCGTCTCACCATGTTCGTATTGAGCACCATCGCCCTTCTGTACCTGTCATCACACGCGTGGTACACATTCATACTTGAGAAAATATCAAATGATGAGATGGCTGGAAGTCAAGTATTCTAGAAAGAGGAATATAAACTAGAAGATATATTACGAGATGAGAGAGTCCATTAGCGTTTGATTAGAGGAAGAAGAACTGACGGAAAATTATGCTTTTTTGTTGGGAGATTGTTGTAGTCTTTTTCTCTTATGCATTGGTGCCGATCTCAGATGCTGCAAAATACAATTTTAGGAAAGAAGTGATGATCAACAGGGCTTTATCCCGTACCTGGACATTATGTTTGAAGGAGTATTTATTGAAAAACCTATTTTAAAGGAAAGCAATATTGAAGAGATACATCTATAAAGCAACAATGTTCTCCTCGCTAGAGTAGTTGGCTTGACCTAAGGAGATTTGGTTAGCATCCAAATCAAAGACTACATAAGCAGATCTCAAAAAGTTTTGACCTAAGATGTTAGTTTCAAGGGAAAGGTCTTCTCTGTTTTGGAAGAGGAATACACATCCAGGTGTTTGAGAACCGTCCTTCAAGGTGAGCTGTCTACCAATATCATCTTTAGGAACTTTGATATCAACACCTTCAAAATTGACAGTTAACGATTCAGGAACGCTACCACAGTCAGCCCATCCGATGTAACTTCCTTGGTTAGTGGCACCAACAGCACTCATAAGTCCTTGAATAGTGGCTGATTCAAAGTATGTGTACGTTGTACCTGAGTCTAAGAGGACTGGTTGACCAACAGATACCTGATTACCATTGACGGTGAATCCATCAAGGGTGACACTAACATAGCGATCATCGACAATTGGTACGGTGACCAAACTTTGGAATTTAGCCAGGTCTTTTCCCCCGAAAAGAACACTTCCTGACTGTGCATCAAGTGAGCTTAAGTAAAGAGAGTATGCAACCTTGTCAATGGCGCCAGATTTCTGCAAGGCAACTGGTAAGTTGTCATATTTAGGGTTTGCTGCCTCTAAAGAAGTCTTTCCAATACCAAGAATACCCTGAGAAACACCTTGGGTTTGAGTTGCATCACCAAATTGCAAGTTGATGCTAGGTCCATTAGGTGATAAAGCAACTGTATCGGTAACCCAGTCACCCAGAGCTGTTGAGTGGTCACCATAACCAACCTGAAACCCAGAGGCAAGGTATTGATAAGATGAAGAGGAAGAGTGGTCGTAGGTACCAGCCGATGATTGAACACCACTAGCAGCATCGATCACCCATAAGTCAGAAGAGCCGGTGTCAACAATGACTGAGGACTTTTGACTGTTAGAACCAAAGTAAATATCCGCAACATAAGATTGATCACCATGGTATATAGTGTATTCATAAGGACTAGCCTCCTTCTGGTTACCGACTTTGACCTCCTCTTTTCTTGGAGGGTTTTTTTCAGTGACAGTAAAGTCCAATTTATAGATCTTATCACCTTTCTTGATAAGTCCACCAGGGACAGCAGCAGAATTTCCTGAAGCTAAAAGCATGGCCAAGGCCATCAAATAAAGTACTTTTGTAGTGAATTGTAACATTGGTATAATGATTATCAACAGAAGAAAGGATAGCTGAATTTATACATTTTTGATTTTTAGATTTTGCAGCTATTCACAGCTAAAAATAGCCATAAACGGCACTTAAAGTTTAAATTATCTCTTGTCTAGTATGAGATCCTGAGTCAGATAACAATGCAGGGGAGAAAGTTTAATGTCATTGGCGTATAACTATTGATGCCGTGGGGTGTATTTTTGGAAGTCGTAGATAAGGTTTATGGAATGTTAAGGCTTTAGGTGTGGTTTACTATGCAGCTACTCATCAAAAAAATGGTTTCTTTTCCACCCAAACAATACCGTCGTTAAGTCGCCATAGAGGCAACACGCTTTTACTTTAGTTATCTCCACTGCCTTTACCAGAAGTGGCTTACTCTACTCTTTAGTCGTCTCTGCATCCTGGTAGATGCCAATCATATCAAATTTGAATAGGAGAAGAAAAACCTTGCTGTTTATTTTGGAAATATCATTCTTCCACTTTCGATGTTTAACTAGGGCTCTCTTGGGGTGGGTTTACTGAAAAAGCGTTTTGGAACCCCAATCTTTTGGTGTTTGCAGCCTCCTGTACAAAAAAGCCTCCCAATGCGGATTAAAAAAAACAAACATGATAATAGACATAGGGAAAAATTACAAGGCCAGACGTGAGCTAGACGAGCTTACAGAACAGGATGTATACCGTAAGCAGTTGATACGGCTTGCAGTATTAAGAATTGTGGCCCTTGGGCAAAAAACGCTGACCAAAGGGGCATCTCATGATGTGGAAGAGTTAAATAAGAAGTGTCTCAATTATGAGATGACAATTAACCGATTAAAACAGGAATGGAATACTAAGGACAAACTCAATGAGTCCAAGATGGACCGCTTAAAGGACGAAAACACTAGGCTTAAAAGTCAGCTCAAGCGACAACCCACTTCACAAAGTGTTACCACTGCTACTAACTATGGGTTCAGGAAAGATGCAGGTACTAAGGCCAATTTGTCATATACCACCTCACCATATTTGAGTAGAGCAATGACCAATAAGAGCTATTTGTCCCCCACGCTCAATTCACTCAATAAAGCAGCACGAGCTTCGGACCCCTGGCTTGCATCTCCTACCCAAAATAAGAGACGACCTACGTTTGGTAACCAAGGCACTCAAAAGACACTTGGAAGTCAAATAGGTAAAACCCAGGCTCTAACTCCTAGTAAAACTGGCACGAATGGTGATTTAAGCCCAGGGAAATCACCTTCTAGGCTCTCATTTGTAGAAAACTTTGACAGATCAGACTCACCAAAATCCCCCAATTCACCAGAAGACTTTACCCCTACAAAAAGAGTACCTTATGAAGCTAACATTCTTGATGCTGTAGCTGAAGAAATTGTACCAAATGCTAATTCTACTAGTATTATGGACGATAGTGAGTTAGTGACAGCTTCACAAAATTATAGTGGAGACGATGTTTTCACTAGTGCCAACTCTAGCTTAAACTCAAACGCTGAATCAAAAGAAAACAAGAAAAAGTCCAAAAGACTCAACCTTGCAGCATCTTCCCGTAAAACATCCAAAGGTGTTAATGTAGACCATGATGCAAATGTCTTAGACTACTATAAGGACGATAATATTGTCGAAAACGAGACACCAAAGAAGAAACCAGAAATTCGCCACCATAAAAAGCAAAGTAGAGTCTTCAGTATAGAAGATTCCCCCTAACACCACCTTACATTCTTTTTTCATAATACCACTGGGTCTACCATCGGGCGTACTGTATATAAATTCTTAATGTATATTCACGTGACTTATATCCGACATTACAGCGATCACCGATATCGTTGGATAATTAATAATAGAAAACCAAAAAAGCGGTGCACTTATAAGACGTTAATATTTCCAGAATCTGTACAATGATCCGTGGAAGTATAGTCAAGCTTGCACATGTTGGCCAGCAACGGGTGGCTCTTAGATATGCCACGTCGGTGGTGGGTAGAAACCTCACTGACTACACTAAGATCCCTTATGCGCCATCCAACTATAAGCCTTATGACAGCATCAAATACTTATTGCGGTCCACAAAAGATGATGCAGACCAACCCCAAAGCACCCCCGAGGACCAGTCTGAGCCTGAAAAGTCACCAGAGTCAGATAAACCGGAGAGTGATAAAGTTCCGGAGTCTAACACCCCGGAGTCTGAAGTTCCAGAGGCTGACAAAGGCAAAGACCAACCTGAAGAACCTGATAAAGCTGAGGTAGATAAAACGGAGAGTGTCAAAAGTGAGATCGCCAAAGCTTCAAGCACACCTATAAATGCTGCTGGAGGAGCGGGATCGCCGCCGGGGAACGGTGGCAACAGTGATGATGATGGCAATAATCCCATGAAGACAGATCCTACTACAGGAGTATATCCTCCATTATTGGCCATACCTATGAAAGATCGTCCACCTCTTCCTGGGCGTCCATTTGCTATCAACATCACAGATCCAGAAGTCATAAGGTCCATTTATACAATTCTTGATAAGAGAGAACCATACTTTGTCTTGTTTCATGTTAAAGACCAGAACGAGGCTGATACAGACATTATTAAGAGTAAAGAATCTATATTCGATATCGGTGTACACTGTCAAATCATAAGACATACTACACCCCGCCCAGGAGTTTTCAATGTGCTTGGTTATCCTTTGGAAAGATGTAAAATAGAGAATCTCAATACTCCTACCGATAAGAAGGATCCTACAGAAGTAGAAAAGTTCCCTACCTCTTATTTGAAAGGGTTGAAAGTATCATACGCCACCGTAAGACCAGTTGCAGATGAACCATATGACAAACAATCCCCTGACATTAGGTCTCTTGTTGAATCAATTAAAACTTTGTTAGCTAAAATGGGTGGCAAAAATCCCCTTGAAAAACTCCAAATCAAGGAAGGTACGGAGCTTATCAATGATCCACCAAGATTTGCAGACTTCGTTGGCTCTACCATTCATGGTGACCCGAAGAAAATTCAGGAAATCTTGGAGGCTTTAGATATCCAAGACAGATTGCATAAAGCACTTGAATTGTTAAAAGTTGAGATGAAGGCTAGTTTGATCAAGGAAAACACCATTCACAACCTAAGCACCAAAGCCGATGAATATCAAACGAAGCTTTTTATCAAAGAATTCATTAAAGAATTACAAAAGAGAGCAGGTATTGTAGAATCTGAAGATAAGAAGACTCATAAATTTGATGAAAGATTAAAGAAGTTGAAGCTTACCGAAGAAGCTATGGAAGCTTATACTTCTGAAAAGGCCAAAATGGAGAATCAGAATGAACATTCAAGTGAATTAGGAGTTAGTGAAAGATACTTGGATTGGCTTACTTCTATTCCATGGGGTATCTTCTCCAAGGATAGTTTCAATATCAAGGCTGCTAGAAAAACGTTAGAACGTGACCATTACGGGTTGAAAGATGTTAAAGAGAGAATCTTGGAATTCATTTCAATGGGTAAAGTCTCTGGTAAAGTTGATGGTAAGATATTATGTCTTGCTGGCCCTCCAGGTACAGGTAAGACTTCTATCGCCAAATCTATCGCTGAATCCTTAAATCGTAAATATGTTAGAATTGCTATGGGTGGTATTCAAGATGTCCATGAGGTTAAAGGTCACAGAAGAACATATGTAGGATCTATTCCAGGTAGGATAATCTTTGCTTTGAAGCAAGCAAAAACTTCTAATCCACTCATGCTTATTGATGAAATCGATAAACTTGATTTGAGTCGTGGTGGTGCAGCAGCATCAGCTTTCTTAGAAATCTTGGATCCTGAACAAAATAATGCATTTGTTGATAACTACATTGATGTGAAGGTTGATTTATCAAAGGTATTGTTTGTATGTACTGCCAACTACTTAGGAAATATTCCTGCTCCTTTGAGAGATCGTATGGAAATTATTACCGTTAACGGTTACACCAACAATGAAAAGCTCGAAATTGCTAAAAGACACTTAATTCCAGAGGCAGCTAAAAAGGCTGGATTGGAAGGTAATCATGTTATCATTCCCGATAATACAATCGTTCGCTTGATTGAGAAATACTGTCGTGAAAGTGGGTTGAGAAACATCAAGAAATTGATCACTAGAATTTTCAGTAAGGCTTCCTTAAAGATTGTGGAGCAACTCGAAGAAGTAGAAGAAAAAGCCTTGATTGCAGAGAAGAAAAACGTTGCTAAAAAGAATGATACTCCTACTGTAACTGCTTCTACTGCTGCTGATATTGTTGCAGAAGCTTCTGCTGCCGCTTCAGCCACTACAGAAAAAGCTGCACAAGCCGCTGTAGCAGAAGAGAAAGCGGAGCCCGAGACCGTCAATGCAGGTGCTGCAGGTGCTCCAGCTACCGACAATTCTGATCCAATCAATATTCTGGGCGAAGAGCCAAAAAGTGAGCCAGTACCAGAGGTGGAGGAAGAGTTAAACGAGGAAATTCACAAGCTTGAAATCCCTGACGATATAAAACTTGAGATTACTCCAGATGTATTGAAAGACTATGTCGGACCTGAGATTTTCACAAGAGATCGTATCTATGATATCTTACCTCCAGGTGTAGCCACCGGACTTGCTTACAGCTCCTCTGGAAATGGAGATGCTCTATACATAGAGTCTATTTTGACTCAGTCCATTGCTTCTGGATCTGGACATGCTGGTATGCACGTAACAGGTAGCTTAAAAGATGTTATGAAGGAATCCGCTGCCATTGCATACTCCTTCTCTAAGCTGTTTATGACTAAGCTGTTCCCTGAAAACAGATTCTTCGAAGCTGCTGATATCCATGTTCATTGTCCTGATGGTGCGATCCCTAAGGACGGACCATCTGCTGGTATTTCATTCACTTCCTCGTTGATATCCTTGGCACTCAATAAGTCAATCCCTACAAATATTGCCATGACAGGCGAGATCACCGTTACTGGTAGAGTCTTACCTGTAGGTGGATTAAGAGAAAAGACTTTGGGAGCTAAGAGATATGGATGTGACACCATTATTTTCCCTAAAGATATTGAAAATGAATTAGATGAAATCCCAGATGAAGTCAAAGAAGGAATCAGATTTATCCCAGTTGAATGGTACCAAGAAGTATTCGACGTCATCTTCCCTGGTGCTTCCGAGGAAGAATGTAACAATGTCTGGAAGAGTGACTTTGACAAATTAGAACTAAAGAAGAAGTCTAACAAGTCTACGAAAGCATAATTTATCTGTAAATATTATTTCATTATACGTATATATTACTTATTCTTTTTTCATATTCCCAAAAAATGCCCTTACTTCCTCCTCCGTAACCACTTTATTATGTTCTGCAAAAGGTTTAAAGAAGTCCCTGAGTTTTGATTTTATCTTATCATAGGCTTGTAACCCTTCCACTGCTTTTTCACGAGGTAATGTTCTCAATGCCTCAGTTCCTAAGTCAAGTATAGATCCTGATGCCGTTGAGCTATTCTCTTCTTCGGGTGGCTCATATATTGGATCTGGTTTGTATAGATATGAGTGGTTAAGAAGGAACTCCTTAAGTTTAGCGTCATTGGTAGTCTCTTGAAGCTTATTCAATTTGTCTTCAAATGAATGCTTGAAAAAATAAGATACGGCCAACAGAGATCCTTGTTCGACTTTGATTTTCTTATTCTTCTGATATGATTCATACAATAGGTTCCATTCCTCAGTGCTAGCAACATTTTGAAAGTGGGGCTTGGTTGCAAAAACAATATCAGTTTGTTCTTCAATTTTGTTCAATACGTCTTTGAAAAGAGACGCACATTTCCAACATATAAACACATCAAAATCATCCAATTCTGGGAAATGTGGGACTTTGACAGTGTTTCCAGACTCTGAATTTACTGAGACATCGTTAGAAGCATCCTCGCCAGGCTCTGAAAGTTCATCTAGCAAATTTTTACCAGAGCTACGCGTGTTAGACAATACACCGGGCGTATATCCAAGGATACACTCTTCATGAAACCAATCTTCACCACAAGAAAAACCCAAGAAACATTGTAACATGTTGCCGGTTTCTTCCAAAGGGTTATAAAGTCTCTCACAGGAACAGAAACGTCCTTCAAAGTTATGGTTATAAAAGTTCGTTCCTGGAATATCATCAGCAGCAAACAGTAAGGGCCTTGAGCCCGAAAATGAACTCGACGATGATATGGAGCCAGTTCGTGGTCGAAAGCTAGTATCTTGAGGGAGTCTATTCCTCAATTTGCATCCCCCATCAACAGTCTTAGACATCCTACTAGTTCCACAATCACAGACAAAATTTCTTTTTGAAAACAATTCCACTAACTCATGTGACGTATGACATTGAATAGAACACGAGTAACATACTCCAATGGGAGTTTTATCATTATTTCTGTAACACGTCAAGCATGCGAAAACTGGTTGACGTAACTCACCCTTATTATACGTACACTCATTTGGGTCATAAGGCATCAATTCTCTTGCTTCCTTTTCTAAATTGTCTTGTTCACGAACATAATCTACGGCAGTAGTTATAGAAGTGTCAGGTATTTCTGATTCCTCCCGAGTTCTTTTCACCATTTATTTATCTATACTCGAGCAGCCCGCTATAACAATCGCGCTAGTTTCCTATGCTGTTTTAGAGAGTGCATAATTAACCCCCAGTCCAGGATCGAATCGAGGGTCGTAAATGTTTAACGGTATTGCTGTATTACATTGTAAGAACTCTTTCTTATTGACGCATGCATATTCTGAGCCATAAGAATTGTCGTAATAAATGATACCATATTGTGGGAATTCGTTTGAAGAGAATGCCGGCTCCCAAGGCCCTTCTTCAATAAGGGTTGGAAGATTGCCCCAAATTCCACTATGGTAGACCAACCACCTTGATTTAGATTCTGGATAGTAGGAATACCTCAAATTAGAGAACATTTGGACGATACCAGTATCACCAGTGCTACAGGTAATAGATCCTCCAAAAGAATGACTTCTAGCCTCTTCTCTAGACTCTTCAAGTCCAACTGAAAACCCAACTGTCACATTAAGAGCGTTGAAAAGTAATTGAGCTCCGTCAATGACCTGTGGTGGAATGACTATTTCGACTAGTCTCATAAGGTCGAAGCCATACTCAAACCATTTTCTAAGACCATGTAATTCTGCAAACAGATTAGACAAAGATGTACTTTTCTTTATAGAAAGTGTAGTATCTTTGCTGTGAGCATACTGGCATTTGGAAATAGGCAAATTTAAAGCTGAAGCTCTATGGCGCTTTCCCAATACTGTTTCTTGAATCAAGATTTTCTTCTTTGCCTTTTCGCTTGAATACGGCATAATTTCAAATTGGCTTTCACTCCCAGCCACAGAAAAGACAGCGTTTTCAGCCCGCTTGGGATTTCTAAAGTAGTTAGAAGATAACATTTCCTCAACAGAGCCGAATCTTTTATAAACCTTGGGCAAATTTAAGGAAGTCATACTCTGGCCTTGAACGCTTGTATTATTAAGATCACACAAGACTGCCGTAGCTAGCGTAAGATATTTAGTAACTTGCATTTCAAGTTTTGGTGAAAATTGATGTGTTCAAATAGTGCTGCTAAGCATAATGTTTTTTGCAGCATAAAAAATATGTTCATTTTCCTATCTGCAGGTTTTCCAATAAGGTCTTAACGGTGATGCTACAATATCCACCTATTCATAACCCACGATTAGTACATAGAAAAGGAGGAATACGGATTTTCAACAAATCAGTCCTTTATAGGAAATCAGGAGAGTGTCCTATTATTCGCTAAGGGTTTAACGGCAAGTCGTTGGTTCAATAATAGTCCAATAGTTATCTATATCCCAAGGGTAATCCTCTTAGTAGAGGTTTTAATAAAGCTGTTTCCTGAAATCCCACATTAAGGACAAATTAGGTATACTAAGTGATTGCCTAAAAGGGTTAAATTAGTAGACGCGTCCTAACGAAAAATTGATTATAAAATTAAATATTTCTATCTATCACTACTATGTCCAGTCCAACACGTAACCCTAGAAAGAGACAGGTTGATGATGATGACGAGATGTTGAGTGACCAGTCGTCACCAATTCCATCTAGTCCTCCGTTAGCCTCGTCTCCTGCAAGACCTTTCAATGATGATGAAGAACAAGAGATTCATGATGATGTCGAAGACTTACCCCCCAGTGATGAAGATGAAGACGCAGAAGACTTGATGGCTAATGCCGAAGATGACTACAGAATCAACTCCGAAAGAGACCAATATGACTTAGGTGATGGTAATATTGACGATGATGAATATGAAGAATTGGATCCAGCAGCCAGAAGAAGAATTGATGCTCAATTAGACAAGAGAGATGCATTGATAGGCAGAGGTGGCAGATCCCGAAGTCAAGCCTTCTTAGGTGGCGATGATGATGAAGATGATGATGGAAAGGTAGATCAGTATGGTTTACCTATTCAAAGAAGAAGAAGAAGACAATTAGAGAGTGAAGGTGATATGATGGAAGACTTAGAGGAAATCGATCCCTTCAATGAGGAATTATCATTGGAGAGCTTGAGTAACATTAAAGCAGCTAGTATCACCGAATGGATCTTACAACCTGCAGTATCAAGATCTATTGCTAGAGAATTGAAGTCTTTCTTATTAGAATATACTGATGAGAAAGGTAGATCTGTATATGGTGCAAGAATTAGATCCTTGGGTGAAGTCAATAGTGAATCTTTGGAGGTTTCATATGACCACTTAGCTGAATCTAAGGCTATTTTAGCGTTATTCATAGCTACTTCCCCAGCTGAAGTATTGAAGATTTTTGATATTGTCGCTATGGAAGCAACAGAGTTACATTACCCTAATTACTCTCAAATTCACCAAGAAATCCATGTTAGAATCATCAACTTCCCTAATTTGATCAACTTAAGAGACTTGAGAGAAACTAACTTGAATAACTTAATCAAAATCAATGGTGTGGTCACCAGAAGAACTGGAGTATTCCCTCAATTGAAATATGTGAAGTTTGATTGTCTCAAGTGTGGTGCAGTTTTGGGTCCTTTTATCCAAGAATCTCACACTGAGGTAAAGATCTCCTTTTGTACTAACTGTCAATCGAAGGGACCCCTCAAGATTAATAGTGAAAAGACTTTATATAGAAACTACCAAAGGATAACCTTGCAAGAAAGTCCAGGTTCTGTACCTGCTGGTAGATTACCAAGACATAGGGAAGTTATTTTGTTAAGTGATTTGGTAGATACCGCTAAACCAGGTGAAGAAATTGATGTCACAGGTATTTATAAGAATAACTATGATGGTAATTTGAATGTCAAGAGTGGCTTTCCAGTCTTTGCAACAATCATCGAGGCCAATTCCATTAGCAAGAAGGAAATATCCAACCAAAACTTGAACCTCTTTTCAGAAGAAGAGGAGAGAGAATTTAGAAAGTTAAGTAATGAAAGAGGTATCATTGATAAAATCATTTCTTCTATGGCTCCTTCTATCTATGGCCATAAGGATATCAAAACAGCCATTGCTGTATCTTTGTTCGGTGGTGTTCCGAAGGATATCAATGGAAAACATTCTATTAGAGGTGATATCAATGTTTTATTACTAGGTGATCCTGGTACTGCTAAGTCCCAAATATTGAAATATGTTGAGAAGACTGCCAACAGAGCTGTGTTTGCTACTGGTCAAGGTGCTTCTGCTGTTGGTTTAACTGCATCTGTCAGAAGAGATCCCTTAACTCAAGAGTGGACCTTGGAAGGTGGTGCTTTGGTATTAGCAGATAAAGGTACTTGTTTGATTGATGAATTCGATAAGATGAATGATCAGGATAGAACATCCATTCACGAAGCTATGGAACAACAAAGTATTTCTGTCTCCAAGGCAGGTATTGTTACCACTTTACAAGCCAGATGTGCCATTATTGCAGCTGCTAACCCTAATGGAGGAAAATACAACTCTACTTTAACGTTGTCTCAAAATGTAGATTTAACTGAACCAATTTTATCCAGATTTGATATCTTGTGTGTCGTGAGGGATTTAGTCAATGAAGAGCTGGATGAAAGATTAGCTAGTTTTGTTATCGACTCTCATATGAGATCACATCCTGAAGAAATTCTAGAAGAAGAGGAAAACGAAGAGGATATGGATATCGAGACGCCAAGCAGAAAATCCAGACAAAGGAGGCTTGATGAAATGCACAAGCAAAAAGAACAAGAAATTTCGCCAATTAGCCAAGAATTGTTGCAAAAATATATTGCATATTCTAGAGCCAAGATTCATCCAAAGCTACATCAAATGGACATGGACAAAGTTGCCAAGGTTTATGCAGATTTGAGAAGAGAGTCGATTGCTACTGAATCTTTCCCGATTACCGTTCGTCACTTGGAAAGTATTTTGAGAATTGCTGAAGCTTTTGCCAAGATGAGATTAAGTGATTTTGTTAGTCAAAATGACTTAAATAGAGCCATTAAGGTAAGTATCGAAAGTTTTGTAGGTGCACAGAAAGTGACTGTCCGTAAACAGTTACAAAGAGCATTCATGAAGTATACTTTACCCACAAGAGCTAATTGATGATTATAGGTGTAATGATAGTTGTATAGTATTTAAAATAAATTTTGAAGAGAGCGACTTTTTTAGCAACGCGTTATAATAAAGGAATGCTCAATCTAGAAGAGTACGTATACACTGGAGTTGTGCATGAGAAAAACCGTACTAACGAATCAGTACTATAGAGAGGATCAAAGAATGCAAGTTCATCCCAGAGAAAGATGTTGAAGAGCTTTGTACAAAGATTATTGAGATACTAATAGAAGAAGGGAATATTCAGCATTTAGACACCCCAATAACAATTTGTGGAGATATTCATGGCCAGCTTCATGATTTACTCACCTTGTTCAAGACTGGTGGGGAGTGTCCAGGAACGCAATATCTTTTTCTAGGGGATTTTGTAGACAGGGGATTCTATTCATTGGAGAGTTTCCTACTACTAATGGCTCTTAAAGTACGATACCCTGACAGAATCACATTAATAAGAGGAAACCATGAAACACGACAGATCACGACAGTTTATGGATTTTATGATGAATGTTTAAGAAAGTACGGTAGTGTAGATGTTTGGAGACACTGTTGTGAGGTGTTTGATTATTTATCATTGGGAGCCCTCATAGGTGGTAAAGATGGAGTATTTTGCATCCACGGTGGTTTAAGTCCATTGATAGATAATGTTAATCAGATCCGAGTGATTAATAGAAAAAGAGAGGTGCCACATGAAGGGGCTATGTGTGATCTTCTCTGGTCCGATCCAGACGATGTACCGGGCTGGTCTATTTCTCCGAGAGGCGCAGGATACTTGTTTGGTATCAATGAAGTGAAGAAGTTCTCCCATAATAACAACATTTCTCTTATAGCTCGAGCACATCAATTGGTTATGGAAGGCTACAAGGAAATGTTCGATAAAGTGTTGGTGACGGTATGGTCTGCGCCTAATTATTGTTACCGATGTGGAAATATAGCCCTGGTGCTTGCAATAGACGATAATTTGAACAGGACATATAAAGTTTTCGAAGCCTCGAATAATCAGGATGTGACCTCTCTTCCTTCCAAGAAACCTACCGTAGATTACTTTATTTAATGTAAATACAAACTACAAACTTTTCATCTGAGAGCTCATAACAAATATCAAAACCTTTCTTACAAATTTTTACGGGCAAGAAATTTAACACCCGAAAAAAGAATCCGATGTGATCGAGGTTGTGAAATTTGAAATTGAAATTATGCACAAGTAATATCATATTTCTCAGCCCCATACTGATCTTATCCGACCAAATATAAATTCATCAACTTTTTCATAAACCATAACCAAATTCTCGATTTGTATTTTCTATTAATAAAATACCTTAATCCCTTATTCAGAGCAATAAACACAGTTCTTATATCACGGAACAGTGCAATAAATAGCAGTTGTCAAGTGCATAATCCTGCATATAGCGGAATAAGAGGGGGTAATATGCCGTATATTGACACGATTAAGAGAGTCTTTTTTTTTAAATCTTTTTTTAATCTGCTGTTGACATGTACAGGTGCTTAAAGACGAAAAAAGAAAACTCTGATGAGTCGTCATGGCTGAATAAAAAATCTTTCATAAATATCACCAAAGAACACCTAATTTTATACCAATCCTCCACAACCATTTTCATTCGTCATTTATAGAAGTTATTTTATTGTTGTAACCATTTAATAAATCCTTTGCATCACAAATTGCACTGCTAGCATATTTGATCCCTTACTTGATTTACCACCCAGAGATCATGATGTTATTCAAAGCTTTCAATGTTTTTTTCATTTTCCACTTCATTTGCATGACCTTAGCAGCTACAACTACCGTTAAAACTACTACTTTTGTATGGGCTACAGGGACCGATGCCGATGGTAAAACTCAAACCACGGAATCAGCATACACCCAAACTTTTTTGTCTTTTTACTCAGAGGTGGCCTCTCCAGAATCGGGAGAAATTGGTTTAGGTTCCCTTACTGGTTCCGTTGGTGGGATCAAGTCATATGATAGAACTACTATTAGTCAGGCTAATGGTGGATCTCCATCTTCAAGAAATAGAAATCTTTTTACCAAAATCAACATTTCCACAAAAGCCTTAATAGGTTTACCTGCATTGGCTCTTTGTGGTGTTGTCTTCATGTAAACTGTAATGCATAATATTATTCACCTCCTTGTAATATCGCTCAATCTTCATATGTCTCACATAAGGAAAATGGATTCTGAAATTCCGGATAATTAACAATAGGATGTGCTCCAAACCTTACGTACTACAAATCTTTAAATCTAAAACAGAGGAATACCCTGCAACTTACAAGACACATTCAAACGCCTCTAACCACTATAGTTCGTTGAAAAACATAGTACTTGCACAACACATAGCGCTAAGTTAATAGAATACATACTTAGACTTTTATGGTTTCGGGCCCAGAAACTCCATATGCACCTATTAAGTATACTTGAGGCGCTGCAGTCGCTGCAGGCTTGAGGACAGCTTGTTTGAAACGCAGTACTTTTTGATGATCCCCTTAATTGGGCGAACTCGAAGGGTTCTAATGCTATAGAGTTTTTACATATCTTCGAGATTGTATATGGGTTATTATTACGGCTGCGCACCCCAACCGATCCGATTGCTTTTCAAAGATCAACTTGCAGAACTTTGCATAGCTGATACTAAAAGCCAAAGCTTATTTTTAACTAACCCTGTGGCCACCTGCGCTATCAGAATATGACACGTCGATTTCGAACTGGACGTGCCGTGCTCGTAACCCTGCTTAGATAAGAATTTTTTTGCATACATTGAAGTGGTTGGAATTGAGGTATTGATGTTACAAGGGAGGATTCCAATTGGACCTCAACTCTGTGTATTCATAGTAATATATCGATTTTATAACTTTAGTAGATCTTTAAAATAAAGCCGAACCGCGAAATTCACAAGAATAGCCACAGTTATCAACAAAATCCCTAAAATAATATGAGTGGAGAGAGAAGTGAAGGAAATGGTGAAGTGAATATCCCACCTATGAACTCGTGGGATATATTTGAAGGGTCGTTGTCATTAGAGAATAAAGGATCTGTTGCTAGAGATCACGTATGTGAATTTTAGTATTATTCAATAATTGAAATACTAACCTGTAGATGGCTAATGAGAGAACATTTCTAGCATGGCTTAGAACTTCATTATCATTCATAACAATTGGAATTGGGATTACTCAATTGTTCAAGTTACAAGGTAAATCCAAGGTTAGTGTAGGAGATAGAGTGATTAACTTAGATTTACAAGATAACGATCATTTTACAGTTTATGGTAAGCCTTTGGGTAGCTTATTTATAATTCTAGGTATCGTTACTTTACTTTATGGATTTATTAGATTCTTTCAAGTTCAACACTTATTAACTCACAATTATTATCCAGCTGCAAGAAAACCACTAGCAGGTTTAGTGGGTGCAATCTTTATTATCATCTTCTCTACTTTAGTTGTAGTAATAAAGACTTATTAAATATAATATACGCATAGGGCTTCGGCCCCTCAATCTCACCTTATTGTTCAAACAGTCACATCACTTGAGTGCGAAAACCACATTTCTATTTAGTCGTGCCATAACCCGCCTTTTCCATACATCGTAGGAAAATCTGAGGGTTAAAAATTTTATACAAATCCACATAATTTATTAAACAAAATGGTATGTGAAATAGCATGAAATATGCCAGAAGATGAGAGAACAGATCATGTAATCATAATATGTTATAGCAGTTGAACCTGTTTATCAAGTTTGGAAGCAGATAATCATATAAATTTGGGGATATACGGCGTGATGATTTCCCGAGATATCTTCCAATCTAAGGTGGCAAAGAGAGAAGGATATGATGATATGACGATATATTCTGGCAGACAATTGAAGTACATAATACTAACAAGTTTTTAGGGTAAAGTTCACGGTTCCTTAGCTCGTGCTGGTAAAGTTAAATCACAAACTCCAAAGGTTGAAAAACAAGAAAAGCCAAAGCAACCAAAGGGTAGAGCTTACAAGCGTTTATTGTACACCAGAAGATTCGTTAACGTCACCTTGACTAACGGTAAGAGAAGAATGAACCCAGGTCCATCCTCTCAATAAACGAATTAATCAGTTTTTCATGTTATATTAGTTTATATTACTAAATATATTTTATCAACCGAAAGTTACTTCCATGTGGGTATTAAGAAGTAAGAGTATACTTTTGCTCTAATCTCTATTGTTTCATCATCTTCTTCGAACATAGGTTTCCACAGAACCAAGTCAATCTTTTGTGGGTTAAATTCAAATTGCTTTGCAGTTTCAAAGAACTCTAGGTCATTAGCAAGAAGATGCGGTCTATGTGGACTGAATACTACAAACACTTTACCATTACTTTTGAGCAAATCTCTGCAATCTTGTAATAATTTTGTATGCTCTGTATGATTGAAGACTAAGTCCAGTAATATGATCAAATCAAACTTTTCTTCGTCAGTTACTCTGGTGTCATATCCAAAAATGTTAGATTTGTCACCTCCCCAAATGTAGCCTCTTACCTCTACATTATCAGTTAATCCCTCACAATGGTTGACATTGTATTGAATATTGTCTATTAAATCTGGATCTGGATAATCGGTACTAATGACTTTTGAAGCATGATTCAACCCACAAATCAAGGATGGTAGGGCAGCTGCAGCACCCAATTCAAGAACTCTTTTACCCTTCACCAACTCTTCGGCATGCTCATCTAAATAGTTTGCAGTAAATTTACCTGCATTCCATAAGAGATGGCCCCATAATGGAGATGATCCTACAAGCCTTAAGCTAATTTCTTTTGGAGTTATATTAACCACTCTTTCGTATGTAACAAAATGAGGCTTAGGGGCTTCAGGCCTGAAATCATCAGGCTCTTCGAACATCCCCGTATCAATGACTTCTTCACTATCAGACATGGCTTTAGAAATTCTTTCTCATCGCTGCATTTTTTACGCATGTCTGAACTTACTATAAAAAGGCTACCTCAGCATATACAAGCCTTGTTCAAGATATTCGAGAAGTATGGGCATAGCACGGATTATATACGAGATACAGATATTAAAACCATTGTTAAACTTCTGTCAGAAAGTCATCGAGTATTTATCAGAAAGAAGATTATAGAAAAACGATTGAAACTAACAGGTAATGAATTTCCTATAGCACAAAGAAATTTACTTGCTCCTTTGTTTAAAGGATCATACGTATATGATGAATTGGAGAACACGAACTTAAATAGCATCTTAAAGCCACAATATCGGGATAAATTAGAACTAGATACCCATGAAGATAATGAAGTATTAAAGACAAAAGCGAGAATCAATCCTGTGGGAAACGTTCATATCAATAGATTTACTCCCTACGAAGCAAATTTGATGAAATCATTAGCAGCTTATTATTCACCTAGAAGAAGTATACCTATGACTTCGGTACATACAAATATCATGAAATGGTACTCAAGGCTAATATCTCACACTCCGGTTATCTTAATTTTCAAGCAGAAGAATAGACTTTTCTCGGAGCCATGTTTCAGTCAAATCAATTTTCCTTATAAAAATTTGAAATACCAAGTGAAAGAGCTTAATAAACAATTCAAAAATGAAAGAGGCTATCATCTTACTGAGTTTGTTGATACCGATTTATTTGAACTTGTCCTTAAAATGACCTACAATGGAAAAAAACATCTAAAGAAAGCGAAGGATGTTTTTAGATATGGTACAGTACATGATGCATTATGTGAAAGTTTACATAAAAATAAAAGTGTCCATATACTCAAGCATGGCAACATTTATGATGGTTCTGTTGAAGATATTTTTGAACAATATCCAATATCAGAAGTTCTAAAATCAGCAGATTATCTTCCTATAGATGAAATATTTCCATTTGATTTAACTTTCAATGATTATTTTATTTTAACAATCGAGAAACCAGCATTAAATAATAATCATAACCGACTTTTTGATTTATTATCTTCAGTAAGCAATGAGTTTGAATTGTTTGCAACTAGAATAAGTTTAAAAGAACCATCTCTTCAACTGAAATTTGAACACATTGAAATACCTAAATCACTGGGCTATAATTATGATCAACTTCTTAAAATAGCAGAACTACTGAAACAACCACAAAGTATAGACAGTATATTCAAGTTTTTTGGTGAAAGTGGACTCACAAAAGTGATACCAGCTTATTCATCTAATGCCATTTACCTTTTTAACGAGTGAATGCCCCCTAAATAGATATAATAAATCATTTTGCAACCACCTTCTATCGCTTCCATAAACCGCGAATGCAACCATTTTTAGTTAGTAGGTGTTAAGTACTAAATTGAACCAGATAGAGAGAAGTATATACAATGGCTAAAATCCTTGGTAAGAGATTACAAGGAGGCAAATTGGCCCTTTTAATTATCTTCGTTGTTACAGGGATACACTTTTTTAGGAAAGGCTTCTCAAGTGATGAGGCCCTACTGTTAAGTGCTAAGGAATTGGACAAAGACGATTTCATTCCACCTAAAAAAGCAAAGCAATTGAAAAGTAATGAAGATATCGATGATGAATTTCTTACTCAAATGAATTATAAAACAGGTAAATGTCCTGATTATGTGGAGTATTCCCAAAAGAGACATGGCCCATTTTCATCTGGTAAGCATTCTTATCCATATATGAGACCTGCACCCAAATGTCGAACTTTTGTATCTGATTCTGTGGAGTATATTATCAATGACTTGAAGAAGAAGATCAAAGACCCTGATTTGGGACGCTTGGTTGAAAACTGCTTGCCCAATACATTAGACACTACTATATTATGGCATGTACCTCGCAAAGGTCTGCTACCAAAAGGAAAGTTATCACCACAATCGTTCGTGGTCACTGGCGATATACATGCAGAGTGGCTTAGAGACTCTGCTAGACAATTATCAGTCTATCAACCATTTGTTAAATATGACGAAAAGATAAAGGAATTGATTCTTGGAGCTATTAATACTCAAATTACATACATCCTCAACTCGCCTTACTGCAATGCATTTCACCCACCTGTGGGCTCCAAAATCAAAAAGGGAAGTACAGCCGTTGATAATGTATTTCCCAGACCTGATTGGAGGCAGGTGTTTGAATGCAAATACGAGCTAGACTCTCTTGCATCTTTCTTAACCCTTTCCAACGAATATTTTACCAATTCGGGAGGAGACTTATCATTTGTAACAAACGAATGGCTACAGGCATATGAGAGAATATTAGTTGTGTTGAGAAGAGAATCACTGCCATCATTTGATGAAAAGACAGGGCAGGCATTACAGGCGTACTATTCATTTCAAAGAGACACTAATATTGGGTCAGAAACATTGCCTCTTGGAGGCGTTGGTAATCCTGTCAATTATGGAACTGGGTTAGTAAGATCGGCGTTTAGGCCATCTGATGACGCTTGTGTTTTACAGTTCTTCATTCCTGCAAATATGCATATGTTAACAGAATTAAAGAAAGTTCGTAAGAATATATTAAGCTCCGACATCAATGCCATCAATGAACAGCTGTTTCAGATGCTTGTTACTGTCACGGATGAATTCATAGGAAATATTGAAAGGGGTATACAAGAATATGGTCTTGTCACCCATCCTAAGTTTGGAGAAGTTTATGCATATGAAGTCGACGGTTATGGTAGTTCGGTGATGATGGACGATGCAAATATCCCTTCATTGTTATCTGCTCCGGATATGGGGTTCATTAGTAAAGATGATACTATATATCAAAATACCAGGAACATGGTGCTCTCTAAAGAGGGAAACCCATACTATTTGCAAGGTAAGTTTTTCAAAGGTGTTGGAGGACCTCACATAGGTATCCACAATGCATGGCCGATGTCAAGTTTAATGGCGATTCGTACAACTGACGATGACGAGGAAATAAAAGAGAATTTGGAGTTAGTTATGAGTACTACCGCAGGATTAGGGTTAATGCATGAAAGTGTGCAAGTTAATTCAAGATCAGGTCGCCAGTTTACAAGGTCTTGGTTTGCTTGGTGTAACTCTGAATTCGGGAAGACTATTCTTCATTTAGCCAAGAATAAACCTCACTTGATCTTTAAAGAAGAATATTCCGACAAACCTTACAATTTAGAAACAATCTTGGAGACATGGAGCAAATCCAAAAAATAGATACTATAATATTATATATACGTTAGCGTCTTATGTACTCGGCTATATTCTCTGCAGTTTTAGAGGAAGCAGTTTTACCCGTGGCTTCCAAAGCTGCCTGATAACGAGCCTGCAAATCTGTATCATCTTTAAGTTCATTAGTACGATCCTCTGGGAAAGTGTACTCTCTCTCAGGTTCATCTTCATCTCTTAATACCTCGCCATTAACGTCATCATCCGAAAGTTCGTATTCGTAATCAGATAAAACTTCTGAATCTTTGTTTTCTTCTTTGGCTTCTTTTATGTTCAAATCTTTCATTAAAGTGTTCAACTGTTTAGCTTGTCTCTTCTTTTCATCCTCTTCTTTTTGCTTCAAAATTCTTTGTCTTTCAGCCAAATAGAATTCATTGTATTCTTCCACTTTATTGTCTACAGCAGATAAAAAGTCATCAAAGCCATTACCAGTGAATGAACTGACAGATACAACATCTAACGTGGAGTAAAATTCTTCCAACATTAAGGACATAGAATTGATTAAAGAAGACATGTAACTAGCACCATCTTCACCATTCAAATCCTTATCATTATTCAAAGCAATTTGAAAACTTTCAAAATCTTTCATCCAATCAACAGCAAAATCAGAATCTTGAACATCAGTCTTATTGAAAACTACAATCATAGGAAGTTTGGTTTTATATAAGATAGAACAAGCATACAACATATTAGACATGAAAGTGGTAGGTGAAGTATTTCTAGGTGTATCAACAATATAAGCAATAACAGTTGGGAAAGTTGAAGCAAAGGCTTCGGTTATTATGGATCCACTAGCAGACCAAATAAAACACTCGATTTGACCTGGGGTATCAATTATAACATTCTTTACTGACTCTGATCTCTTCTCAACTAACTTTATAACTTGATCTATCTTAGTGGAAAACAAGTTTAATGATGTAACAATAGCTCCATTAGGGCCTAAATTATATTCTTCCATTACTTTCTTATACTTTATGGAATCTCTGATATCAATATTAGCTCCATATGGAACATTCAATACTGCGGGATCTAAATTGATGACATAAGGTGGAGTTTTCTTGGAGTGAAGATGTGCATTCAACCTTTGCATAAACGTAGTCTTACCAGACCCAGCCATACCAATACAAAGAACAGTTGCAGGTGCCATTATGTGATGAGATGATTAGTGAGATTTTCATCCTGCGCATTTACTAGTTATATAGTTACTATATGCATTAGAGGTACTTAGTGAGAACTCTATCGACAATACCATCGTAGATTGAATCGTGTTTGATGATTTGGATGTTTTCTGCTTCAGCATCAAATACTTTATTTACTTTTGGAGCTCCTGGGGCACCTAAATTTGGTAACAGTTGTTGTTGCTGCTGTTGATTTACAAGTTCATTTACTGCATTGGAATCGTTCATGATTAAGGAATATACTGGTTTCAAGCCAAGCAAGTTAACAAAATACCATGAAATCGAAGACATGTATCGAACATTCAAATCAGGAGTAGCAATACCAGCTTGTAACATACTCTTAAAACTATCAGTTAAAGGGAAAGGTAATTTCATAACTATAAACCCAGCAAAGAAATAATTTACCCACGTCATAATAAGAGTTTGGGGGATATAATTCATTATGTTTCCTTTGGCCATTTCCATAAGCACATCATTAGTACCCGGGTCAGTCAATGGATTAGCTGCGGCCTCATTAGCTATATTCTTATTAGCATAAAATTCGTCACTTTGTAAAGTCTTAACAAAGTACTCTTGTCTTACCAAAAACTCTTCTTTAGTCAATACAGTGTTTCCTTCTTTGAAGTTACCCACACGTCTAAGAAATTGTCTACACGTTAGTAACTAATTTGATATTACCCTAAGAGGTACATACTTTTCTCTATTCTTCTTATAGTCATCCAATTTAGGTTCTGATTTGAGAAGCATAGTAACATTGGATCTCAAGAGTCCAACTATCACCATAACTACCGAGATTGGTAAGAGTACCCAGTACTTCAATTGGGGGTCTAGTAATAACTCTTCTGCCATGGTCAACGAACTGCGAAATTTGGCAGTACAAATTTGAGTGGGAAAATTTAGTGTAGAAAATTAAGTGTAAAGAGCAGAATGGGCTGGTTTGGCGGAGGAAATTCACCGTCCAAAGTATCAGTGGTTAGTGAACTTAAAGACGAACCAAAGAAACAAACATACTTAGAGGATTTACCTCCAAAATTTGAAGATCAGGAGTCATCAAATGAAGATTTAAACAGTCAGGCAATGTATAGAGATGTCATCAACAAGATTAAGATAACAGATTTCACACCAGCTACATTTGTTGGTATGCCATGTTTTAGAGAAGCAATGATGACAGGGTTCCAAGCCATGGCCGTTCTAGGAGGAGTCACATTCTTTATCCATAAAAAACCTTATAAAGCACTTAATTGGGGTGTATGCGGATTTTTTTTAGGTAATATAATAGGATGGGAACAATGTAGATCAATGAGAAGAAAGTCGTTTGAGACCATGGAAAAGGCAAGACAAGCTAATAAACATAAAAATGATAAAATATGGGAAGAATCCCTGAAAAGTACAAAAGATGAAAGACTTGAAAAGTGGAAACAAGTCCAAGATTACTACAATAGTAAGAAGTAAATGTAAATAGTTGAATAAAATTTTCAAGTGCAACTTTTTGGGCCCTCGGATTTTTTGGAGAGCGTCAAAATCTGGAGAAATTCAATCATGGAAGGCCATAAAGCTAATATTGTGTGTGTGCCGTTGAGGACTAATTTAGTCAATCTACCATCGAGACTAGGTAATCTATTAGCAAATGCCAATATAAAAGTCCAGGATGTAATTATAGAGATCGTTCATAGTGGAACTAGAAGTTACGCTGGATGGTCTGGTTGGAACTCATCAGCTATCAACTCATTGGAAATAGACTCTATTCTTGCACAGTCATTAAACCTAATTGAAAATCAACTGGTCATTATCAATTTGAAGATAAATAATTTCGAATCTAGACAAGTCAACTTGGAACCTGTGACTTCCTCTGACTGGGAATTAGTCGAACTCCATGCGCAGACTTTAGAAGATAAACTCCTATCCCAAACGAGATGTGTGTCTGTGGGCCAAACCCTTATTGTATATCCTAGTCAGACTACTTCTGCCAAGTTAATAGTAACTGATATTGGAACTACGTCCACCACTTTTGCAAAATTATCTCCAGAATGTGAGGTTGCAATTGCCCCAAAACCAAAAGTTAAGCATAGATCAAGTTCTGTCAAGTCTGGCAAGTCATCGAAAGGTGGAAAGTCTTTGGATGACTATGCAACCTTGCCTTCTGTTTTAAAAAGAGCTGTGCCATTACCCCATCAATTGTACAACGATTTACCTGAACATGCTGATAGTCTGGGGTACGAAGTCTACGTTGACTTCAATGAAGTTGCCTCTAAACTCAACCGTGCAGAGTTCGTTGCTGTATCTATCATACCTGGCCCACATTTCAAACAAGATAATGCTCCACGTCCCGACAAGAATAATGAAACTACAGAACATGGTAAGGAAAATACCAAAGATAATGGTAACAAGGAGTTTGTACCTCTAGTGGAAAATAAGAGAGTCATTGCAAGATTAGTTAATTTCAGTGGAGGACCAGAAGGTCATGTGGGACTTTCACGAAAGCTAGCGGTAGCATTATCTACTGAGACTCTGATTGGGTCAGTTGCTGTACTTAAACCAGCAATCAAGCACAGCCAAAAGATCCCCTCTACATTAGTTGTTCACCCATACATTACAGAGACCAAGAAGGTAAATCAAGTGACATTAAAATCAACCGAAAAGAAAGAAAAAAATACTAAACTTATTGAAAGCCTTACAACAGAGTTGTTGACTAGCGGATCACCATTAACGAGATCAGCAACGACAAACTTTGTTAAACTTCCAATTATACCTTACTATCTACCACACGGAGGTTTACTTAAGTTCAAAAGAAACGATGATATCAATGCTTGGCTTAAACCTATTCTGGATTCAGAAAGGAAACCTAAAATAGAAATTGGTGAAGATCTAATCAGGAGTGAGTCATTCATAGAAGAGGATGTAGAAGTAGAAGAATTAGGAACTCCAATTGGAGTTGAAAAAGTAATCGAAGAAACGATTGATTCGGTTGTGTTGGAAAAAAACTCTGGAACTTTGGTATATGGGAATTCGGGTAGTGGAAAAACGTTGGTTTTGAAGCATATCATGCAGTCATTACAAGGAAAATATGGATTTCATTGTAAATATATTTCTTGTGAATCATTTATGAATGAAAATTTCAATCTGCTTTCCACAAATCATTTTACTAAGTGGTTTCAAGAATGTTCGTGGTACAAGCCCTCAGTGTTGATATTAGACAACTTAGACAAACTCACGCCAGCTGAAGCCGAGCATGCAGATTCAACAGCATCTAGGAACTTGACCGAATTCTTGGTTGCCCAGATTCAAAAAATTCATTCACAACCTAACAGTAATTTTTCAATAGTAGCTTCATCTACTGCAAAAGAAACCATCAATGGTTATATGCTTCTGTCTCATTTGGTAGAGAATTTCCATCATTTGTCTCCTCCTGATAAAAATACAAGATCAATATTGTTGCATCATTATTTGACTGAGAATCTAGGCTGCAAAATAGGATTTGATATTATGGACATGGTAGCTGAGACTGAGGGGTATTTGCCCAATGACTTGAAGACTCTTTGTGATAGAATTTATCACGAAACTTTATACAATCAACTGAACGAGATATTGGATAACGAAGTGGTATCAAATAAGGATGACTTTGAAACTGCTTTAAAGGGCTTTACACCTTCGAATTTAAGAGGTGTAAAGCTTCAAAAGTCCACAGTTGGTTGGACAGATATTGGTGGATTGAAAGAAGCTAAAAACATTCTATTAGAAACTCTTGAGTGGCCCACAAAATATGCACCAATCTTTGCCAACTGTCCATTAAGACTTAGATCAGGTATCTTGCTTTATGGCTATCCAGGTTGTGGTAAAACTTTATTAGCTAGTGCGGTAGCTGGCCAGTGTGGGTTGAATTTCATTTCCATTAAGGGTCCTGAAATTCTTAACAAGTACATTGGTGCTTCTGAACAGTCAGTCAGAGAACTATTTGAACGAGCACAAGCAGCGAAACCTTGTATTTTGTTCTTTGATGAGTTTGACTCCATTGCACCTAAGAGAGGACATGATTCCACTGGTGTAACAGATAGGGTTGTGAACCAGATGTTAACTCAAATGGATGGTGCTGAAGGATTGGATGGTGTATATGTATTAGCTGCAACAAGTAGGCCCGACTTAATTGATTCCGCCTTATTGCGTCCAGGGAGATTGGACAAAAGCGTAATTTGTGATATGCCAAACTTCGAAGATAGATTAGATATTTTGAAGAGTATCACTGTCAAGATGGATTTGGGTGAGGATGTAGACTTGAATGAAATTGCACAGGCAACACAAGGGTTCAGTGGTGCCGATATGCAAGGTTTAGGTTATAATGCCTATTTGAAAGCAGTTCACGTAAAGTTGGCACAAGATGAGGTAGTCCAGAATAAGAACGCTACATCCCATGAAAAAAAGAACGTAGACTTCTTTAAAGTGCAATCAGAAAAGTTGAAGGTGACCAAAATGAGGCCAGCAGACAGAGTCAAGATTTTGAAACAGATAGAGCAGCTTGTCACAATAGAAGATACAAAGTCCAAACCAGATAATACTACTGGGAACACAAAAGTACCCATAACCCAAAAAGATTTCTTAGACTCTTTAAAGGAGACAAAACCGTCCATCTCAGTAAAGGAAAGGATGAAATTGGATGCTATATATGAACAGTTTGTTTCAGGAAGAGATGGAAATATGCCAGATGGTGCTGCCAGCAATGATATAGGAGGTAGAACCTCACTTATGTAAAATTTTAATATAGTTTTATATATACGGTATAGCCCTAGTGCTATTAACTATGAAGTACGGAGTAAATTTCCATTTGCTATCCACTATACTAGATTAAGGGTATAAAAAAATGAGCTCATGCTCAGATTCGAACTAAGGACCAACAGATTTGCAATCTGCTGCGCTACCACTGCGCCACATGAGCTATATGCGTAGATAAAATCGAGTATTTGGCTTATATACATTTACTTTGAAGGATAAAGCATCGATACACTTATACACAATCAAAAGACGATTACCGTGGAGCAGCAAGGTTCTTGCGACATTATCCATTATGTACTATACACCTACCCTATTCAAATAACCTTTAATCATGTCCTCGTCCGAATCGTAATCTGAATCTGAATCTGGATCTGTCTTGAGTGGAAGGTTTACTCCTACCAGGTTTAAAGTGTTCATAATTTGAGTAATAACCTCATGATCTGAGTCCCCATATATTGAACTTCTTTCACTTTGGGGAATTGTTGTAGTTCCTGCACTTTGTATAGATATTAGCTCAATACGATCAAAAGGAGGTATATTTATCGTTGAGTCACTTATTCTTTTTATTGTCTCTGTTATGTTCAAAGTGGAAGTCAAAATAGCCAGAGGGAAAACGAATGAAAAATCCGAGAGGCTCACCACCCACTTCTCAAGAATGGAAGACTTACTTGAATTTAACCAAATAGTTTGGTTGAATTCAGAGATTATTTTGATTGAATCAAGCTCAATACTGAATGTAGAATTATTTGATTCATACATATTGTATTCTTTGTCTGATTTTACAATTAGAATATATTTATCAAACAAGTACACCGTTTTTTGCACCCAATCTGTACTTTCCGCAAATTTTACTAATAAAGAATCTGCTAATCTTAACTCACCCAACTTTATCAAAGTACTTAAATTGAATGAAGAACAATTCAGTATTAATTGTTGTAGGAGGTTATTCCTCAATTCGTCCAAGGAAATACCTTCATGTTCTGACATTTTAATGGTATCATTATTTGTAGTTGAAATAGTTGGAACTGGTGAAGGAGATCTAATTGAAGTAAATGAGTTGTGAGACATCAAAGAATCACCACAATTCAACTCAATTGGCAAGTCAAATAACCGCCTGCTGATTGGACGTAAGTTACGAGGTAAATGTCTTGAATCTTGCTCAACGAAACTAGAAAACTTCGGTTCATTAGCCCGCAATGGAGACCCCAAGAATTTATTTTTCTGCATTTGTCGTTTGTCGAATTCAATCGACTTATAAATAGCATTGGTCAGAAGGCTGTCAGCGTAGTCTTTATCGCTGCAACAAATTGTATCACCTTGACCGTCACAGCACTCACCCGTACATTTAGGTAAGACTAATGAAAGGAGTTTTTCACGATCCACTGTGAACATATTGGATAACAATAACTTGTCAACATGATGGTCCACATGGATTGTCAAGCATTGCTCATGAATATAATCTCCACACTCGAGCTCTACTATGTTTTCATTGGCTAACTTAGTCTGCACCAATTCATCACATATGAAACATTTAAAAGTTCTAGCGTTATTTGAGGCTCTAGGACTATTGAGCTTTTGTGGTTGAGTTTGGGTATACATGTAAGGTTTGATCCGTGGTCCTTTATCTCTAGCCATCACTTCCATGAAATAACTTGATTGGTTGTCATTACCAACAAATGATGAAGTACTTGAAATAGTAGAGGCAGGTGAGTATACCCATGAAGATGTGGAAGTTTTATTTAGCTCAGGTCTAAAAGGGCTGAATTCGCCAATTGTTGACGCAGGACTTAAAGACGTTGGGAACGTCAATTCAGGTGATTCATTTAAGGTATCTGGGGAGTCAATAGATCTAGAGAACGTTTTCCTCCATGACTGCTTGATTCTATCTTTTGAACTAAGTCTCATAATTAATTATTTTACTCATTACCTGGGATCTAGATCTCCTTTATAATTACGAAAACTGTGGGCATTGCATAGAGTTATGCATGAAAAATAATAAGCTAGGAGACGGGGTTTCATATTTGGCTGCAAACCATTTTGTCTACGCTTATGTGTGTAATTTCATGCGGCTCAAATCAAAAATTACCGTATTGGGAAATTTTCATGTTTAGACAAGAAAAATATGCAAGTAATAAAATCGATTAAGTGGGGTCGTTACATTTATTTACAACAATCTGGAAAAACGAGTTACGGTGCACTGTGGGTTAAGAATGTGGAGTTCCTTATCAGCCTGAATATATGATACCCTAGCATTATGCTACACTATGATAACAATTGCCAATTTATTATTGGTGACCCACATTGATCTTCTCTACAGTGCTATTCAATTTCTTACACAAATGTAAGAAAATTCAAAATAGTATTCAGATATGAGAGATACGAGAGATGCGCAACCTTTAGACCAAACATAATCTTACTCCAAAATAATGAGGGCTAAGATTCTAGTTCTGCTATATTGATTCCAGTTCTTTTAAAAATTCATATTTTATAACTTAAAGATTACTAGATATATTCCTTTATCAGAAAGAGATTATAGCTTCATAGCAGCTTTTCAATTATTTCTTTTCATACAAAACTTCAATAAAAATTTCCAGTGTTATTCACTTCTACTTTGTTTTAGGGACTTTT
This sequence comes from Yamadazyma scolyti, assembly GCA_003707025.2. NCBI lineage: Eukaryota > Fungi > Ascomycota > Pichiomycetes > Serinales > Debaryomycetaceae > Yamadazyma > Yamadazyma scolyti. Next base: position 173,273 of record PPMW02000006.1, on the reverse strand, counting down.
TAAGTTGAAAGTCTTGGTGTTCCGGCCTGGCAAAAGTGTTGATAGCGAAACTGAGAAGTTTTTAAGCGCGTCATGTTTGGAGATCTGGCAAATAAATTAGTACTAGAAGCACACAGAACCGCGGGTTTACCTGAGGTGACGTTGTATCAAGCTGACCTAGTGAATGAAATTATCCGTGAAGTCAACGATCTTGGTAATGATGTGACATATTTGATGAAAGAAAAAGAATTAATTGAAGATTCAGTAGATTCAGAGGAACAACGAAAAATCAATGAATGTCAGTTATTCGTGGCCAAACTATCTATGAGGCGAAACAAGAGATGCTTGTTAGCTCATCAAAAGTTGAGAGCAGACAAAATCAATGAGTTTTCATGGCTAAACATTGATTTGTCAACTAATGTACAAACCACTACAGCTCCAAAGAGCACTGCTTTGGGCCCCAATTACACTACCAGTTTATTGTTAGATAACTTGAGTCACCCAGAGCAAGAATATTATAGAAATTATCTGGAATTGTTGGTTGATTATAAGTCCAAATTTGCTGATATCGACTTGAGTGGTGATCTTGAACCACCAACTGATATCTTTGTAGATGTAAGGGTATTGAAGGATGGCGGAGAAGTACAAACCGAATACGGAGTTTTCAACTTGATTAAAGATTCTCAGTTTTATGTGAGAAAGTCTGATGTCGAAAGACTTATACAACAGGGCTATTTAGAAGAGTTATAAATGCATTGTACTATATTGTACTATAATAAACATATTAATCCATATCAACGTCATCTTTTTTGATGAATTGCAATGGTTTGTCCAGGTCAGATGATTCTATTTCCATAAGATCGTTCACTTCGTCTTTGATATCTACATGATCATCTTTCGGTTCTTCCATTTGTTCATCTTTTATTTCTTCGACTTCTTCATCTTTTACTTCTACCACTTCTTCACTTTTTATTTCTTTTGCTGGTTCCACTTCTTTCTTAATCTCTGTTTCTTTGGATATAGATGGTGGATTGAATTTATGCTCCTCTGAAGGATCTTCTGGTATTAACGTTTCTAGCTTCTCGATTTCTTGTCTTATCCTCCTTCTTCCCAAGGCTGTATTCTTTTGGTCCACGGGTATAGGTAATATCATCACTGAATCCTCGTTCTTATCAAACACGCCTATATTATCATCTACTAGTTTGACTTCTTTTCTTAGGTTAATAGCAATGTCACTTATGGTGCTGTAAATAGCTTTAGTCTGATCCTCAATTGCACCTCTACTCTCAGAGGTGTTAGCAGAAGTTATACCCTTAGAGTATATGTCAAAGATGTTTGACATCTTTCCCAAGAGAGACACAATGTTCGAGTCTATCTCATTCAATGAATCTAATCGCTGCTGGATGTAGTCCTTGCCTTTTTCAGTAGTCCCCATTATATAGAAAAAATTGTGCGCTCTATTACTAGCCATGGGTATCAATTTAGCCTTGACCAGAATTAGCAAGTTGCTTCAGATTCTAGGTAATCCACATGCAAGAACGTACAAATCAATACATATTGCAGGTACCAATGGTAAAGGGTCAACTGTTACCTATATCTCATCAATTTTGACAAGAGCACAGATTAGAAATGGTACTTTTACATCTCCACATCTTCTTTACTATAATGATTGTATATCCATAAATAATGAGACATACCCATTCACTAAGTTTAAGAGGATATCTGACCATGTCAAACAAGAGAATGAGACTCATGGAATTGGATGTACTCAGTTCGAATTATTAACAGTTACTGCATTCAAGATCTTTGAAGTTGAAAAAGTCGAGTATGCTGTTATTGAGGTGGGGCTTGGTGGTAGACTTGATGCTACAAATGTATTACCTGCTTTTAAACAAGGTAGTGGGGGTGTTGTAGTTTGTGGAATCACCAAAATTGGTATTGATCATGAGAGTTTTTTAGGTACTACTTTTGCAGAAATTTCAGCAGAAAAAGCTGGTATCATAAAAGAGAATATTTCAGTAGTGGTTGATAAAACTAATAATGATGAAGTCTTAAATACGATTAAGGCAAAAGCCAATGAAACTCATAGCAAGGTGTATCTTGTTGATGGCACAACTAATGATACATTTGATATAAAGTCATTACTTAAAGTGTCTCCATTAAAAGGTAGCTACCAATTACAGAATCTTAGTGTTGCGGTTAAAATCATTGAAATACTAAAGGAAACATATCTTCCCATTCTTGATTACAAGACAGTAAAAGAAGGAATAGAAGGTGTTGTATGGCCTGGAAGATTACAAACTGTGCAATATAAAGGCATCGACCTCTTAATCGACGGTGCTCATAATGAAAGTGCTGCTCAAGAATTGAAAACATATTTAGATACTTATAGAGATGGCAAAGGTTTAATATTCGTTGTTGCTTTAAGTAAAGGAAAGTCGATTGAAAGTTTACTCAAAAATATCACTGACAAAGACAAAGATAGCTTAATTGCATCGAAATTTTCACCACCTGAAGGAATGCCTTGGGTATCCTCTTATGATGTTGAGGCTATCCAACTGGTTGCAAAAAATTTTTGTAAAGAGGTAATACCGTCTACTAATAACCAGAGTATCAAGGACATTCTTGACCAAGTTTCAAAACTCAAATCCGAAGATACACGCAAAATAGTTGTTTGCGGAAGCCTATACTTGTGTTCGGATGTACTTAGGCTAGTAGATAGTTGATTGATAGACGCGAAAAATATATTATTAAACCTTGTAAGATGCCTGAACTATCGGAGTTTGAAAAGAAAAGGCAGGCCAATATCCAGCGAAATAAAGAGTTAATGAGACAATTGGAGCTTGATTCCATTTCAGACTCGATTAAAAGAGAACTCCCGCTGGATAAGCCTAAGCCAGTGAAAAGGAGAAAGGCTACACCTAAAATCAAAAAAGAAGCCCCTGAGCCATCTAGAAAGTCTAGGAGACTCGCGGGAGCCAAGTTAGAGAATACTGAAGAGTATAAGAAGATTCAAGAGGAGTTCGAAGAAAAAGAACGCCAAAAGAAGGAATTAGAGAAGCTCAAGCAAACGCGTTTGTATGGTGATTTTCAATTGATTGATTTGATAACTGACCGTCTGGGCAAGTTAAAATTCGAAGAAAAAGTATACACTAACATTAAAAAAGAACCCACAGAAGCTGAAGAAGTGGTTGATATAGACCAAGACAATGAGGTATTGAAATTATTCAGAGAGTTGGGAGATAAGATGTCTAATGGTGACTTCTATGAGTTGATCAAGAAATCTAAATTGGGCCACAACGACAAGGCGCTTGAAGCCAAGAGAAAAGAATTTGAAGAGTCTAAAGTTTACGAACGGTTCGACCCATTGGATATCAAAATTTCACATCAACGTATCACATCATTAAATTTCCATCCGTCTATTACCGATAGAATTATTACTGCTGGTGACACTGGAGGTCATGTTGGTATATGGGCAGTTGATTCATCAGATGTGGATCCGACAATAAGCATTTTGAAGCCTCACGGAAAGTCTATATCTAAGATATTATCCCCTTTCAATTCACCTTCTAAATTCTTGACTGCGTCCTACGATGGTTCAGTACGTCTGATGGATTTGAACAAACTAGAATCAAGTGAAGTTGCGTATTTAAAGGACCCTTATGAATCAGACGATTACCCCTTAGGTGTATCTGATATCAACCTATGTGTGGATAATCCCAACATACTTTACATGACTACTCTCTCTGGTAATTTCTATCAGCATGATATCAGAACTAAGTTCCTGAATGTAGATGCCAAGAAGTTACTCAGATTACATGACAAAAAGATTGGGTCCTTTGCTATCAATCCTAATGCATCATATCAGATTGCTTCAGCATCACTTGATAGGACTTTGAGAATCTGGGACCTAAGAAACATTTCCAGTTGTACATGGTCAGAGTTTGACTCTCAAATATCACCTCATCCGTACGGTGCATATTCTTCTAGGCTTTCAGTCTCCTGTGTTGATTGGAATACTGAGAATCGATTGGTGTGCAATGGTTATGATGACAATATCTGTGTATTCAATTTGAATGGTGACAAGAAAGTGCCAATAATAACTGATTGGCTGAAGGATTATCAACCACCTGTTACCAAAAGAGAGAGCGAGCCTGAACATATTCCTGAAAATTTGCAGCCAATTACTAAAATAAGACACAACTGCCAAACAGGTCGATGGGTGTCAATTTTGAAATCAAAATGGCAGCTAGCACCAAAAGACGGCGTACAGAAATTTGTGATTGCCAATATGAATAGGGGATTTGACATATATGACCAAGAAGGACAGATTTTAGGCCACCTTACCGGCCCTCAAGTTGGAGCAGTACCTGCAGTCTGTTCTATGCATCCTACCGAGAACTGGTGTGCAGGAGGTAGTGCTAGTGGCAAGATCTACATGTTCGAGTAATAGACTACATGTTCGTAAATAGTATCTCAATGTACATTAATATTTATGGGAAGGGGAGAACACCTCTAAGCAGAGGAGGTCATGACTTGCCAGACTCTGATCAAGTTGTCAGTGTAACCGGCAAACAAGGTTTGACCATCAGCAGACCAAGCTAAGGAGATTGGTTCTGGGTCCTTGGCCTTGGTACCAATGACGAATTCTGGCTTCAATTCACCCAACAAGGATCTTTCTTGCAAGTTGAAGATCTTGATACCAGTGGAGGTAGCAGCAGCAACCCAGTATCTGTTTGGAGAGAAAGCTAAAGCGTGAACTTCAGCGGCGGCGTTCAAGGTGTATAAAGACTTGTTAACGTTCAAGTCCCATAAGATGATGACACCGTCCTTACCAGCAGAAGCACATAAGGATCCATCTGGAGAGATGGTGATACAGGAGATGTAACCGGTGTGACCAATGAAGTCAGCGTTCAAGTTGTAGTCACCTAAGTCCCAGGACTAAATATAGTTAGTATTATTCATGGTTGAAAAAGCAAGCTAATCAGAGATCTTGGTGTAGTTTGATGTCTCATTCGAAGCTGGCGAGCAACGTCTGAAGTAGCAAATATTTGTACATCATTTAGCATGCTGTCTAAAAAGGTTAATTATACATACTTTGATGGTCTTATCCCAAGAAGCGGAGATGATGGTTGAGGAGTCTTCAGTTGGAGAGAATCTGACGGTAGAAACCCAGTCGTTGTGTCCAGTTAAGGTTTGCATACATTCACCAATGGTGTTCCAGACCTTGACGGTCTTGTCTCTGGAGGCAGAAACAATTTGTCTCAAGTTCTTGGCAATGGAGACAGACAAGACATCGGAGTTGTGACCTACGAATCTTTGGGTGGTTTCACCAGATTCCAAGTCCCACAATCTCAAGGTCTTATCCCAAGAAGCAGACAAAGCATAAGCACCGTCAGCAGAGATGGTGACATCTTGGACAATGTGAGAGTGTCCCTTGAAAGATTTCTTTGGGATACCATATTGAGAGTCTTCACCTCCGGTCAATTTCCAGGTGATCAAAGTTTTATCTCTGGAACCGGACAATAATAAGTCTGGGTGAGCAGCAGTGGTGGCTAAGGATGTAACCCAACCGTTGTGACCTTCTAAGGTACCTCTTAAAACTAAAACTTCTTGACTGGCCATGTTGACTTGTTCTATATTAATTGAAAAATTTTTCAGCCAATTTTTTTTTCTCCATTCTAAAAAGTGATTCACGTGATTAAATGGGTTTGATTTCGCAGCCAAGAGTGTTCTGAAATTAACGCCCATATCAGTATCGGGATTACTCACATTCGAAGTGACTGCTTTTTACCGAGAATTGTCATAAACTTAGGCCATCTATTATGTCAGCATATGACAAATACTTCTCCAGCCTTGCCAACAATTTTGTGGTGTCGTGACGTTTGGAGTAACGCGAGAACGTAAGCAGGCAGATATGAAGTTAGTTATACTTAGCGGTGGGACGGCTACTAATGAGTTGGTTCCATTATTGAGTTCACTTTCAGATAATATCAGTTATATCCTTCCTGTGCTGGACAACGGTGGGTCCACATCTGAATTGATACGAGTTATTGGTGGACCTGCGATAGGAGATATTAGGTCTAGGTTGACTAGACTTATTCCTGATGAGCAGAAAGCACTACGAGATCTTTTAACATTGCGGTTCTCATCAGATCCCAAAGAAGCCAAAATTCAGTGGAATGACATTGTTGATGGTAGCCACGTATTATGGAGAGATATTGATCCTGCAAGAAGAGAAATATTCAGGGCATTTTTCATTCATGTAAATAATGAATTATTGAAACGATCCAAGCACCAATCTGCAGCACACACCACCAATAAACAATTCAGATATGAATTGGCTAATGTGGGAAATTTGTTTCTAACAGGAGCAAGATTATTTATAGGATCATTAGATTCAGCTATTGAGCTATTTGCAAGATTATCAGGAATCAACCCTAACACAGAGGTTCTTCCATGTATCAATACTAATTTCAGTTATCATATTAGTGCATTGTTGCATAACGGTCTTATAATTACTGGCCAGTCTCAAATATCACATCCTTCAGAAGATCAAACGGTAGATAATTATCCTCCTCCAATCAATAAGACCCGTCCAAGTTCTCCTTCAACAACTGACCAAACAGATTATTTTCACAATCAAACTCAATTTACTCCTGGAGAGTTGAATTTACCAATCACCAATATTACGTCTGTAAACCATCGAATTACCACTTCTGAGATGATCTCCGATTTTTCTGACATTTCAGATGAGGAGGAAAGTGGGAATATCCCCCAGTATATCCACCCAGAGCTCAAAAAGTCCCAGCTTCATTTCTCCAAAACTGAGGAGATTAAACCTCTATTATCACCAATTGAGAGGATCTTTTATATTTCACCATATGGCCAGGAAATTAGGCCTACAGCTCATCACAAAGTTTGTACAACGATAAGTAATGCTGATGTTTTATTATATTCCATTGGATCTCTTATGACCAGTATTATCCCCATAGTTGTTCTCAGAGGTGTAGGAAAGGCAATTGCTAGTGATTTGGAGAATGGCCACAAGAAGAGAGTATTACTCTTGAATGGTTGTAATGATAGGGAAACTTTTGGTATGGAGGCAGTTGATTTTGTGAGGATTATTGTGGAACATGCTACATACTCTTTCAAAAGGAACGAGAGTTCAGAGAACTTGCATAATGCCAACTGGTCTGGGTTTGTTTCTCACTTGGTCTACATGGAAAATCTGAAGATTAGAGTGGATGTGGATGCGTTAAAACAGAAAGGCGTGGATTGTGTTGAGGTATCAAGACAATCGGACGGCTCTGATTACTTTGATCTCCAAGATTTGGAATCCAAGTTATCTTCACTTCTTCGTAGTGATTAAAGATCTATTATGTATTAATATATATATGCTCAGTCATACCAGATTTTGATCAACTCTTCAGATACTGCTGAAGGAGTCAAAACTCCTAAATCTGTTATTAAAGCGGTGATGTATTCATGAGGAGTGAAGTCAACTTGTTGAGTGGAGCATAAGCGATCACTTTCACCGGTGGATATATTGCCATTTGAACCATCAAAAACCGTATTTGCCTCATTAGGTAAATCATCAGGAGCCAAAGGAAACAATCTGACAAACTTATGCGATTCAGCTATAACGTAGAAAGGTTTGTTATTGGTCTTTGATAAACAACCAATTTGATACGATCCAATATGATTAATGATACCTCCACTTTCTGCAACACCTTCAGCACCAACAATGATTTTATCAACATTATGTATTACATAACCAACAGCATTATCCACTATAACTTCTACAGGGATACCAGCTTCTTTTAAGAGTTTAGCCATACGATAACCTTGTTCAGTTGGTCTTGATTCTGTTACTATGACTCTGAATCTGATCAACTTTTCTTTCTTTGCTTTATACAATAATTGGTAAACCACTCTTGAGAATGCATGCACCAATATTACATCATCATCTTTTATAAAAGGAAGTCCAAATTCAGCAGCTTTAGATCTTGATTCCTTAGCTCTTTGAACAAATAATTGACCATTCTCCACTAAATTTCGTCTACATGATTCCCAATCCGAATAAAGGTTAATATTCTTTAGAACAAATCTCATGAATAAATCACAACCTGCTGACAATGAGGTAGCATTATTAATACTAGATTTCAACTTATCTATATTACTCTTAACTAAATTTATCAATTCCGATGATGTTGAAGGTTCACTTATTCTAACCATCGTTACTAATGACTCAATAGCAGCTATAGGCATTGTCATATCATGATAATCTTCTAAGAATTTAAGATAAATCTTAGTGATATCAAATCCTTCTTCTGTCATGACAAGTTTTTTTCAAACTTCGTTTTTGGTCAAATCTCAATTTTAGTGTTCTCATCTCAGTGACTTGTCGCCTTTAATACGTTTGACGATGAGTAAGAAGAAAGAAACCAGCCTTTTCGTAGATGCAGAAGATCAATCATCGGATTCTGATACAGATGTTAACATTCAACCTGGTGAAGGTGGATATCAAGAAATTTCAAGTGATGATGAGATGATGGAAGAAAAAGAAGATGATCCAATAGTTGAATCTATACCGTTATTCATTAATAAATTACCAGAATCACATCATAAGTCACTTCATTTATTACAATATCTGGGTAAACCTAAATCACTTCCTCAAAAGTTACACCATATCAGTGCAGGAATCAAGCCTGAATCCAATTTTATTCAAGTTAAATTACCATTAGATACATCGAGATTTTATGATGAGTCCAAAGAAGAAGAATGGGGAGTCAAAGTTCAAACCCACGACCACACTGGTGTTTTGAATAAAACTAACGGAGGGATTTATGCTGCTAAATTCATGATAGTAGATGGTAAAAAACAAGTGGTTCTCCTTCCAATAGATTCAACTACTCAATTAAGACCCTCATTCAAGTATTTGGATGATATAGAAAATCTGAAGATCCAACAACGAAGAGATAATTCTGACCAATCTTATAGATCTACACAGAGTGTTCACATATTACAATCATCAGCAAAGAATAATAAAAATACTGCTAATGACCCCCTTCTGAATTCTGCTTTAGGGGAGTCCTTAAAGCACGTGAGAAGATTCGACCAAGAACCATGGCTTCCAGTAAATTGGACTCAAGAGTTGCCAGATTCTCTTATCAAACCACTGGAGAAAGTCCTCGAGACAGCCAATACTATGGACGATTACATAGCTAAATTAACGAACAACTAGTCTGTATATTACAATACATATCATACATCTGCATTGCTTTTGCTGTTACAACCGCATACACCACCATTCTGCACGCCGAACACCGACGGCTCACTCCACACTGACCGTCCACGCTGACGGTCGGACTGACTCTCACCAGTCCGAATGGTTGCAAATTTTATCTCATCTTGCGGAAAAAAAATTCCATTACAAGATGGAAGAAGACGACGGCTTATTACTCAACTTTGCAGTAGATGATGGTGCAGCTTCTAAGAAAAAGACGTATATCAAACCAACAGGTGGAAAATGGAAAGACCGTAGAAAATTACAATTGAAAATGCAAGGAAGAGGGAGAAGTTCTAAATCTCCCAAATCCATCACATCTGGAGTAAACACAATTACTGTTGATGAATCTAGATTGAAAAGGATAAGAGAATCACAGAACAATGATGATACACAAAAGGATTCACAAAAGGATACACAAAGATCTAAGTTTGGCTTTTCAGAAGGTAAAGGTGAATTTGGTGGTAAAGATGGATCTCATGTTTCATCGTTATTCACATCTAATGTGAAAAGTTCTGTACTTGCAGAAGATAAAAAGCCAGATGAAGAAGTCACGTATTTGCCTTCAAATGCTCCATTGAAAGATGCAACTACTTTTGAAGGATTAGGACTCAATGAAAAATTAGTTAAGCATTTAACTGAAACCTTAAGATTCAAACATCCTACCAAAGTGCAAAGGACCACTATCCCAAGTCTTCTTTTTGCCAAGTCTGACTTGTTCGTTAAAGCACAGACTGGTTCAGGTAAGACACTTTCATTTTTACTTCCTATATTTCATAAACTCATGCAAGAAGATAAACATAGAATCAATAGAGAATCAGGGATATTTGCCATGATTTTAGCACCTACTAGAGAGTTAGCCACTCAAATTTATAGTGTCCTTGAGACTTTAAATAGGTGTCATCACCAGATAGTTCCAGGTATCGTGATTGGTGGTGAAAAGAAGAAATCAGAGAAAGCTAGATTGAGAAAAGGTGTTAATATTTTAGTTGGTACTCCTGGTAGATTGGCCGACCACATTGAAAATACTAAGGTATTAGACTTGAGTAAGTTAAGATGGCTCATCCTTGATGAAGGTGATAGGCTTATTGAATTAGGGTTTGAAGAGACCATATCAAAAATTACTAATGCCATCACCCAATCAAGCAAGATTCATGAGACAGTCACTCAATGGCAGGGATTACCTACAAAAAGAGTTAATGTTTTGTGTTCTGCTACTATGCAAGAAAATGTTGAAAAGTTGGGTGACATCTTATTGGACAATCCTGAAATGATTACCGTAGAATCTAGTTCCGCAAGAAAGGGAACGGTTACATTCGACGAAGAAGAAGATGATACAGTAGATACAGTTGAACGAACTCCAAGTGAGAATATGATGGCACCCGATCAATTGGTACAAAATGTAGTGATTGTTCCACCGAAATTGAGACTTGTCACTTTGAATGCATTATTCAAATCACTTGTACAGTCTGAATCCCAGGATAAAAGAACCATGGTTTTCTTTTCTTGTTCAGATTCTGTCAACTATCATTTTGATGTCTTTACCAGAAATGGAAACATCTTCGCCAAGGTGAGAAATGAAGATAATGAGTTAGTCACTCGAGAAGTTCCAAAGGATAGTGACCAAGGTGATACAGAATCTGCTATCACTATAGCAACAGCCCCTTCATTGAACAAAGATACGGTAATTTTTAAATTGCATGGTTCTATGACTCAACAAGAGAGAACAAGCACGTTACAAGGGTTTGTTAAGAGCAATTTTGGTCCAAATAAGCATGCCATACTATTCTGTACTGATGTTGCTTCTCGTGGTTTGGATTTACCTAATATATCAGATGTCATTGAGTATGATCCCCCATTCTCCGTGGATGATCATCTTCATAGAATTGGTAGATCCGCCAGAGTTGGTAAAGAAGGTAGAGCATACATGTTTTTATTACCTGGTGATGAAGAAGGATATATTAGTGATAAGTTGACCCCCGTGCATAAAAAGGGTAATATCAAAACAGAAGGCTACGAAACTTTACTCAAAGATGGATATGGTGAGACATCCGATAAGAAAGATAGAACAAAATGGGATATCCATGCGACTACTTGGCATTTAAATATCGAGAGATGGTTACTAGAAGATTCGGGTGCCCATGATGAAGCAGTATTAGCATTTTCCTCGCATGTCAGAGCTTATGCCACCCATTTGTCCTCGGAGAGAGACTATTTCAATGTCAAGAAATTACATTTGGGGCACTTAGCTAAATCGTTTGGCTTAAGAGACAATCCAAAGAAATTAGGAAAGTCATTCAATTCTGGTAAGAACGGCGAACCAGCAACAAAGAAGAAGAAATTAAATCCTAAAAACAAATTGCTTAAAATGGCTAGAATGGCAGTTAAAGCGAACTCTAGCGAGTTCAATTATTAATGAGTTATGTATTAATTTACAAGTTTTTCAAGTGTTCTTCTCTGTAACCTTCATCTTTCCAAAGACCATGGTTTTCTCCTAAGACATAGCCTAAGGTTTTCTTCTTGTAGTAATCATCGGCCAATCTAATGTTATCTATAATATCATCTAATAAGATAGCCTTACCTACATTTATACCATCACCTAATCCTGGGTGTTTTATAGTAACTACGTGAATATGAAAGTGGTAGTATGATGGCTGATAATGAACGAACAACCTCAACTCATCCTTTTCAATGGCATATTTTTGAGTAGTCACCTGCTTGATCTTGCTGCTTATTTCTTCTAGATAGGCGACATGACTAGAGTTGAGATCTCTTATAGAAGATATGTCTTTCCTCTTGACAATACAGCATAAATATAACGATTCCAAACTAACTCTATCCCATTTCATATCTGGTAAAAGAACAAATCCAGATTGTGGATCTTCGTCATGATAAACAAAAGTTTCACTCTCTTTACCTTCAAAGAGGATATTGTAAACCCACTTGATTCGGTCTCCCTTCATGCTTTGAATGTAAGGTACAACGTATTTCTCATACATCTCTGGGGTCTCACGAATATAATGGTGTGCTTGAGGTGCATACTTTCTAAGGTGTGTTTCAGTAGCAGGATATATTAGGTTGACTTTTGCAGCAGGAAGATCGGGTAATAACTGCTGTAGCAAAGCTCCTGACCAATAATATACATCGTTATTTTGAATTAACTGGATTCCATTGATAATACCATCAAGCTGGAAAGAGTCTTCATTTACAATGAAATGAGATTTCTCCAATGTTACAATTGCATCTTCACCATTGATTTTCCCAAGTATAACTAATGTCTTGGTCTGAGGATCTGTTTTTAATAATTGAGTGAACTTGAACTGTTCAATGAGTCCTTCGATGTCTGACATGGAGTTGCGAATTGTATTTCCTCATTCAGAACAAATCTTCCTAAACAGACGTATGAAATCTACGGAGTGAATCGACCACTTGGACCTTTCGACTCCATGCCTAGGAATATTGCAATTGCAAAAGCAAGCGATAAATGTAACATTCTTGATCCTATGTGTTCTCTAAGCATTTGTAGTTATGAGCCAATTGAAGATAGTAGTCGATTAAGCTAGAAAGTATACTGAGAAGGGAGTCTATACCAGGGGGCACTGGTAAGAGAAATACTTTTCATTCCTGATAAAATCAAGAGCGGAGAGAATATCAGTGCAAGTCAGTTTTGGCTACAATAAAGAGTTTTAGACGATTCTAATGCTAACTCATATATATCAAGTATGTAGACCCTCGTCCGAAGGGTATATCACCGTCTGAAGGGCTCGTCCTCATCTGACGAGCGTATCATCGTCCAAAGGAAATTTACTCTTTGCTTAAAGACCTTACTTTTTACGAGTGATAACTCTACTTGGAGTGTGTAAACCTCACAACGCTATCCTTCAATAGATAGGGCAATCTAATCCTATCTGTAATAGTTTGAACCCCTCCAATTAGAATAACTAGCTTCGAATATAAACTCTATAGGAGATCAGCACATGTGATCATATTCTGACAGAATTCTTATTCCGGAAAATAATCTATTTACATGCAACTGGAATGAGTGTCTATTTTCATATATTATGCTTCAATGTTCTCTTTATCTTCTTCTTCCTCCTCCTCTTCTTCTTCGTCATCATTCATGTCAATACATATCCAACTAGGCCAGGCTATTTCATCACGTAAAAGCCCTCTTAATCTATCTACAAGAAATTTCTCTACTTTTCCAACGTTACGTAACACATTGTCTCCCATGCCTCCTATTTCAGATTCGATTTTGACCTTTTTGATGATATCAATCCTTTCCTGAGTGTTATTATTTGTCATATAATCGACAAAGTTCCCTCCAGAATTCTGTTTCGGGGTATTTGATTCCAGGCGGTGATTGGAGGATGAGAAATAGTCAGAAGGAGATGTCTGTTCGTTGATATCACATAAGAAAGAGATGAAGACAGATTTTTTCAAATAAGCTATCACAGCAACAGAATGGATGACTATATCGGTGATATGAAGCTTTATGGGTAGTGAAATGAAGTTTGGTGAAGGATAATTCACCAATAAATTCACTAAAATAATGATTTCCATATTCCCTTGGTAATTGAATTCTACTATGAACTGTATATCAGTTTCTTCCTTCTCTTTAGCTTGTTCTTTCGTTTTAAGGCAATTAGTCGACTCCATACGCACACTCTGCAAGAATCTAGTAGGAGTATCTTCTCTAGTAGTAGCATGAGTGGGTGTGCCTAGTCTCCCTAAACCGAGGCCGTTAAGGTTATGATTATGGAGGAAATTCAAGTTGTTATTTCCAAGCATTAATGAAAGTGACTCCAGGGATTTTCTTGTATGTGTTCCATCTTCATGACCCTCATGGTCTCCAGGAATTTTGGGGAAGGTAGAATCCTCCGATATAGACCAATTTGTACTGTTAATTTCATGACCTTCGTCATCACTGGAGGAGTCACTATTGAAACTATTAGATTGGTGTAAGTAAGAACGTAATCTATCATCGATATTGTTCAAATTACCGTCATAAAACTCGTCAAATGGATCACTGATATGTCTAATGATTATGTCTGGTGGAATGGACCCAAGATTGAAATCCGACACTGTAAGACCACTGATGAAAGAAGGCAAGCTAAAACTCTTGAATTGCTCATCAAGAAAGTCTCGTATTGACTCATTAATGGTCTTATCTGCCACTAGTCGTTCCCAATTTATATCAAAAGACATGAGACTTTTATTTTACGCACGATTTAGCAGCATTTTAGCAGCCACCAGGCGTTGGGCGAAGAGGGTCTACGGGGAAACATGGCCCTGCCTAAGAGAATTGAATATATACATGGAGCTAAAAACAGGCTACGCACTGGGGGAGTCCTCTAAGGTATTGAGTTCAAACTCTGCAACTTCTATATCGTCGATCTTGTGGTATTTTCTGTCTCTTAAGGACATAATAAATTCTTTCGTATTGTTAAACCTGAGCTTGATGGCTGATATGGTGGAAGTTCTGCCTTTATGACCAACAAGAAGCCAGAAGATGAGTGCCAATAAGATTGAAAAGATTCCAATGCCGTACCATCTATGCGGCTCAATATACCATTTCAGTTCATTATACACTGAATCTTTAGTTTCATAATCATAGTACTTATAGGTAGCTTCTGGATCTGGCTCAACAAAAGCTGGCCTTTTAGCAACTCCTTTCTGTTCACTTCCGTAGTGGAAATATGCTGGAGTAGGCGAGTAGATGAAACCAGAACCACTTATGAGGTCAGGCTGCTTTTCACCCATTGCCTTACTAAGCTCAATGGTGAGATTATTATAAGCATCGACGTATTCATCGTTTGCATAAAGTAATGCCCTTCCTAATGTCCATGAAAACTCTGTTCCATTAATCTTATCCACTAACTTTAATGATTTGAATTTCTCATTCTTGGGCATTTCATCGATACCTAACCTTGGAAAGCCCAATCCCAAATGCAAGAAGTTTAGGACCCATGATGCGTTGAAGCAAAGGCTGGCGAGGTTTTCCAGTGATAAACGGTCTTTTTCAGGTAACAGATTATTAATTTCAATAAGTTCACTTTTTGATTTGGAGCATATATTTTTGGTGCTTTCGTAGATCATCTTATAGTCATAATCAACATCGGTATTTTCTTTCTTCCTACTGAAAAGTCTCTCACCACCTGCGGCCTTATTATATTGAGTCAATTTCGAGATGCCATACCAATAACCACTCACTCCATAGAAATGGTTGATATCAAAGTCAAATGACGGGGTTAAATCATTTAATAGACAAGAACTCACTTTGTTGCTTTCACTATATTGTTGACAATCACCAGACACCTGTGAAGAGGACCCATAAGTACTTTCTTTAAGTACAGGGAATATTGAATTCAAACAAGATTCAAAATTGGAGTCACCGGTGAAGTCGTATTTCACATCATTAACATTAGTCGAGCTGATATATCCCTTTGGAAGACATGGATCTTGGATAGGAGGCTTATAAAAAAAACCACTAGTAGTGTCATCATGTTCTACTAATGACGACAAGTATTTCTGATTTGCTTGAGATATTCCCAAGCCCAAGAGAGAGTCCGAATATACACTTAGCTCCAATTCCTTCGGTTTTGAGTAGGTAGCTTCTTTTCCTTCAACTAGGGATGGTAGTTCATGTAGGCTGATTTTAAAAAGGTTATTCTCATGTTCACTAATTTCTGTACTATTGGGTTGAAATACCACTTGTGTAGAAGCCCCACCCATCTCAAGTAATCCGTAAGTAGTATGGTTTTTACCATGTTGGTGCTTTGAAGGATCGTCAAAGGTACCTACCAAATAATTTACAGCCAACCAACCATAAATGCCTTCAACATCTCCTTGAATCACATTGACATGGGAATTACAGTCAGGTAAAAAGAAATCAGAGTTTACCTGAAAGTAGTCACAGATATTATCTAGAATTACCTGCTGTTCTGAAGGGTTTAGTAATCTCATCCCAGCAGTTGAATGTAAAAATATTGGAGTTCTATAGTGTTGGGATTTTGGCACAACTCTACTTGCTAGTTGTAATAACGGTTTTAAATGGTGATTACCAATCTTTTGGGGACTATTATTGAAAGTAGATATCCCTGGTTGAATTTTGGTTTTCCATTTCTTTTTATGGCTGATCTTTGGTAACTTGACTGGTAAAGTAGGTTTCTTAGGTTTTCCCTTCTTCTTTGGTTTCTTTGGTTTCTTAGGCTTCTCTTTACCTTTGGTATCGGACGAATCTTCTTCATCAGAGGAGTCGGAATCGTCATCTTCCCGGTGATCAAGCTCAAATTTCTTGACCAAGTTGAAGCTCTTGAATGAATTCAAGTCCACTTTATTCTTCAATGCATGAGTAGGATTCAACCAGTTATAAACAAATACTCGTGATCCCTTTGAACCAGAGTCTATAACTACTATATAATCATATGGTATACCATCATCGTTCTTTATAGGTCCAGAACTGTATGTCTTTGGTGCTTTCCTGGTATGTAACATATCGGCTATATTTATCGCGACATTTTTACGCTCTAAGTTCAAGGATCAATCGCGACATAGGACTTGATAAAGCATTAGAGTCATTACCATAATGTGTCAAAACTACATTTTCATGGATGTATATTTATAGGAAGAGCAATAGAATAAGTCATCATTGTCAGAACTACATTATGGTACATTTTTCATCAGTTTTTGAAGTTGGGTTTTGAATAATTTCAAATTGATCAATTAAGGTTTCAAAAGCCTTACTAATATTCAAATTATCCTTAACAGAAGTCTCTAGGAACTTACAATTAAATTTTTTAGCCAACTCTTCTCCTTCACTATGCTCGACTTGTCTTTGATAATTTAAATCAGATTTATTACCAATTAATACCATAGGTATATTATCGTTACCAATAGAATCTAATATTTTATCTCTTATGATTTCAATTATTTCAAAACTTTGTCTAGAAGTAACGGAATATATCAAAACATATCCATGTATACCAACTAAATGCTTTTCATTTATCATTGAGAACTCATCTTGTCCTGCTGTATCTAATATTTCAACCTCGTATTCTTGATTTTTATAAATGATATTCTTACTAAACTGATTCTCTATAGTAGGATAATAAGATTCGAGGAAATAATCCTCAACAAATCGAACTATCATAGATGATTTTCCAACTGATCTAGATCCAACCACTGCAAACTTTCTTGCTTTAGCCATCGTGAGTTGAATGAAAAAAATTCTAAACCTATTAAAACTTGGGGTTGGTAAAATACAGCAACTTAAATATTTATAACGCAAAAATAGTGTTCAATCAATCTAATGGACCCCTATCTTATAATCTATATCCTATAATATCTTATCAAACAAATAATATGTCAATTTTATTGTGAAATTCCTTATTGCCAAAATTGCGCTACGGAATTCGGAATATACCGCCTAAGTAACCGATCAAAAAATGAGTGAATGAGCATGGCTTATACACAGGTAAGCTCGATACAGTATACATTAATTACATTCAAGAGATATATTCACGTTTAGAAATACGAGTAGATCTATAGATATGGACAGTTAAGGATTTGCCTTAAGGGTTGGCCCATTTCAAAACCTCTAAACTAACCACAACGATAAAAATGGTAGAAGGTAATGAAAATATGACGTAGCCCCAGAATAATACACCTGACATCTCCTTTTGATAAATGTTATTCAACTGGGTAATTTGACTCAATTGAATAGCAGGTGGTGATGTGGTCAAGATAAATGCAACAAGAAGAAAGATAGGGTCGTCTAATATACTGATCTTTAAGAATCTCACACATACGGCTATGATAGGTAGTAAGAATAATGAAGGTAAAATCATTCTTGATAGTAAAGCACCAATGATTATCTTGTTATAATGTTTGGAAGGAGGCGGTATGTCACTAGATGGATATAAATTAGATCCCAATACAATCAAGATAAGGGGAATAGAAACATAACCCAATTGGTCAATAGCCTTTGTTACTGTATTTGAAACGAAAGTTCCTTTGGTGAAAAAAAGCTTCTGTAATTGAGGAACTGATGCAATTAATATGGATATGAGCATGGCGTACAATGGAGGATTCATAAATCCGAAGAATCTAACCACAAGCTTACTGTGCTTAAGTTGCTGGTACCATGATAAGTTTCGATTACTAGAAACGGAATCCATCGTGTTATCCACGTCAGTTTGAGTGACGGAGTATCCTGGAGGAATATTCCCTATTGCCAATAAAGATGTGGATTCATTCTCCTCATTGTTTGAAACTTGAGGGCGACGACGTGATTCCACGTCAGTTTTGGCGCCATGATACGTGGTCAACTCTTCAGAGGATCTGCTTCTCAATAACTTATTATAACCCCATGACCATCTTAAGATTTGACCCAATTGCTGGAAGATCAATAAGTATAAAAGACCTCTAGACGCAACTTGGTCCTTAGTGTCATTTTCAATATCATCCCAAAACAAATCAGGTAAAGTATATGCAAGCGACATTGTCAATGATACAGGCAAACTGTTGGAGTTACCAAATACAGCCATGGCAGTGACAAAATCAGTCTCTGGGTCATTCAATTGGAGGATTCTTCCCATAAATCTAGATGAGCAATAAGAAATTGAAGTTGACACAAAATAAAAGATGGGAATGATGATGATGTCAACCATCTTCTTGAATGATAAGGAAGGTGCCAACTTACTGAATACCAAACAAGGAGTAAATAAATCAACATTCAATTTTGAAATTACTTTTTGACCATTAGTGTTTAATAACCCTGATTTTGCAGCTATAAATCCAGCAAAACATATTATGACTACTTGAAGAACGGCTTCAAACGTCAATCTAGTAATATCTAAGTACGATAGATCAGCAGGCGTCTTATCGTGTGCTCTTAAAAATAACATCAGTAGTTAAAGAATAAAAATTCGTTATCAGGATTTGTGGTAATTAAATAGCGTGCGCTTACAAGCCCCTAAGAAGGTTTTGGTGACGTTACGCCACGATTAGCCGATTGTTGTAAAGAGATGCTACAGAGAGAAGTTAATAAGACATTGGAGTTTATAGAGCTTTGATATCAGGGGAATCAGGAAATGTGTTTGAAACAACTGGAAACTGGCTGTAGGTGTTGATTTGAAAGTGAAATTATGATCAATTATCACCTGACAAGCATCTCGCAGGATAAGCCTAGATCACCTCTTAGCAATGGTGCGGAAATTAGAATGAAACGTGGTGACGCTTGGAGAATTATGCCCCTCTTTCTTATCTTCGGCCACTGCTCTTTTTTCTGGATCTTTTTCTGGATCTTTTTCGTTGTGGATTTATGGTTTTGCTGCATATCAACTGCAGCAAGAACTTGTTGTATTCCTATTATCTTCTTCTTCTTCTATGTTCGAAAGAGTGTTGTGCACGGCACTATATTCGTATGTAGTATAACCCCACTTTCAACTTATCGCTCTCCTATCTCACCTACCTCCATCTTTGCATTATGCTCTCCTATGCTCTCCTATGCTCTCATATGCCCTTCATACTGGCTTAGACCCCTAGTTTCAGCCTGCGCACGACACTGCGCGATCATACAAAAACAATTGTAAACAAATAGTAAGTGATGGATAGAAGCCTCAACCACTATGGAAGACACTAGTATTGATGACACCAATTCATCATTTGACCTCGATCTAAGCAATGTGGGGTCATCTACTCCAATGAACTCCAGCTTTCTTTCCCCTATCAAACAATTCGATAACTTAAACTTAAATAATCTCAGTGATATTCATGAAGATGAAGATGATGTTGGAAACAGAACCATTGACACTGATTCTTCGGAAGTTGAGGATTTTTTATCGCATAAACCAGTCTACATGAACAAACGGAAACGGGCCAATTTATCTGATATTGACATGATCACCCCTAATTCCAATAGCAGGACATCCAGTAAAAATGTATGTAATGATAAAGACTCCATGTCTGTATGTTCTAACTCGACCTCATTAGGTCATATAAAACTTAGCTTTTCCAATAGTGATTCAACCCCATGTCCTTTGCCTGCAAAGAAGAAGCAGAAGTTTAAGAACAATGAAATTCAAACTCCAAGTAGTAAGAAGAGACTTTTGAACTTTTCCCATTCTGTAAAGACAAATATTAATGATATGTCATATGAATTCCATGAATATCATGATTATAATGAATCGGACCATGAGACAAATTCGCCTTTGGAGATGTTTAGTGGTATGAACCAACAATCAACTCCTATTTCACAATCTACCCCCTCCAATTCTCGACCTGCCTCACCTGAACCATCTGACGAAATTCCTAATGATATACCTGAAGCAGAAGGAACGCCAGTGCCTCTACTGTACTCCAAGGGATCCATCAAGGGGTACAAACTAATCAATAAAGAGGTGGAATATGAAATATTAGAGGATGTTACAGCAGATCTGTCAGATCTCCATATAGCTGATCAAAGGATAACTGAAGAAGATGCAAAAGACCCACGTGAAAATGACCCCTACTTGAAAGTACCAGTTCAGGACAACAAATACGAAGTTAGACTTGCATATATGAATTCGGCATTCCAATTACCACTACTTCAACAAGGACAGGAAATAAATAACGACACTTTGTTGGCATTTTATAATTATATCAGACTAAAAGACGAGAACTTATTGGAACTCCTCAAATCTGAAAGACTTAAGTGGCATCCAGATAAATGGATTAGCAAAGAGGCTGATATACAAGCAATAAATACTGTTTCCCAGTGTTTGAATTCGATTATAGAGAATTTATAGTTTATGAGATCACGAGTTGTATATAGATTATTATACATGATATTATTTGTCTATTGGGGTACTTTCTTTTGTGTTTTCAGGAGCTTCTTCTTCCACGTCAACT
Source organism: Yamadazyma scolyti (assembly GCA_003707025.2). Lineage (NCBI taxonomy): Eukaryota > Fungi > Ascomycota > Pichiomycetes > Serinales > Debaryomycetaceae > Yamadazyma > Yamadazyma scolyti. Next base: position 152,113 of record PPMW02000006.1, on the reverse strand, counting down.
TCTAAATCTTCTTCAATATCTTCTTCGATATCTTCTTCAATATCTTCCTCCTCGTCATCTTCTTCTTCGTCATTCTTATCATTCACAGTATCTACATCATCGTCCTCTTCCTCCTCCTCTTCTTCCTCTTCCTCTTCCTCCTCGTCGTCATCATCGTCATCCTCATCAACCTGTTGTTCTGGTGGGTACTCATCGGTATTAGCTTCATTATCCCAAACGATATTGAATCTTGTCACCCTTGGCTTTTCGGCCAATATGTTCCTTACAACATGATCCACCTGGACTTTAGCTGGTGGATTTTCTCTTAACTCTTCTGTATCATATTCATTATTCACGTAATATCCTACTCTAACAAATTCTCGATCCATATATGAGCAGCTCAATAAGATAACAGTAACACTGACTAGCTCACTAGCTGGAATAAGCTCTGGAGATGGTGCATTTGCTTCAAACATCACCTTATTAACACCTACAGGAACAGGGCCAACTACTATAGAATCCAATTCTTGATCGTGATCTAATGACCTTGAAGAACCAACATAAGTCAACTTCCATTCTAAATCCTCTTTCAAGGGTTCCAAACACTCAAAGGTTATCTCAAAGTAATATTTATCAGTAAACTTAGCTGGGTTATTCAACACTTCAATCCCTAATAATGACACTATCGACATGGTGAAATATACTGTTGAATTTGTTAAAGACGCGTTTACTTGCGATATCAGAGATGTGGGAAAAGACACGACTTTTTTTATATTAAGAGTTAAGAAAGAGACAAGAGTATGAGAAGAGGGAACTGTAGTATTTACAAGTGTAGTGAAAGTTCAAAAATTGGACATAAGGCAGTTTCCTTATTACTGGGGTAGATGAACTGGAAAGACTGAGCATCAAAGTTTTGACTTCGCACGAAAATTGGCACAACGGCCATGGATGACGAAGCATTGGAAAGGGAGATAGCCAAGTACGATGGCGATATAAACCAAGTATATAATAATCTTCAAGGGGAGTTTTTCATGGCATATAATAACCTGGTTAGATTATTTCAAGAAGAAAAGGAAAAACGAGAATTATTAAGCCATTATAAGAGACTAAATAATGCAGTATTAGACTTATTAGGGGAAGTTGATGAAGATGCAGATAAAGACATAGATGATGAAGAACTACATAGCAGGATAGATAATCTTATACTGATGAATCCTGCATTGAAAGATTTACAAAAGATTAAACAGTTGGAAACTACTACTATCGATAAGAAAGTTAAATTGAACTTATACTTAGATGAAACATTAGCTGATATAGAAGTAGATGACATAACTCATATAGAAAAGAACCCTGAAGATACTGAGTTTTGGTTAAGAAGAAATTACCCTAACTTAGTTTTGTCTAGATTCAAACCAGTCTATTATAAAGATAATAAGTTGAGCAAAGATGATAGTAGTTTAGATAACTTGAACAACCAATTAAACCTTCACATGTTTGCCGGTGGTAAGAAGAGAAAGAAGCAGTAGAGGATACGTATGTATCTGAAGCGGTACCGATAAGTATATGTATCTATTACAATAAAGAACTAAACAGGAAGTAAATAGGAAGAAACACCAGGCTACTTTTTCCTCTTCACTAATGCCTCTAGTAAGTTAGAATCGGTAATGAATAAATTGAAGACAAAATTCCTCTTTTTGAAGTTGAAATTGGAATTGTCTATGAACTTGATGAGTTTTAATAAGAACTCCACGTTAAACAACTCAGGATATGTTTTTTTCAAGTATAATAATTCTCTTGTTGGTTCTCGATCTAACTTTGTTAAGTTGGATGGAAATTTATATATGAGTTCAACAATTGCAGTTTCTTCATCGGTTAATTCATCAAAGTTATGAAACTGGATTTTATCGAAGTGATCAAACTTGATAGTTGTTATATCATTGGCAAAGAAATTCAAATTCAAGTCCTTTGGATATGTGAAGTTGGTGAACTTATCCATCTTATTATAATTACTAACCCAATTCAACTCGTCTAACACTTCAATACCTTCATCGTTCAATGCAAGTTTTCCAATTTGAAAATAAAGTAATCCCTTGATAGTCCAATGCGATATAGAATAGAACCTATCAATCAACTTTTCAACGAACTCTAAATTGATTAACTGAATTCCATAATTGGATGAATTTATTTCTCCCAATATCCATAAATTTTGCCTTAGATGCTTCATTTCCGTATCATTGAGGTCCTCATTGTCTTCTACTTTCTGTAAGCCTGTATCAATACTAATCAACAAATCTGTAATAAAGTTATGCTCTAAATTATATAGCTGGAAGTAGCTCAACCCATCTTTGGTATCTAATAAATTCTTAAAGAAAAGCTTGTACTGTGGAATCTCGCTGAAATTGAAGTAGGGGAATGCTATAGATACGATTCTGTTCTCATAGAACTTTAAGATATCAAGATTCTTCTTAGCGTTAATCCAAATATTGAAATTCGTTTCAATATAATTGAACTTAGATAAGTAATTGTAACCTTCGGGTATTAATAGAAACTGGCTCAAAAGAAACTCACCTTTACTGTACCTGGAGAGGATAGATATCAGTGGGTTGAAGTCTAGTATCAACTTTAAATAGTTCAGGTCTTGATTGTCCATGTAATTCTCATATAGTATAGTGATTAGATCCTCACATAGTGACTTCTGGTATACATTATCCAGGATAATCTTGACAAATTGTACTTGTTCTAATTTCAAGTCTGGTAAAAGCTTTACCAATTGCAACTTTAATTGAAGGTTAGATGTTGACAAACCTTTCTTCAATAAGTTTATGGTATAACTAGACTCATACTTGACATTTTTGAATAAAAGATAAAGAAAAGTATTATTCTTTGTGTTACTTGAACTAGCCTCAACGATATTATCAAGAATCTGAAAGAATTGCCATTGACTCAATAAACCTGTCCCCGCTTCGTTATTAGTTAATTCACCGATAAACTTAATATACCCATAATTCACAGTTGATTTCAAGCTCTTATCGCTAAGAATGGGGTTCTTAGCATTGATTCCACTCATAGGATCGATTTGTGCTAGTATCTCTGACATTTGAATGATTAATTTATTCCTGTAAAAGTATTTCAATCCTGCTGAATACTTTGTGAAGACTTTGAACATCAAAAGCCCCACTTGAATTATCTTTTTGACATTCTTAGTTTTTATCAGTAAGTTGCAAAACCTGAACTTGAAAGGCCTATAAAAACTCAATAAACGCTTGAAAAATTTTGGTTGCTTTTCAAGGATTTCCAAGAACTTGCGTTCATCATGCATACAAGGGCCTTGAAAGACTAAGTGTAAGAGATTCCAGTCCCAGTCATCGAATTCTTTAATGGTTAAAACTTTAGTGGCATTAATCAATGATTTAAATTGAGTATCATCTAGCTTAGGCACCGGATTATTAACCGCAGCTACTTCATTACGGACTTTCGTAGGCCTCACAGTATTGGAGTTCAAATTGTAATTGCTGATTTTGATCAACGAGTTCAAGTTGATGTTGCTGGACATATCGAGGTCAAACTCTTGTGGTAGGAAAAATTTACTGAATTTGTATAAGTTTGAAAGCAATAAGATAACTTTGTCATCCAAACTGGTATCCAAATTTTTGAGTAAAAGGTCGATGAGATTAAGCTTCATTAAAACAAATGTCACAAGTCCTCTATAATGATTCATATAATGCATAACTATACGTGAAGAGTCATTAGGGTCCCTATGGTCCTCTCTGAGCTCAAATACTGCGTTGGGATTAACTTTCAATAAGAATTCACCAATTGGTGAATTTTGCAACCACGGCAATGACTGGATACCAAGTATATCCAATAAAATATCAAGGATGAATTCTTTAATGATGACATCTCTATTGCGTAGATTATTTATAAGATCACCAAACACTTGAAAATTGTTTAATGAAAAGCAGATAAGTCCATTCCAGTTTTTAATGAATACTGTAAGTAAGAAAGATATTTTCTGTAGTTTCTGAATTCGGATTTTAGAGTTAACGTCTGAAGCATTAGCCTCTTCATCAAATATAGAAACCAAACTAGTTAGATTATACCCATTACGAAAGACTTGCTTCAAGTCATCATTTTCCAAAAGCTTTATAAGTATCAACAAACAATTCAACAGGATCATTATGTTAGAGTTATTTGTGAGGGTCTTGATAAGAAGGTGGAATCCATTTGAATGGTGAATAAGTTGTGGGTTTAGGATCGATAGTTCAAGGATTATCTCCAATGTAAGATGTTTCAAATCGTTACTTATGATAAACAGTTCATCATCGATCAAATGCATGAGGGCTTTAATAATCCCCACCGATAAATATTTGGAGCCATTATCAACTACTAAGAATTTCTGGATCAACTTTATAGCAAATAATTTCTCAAGATCAGATGATTTGTCCGTTGACAATGTTATAATAATGAAGATGAGGATCTTATTCTGAATAAGGATATACAAGGAGTCTTCATTATTGATGCAATATTTAATGATCCTATAACATAAAGCTCGGATTTGTGGAACACTTGAATACAACATAAATCCAATCTTATTCATTACAGTTTGAAACAGAAGATCTCGTTTGATTGCAGGATATTGAATCAACAAATTTATGAGTTTATTACCATTACCGATAATGATTACATTAAGGTCCTCGTTGGCTTTATCTTTATCTCTCACCGTGAAATTTTGTAAAAGTTCACTGAGAAGCCATGATGGGGATTCTTTACTGGTGTCATTGTCCTCATGTAAGGGTCTCTGAGGTTCATGCTTAGCACTGGCGATCGAGATTGATCGTATTCGGTTATCCATCAAGGCACTCTTAACCGCGCTGTATGCGATAGAATTTCAAGCTGGCGGGACCGGATGGATTACATGCCGTAGCAAATACGCTATTCGCTAGAGACTTAAATTAGGAGTGTTTAGTTGAAGGAAGGTAAGTGAAGCAATCAATCGTACATTAAGAGTCGAAAACTAGGGAGGATCATATTCTGATGCTGTCTTGAAGAATGTCGCATCTCTAATATTCGTAGATACCTACTCAGAGGCAAGTCGTGGCTCAAGGTGCAATAGTTTTGTCTAGTATGATACAGAATTGTCTGGGAGTCAATGAATGCCGGTGCCTAATAAAGAAAAGTAATACTAAAGGTATATAATCTACAGGTATACGCTTATAAGATGCGACATCCAATCGTTAGATTCACTTCCTAACCGAAGAAAGGGCTGGTTCAACTTGCTCAGTGCAAAATTCAAAGACGACATTACACAAGACTCCATAACTCCAAAGGAGAACGCAACGTGCCTCGTACCGGAAGCGGAAGTCCACATTTAATCAAGTGCATAATTAACATCTGAGTGTTGAAATTCCGTACATGGTAGTTGGTGAATGTACATCTCCAGTAACAGATTGTATCTCTCGAGTAAGAAACATTTAGCTCACCCATGCTGGACAGAGAAGCGGTCTGCCCTTTGGCCAAAGAACAACCTTTTTCTCTTTGTCGCTAATTGGTCAAGGGTCTTAGTACAATCTTGAAATTGCTCTGCAAAACATTCGCCTCTATACAGATCACTAGAGTTCCCTATTTCAGCAAGTCAAGAGCTACAAATACTATAGCATCATCGATACTAAGTTATTCTATTATCATTATTATGCACACTGTCTTGTCGTGCCTGGCATTAATAAAGCGATACCCCAAATTCCCCACACCACGATAGGCGACGATCCCTTAAAGATCGGGAGATCATTTTCCAGCCAGATCCCAGTCTTATCCAGAACACGAGAGCGACGTAGCGATATCAAGTGTCTAATGACATTCAGCCATGTGTGAGTTCAGCTAATCGAAAGAAGCAAGAAAATACATTCCTTGACTAGGGAGTGACCAGTTGCTAGAAACTGTTGCAAGGAACTGTCCCATTAAAGTATACAATAGTTACATTATAGCAATGAGGGATTATTAAAGAGTGACAGTGAGGGGGGTGACACCTCAGAAAGATTTGCAACCACCCGCCCTTCTCCACATACAATTTCACCCACAAAACTGGTTTCTGCAACATTTCTTTTTGGTTGGGTTCAGGGGTGCAAATGGTGGACAGGTGGAGGATTATTGGTGTACTGCTGCAGCAAGAGTTATAATATCATGCTCACCATAAAATAAACCTTAACAATGATGTAATCGCAGAAGTTTATATCGGAAGCTCGGCGAAAATCCTCTGGCTTGAAAAGCAACGCCGCCACTTAGAAGTGAATTTTTGAGAAAACGACATTCCTGCAAAGGGCACTTTCCTAATTGGGGTTTACGTGAAAAGATAATAGCGCATGGAAGATTAGATAATGGTCCGTTTCACATCCCAACTCCAAGCAACTAGCGAGAAAACAAGTCGTAACTAAGTGTAACTAAGTGGTAAGGACAACCGTTGCTTTCGCCTTGCTATTGTCTTCTCGCATGGTCATCTCAATTGTAGTTTGAACCGTAACATCCATTGTTTCTTCAACGGTTTGTCTTCCTGGGCATTTCTTCTAATCCACTATTGCTATAGCCGGCTTCCAAAACTATCCGAATAGAAGATCCAAGAATTCGACCAGATAAAAAAACTTTTGTGTGGGATGGGTTATATGCAGGTAGGTTTATTAGGTAATAAAGTGTATCAATAGAGTATTTAGAGACGATAACATAAATGTAAACAGTACCAGCCACGTTATATAAGCGAGAAGGAAGTACTAGTGAAGTACGAGGATATAAATAGCAGATCGTCTAGTCTATCAAGATCACCCAATGATGTTTCAAATATTGCCGTGGATTTTGTAATTTTCCACAGTCCAATTTAGTCCAAAATTAAAATCGTCGCCGCCTTTCCGCAAATCATAATTTAGATAATTCCTCAATAGATAATACATCCTCTAATTAATTTCCATCTAACTCCATCATATACAACTCAACAAATAATCTCCTCCCCCCACTCAGTGATCACCCGTTTGTTAATCTAATCATGGTTCCCTCTCTTTTACCAGCGTCATGATGTAATCATACAATCATTATGCGGCACAAAATGTCGCAGGTCACACAATGTCTTCCCCCCAGACTGCATATACTCCGTCAATATTACTATGTTCCATTCTCCCCTTCTTTTTTTATAAAAGAGATCTTGAATTCCACTATTCAATTTAACTAAGCTTGGTCCTTTTATCTACAAGTGATTATTGCTTCTATAGTAACTCAACTATCCCGTCAAACAGTAACGGTCACCGGATCTTATTCTACTGAATTGTATTCTTTTGATTGATTTTTCAACCTATAAACCGGTCTATAATTTATTCACCTAATACATGACCATGACCCAAGCTCCAAGAAGAAGATTATCATTGTTTTCCTTTGGTTCTATAAGTTCTAATAACTTATCTAACTCCGGTTCACCTTCCCAGTCCCAGTCTGGTCGGGGGTTCCTGGGTGACGATGCACAGCCTGGTTCCCAGCTGGCCTCCCAGCTGGCTTCTCAACTGGCCTCAACTTCAAGTCAAGCTGATGGTCCAAAAGTATTGTCTGCTTTCTCCCCTCCTCCTTCCAGTTCTGCTAGATTTGGAGCCGTCAACACCCAGTCTAATTTGAGTAGTGGGTTGGCCAAAAACCTTGCCGTCAACACCAACACCAATGAGAGTGACGATCAATTCCACTCTCCAACCACAACCTCCCCTACAAGTGTTGATAACGAGTTGAACATCTTCGAGCGTTCTGTACAAGACAACTGTAACTGTCTTGATTACAGTAACCCCCACTCCAGAAGACCAACAATAACCAAATTGAAGTCCAAGAGTATTGTCGGCAGTCACGGCTCTTCCATCTCGTTATCCAACTTCAAAAACGAGGATTATATTCCTCCAGCATTGGATGCTACTACTTCCATCTTGAATGATTCCAAGACTAACTTAGATGACATCGATATCATCTACTCTTCTAGAAGAAACAGTTGTCTTGGCTTAAATATGGCCTTAGGCAGACCTGCTCCCTCTAGAAAAAACTCAGTATACTCCATGACCCAGTTACATCAGCAACAAAGTCCAAACTTGGGTTACCAACAGTCAAAGTCTGATGTCATCGAAGAAGACAGAGATAATGATAATTGCCTTCGTATGTCAACAAGTCAAAGCTTAAACCACCCAATGTCTCCGGCATCTCCACCAAAGTTGAATAGTTCCAAGTCATCTATTTCATTCTACTCATATGCTGACTTGTTGAGTAATGACGAGTATACTAAGAGGCCACCCTTTAAACAAAGCTACAGCCAAGGTAAAATTCCAAGTAGAAAAAACTCTGTGAGTTCTAACAAGATGGTTGGGTCATTCTCCAACCCCAGCAGTGGGAAAAAGTTCAATAGAAGTTTGAACAAATTTTTAATTAGTCCCGAATCATCAGATTCAGAGGACGATGTTGCATCAAGATCCAAATCCATCAATGATAATGAGAGTTTAGTTTCCTCTTCAATGGGTGACTTTTTAAGACAAACTAAAACCGAATTAAGCGGAAGTAGTTAGTCAGACGACTTAAAAGAAAAGGTGTTATGACATGATTAAAAAGATGATTGGTGTCTTAGGTATAATCTAAGGTACTTATATTTGAGATATTCATATTTAAGATATTCATATCTGTGTATACTATGTATTAATGGAAAGGTTCGTAAAAATATAATCATTATAAGTAGTTCTTTCTGTTACCAGTTCTGATGAATCTCCTTAATTGCCATTCGACGTCAGAATCCTTGTTATCAATGTTACCCAATCTCAATTCAAACAATTTCATTTCGAATCGAGGTCCTATTTCACTTAATTCCACAGAATCTTTGGTCTTAACATACACATGATGCCTAACAGATATGTAATCATTTTTATTTATGAACGTTATAACTCTGGAGCTATTCTTCTTTTCGCCAGGAGGAAACAAATGTTTCAATATTTTAACAACTCTTTCACCCAACTTGGTGGAAAATCCTTCAAAGATTAAATGGGGGTAACTCTCAGACATGTTTCCCAACTCCGGTAAATCATGTCTTAATTTTACATTGTGCAAAGTAAAGATGCAACTTGGTCCATGGGGGAAATGATTGATGGTCAATGAAGTTGGAATACCTCTGTGTTCGTGTAGAACAATCATATCATTCATAGCAGACCTTTGACAGGATTCAATCAATTCAGGTATAATGTAGTTACCTCTATTCAATTTTATGGAATTCGGAAACATTAGCTTGATTTCCTTGCTGAACTGGGTTAATTTTACGGATGGACTTCTTGAAGTAGTTACAATGATCCTAGGTTCAGATATACCACTTGTGTTTTCGTATTCGTCATCAACATCTACCTGTTCACTTTGATCATAAATGAAATTTTTTTGAAGTTCTTGATCTTCACTTAATTCTTTGCTCAAAGGTTTACCACTAGCCAAGGCTGCTTTCAACTGTTGCCTTTTCTCTGTGAGCTTGGCCTCCTGGAGCTCAACTGCCTTCCTGTATAAATACTCTCTTCTTTCTCTAGCTTGCTTACGTATCATATGATGAGATGTGAGATGAGATATGCGACTCAAATGAAAAATTTCCCAATTGATTATTCTAAACAATTAGGCACTCGTACACGACTAATTGATATTATATGCATTTAAATAATAGACTACATGAAAGAGGTCGGACCTCTTGATGACATTCTACGTCTCCTCAACATGTCATTGCCTCTTCTTGTTATTACTTTAAAAAGATCACTTCCTGTACCGACACTTGCACGATTGCTGGTTCTAGTATTGGCTCTTTCTAAAGTCTCTTGTCTCTTGAGGGCATGATTCTCTTGAACCTTATCACGAGCGAACATTTTACCATTAGGTAACATGATAGCTCTATCTAAAGTATATGGTAACCCTCTATGTCTACCTCTAATCATCATAGCTATCAAAATCAATTTGGATATAACCGTAAATTTTCCTGATAATGAAGTATTTTGGGTAGGATAACCTAGAGAAAGTCCCACAGTACCATAACCGCTAACACATTCAAAAAGCAACGTAAATGCAGTGAAACGAATATCATCCTTATCCAATTTGCTGTTTTCAGCGATACATATGAGGAATAAACCAAGGAAGACAAACCACAAATCGAAAGATAACTGATTCCTTAAATGGCTACCTATAAAATTAGTTGGCGAGTTTTCCAAATCATCCTCATGATTCAAACTGTCATCTTTTATATAAACACCCAAAGATTGTTCTTCATAAACATTGGTTCTTCTAATGGAGATAGCAATTGGTAACACAGATATATACATCATGATCAAGTACCCAACTTGAACCGCAGTATGTAATTTACTGATGTCAATAACTGACAAGCCCGCTGTTCTAGTACTAACAGCATTAAAGAAGCCACATGCAATTCTATACTTGGTAGGAATTGCCTCCAAATATTTGTTATGAAGGTCTAGAATTACAAAAAAGATCAAATCAATACCATTTAAAATGATCAAGATTCCAAATAATAACCATGTTGGTCCTGAAGGAAACAAAAGGGTGAAACAGCGTCGAGGGTGGTCCAATAAGAAGCCTAAACTCTCCTCGAACAATGACATGGGTCTGGCAAACTTATACAAGACCCAAATAATAAATCTGAGGAGAACAGGAAAGCCAGTGTTGCCAATGATGATAAAGAATGCACCCCAAATCAAAACGTAGGTCGAGTTGCTATAATCATACATTGAGTTTGGATTTAATGTATACCCCAAATCATTAAAGCAGGATTGTGCTGTAAAGAATGCCCACCATGTGGGTGAAACGCCGTATCCTCTGAGCTCTTGTTCATGTTCTGGATGAGTCAAAATCCAGGAAAGATAGATTATAATAGCCAATATGTGAAACCCAATGTAGTAAGTCCATACGATTTTGATCAATAGTTTAATAGCTCTATACTCCACACCACCCAATTCTTCCTTTTGTTCATCGCTCAAATGCACAAAATTAGAGTTTCTTCCAACCGTAGGTTCCCAACTTAAATAGTTGGCCGTTTTGCTTCTTGTTAACTGATTGGATAAATTTCTGGAGACGCTTCTGAAAAGAGAGTCATCATCCTCGTCGTCGCTTCCTCTTGGAAATCCAAGCTTTGTTCTTGTCTTCCTTATCCTACTGTTTGCCCTAGACTTCAAAGCACTAGGATCAAAAGTGTTGTGCCTTTTAAAGAATTTCTTACCCCCAGTTTGATCGGAGCTCGGTAACGCCAAATGTGATGTAGCCCTTTGAACGTTATGTATGTTTTCTTCGTCATCCATATCTGGATCGTGTGTCTCATCAAATTCAGAGTCATCAGTTTGCTCTTCCTCATCTGAATTGATAGAGCCATTTTCGTCTTCTAACAGATTCATCGACATAGATCTCATCTTCTTGAATCTGGACCGTACTTTCTTGCCAAACTTTATTCTTTGAGGCAGTGAAAATGCTTTTCTGGTATATATGGGTCCATCACCTTCGTTTTCAATTTGATTTGGTGACTTAATAACCAAAACTTCTTCATCATCGTCCTCACTTATTGGCTTGTTTTTAGTCTGGAGTAACTCGATAGATCTGTACATCTCTGAAGGATCTACCTCCTTATCTCTTTTGGTTGGTTGTGGTAAGTCTGCGAACTTGATACCATCGTTGTTGTCTGTGATGAGCTCATGATTATGGGTGGCTCTAGGTAACTCAAGAGAAATTGCTCTCTCGAAACTAGGTCGAGGCCTCTCTGGAGAAGGCGCTCTTTTCTGATTAGGGGATGCAAGGTTGTTGGAAAAATGGATATGCGAGGTGGGTGGAGCTTCTGATGTCAAATCACTGGGACTTTTGGCCTCGTGTAGGGCGTCTTCAACATCACTTGGTTCACTAATGTGATCGACCTGATCATCAGCTTGAGTGGAAGATGACGGGAGGGTCTCACTTTTCTCATCCTTTGGAGAACTAGTAGGATCAATTGTCATTATAAGGCTATTGTTTACCTGGCTTCTACCCAAATTTAAATTAAAATCAGTATTGACTCTAGTATTAGTACCATTTGTACCTCGTGGGCCCATATCATATGACTTTGTCCTGGATCCTAAAGTGGCAGTACGTCTCATTTTGTGATTAAGCTTCGATGTCTCCTTGATATTATCAAAATACTTTTCAAATGAATATAACCTGAAGAATAACAAAGAGCCATGGATAAAAATAGGTGTTGTTACCATTGTAATGATGAATAATGACATTTGTTGCCATAAGGACATTTCATTTATATCTACCGTATTAAGTCCCGACTGGGTAGCACAGCCTGATGCAAAAAAAAGGGCATCAATATAACGAATATTCTTCACAGGGTATATTAAAATAGAACCTATTATAACCCAACCCACTATATAGCAATAGTGTGCGACTCGAAAATTGGGTATAAGGACTCTAACATAAGGTGATAGCCGATCCTCCATCCGATTCATGAACTTTCGTACCCTGAACCCCCAGGGTTCTTTCGAGTACCTGTCCTTACTCGGGGGCATAGCTAACAGTTAAAATAATCAAATTTCAAGATTTTCAATTCCTAATTTATTTTCTGCGCAGCTTTTACGACTAGTGAGACACTGCAAATATCAGTTCTGTCAACAATGCTCTAGCTGAACTCCTTATGAAAGATGGTGACGTTGAGCTCTTGATAGTCCTCAATAGGGCTACACGTAGGTGGAATTGTGAGACCTTTTGATGTAATATGTATATATATGAGAGATGTGAGAGACGAGATGAGACGAGACGAGCTGTAGTGTCGGGCACCGTATCTATAAATGGTATTGCATACGTCATTGCAGATGCTAAATTAGGCTTGGAGCTATATTTAGAAGAAATGGACGACTTCTTGTAGTAGACATTTGTTATAGACATAAAGAAGATCTAAACAAGACTTAGACTGCGTCAAATATGCACGGCAAAAGAATAGCTGTCAAAATTGTGAAATTCACTTATTGTTTAGAACTACGAATATTTTGTTAACATACGATTTACGTAACAGATGCCTCTTTCGAAAGCGCCGTGTTACTAATCATCATCCACCTCCTCCGATGGCCTGAATGGTTCAATCGTAGTACTATTGATGTCATCACTTTATAGACAGGACTACTTTTCGAACAAGATTTTTTTCATAGATGAATCAATAAGCCAACGACTGTTTATGAGACTCTTTAGCATTACGGCCTAATACTTCCATTTTGAAAGATGACATTTGTGATAACAATAATGATAATAGTAGTCATATCGATTAATAGAGGTTACTTGACAAAGGAATTCAGTATACTGTATAAAAATGTAATCTATGCAGGCGCCTGAGTCAAAAATATGTGATGAGGGTGACGTTTTTGGCAAAGAAAATTTTTTAACTACTATATAAGAAAGAGAAGATCGCTCTCAGGAAATTCCTTTTATTTTATTCTCCTTCTTTCTTCCTCCTCTCTTCTCTCTCTTAATAAATCAGGAATATAATTTATCATCTATTTCATTAGAGGTATGTTAATTTTGAGTTATTAAGGGGGAATCAACTCTATAACATCAGTAGGACAAGAGGACTATTGACATGGCATCATCTTGCGATGAGTTACCCATTGTTTCCCAGCTACAGTTGAATACTTATCTGATCGTTTGGTATCTGTTTTAGGTTCTATTCGTGAAGAAAATAAGTTCTCCAGTAGTTGTAGAGTCATAGAATTCATATGAGTTCTTCAGTTGCCTTCATTTCTTATGGGATTCCATCCTTTAGCATCCCACTGAAGCACAGGTTTGCGAAGACCTCCATAAAAAATTCTACGCGATGTCCCTAAAAACTTTTGATTCGTAATTTTCAAGTACTAACTCATCTCAGTTAATTATTATCTATTTTAAATTAAAGTATCGACTTATCCCCCACCTCGACTACTTTTAACTGTTAAACATATATAACTACTTTATCATAGATAATAAATCACGAAAGATGGCTAAATTATCATCACCAATCTCACCACCAATGGAATCTACCGGTGATAGCATGATGACTTTGGAGACTCATGATGGAATCGCCTTACAAGGTTATTCCTTCGGTGCCCCAGTCTCCCTGGCCGGTGAAGTTGTTTTCCAAACTGGTATGGTTGGTTATCCTGAATCTATTACCGATCCTTCTTATGAAGGTCAAATCTTAGTTATTACCTACCCATTGGTAGGTAATTACGGTGTCCCTGATCGTAAATTGAGAGACGAAGATGTGCCAGATTTGCCAAAATACTTTGAATCTTCTAAAATCCATATTGCTGGTTTGGTTGTTGCTCACTATACCGAAGAGTACTCCCATTTCTTAGCTAAGTCTTCGTTGGGTCAATGGTTGAAGGAAGAAGGCATCCCAGCCATTTATGGTGTTGATACCAGAGCCTTGACTAAGAGATTAAGAGAAGGTGGATCCACTTTGGGTAGATTGTGTATCCAGAAGCCTGGTATCACTAATGACAAGATTTTGGAAGATTCTCAGTGGGCTAACCATTTTGATGTTCCAGAATGGGATGATCCAAATGTCAAGAACTTAGTCGCCAAGGTTTCAGTGAAAGCTCCAAAGCTCTACACTCCCTTGAAAAACGCTGTTTTAGGCAAAAATGGAAAGCCAATTAGAATCATTGCTATTGATGTTGGTTTGAAGTTCAACCAAATCAGATGCTTCGTTAGAAGAGGTGTAGAATTGAAGGTTGTTCCATGGGATTATGATATTTCGCAGGAGCAATACGATGGTCTTTTCATCTCCAACGGTCCTGGTGATCCTCAAGTCATGGACAAGACTGTTGCTCACATCCAAAAGGCTTTAGAAGATGTTAAAACCCCTGTTTTCGGTATTTGTTTAGGTCATCAGTTGATGGCTAGAGCAAGCGGTGCTTCAACATTGAAGATGAAATTCGGTAACAGAGGTCATAATATCCCAGCTACTTCTACTATTAGTGGTAGATGTTACATTACTTCCCAGAACCATGGTTTTGCTGTTGATACCACCACTTTAGCCCCCGGCTGGAAAGAATTGTTTGTTAATGCTAATGACGGTTCCAATGAAGGTATTTATCACGAATCTTTGCCATTATTCTCCGTTCAATTCCATCCAGAATCTACTCCAGGTCCAAGAGACACTGAATTCTTATTTGACGTTTTCATCAACACTGTTGTCGAACACAACAAGACCGGTGCTTTGAAGGCTGTTGAGTTCCCAGGTGGTAAAATTGCCGATAACTTAGCTGCTCATCCAAAGGTCGACGTCAAGAAAGTTTTGGTCTTGGGTTCCGGTGGTTTATCCATTGGTCAAGCTGGTGAGTTTGATTATTCTGGTTCCCAGGCTATCAAAGCTTTGAAAGAAGAAGGTATCTATACTGTTTTGATTAACCCTAATATTGCAACTATTCAAACTTCCAAGGGTTTGGCTGATAAGGTTTACTTTTTACCAGTTACTCCTGAATTTGTTAGAAAAGTCATCCAATTTGAGAAGCCTGACGGTATCTACTGTACTTTTGGAGGTCAAACAGCTTTGAATGTTGGTATCAAATTGAAGGATGAATTCGAAAGCTTGGGTGTCAAAGTTTTAGGTACTCCGATCGATACTGTCATCACTACCGAAGATAGAGAATTATTCGCTCAGGCCATGGAAGAAATTGATGAGAAATGTGCCAAGTCTGAAGCATGTTCCACCATTGATGAAGCTATCAGTGCCGCTAACTCAATTGGATACCCATTGATTGTCAGAGCTGCTTATGCTTTGGGTGGTTTGGGTTCTGGTTTTGCTGATAACGAAGAAGAATTAGTTGCCTTATGTCAAAAGGCTTTTGCTACTTCTCCTCAAGTCTTAGTTGAAAGATCCATGAAGGGTTGGAAAGAAGTTGAATATGAAGTTGTCAGAGATGCTTTTGATAACTGTATCACTGTATGTAATATGGAGAACTTCGATCCTTTAGGTATTCATACTGGTGACTCTATCGTTGTTGCCCCATCGCAGACTTTATCTGATGAAGATTACAACATGTTGAGAACTACTGCAGTTAACGTTATTAGACATTTGGGTGTTGTTGGTGAGTGTAACATTCAGTACGCCCTCAATCCGTTCTCCAAAGAATACTGTATCATCGAAGTTAACGCTAGATTGTCTAGATCATCTGCCTTGGCTTCTAAGGCCACTGGTTACCCATTAGCTTATACTGCCGCTAAATTAGGTTTGAATATTCCTTTGAATGAAATTAAGAACTCCGTTACCAAATCCACTAGTGCTTGTTTTGAGCCTTCTTTGGATTACGTTGTTGTTAAGATCCCAAGATGGGATTTGAAGAAGTTCACCAGAGTTTCATCTTTGTTATCTTCTTCGATGAAATCTGTCGGTGAAGTTATGTCTATTGGTAGGACATTTGAAGAAGCCATCCAAAAAGCAATCAGGTCAACTGATTATCATAACTTAGGTTTCAACAAGACAGCTGCTTTGATGTCTATTGATATTGATAGTGAATTACAGACCCCATCTGATCAAAGATTATTTGCTATTGCTAACGCTTTCTCTGATGGCTATTCTGTTGACAAAGTCTGGAAGTTAACCAACATTGACAAGTGGTTCTTAAACAAGTTGCATGGTTTAATTACTTTTGGTAACAAGGTCGCTTCTTTTGGTTCCAAGGAAAACTTACCTTTGGGTATTTTAAAACAAGCTAAACAATTGGGATTCGAGGATAGACAGATTGCTAAGTTCTTGAGCTCCAATGAGGTTGCCATTAGAAGACTTAGAAAGGAAAATAATATCATTCCATTTGTCAAACAAATTGATACTGTTGCAGCTGAGTTCCCAGCCTTCACTAACTACTTGTACATCACCTATAATGCTGATACATCTGATGTTAGCTTTGATGAACATGGTGTCATAGTATTAGGTTCCGGTGTTTACAGAATTGGTTCTTCCGTCGAATTTGATTGGTGTGCTGTTAGAGCCATCAGAACCTTGAGAGAGAATGGTACCAAGACCATTATGATCAACTACAATCCTGAAACTGTCTCTACTGATTATGATGAAGCTGACAGATTATACTTCGAAACTATCAACTTAGAAAGGGTATTGGACATCTACGACTTAGAACAATCATCTGGTGTCATTATCTCTATGGGTGGTCAAACATCTAACAACATTGCATTGCCATTGTACAGACAGAATGTTAAGATTTTAGGTACATCACCAGAGATGATCGATTCTGCTGAGAACAGATACAAGTTCTCCAGAATGTTGGACAAAATTGGAGTCGACCAGCCTGCTTGGAAGGAATTGACTTCGATTGATGAGGCTGAACTGTTCGCTGAAGCCGTCTCTTACCCAGTTTTAGTCAGACCATCGTATGTTTTGTCTGGTGCGGCTATGAATACTGTTTACTCCAAGGCTGATTTGGCCTCTTACTTGTCTCAAGCTGTTGACGTTTCTCCAGATTACCCAGTTGTTATAACTAAGTATATTGAGAACGCCAAGGAAATTGAAATGGATGCTGTTGCCAAGGATGGTAAGATGATAATGCATGTTGTCTCTGAGCATGTTGAGAATGCGGGTGTCCACTCTGGAGATGCTACTTTGATTGTCCCACCACAAGATTTAGATCCCGAAACTGTTAGAAGAATTGTTGAAGCCACTGCCAAGATTGGTAAGGCTCTTGATATCACTGGTCCATATAACATTCAATTCATTGCTAAAGATAACGACATCAAAGTCATTGAATGTAACGTTAGAGCCTCAAGATCTTTCCCATTCATCTCTAAAGTTGTTGGTACTGACTTGATTGAAATGGCCACTAAGGCTATTATGGATATTCCACAAACTCCTTATCCAGGTGAGAAGTTACCAGAGGATTATTGTGCTGTCAAAGTTCCACAATTTTCTTTCTCCAGACTTGCAGGTGCTGATCCAGTTTTAGGTGTCGAAATGGCCTCTACTGGTGAAGTTGCTACATTTGGTAGAAACAAATACGAAGCTTATTTGAAGTCATTAATATCTACTGGATTCAAGTTACCAAAGAAGAACATTTTATTCTCCATTGGTTCTTACAAGGAGAAACAGGAATTGCTTCCATCTATTAAGAAGTTACATGACTTGGGATATAAAATCTTTGCCACTGCTGGTACTGCTGATTTCATCAAAGAACACGATATTCCTGTTCACTACTTAGAAGTTTTGAGCAAGAATGAAGACCAAAAGTCTGAGTATTCGTTGACTCAACATTTGGCTAACAATTTGATTGACTTGTATGTCAACTTACCATCTTCAAATAGATTCAGAAGACCAGCTTCTTACATGTCTAAGGGTTACGAGTCTCGTCGTATGGCTGTTGACTACTCTGTCCCATTAGTTACTAACGTTAAGTGTGCCAAGTTATTGGTTGAAGCTATTGCTAGAAACATCCCATTGGAAGTCTCTAACATTGATGCTCAAACTTCTCATAAAACTGTTGAATTGCCAGGTATGGTCAATATAGCCACATTTGTCCCAAGTTTTGATGACTTCAAGGCTACATCCAAGGCAGCCTTGATCTCTGGTTTTACTTACAATGGTTTCTTACCGCAAACGTTGGATGGAACTTATGTCACTGATTCTGACTCCTTGAGTGAAGTTATTGATATTGCATCTCATGAGGCTTACACTGACTTCTCCATTTCTATTGCTGGGTCCGAAGAGAACTCACAGGATGCCGCAGATGCTGCTAGAAATGCTGGTTCCTTGTTCTTGCCATTCAATGAATTTGCTAACTCCAAGGTTTCTGCAATTTCAGCTCATTTCGCTTCTTGGCCATTGAATAAACCAATCATCACTGATGCCAGAACCACCGATTTAGCCTCAGTATTATTGTTGGCTTCCTTGCATAACAGATCTATTCATATTACTGGTGTTTCCTCTTCTGAGGACTTGAACTTAATCAAAATGGCTAAGAGTAAGGACTTGCAAGTCACCTGTGACGTTTCAATTTACTCATTATTCTTGTCTCAAAACGAATATCCTGAAATGACCTTCTTACCAACCATTGAAGATCAAAATGCTTTGTGGGAAAGCTTAGAAGACATCGACTGTTTCTCCATCGGTACTTTACCATACTTGGTTGCAAAGTCTTTAGGTCAAGAGATCGAAGCTGGTTTAGGGTTCAAGAATGTTATACCATTATTGGCTACTGGTATTCATGAAGGTAGATTATCTGTCAGCGACGTTGTTGAACGTTTCCACGATGCTCCAGTCAAGATTTTCAACTTGCCAAAACAAGATACCAAGATTGAAATTGATTTGGATAGAAGAATCAAATCTTCTGCTTTATTTGGTACTAAGCAGGTATTCGGATCCATTAACCGTGTTTCAATCCACGGGAATACTGTTGTTTTGGATGGTAACTTGGCTAACAATGAAGCTTTAGGTAAATATGAGGTTGAAACCTCCAGAGCAAGATTCGGTTCTATTACCACTGCTCCTACCTCTCCTGCTTTAAACAGAAAAACCAGGATGTCATTTGGTGAAAGTCTTAGACCTTCAATCTCGAAAGACAAACCTGAACATGCCAAGTTCGAGAGATTAGGTAAGGAATTGGTTTCTCAGCCTCCAAGTGGTTTGGGTGAAACAAATGCCTTGATCAACTATATCAGACAGAACAGCGTCTTCTTAAGAAATTCAGTTCTTTCTGTCAAGGATTTCACCAGATCTGATTTGCATACTTTATTCACTGTTGCCCAGGAAATGAGATTAGCAGTAGAAAGACAAGGTGTCTTGGACGTTTTGCAGGGTAGGGTCTTGGCTACCATGTTCTATGAGCCATCTACAAGAACTTCCTCATCATTTGATGCTGCTATGCAAAGATTGGGTGGTAGAGTTGTCGCCGTCGAAGCTGGTTCCTCATCTGTTAAGAAAGGTGAAACCTTACAAGACACTATCCGTTCATTGGCTTGCTATTCTGATGCTATTGTTTTGAGACACCCAGACGAAGAAAGCGCAGATATTGCTGCTAAGTACTCGCCAGTTCCAATTATCAACGGTGGTAACGGCTCTAAGGAACATCCAACCCAGGCATTATTAGATTTGTTCACCATTAGAGAGGAGTTGGGTACTGTCAATGGTATCACTGTTACTTTCATGGGTGATTTGAAATATGGAAGACCTGTTCACTCTTTGGTACACTTGTTACGCCAGTATCATGTCAGAGTTCAATTGGTTGCTCCTAAGGAGTTGTCCATGCCAGAAAGCATCAGAAAGATGTTGATTGACAACAACATGTTGGTTGTAGAATCTGAAGAATTAACCCCAGAGATTATCGCCAAATCAGATGTTTTATACTGTACTAGGGTACAACAAGAGAGATTCAAGGATATTAACGAATACAATAGATTAAAAGACACTTATATCGTTGATAATAAGATCTTGTCTCACGCCAAACAACATATGTGTGTTATGCACCCATTACCAAGAACCAGTGAGATTCGTGAAGAGGTTGACTTCGACCAGAGAGCTGCTTACTTCAGACAAATGAGATATGGTTTGTTTGTCAGGATGGCCTTATTAGCCATGGTTATTGGTGTTGATTTTTAGATTTATAATGTTGGTATTACATCCGTTTGGGGGAATGGTTGTCTACTGATTTAATAAATAGTTTAAGTAATAAAATAGAACGTATTGAAATTTGATGATAATGTACATTAATATTAGTTTACAGTAGGTTTACAATCTTTATTCCTTGAGGAACATATTGGCTTCGGCGCCTTTCTTCAGCTTATCTTTATCGTCTGGATCTACATCTTCATTTGCCTGGATCAAAGCTCGAGCAATTTCCAACTCTTCACGAGTTTCAGGGTATTTTTGGTTCTCAAAACCCTCGACTTCTGGGTCTATATTGTCATGATGTCTATGTTTACTGTACTGGTCATTATATTGCTGGTACTGATAGTCATTCGTGTCGTTGCCTGCAGCAGCCTCAGCGTAACTCTGCTGTCCCCTCATATGAGACCTTTGTGCAGCCTCTACCGCCGCCATGATGTTATCATCAAGAGTAGACAAATCATGAGACAAAAGAGAATCTGCTGAGACAATATCATCAACGTTGTTCAATCTAGACTTTAAAATTTGTCTGGCATTTGGGTTGTTAGGCTGTGAATGAAGAACTTTTCTGCGGTTAATAGACGAAGTAGGCTTCTTGGGGTTGATATTCCTTTTCACTAGTGTGGAGTCCCTAACCAGGTCCCTACATTCGGAACATCCCTTGATGGCAGCCGCTACTGTGTCTTTGATACGTGCCCAGTGAAACTTCTCTGCAACTAAAGCTGTAGTCTTGTTGATTCCACCATGACCAATCAAATGGATTTCCAGACAGATTTGAATTTGCCTTACAGGGTCACTGACAACTTCTTTGTTCCTCAACATTAACTTACCATTTTCAATACGATAATGGGATGATGCAGAACGCAATCTGGACTTTTCTGCACGGTCTGCCATAGCAGGATACTTTCCTGTCTCCAAGTAGTACTTGATTTTATCAAATCGATAGGCACCGATGGCAGGGTCTGCATTGTTGACAAGCTCTTTACCGTACATTATAGCATCAACCGGAGTCTCATGTCCCTTAAGAATAGCTGCAGATTTGATACGACCAACACGCTTAAAGTTGGATGTTTCAAGAATCTTTCTGATGGCTACATTTGTTTCAAACACCAATCCAAACAAAGCGTAAGTGAAGCCTAAACGGGGAGCCCATTGTAAAAAGCAATCGGACAATGTCCGACCAATACCCTTGCCTCTGATACCAGCATTGACCAAGAATGAAGCAGTACAAATATGTCCCGATCTACCTGTATAGCTGGGTTTGATTTGAAATGTACCTAAACATTCTTTTTCCCATTGTTTTGGTCCTTCCAAAGTAGGAGAATCACCCAAAATCATAACACCAACACAGTGGCTAAACCAATATTGCTGGAAGGTCTCTAGATCTAATGGGTCGAAGAACTGGCAAGTATCACCATTCTCTATTTCCATGTTTATTTCATCACATAGAAAAGCCGCTAAGCCTTCTGGTAACTCGTTGACGCTATGGATAGGATAAATAGTAGCAGTGGTTTCACCATCTTTCAACAATACCGTATAGGGATCGATATGCTCAGGCTCAAACTCAATAGATGACTTGAACTGTGTTAGAACAGTAGGGTCATCGTACTTTTGCATGATAGATGTTTTGCAACCAGTTGAGTAAAATGTATCCTGTTAGAGTATATTTAAGAATTTTTTTTTATTGCGCTGTCTATTTCTATTTAAGTGAGCGGAATTGGATTACAAATCTTTACCGAACATAACGGCACCCACAAGTTTGTCTTCACCTTTGAGAACAGCTGCATTCTTAACGTAACCGATCCTATCAAATCCCAAGCTGTCCCAAATTTTGAGACTTGCAACATTAGTTTCAAATACGAGATTGAAGACGGAATAGATAAATCCTAATTTGGGTGCAATTTCTAAGTATTTACGTCCTAATTCTTTTCCTAGACTCAACCCTCTCTTATCATGACCGACAATGAAGCCTGCATTACAAATATGTGAAACTCTACCTATGTAATTGGGTTTGACGTAAAAGTCACCCAAGAACTTTTCCTTATAGTAGTCGTATGACTCATTAGGTAAATCAAGAGTAAACTCACCATCAAGTAAAATAGCTACAAAATGACTAAACCAGTAATCAACAAACTTCTCTAGTGGCATGTTTTCAACAGAATGATGTGGATATGTCTTTCCTTCTTCAATAACATAAACAAATTCATCATACAAAACCTTGACTAAGTTTTCGGGAAGATGATCCGCTTCATAAGTAGGAATTAAGGTAACAGTACGGCCATCCCTTTGTAAGTTGAATACAATTGGCTCAGTAACTCCACGCTTCTTACCTCCTTCTGCAAATGGTAAATCTTTCACCTTTTCATACTCATTACTCATTCTATTACCTAATCTTGATAAATATATCGTCTTTCGATATTCCGTATTTTCCTACCATGTGTACATCCACTTCCTGCATATTTCCCACTTATCGGAGAAGACTAACCTGCTGGCTGGAGTTACCCGGAAATCACTTCGCTCTCATTTTAGTTTTCACCAAAATAAGAAATCATTAGCACACAAAGGAGCCGATGATGTCGTTCAATATTGATGAGAGCAAGCGTTCTCGAACGGTCAATGACAGTATGTATATATAGTGGTGTTAGGACTTTTGTCCTGGTGCAGCAGTCGCTACAACGGGCGTTTAGGTCCATAATGCCGATTTTGGAATTAGCATACTAACAATCATAGCCATCAGCAAGAAAGATAGAAAACGCCAGCAGATAACATCCAGACTACTCAAACTCGACTCCACTTTCATGGTTGACAGAGATAGCTTTTATCGGGTCCTGTTGCACAATTTACAAAACACGTTGGCCACTTTACAGCAGGGTACCAATGAAGAGTTTTTAACGGTGAAGCAGGATTTGGAGATTGAACGGGACTTTGAACTCACCAAGCTCCGGTTATGGGAAGAGTATCAGGTCAAGAGATGCGAGGATGAATATAAAGGTGATTTGGCTCGGGCAAAGGAGAATTACGATAAGATGATCAAGTTATTAAAAGAGAAATTATATGATAAATTGCAGAAAGAAATCAACCAACTCAAGGAAGATAAGTTATTATTGAATCTCGTGAATGCGAATTCGTGGAGTTCTACTAGCCAAGATGCTAGTACTATAGCATTAAATGCCATAGCCGGACACGCTCTACACGATCGGAGGTCATTGAGGAAAAGGGAATTCAGTTCACGATTCACTAGTGGTGAAAATGACGACTTATCTGATAGTGGAGCCACTACTGGTTATATATCTGCTTCTGGAAAGAGGAGAAGGCATTATGCCACCAGATACAGTTCTAATGATGAGATGTCATCTACAGCCGCATCACATAATAATAACCACGGTCATTCAAAACTAAGTCAACAACACGGCTCAGTAATAAGTAGTGGGAATGATAGTAATTTGAGCGATAAAGATTATGATGCTTTAAATACAATAATCATGAATAATGAAGATGGTGGGTCTTCATTTATCCTCTCTGCTAAAACACAAGCTAATAATGGGAAACAAACTCGAGGTCAACACAAACAATTTGTAGGAGTTCAAGGATTAAAACCCGAAGAACTTAATGATGACCTAAACCTCTTAAGAACTGCCATAGGTAAAAAGGAGAAGTAATGATGTATTAATTAGAACTGTATAATAATGACCAAAGATCTTTAGTTTCTAAGCGCGTCCTCTTAATTTGCCAGACACACAACCCAAGATGCTTGTACTGCCAAGTGATTCAGAAGGTTCTGAGTATGAAAAAGTGGAGTATACGCCGAGATGGACGCCAAGAAGTTTGACCAGAAGTTTTCGTAGTCGGAGAAGGCTTATTCTATTCATTTGTATTACTCTTGTCATTATAGTGGTCTATCGCTTTAGTAGTGATTATAGAGATGGGGATGGAGTGGTTGCAATGACTGATGAAGAGCTTATGCGTAAGTATGGGATCAAGAATATAAAAGATCTTGCATATAGTAAGAGGGATATATCATCTAAAGTTGATTCACCTTTCCAGATTGGTTGTAGAGAGATAGATAATTCTGGGCCAAGAGCTAGTGCTGCATTTGTGGTACTTGCTAGAAATTCTGAATTAGATGATGTTACAAAATCAATGGTTTCTCTTGAACGTCACTTCAACCAATGGTATGAGTACCCATGGGTGTTTTTAAATGATGAGGAATTCACTGATGAGTTCAAAGCAGTGGTTAAGAAATTTACAAATGCTGATGTTGAGTTCGGAGTAATACCGAAGAAAGATTGGGATTTTCCTCCAGATGTGGATCCAGATGAATTCAAAGAATTCATAGAGAGTCAGGGTGATAGAAGGATCTATTATGGTAATAAAGAATCTTATCACAAGATGTGTAGGTTCTTTTCTGGTGCTTTTTATAAACATGAACTTGTTAAAAAGAGAGACTGGTATTGGAGAGTTGAACCTAATGTTGAGTTTTTCTGTGATTTGACATATGACCCTTTTATAGAGATGGAGAAGCATAACAAGAAATATGGATTCAATGTAATGATCCATGAACTATATTATACTGTACCTGGATTGTTCCGAGAAACTAAAGCCTTCGTTAAAGAAAACAATATCAAGCCCAATAAGCTTTGGAGAACGCTTGTGAAGAATTTCCGGTATAGCAAAGGTGCCAATCATAAAGATTATGATATGATCAAGGATAGGAAAGGCATCATGAGAAGAATTGAAGAAGATTTATCAATAGAGAAACTCCTCAATAAAAAGGGTAAAAAAGATTTAAGTGATATCAATGAAGACCTTATAGCAAAGCTTTTGAGACGGGCTAGTGAACCACCCATGCTCCATGAAGATAGGATGGACTACGAGGAGTACAATCTTTGTCATTTTTGGTCGAATTTTGAGATCGCCAGAACTGACCTTTTCACTTCTGAGTTATATATGAAATATTTCGATCGATTGGAAAAATCAGGAGGGTTCTATAAAGAGAGGTGGGGAGATGCTCCAGTTCATTCATTGGCATTATCAATGATGTTGGATATAGATGAAGTTCATTATTTCAGAGATATAGGTTATAAACACTCTACTTTAGGTCATTGTCCTGGTAACTCAAAGATTAATCAGCTTCCTTATATACCAGATGAATCATTTGGTAATTATGGCAATTTCCAACTGTATAAACCTGATACACCGGTGGTTAATGGGGTTGGATGTAGATGTAAATGTCCAATGTTCCATAAAGAGATTGAAGATTCGAAATCTTCTTGTATTAAGCAATGGGTAAGAACAACTCGCGATGATTACGTTCCTTATAATCCAGTTGACCTCGATTATAATCGACACAAAGTTGAAAGAAAGCTCAGTAAATTCCTTAAAAAAGGGGGCAAATTAGGAGAAAGTGATGTTACTAATGATATAATGAAACCTGTAGTATTAGGTAAATAATTTTACAATAATAAATTTCAAAATATATTCTAATATACAATAATAGAAGTACAGGAGTGGGTTTAACCACCGAAACCATATAAGGTTCTACCTTGTCTCTTCAAAGCGTAAACGACATCCAAGGAGGTAACAGTCTTTCTCTTGGCGTGTTCAGTGTAAGTAACAGCATCTCTGATAACGTTTTCTAAGAAGATCTTTAAGACAGATCTAACTTCTTCGTAGATTAAAGCAGAAATACGCTTAACACCACCTCTTCTAGCTAATCTTCTAATAGCTGGCTTGGTAATACCTTGAATGTTATCTCTCAAGATCTTTCTGTGTCTTTTGGCACCGCCTTTTCCTAAACCTTTTCCACCTTTTCCTCTTCCGGACATTGTGTTAAATAATTAATTAATTTGTTGATATTAAATATTTGGGGTTACCACTATATTTATACTTGTGAGAGAATGTTACATTGTTTACAATTTCAACTGGTAATCAAAATATTATCGAGTTGATTGATCACGCTCTCGCTGTTGTACATTGGCGTTAAGAATACGAATTTTAGCCGGTTTCATCTAAAACCGTAGCTTTTCGGTTGTTTGTTTTGGCTTTTGTTCGGGATAAAATCTCAAAGTTACGCGTAGACTCTGCGTAGGTTTCAGTATGATTTCAACGGCTGCGAAAAATAGTGTCTTTTGGAAGTGCCAGAAGCGACGCATGTTGAGAGGGAGGTTTACCGTGTCCTTCGTAATGCAATACGCGATGTCATGAAGTTTGTTTGTTTTGTTTTAGGCATATGGATCTCAAATTGCAATATATAAAGTCAGCTTCCAGTCCCTGATTTTTTTTATCATCAAGTTTATTTTTTACAATGGCTAGAACTAAACAAACTGCTAGAAAGTCTACCGGTGGTAAGGCTCCAAGAAAACAATTAGCTTCCAAGGCTGCTAGAAAGTCTGCTCCATCTACTGGTGGTGTCAAGAAGCCACACAGATATAAGCCAGGTACCGTTGCTTTAAGAGAAATTAGAAGATTCCAAAAGTCTACTGAACTTTTGATCAGAAAATTGCCATTCCAAAGATTGGTCAGAGAAATTGCTCAAGATTTCAAGTCTGACTTGAGATTTCAATCCTCTGCCATTGGTGCTTTGCAAGAATCTGTTGAAGCTTACTTAGTTTCCTTATTTGAAGACACTAACTTGTGTGCTATCCACGCCAAGAGAGTTACCATCCAAAAGAAGGACATTCAATTGGCCAGAAGATTGAGAGGTGAAAGAGCTTAAATCCTTTGATTTGAAGTTCAATTCCTTTGTATATTAGTTAATTGTGTTACAATTTAAATAAATGGTAGTTTTTAGTGTATTTTGTATTTTCTTTTTCGTATTTCTTTTGCATTTGTAAGTTTTTAGTGGATGACTTGTGTCTGGCCCTGCACTCGTTCTTCTCCGTGTCTGTTGTACCGATTCTCTCTCTGTAGATACTATAGTACTATAATTATTACTACAGAATAATTTGTCCCAAATGTCGCAAAATTTACCCCGACATTTTAGATTCTTGTGGACATATGTCGCCAATGTCGTACCTTTATAAGGTAAATCTCAAATTTCAGTAGCAACTATCATGAGTTCACCACTTGAAGTTGTTGACCAAATTGCTGATACCCCTATACCACCGGCCGCTTTTGGGTCCTTTCTTCTATTAAAAGGGCTTACTAGTACCCGTCCAATTGACACCATTGCAGGAAGTTCAGGGTCCTCTGCAAAATTCGCAAGATCACTAGCTATAGCACAACCTACTCGTGCATCATGTTTGACATTTGGACTCACCCATTTTGTTGGTGCCTACATGATTTACGACCAAGACTTACAAAATGGAGCGGGATTTACGTTTGCGTGGTCAACGCTATATCTTATAGTTAATGGTAGAGCCAGTATTAAAAGTGTATTTAGTGGTAGAGTTAGTCCACTTGGTTTAAGTTTATTGGCATTAGGAAATGCTTCCATCTACGGTAAAAAATTCTTTTGGCCACTGTCTAAGTTGGCATAATATATATTTAGTCCCATGATAACGGTAGTAGCTTTTTATCATCGCAGTATTGTATTATATGTTTAGTATCATACAATTCAATAAACTGCTGATCCATTGGTCTTTCCTTTGGGGCTGCAAATTTTCTATACTCATCAAAGATGATTGTTAACGACCATTGTTGTAATCTTCTTAATACTCCAACAAGGCATCCTGTTCTATGTTTTCCTCTATTACAATGTATAAGAATTGGTTGATTCTCTGGATTTAGCACAATTTTTAGTGCTTCTGTGATTAAGTCGTGTGAAATGACTACAAATGGTTCTTTATTACCAGACAATCCGAGTTGGAATAACTTAATATTTTCCTGCTCCAAGAATTCCATATGACCTTGGGGGTAATCTTCTGGGATAAGACATAATATGGATTTAAGTTTAAGGCGTTTCAAGAATGACAAGTTTGATGGTTGGGGAAATGATGAACGATATATTTTATCGATCACTGGAGCGAAGTTCTCTGGTGGAGTTAAAGGTAAGTTCACTTGGTAATTCAACAGTTGTTCATATTGCTTAGTATCTATCTTTGTAGAATCAAACTTATCATCTATATCTTCTTCGTATTGTTCTTCAACTGTTAGATCCTCTAGCTTCGATCGTATTTCCTCTTGGTCCTTTATTGTAGAATACTCATTTACAACTGGATAATTAGGCAGAATATCTCGTTCTAATTTATCATACTTGAAATCCTCGTCCATCTGGAACGGATCTTCGGCAAAATCAGTCATCTTATGTCTATTTATTCTAGATATCTAATCCTTTCCTTGCCTTTCAGATGCTAAAGTAGTGTCAAAAATCTCGCACACTATCAAAAGATCGGAGGGAAGAAAAAAATATTGATTCAACTGAAATGGTGAGTTTCTACTATTGGTAGTCTTAGGGAGGTATACTAACTATTAGTCTGCTTTGTTCAATTTTCAATCACTTATACAAGTTATACTATTATTGATTTGTACATGTACGTATATCCATGCTACTTGGCCAAGTATATTAGATAGAAATAAAACTGGACCATTAGGCGTGTTTTGGAAATTCTCAAGAATAGGTGAAAGACTTAGTCCTTATGTAAGTCTTGGTTTGATTGTAATTGCTGTAAATCAATTGTGGTCTTAAAGTCATAGCTTAAAATGTGTATATTATCTATTTAAATTCATAGGTTTCATTTATGGAGTTACATAAAATAGGCGCTCTTTCATTTCCTACAATTCTCTCCAAAGCCACTGCATCCCATTTTGAGTAAATTATCTTCACAAAGGATAAATTCAAGTCAGCAATTCCATTGAATACTGATTTACCGATAAACTTGAGGTACTCTTTATAAAATAAGGGATTACTTGGAACTCCATATAGTAATATATTCTTTGCACCAGCAATCTCAAATCTTCTAAAGTGATGTAATCTTTCTGAATAAAGAAGGACCTTAACTTTTCCGGACGCAAAGTTTTGCCTTGTTTTAGTAAGTTTGGATTGTGAAGTATATTCGTCAATACCTTCGAAAGTTAATTTAGAATGATTATACATATAATCTTTTACTCTCAAATAATCAAAATACGATGGGATAATAATCACTACACCATCATCGTAACTTGTAGTATTAGAAAGTGAATTGATGATACTATTGGTAAAGAACTTATACCTGGCATCGGGATCTTCCATGGGTGATTCGGAATCAAATCTTTGAAATATTTGTTTTAACTTTAATCCAACAGAGTTCATTATACATGAGTCTGAAGTTATAACTTTCTTGAACTTCAACTTTCCTGAAAGATTCTTAGACTTGTTGACTATATTGTTAATATTAGGGGTAGAATACTCTGAAAATACCAACTTTTGAGTCAAGTAACCAGCTTGATCATTAATAGACCACATTCTAATTCTAGAGAAATCTGCATCATGAAATTGTTTCGGAACTTTATTCAAATACTTCATAGCAGTATTAACATGGTCCCAATTCTGCATTTCAAGATGATTAGCATTATCTACAATAACAAGCTCGATAGATGACAAGAAATCATAATCTTGTTTTTTCTTATCTCCCTTCTCCAAAATCATCGATAAGCCTATAGGGGATGCCAAAATAATATCTGATGAATAAAATGATGAGTAAAGCTTCAATGACTTTCTTGTAAACTTTATACCAAGGGTAAAATAATCGTTAGTGTTTCCCTTGAAATAACTACGGAAATCCTCTGGTTTAGATGCTGGTGGTTCTGCATCAGTATGGAATTGGGAGTTGAACCGCCTTTTATTGTCATGTTGTTCAGCTGAAGAGTACTTCACTAACAAATTGACCACTTCGTAGCATGCTTCTCTTGTAGGTAATAATATCAACACCTTAGGACGTGTAAATCCTTGATCTCTATATTCCACTTCCTCCATCTTTTTTCCTTGCTTGATTTGCTCTTGGTAATTGTGAAGCTTGGCATTGTTCTTTATGATGCTATCTCTTGTCTTGTATACATGATTTAATGCATGCAACGCATATAATTTTTTGTATGATTGGTTTTTGAAGCTATGGTAAGAGAAGTTGATATCTTTATACAGGGTCATAGCATTTATCAAACTGGATTCTAAATCACTAAGTGGTGCAGTTTCGTGTTCTAGGAATTTCTTTAGCACCCTTTTTTTGATTGGCAAGGAATCTAAAGATTTGATTGAATTTGATGTTGGAATTACTGATGTTGGAGGGACTTGAAACATACTTCTATAGGTTTCTATTGAGGACCTTCCTTTAAGTGGCCACTTTTCGGAAGCAGAATGAACTGCCTTATCAATAAACTCCTCGGAAATATTATTGAAGTGAACGTAATAAGGATCGGTATTCTCATCTTCATCATCACTATCAGCTTCTTCATCTTCCTCAGATTCATTTTCTTGGTCAACATTATAACCCGCAATCTCACCTTCATCTTGTAGTTGAACAGGTTGTTTCGTAGAATTGGACTTCTTGGGCTTGGTTTCTTGGTGGTCTGCAGATATCAAAGTAAGTAATGCATTATAAGCTTTACCTTTATCATAATCAACTGGTATCTGTTTATCTTCCAGCTCCAATTCTTCGCTCTCATTATCTTCAACTACTTCTTTCCTCTCTTCGAAACGTCCTCTCTTCGGGAGCTTACGAAGCTCTTGTCTCCCACGGTTACCATTACCTTTTCTTTTAACAGCCATTGTCCTAAATCATCTCATCGCGAACCAAACATTTAATTAAGAGCGTGTGCAGCCCACAAATGTCAAAACAATAGAAAGAGAGATATGGTCGTGCGAGATTACCATGACCATTAGAGAGGCATAATTCCAGGTAAAGGAACAATGAAATTCACTTGAAATTTATAGCCGAAGTATTGTGGATATCCGGATTTAACTGAATTATGAAAAATTTTCAGGCACAACTCAGATCTTTCATATTGACTGCATTGAGATTTATTGTACTGAAATTTAAATGCACATTGTAGAGTAGCTCTTTGTAACCACATGACCCTAAAATTTTCAAGTATCAACTTTCAATTTCATTTGTTTTCTTGTTCCTATATCTTTATTGGTGCTCCTACAACTACTTTACTTACATACCAGTATATTTCTGCTGGCTATTTCATCTCCTTCACGACTGATTTTTGCATCTAGTCCACATTTGAGACTTGTTTTTTCGAAGGAAAAAAAAATATCTAAATAGGGGATTACACAGTTCCATATATTCAGTAGTAAATCACCTAGGTGCAAGACCCAATAAGTGCTATAATCTCATGCTGAGCAGTAGTTAAGTGAAATTTTCTTCTTATTCAAATCAGATTCCTTTAAATCAGATATTCCACAACCTTTAGTGCACCGAGATAAACATGGTACAAGTCCTGTTCATACGGTTTGTTAGGCTGTTGCTAGCCGTGGTTTATTTAATCCTCATCATCTTGTCTATACCCATGGCTTTTGATGTGGGTGGTATAGATTGTGGATTGGCCTTCTCATTAACAATCTTCTTATTATATTTTGTTTCTACTACCGTGAAACTTCTTACTCGAAGAACAAAAAATTTTAGATGGTTCTCCATCGTATATTATTTCCAATATCTTGCAATTCCCTCCATATTGACCTTATTCTTATCTTACTATAGTGGATCTTTTAAGCCGAAGACTATATATGCTGTTGAATTATGGAAATTATTCATCATAAACTCCACACCTATCGTGATTATATTGGAAGGCTTTTGTTCCTTATTATCTATCCAAGCTATTGGTCAAACCGCTAGCTGGCTCACCAATTACAAGTCCGACAGTTGGTTGATCGTATCCTTAGTTACAAGTGGTACAACTATTACTGGGGCTTTTTATTTCTTATACAGAATCTATGTGCTTCCTATCACTATAGATGTAATTGGGTCTTCCTTGCTAGGTTCCTTATTGACCCTTACTTGCGGTTTGGGCCTTTTTGGTATCATAAGTGGCAAGGGTTCCATAATAGAATCCTCACTTCTTTTTGCCTATATCGTCAGATGTATTTACGAAACCTTTCCCCAATTATCAGAGAGCGCAAGCCAGGCCATCAATGATATGTTCACCAATACTACCCTCAACATAGACATACCGATGTTATCACCCCAAATAGCGAATACTCTTCTGAGTGTTTTGCCCTTTTTGGCTGCTAATCTACCTGGTTCGATAAAGACCATGTACGATTTCTTGAACCAGTCAGTCAGAAAATTGCCAGTGCCGGTTCTTTTCAACTTCTCGTACAGAATCACTGTGTTCTTTGCAGCCACAAAAATTATCCCAGCTTTATACCACTCCACATTATACCCATCGAGCTCTCCACCTCGAACACCACCTTCAATTAGGTCTCGAGAAACGTCCTTGACGTCCATAAACAGTCTCAGTTTGTCGAGATCTAACTCCAATCATTCACAATTATCTAATCACTCGACAAATTCAACTACTAAGGCTGTGGATATGACTAAGCAATTTTCTTCCAGCAAACCACCATCTACGATTGTCACATTAATTTATTCATATTCCCCATGCATCATAATACCAGTGTATACTCATTTGTTGATGCTGTACAATGGACAGTTGGCCACACATCTTCAAATTTGGGGCATTTTCACATCCAATAGTGAAAATACCGAAATTCCTATCCACCCGTTGCAATTCTGGAACTGGGTGAATATGAGTACAACCTTAATCTTATACTTGATGGAATTATTGGGCAACAATAACACTATAGGAGGGAATAACCCATTGACAAACCATTGGAAGGTAGACTAGTTGGTCATTGTATATTAATTTAATTCACCTATGTACTTTTAATATAACTGCTACAGTAGACATTATTGTCTAGCTCCCACATTTACCACAATGGTTATGTATGCCAAATACTACGATACGGACTGTGAAATACATTAAAAGGGTCTTAAGTTATCAGAAATATTGCAAATCTCGTCCTAGACTAAAGCTTGTCATCTTTCCAGACAATGAATTAGACCTCAGAGCTTGACTCTATGTTTGCTTGGATGTTTCATCATAAAATCAACTCAAGTCGCCTCTTAATGTTTTTTACAATCAAAGCTTGGCATATTTGACTATGCATAATCTCAGCCTCTGTGTAGTCAGAGTTTGACTAACCAGAGGTTCGATTCAAGCTTGTTAAAGAGGGGGACATTCATGTACCAAGAGTGAGCTCCATTGAGTTAGCTGCAGTGCAACCAATTGTTATAACTATCGTTTAGGATACCGAATCCCATTACCGAAAGAAACTCAAGAAGTCAAAACCACACATATTATCTCAGGACTAGTATGCTAAACATGAAGCCTAGCAGACGACAAACATCCAGAAACAATATGAGAAGTTCTGAAAACAACGAGTTGACAAACTCGTTACGTTTCCGCGTATCTGGTAGGAGACTTTCCCCGAAGCATTAGTACCAAAAGGTATTTTGTAAGCTTCGAAAACAATTCTTTGGACATGAATGTAAAGAAAAAAATTCCAGAAAATTTTTTGAGATGCTACGAGCTGCAATAGTTTTCGTAAATGTACACGACAAAAAATTTATATAAGATTAACCCAAGATCCAAGTAATGATACTGGGAGGAAGTAAGCATGACAACCAGTCATAAATGCGAGCACCAGCTCCACAATATAATACTGGACTACTGGTCTTTTTGGAGTAGATCAAATCAAAAAGAATATGATACAAATCCCTTAAATTAGTACCTTTCACTGATTTGATGGGTGTTAATCTGCGTTGTGACTTCATGAAATTCTGAGAGTATAAAGACTTTATATCTTCATGCCAACTCTTGATCTCTGAGTTGATGAGGTTTGATGTTCTAAGATTAGAATTAGAATGTGACAGCACTGAGATGTTTCCCAATTTGATTTGAGTTACCGATAATTTATGCTGACTGATCTCTCTGGTAATTGTAGTGAACAAGCTTTGAATTGCATTTTGAAAAATACTCTCGGGTGCATGATAAGCCAAACTCATTGAACTAGTTATATTTGGCGTAATAAGTATAGTCTTAGCGTTCTGTAATCTTATCAATTTGATGAGTCCAGAAGAGAATAACTTCAAGTAAACTGAAAACCGGTCCAAAATCTTATTCCATGAGGCAATGCTGATATTTTCCACTGGTCCAATAGGAAAATACAAGTTTGGAGTGAAAACTACACCAGCCAATTGCAAATTGTGTGCTTCTGCATTGGGAAATGGAACCACTGGAGTATGTAACCATTTATTGAATTTTGCCAATTGACTTTCGAAAGTAAAAGAATCAGTAAGATTAAGGTAGTTAATATCTTCAGTAATAGGATTGGATTCAATATACTTCAAATCCTTGTCATCAAGGATAGTCAAATAAACTATAAATCCTCTCTTTTCAAAATCCAATGAGATTAGTCTAGTCAATGGTTCAGTGGGTGATCCGATCACTAAAACCACGTCTTTTCTAGCTCCGTTGGGTAATTTTGGTACTCTCCTTCTTGGTTTATTAGACTTAAAATCCCTCTTGAGTCCTAGTCTCGTTGGGCTACTTCTTGTCAGCAAGTAGTATATTGAGGCTCCAATTCCCACAGACAAGATACATATCTTGCCTTTATGCTTCGCTAATGTTTGTAAGATATTCTCCTCTTGCACAACTATGTCTTCCCCATGATTCATCTTTAAAGGATTGTATCCTCCAATATCCAATTGCAGTAATTTATCGGCTTGATTCGATACAAGTACTGCTGCTTTACCATAATAGTAGTTTGCAGCACTCCAAGCAGCACTTACCGGTTCTGCTACCATACTAAACAAATATAATGTGGTCACTAGAGTAATGCGAATTTAAAGTGATCAAAAAAAAATTAAGCTGCCGGTCCCAGGAATCGAACCTGGGTCTGGTCGGCCACAACGACCTGTACTGACCACTATACTAGACCGGCGCAACTTAGTTGAAAAAAGGTTAACTTTTCTTTTGTCATTCTTGTGATTAAAATTGATCTGTAGTTATAAGAATACATCTTATATTAGGGCAACATGAAATAGTTTTTGAGCCTATGAGAGATGAGGCTGAAGCATTTTCTAAATATTTCGCGAAGTATTTTACTGAGTATTGTAGGATAGTTTACCATAATAACAATAGTGGTTGCGAAATTAAAGTATTCAAGGTTTTGCCTACTCCAACAAATCTACCACTTTTAATTATAGTTAATACAACTTTAAATAATTTCATCCTTCAAATTTCTTCTGTAATGTCACGACCCTAGAATTTATTAACAACTCATTTACTAACCAGGCCACCTAACCTCAACACTCTAACTCCATTACACAAAATGGCTCAAGGTCCAAAAAAATTTTTTGTGCGGAGGTTTTACTATCGACATAACATGATCAGCATTAGAATATTAGGAGCAGGTCTTAAACGACAAGTGGTATTGGCTAAGCCTTCCTCCCTTGTTAGAAATATGTCAATAAGGAACTTCAATTCGTTAGTATCGGTGAAACAATACATGCCAATGATGGCTACTACATCTCCTATATTAAAGCAGCTTGCAAGATATTCTACTACAACTGCTCCACCACCACCTCCTCCTCCCCCAAAAGACAAGAATGTTAAAGGTAGACAACTTTTGAACAGAATATCTAGAGCCATTACATTTTCAGCCTCAACTTTATTGGTAATTGGCGCTAGTGGTATCGCATTACTAGTTGTCTATTTGATCTTATCGGAGTTATTCCTCCCATCAGGTGATACAAAAACTTTCAACAAAGCCCTTAAATTATTGGAGAAAAATGAGCAAGCTCGTACAGCATTAAAACTTGAACCCCATGAAAGAGTAAGAGCATACGGTGAAACTGTCTCAGGTAAATGGGTCAGAAATAGACCAGTGCAAAGTGTCAGAACAAGAGGTAACGATGGCAAGGATAGACTAGTCATGAAGTTCCATGTTGAATCAAACGCTGGGGTACATGGAACTGTTTCTTTGGAGCAAATTGATAAGTCATTTTTCAGCTCTGAATTCGCCTATGTTGCTTTGGACGTAGTCAAACAAAAGAGAATCTACATAATCGAACCTAAGTTCCAACCCAAGAACTATGTCCCTAATATTGGTAAGGGTACGGGCTTTTTAGGTGTTAAGTGGGGACCTAAGAAAGACGATGAATAAATTCATCTTTTCTGTAAATAATATATATTCATAACTACTGAAGCACAAGCCTTGAGATAATGTAGATGAACAAAGAGTGTAGGCTAATTATCTTGGATTTAAAAGCAGCAGTTGAGCTCAAACTATGAGTTCTATTAGAAGAACCACCATAAAACCCGCCATTACCTTTTTGCGGCAGATGCTTTCCACTTTCAGCCTTGGGTCCGAGCTTTACCAAATCATTCAACGTTTCTTTGCAAGTTCGCCCGTCCTTCAATACAATACTTTGCAAATCGGTCTCGTCGTTATTGTTAACAAGTATAGATCTTCCTTCAAAATTACAATCTTGTTCCTTCTTCCCATTGGCGATATAATACTTATTCAAAGCAAACGAAATCCTTTGATCAAGACTACAATCTGAGAATGTACCATACACACCTTCTAATGGCCGTGAATTGATCTCTGAACAATCCACCTTTGAACAAATTTCATTCAAAAGGTTTGTTTGATGTACTTTCTTGAAAGGAGTTAAAATACAGTTGTAAGTTGACTGGATGCATTCACACTTACCACGATCAGGAGTCTGTGGTAAGATTTCGGAAACATTCCAGAACTCGCTGGTAACACAGTTCACTGTTTTGTTCGATGTTGTGCTTTCTTTTACTTTACTTCGCTTGAGGTTGCTGTTGGTAAGCCTAAGGCTCAAAGTATTGAAGTCATCCAATGTCTGGATCGTACCATCTTTGTTTTCTTGTACAACACCATAGTTATTATTGTGTTGGAAATACTCGTAAACAATACCGCCGGACCAAACCTTAGACATAATTAATCCATATAATGCCTCGACTTCTGTGAAAGGTCTAGGATTAACCGTGTTGCAGCCATATTCACTAAAAAATACTGGAACTTGGAAGTCTTCAAATTCAATAGTTCTATCACGATACCCAGAAGTTGTGTAGGTAGAGTATCCACACCATTCATACATGTTTAAACCAAGGAAATCTGCCTGAGACATTTTGTCCTCTCCACAAACAAAGTAGTTTGCCAAATCGGTCCTAATTCTAGCATCATCATTGCTAGAGTAACCTACTGGTATTTGACGATACCTTTGCGTCCCAATATATTCTTTCACATCTCTAATAGCAGCCCTTACAAAAGGTGAAGCGTCGGTGTTACCGATGGAATTTGAAACCTCATTACCAGCGAAGTAGCCTAAGATGTTGTCATATTTATGTGTTGCATCTATTACCAGCTTGTACCTGTCAAATATTTCCACGTCCCAAGTGGGTTGATTCCTATTTATTGACGCTTCGGGCTCTGCTAGATCTAATAAGACATATATTCCTTTTTCAGCAAAGGCATTAATACATGTGTCATGATCCTTATTTGGATCTATTTGATAAACTCGAACCACATTTACACCTAACTGTTCCAAATAGTTCAAATCTCTCAAACACGTGGTTGTATTTGCTAGGGGATCTATATAACCAAGTCCTTCAGTATCATCATATCCATCATCCTCTTCTCTCATTCTTTGGTAGGCAATTCCCTTAATATAGAATTGGTATCCGTTAGAGTCAACAAATTTGTTATTGACGGTGGTGATAATCGGAGTCTTCTTACTTGAGTACTGTTGACTCGCCATTGTTAAATGAACAAGTATCAAACACACTATATACTTCAAGATCATGTTATCCTCTTTGTAAACTTCACAAAACTTCTTTTTTGCAGCCATTCATCGCGAGAAATTATCTATTAAATTTTATACCCTAAAACGAAAGATTATATACATATGTCATTAAAATACTTCAGAAAGTTCCTTGAATTCCTTTTTACCCCTACACTCAATCATAAATAATTCATCATTTGATGCCTTGACTAATAAACCTGCTTTGCCAATTCTCTCAATCCTCTCAAACTTCTCATCTTCACAGATAAGCCACTTGTACATCTTAGAGTGGTCTCTTTCTTCCAACTCAAAACTGTAATACGTTTTCTCGGTGAATACGTCAGATACAATATGAATACTTAAGGAACACATGGACAAGATTTTCCAGGAAGAAGGATTATTTATTTGATCGTACCCTTCCAACTGCTTCTGAAGCCTTATAGTCATATTGCTCAACATTAAAAGTCTGGTATTCTCCGGATTGTTCAATATGGTAGCATTGTTAATATCCTCTGAGCTTATAGACATAGATGAAACGTCTCTGGATAATTGAGAAGCTCCATAAGGTTTACCTGCAGAATGACTTTGCAAAGAGGAATTCACACTTGTCAAAGTGGATGACTTACTTGGACCAGCACTATCCATGACCGATGAAGCTATTGTTTGCTTGGAGCCACCAATAGATGCATGTGAAGACTTGTGTCTCAAGGATCTAGGAGTCAACAATCCTTTGACATTCTTTATATTGGTAACAATTGTTTGACACAAGTCGTTGGAACAGCATCTTATCATGATCAAAAGAGATTCTTCTGTGATGCTATTCTTGGAAGAAATCTGAACATCCAAAGCAGCGGATTGACTGACTTCGGTTTCAGCATTGATGTTGAGCAAAACAATTGGTTTGTCAATTTCTTCCTTATACTGACTGTCAAACTCTTCTTTGAATAGAATCATCCAGGCTTTGCCCATCTGGTAGTTTACTACAATCTTTAAGAATATCTTGTCATTGACCGTCAACATCTCCCATTTACCATATTTCGATTTCCATTTTGAAACTTTCATGAGTTTTGGACTTGAAGGCGAGATATAAAAATCAATAGATTCATCATCATTGATTATAGATTTCAAATTTTGTGGTATTTCAAGATCCACTTCTTCATTTATTGATGTCGTAGATTTGTTTCCAGTATATTGTTTAAAGAAGTAAGTAGATGTTGAGGAAGGCAAAGCAAAAGCCGAACCAGAGGCGTTCTTGTCTTGAGTAAATGATTTACTTGACACGTTTTGGGAGACAGTAGATACTCCAGATGTAGCAGATGTAGCAGATAATGGAATGGTATCAGAGTCTGAAGGTTCTAAAGGAATGTCAGTTGTGATGGTTAACTCTTTGGGGTTGGACTTAACTGGTGCTTGGTTTTTAAATGAAGCATCTGAAACAGATTTTGGAGTCTTTCCCTTTTTAAAGAGCCCGAATATCTTCGATTTTGGCTTGTTGTTTTGTGTTAACTCATTAAGGCCACGATGGACACTGAACGAGGGATTATGGTTTTTACCAAAATTAGAGATATCAACTTCAGATCCAGTTGACAATTGAAAGAGACCATTCTTTTTAGCTTGGACTTCTTCGGAAGATTCGCTCTTCTTAGATGGAATCGTTTGTGTTACTTCCATCTTCTTAACTGGTACTTGGTGTACTGGTTCATTCTCTTTGTCTTCAATTTCAATCTCTGCAGTCGAAGATACAGGTCTTTCTGTAGGTTGTTTGCTTGTAACTGGGATTCCAGTAGGAATGTTTTGTATTTGTAAGTTGTCTTGGAGGATAAAGTCTTGAGTCTTTGGCTGGACCTTTGTAGCCTTAATGCTTTTGGTTAAAGTAGTAGGAGATAAGGAATTTGAGGACCCAACAGATCTAAAAGAAGATGTTGGTGATGATACAGAAGATCCAGTTGATGATTTGACGAACTGTGGAATTCTTGGTTGGTGGAACTCAATTGATGAACTTGTAGACACAACTGAAGGTGCATGTAAGCTTGGGGATGCTACTAGCTCTTTGAATTGAGACAGCTGTGACTCCGGGGTGAAGCTGTCTACCGAGTCATTGTGTTTATCAGTTTCACTCTCTGAACTGTCACTTAAAATATTAATGCCCAAACCATCATATTTGATAGCAGGAGTCTCTTCTAA
This sequence comes from Yamadazyma scolyti, assembly GCA_003707025.2. Taxonomy (NCBI): domain Eukaryota; kingdom Fungi; phylum Ascomycota; class Pichiomycetes; order Serinales; family Debaryomycetaceae; genus Yamadazyma; species Yamadazyma scolyti. The sequence goes on along the minus strand of PPMW02000006.1, from coordinate 111,523 downwards.
CTTGACCAAGAAATTGGGGTTAGTTGGAGAATCAACTTTGTCCAACAAAAATATAACAGATAATTTCTTCACCCATTCGGCCAAAAACTCTTCATTAGGGCAATTGATAATTAAAGTATCGGAGATGTTAGTTGACCTTTTATCAAAATATGAAACGGCTCTTAAAACTATTTGACATTTAGAATTACTGTAACTTAAGGACAACTCATTGAGTCTGAAAGGTGGAAACATTAAGAATCTTGAGCTCTTTTCTGGAGGTATTGATAATATTGCCAAAGCATTATAGGTTTGACCAGCCAAACCGCTTAAGTTGACTAATAATAATTCAATATGATTCTTCAACTTTGAATTCTGCAAGATTAACCTTTCATTTCTGGATCTTTCAACAATTTGGGAAACTTTAAAGTAACTGCAAACATTATCAGCATAGTTTTTTATATTCGCCGTCTCTCCAAATAGTTGAACTTGATTAAAAATGATATTATTCAATTGTGAACTATCAAGAAATTCAAGATATCCCTCTAAACATTGCTTACACCCATCTCTGAAATGAGTGAGCTGGTCGATAATGTATGGATGTCTCAAAAGCTTGATAGCCGAATTAATAAATTGCACATAATTAGAAAGATGCATTATTGGCTTATTATAATAAGTTGATTCACTTGAAGTTTTATCGGAAAGTTCTGGATTCTCTAAGCAAGCTCTAAATTTCTGGAATAACAAGAGTACATCATCATTTATCCAAAGAATGAAAGAATTGATTAAATTTTTGAATAATTGCTTTTGATCATTGATGTCTGTAGTCGCTTCAAAAGATTTTGAAAATTCATTCAAAATAGTTAATAGGTTTTTATTCTTCGTGAATAAGCCTCTAACTATGGCAGTGATAGAAGTTTGGGAGTACTTGGCCGGCCTAACCACTCCTAAAACTTGAATTAAATTGTTATTTTCATCGTTTTCCAGTGATAAAAGGTTATTGATCAAGTCCAATGGCTCTTCAGAAAACGAAGTAACTATTGTAGGTACCAGATCAAGCTTCTGAATTGTCATTATTATGTTTGGCAAGAATTATTCAAATAGGAATTCAAAACACTTTAATACTGCAGGTTTTAAACTTTGGAGACTGAAGGGATAAGATTCAGAATATTTTTTATGCCAAACGAAAATAATATTTTCAGATGATTAAGAAATCGGATTATATTTATTTATTTTCAAGGTGTGTATAGGAAGATAATACCGAAATCTACACGGAATTGGCGATGGATAAACAAGCAATCTTTATAAAATGGTGCAGTGCAGCAGACGAACTGATATTTCACGAAAAAAAAAAATTTATATGACAAGAGAAATGGTGTTTTAATTTGCTAAACCCAAACACACTTGTAAATAAAGGAAATATGTAAACATAGATGGTGCTTATTCTTGCATGTTTAATTTAACCCATTTCAGTAGAATTGGTGTCGCAGGAGTTAAGTGTTTTGCTAATGGGTTGTTAAAGGTTCATCGAGCTGCGAAAAACTCCAAAGTATCAAAGACCGCGTCTCGCGTCGTGCATAATTTATACGCATCATGGGGTAATTTCGTGTATTTGTCTAGACCCACCGGGACTCCATTTAATATGCAAGACTGTTGTAATGAGCGCAGGGGTTGAATTCATGCTCTGGATATACACCAATTTAAAACTTGCTCTATTCCAATCCCGGTTCGCCCACTAACTAGCTGTAGATCCCAAGAATTTTTCAGAGATTGGTCCAAATCGAGTAATTTAATTACATCATGTTTAAGGGATTCAGGATCAGGGACTAAATCGATTTTATTTAAAAGGATTAGAAGTGATACTCCTATAAGTCTATCCTGTTGGATTATCTTTTCCCGAAGTTCGCTATAAGATTCATTCAATCTTTCTGTAGCTAATGCATCTATTACCCATATCACTATATTAGTCTTATCAAAATAGTTTCCCCAGAAAGTTCTGATACTTGTTTGTCCACCTATATCCCAAACATTCAAATTATAGCCTTTGTACTGAATTGTGGTGATTTGGAATCCCATCGTTGGTGATATTGTCTCCAAATCTTCTTTAAGTATATTCTTCACTATGGTCGTTTTACCTGCATTATCAAGCCCCAATACTAACACTCGCAATTCCTTGTCTTTTAACTTCTGTTTCTTGATGATGCTTAGTAGTCCCATTGAAGTTGTTTGGCTCTGGCTTCTCTCTTTTCTATACCTCTTTTTGGTTGCTTGTAGCCCCTTTGGGATGCTCTGTATAGATAGCTAAAATTGCGAATTTTTGATGATATAATGAGCTGCCTAAAATGAAACAGTTCTCTATATTCGATTTACAGCTGTCCAAACGACGAAAGACTTCTACTGAGGTGATAGATTTGACTATAGAGGAACATCTGATATCTTTGAATGAGTGCTCATCACCAGTAAAGGTGGAGTCCTCAATAAAACAAGATCCTGATGACCCATTCTTAGGTGGATCCAAGGTAGCAAAAGATGAGTTCATACGATCAGATAATTTGAACCTGGGGTCGCTATTGGAAGATATTCATGTTAAAAATGACGCACATGTCCTGCTGACAGAGTCACTAATAGAAAATAGTGGTGAAGTTATATTGGAAGGCGAGTCCTTCTATGATGCTAATAATATAGATAGTTTGGAGTATGCATATATGGATAAACCAGATTACTTGGAAGAAGAGGAAGGAATTTGGAGATTTTATGACTCAGATGACGATGAGGATGATTTTGACTCTGATTACAGTTATATCCCCGAAAATGATATCGATCTAGACTATTCTTCAAGTGAAGAGGAAATCAACGGATTCAAGATTTTGGGACAAATACCACTGCCAAAATCAAGAAATGCCCCTGTAAACATAGATGCTATAGTAGATTTAGAGTTGGTGCAAAGTATGTCGATTTGTCCAGTATGCCGAGTTGACCTTGGTTCATTACAAAAAGGACAGTTCAACTCTCATGTGAGTGCATGCCGTAAGGCTCGTCGTCTCGATAGTACTCCTAAAAGGCTTGCCAAGGCTCCCAAACTAGATAAGCCTCCAACTTTGAGGAATAGTAATAGTAAAATCAGTCCATCTAGAGCTATTTCTCCACCAAAGACCTTGAATTTGAAGTCCAGGCGAAGACCCATACCAGAGGTAAAGAGGCTCACCTTTCCAATTAACCCAATTCAAAATTATACAATAAGTATGGATGCTTTCAATTATGCACCAGATTCTGATATTGAAATATATTTCTTGAGTCATTTTCATGCTGACCATTATGGAGGTATTAGTAAAAAATGGTCCTACGAAAGAATTTTCGATTGCGTTGATGATTTTAAAGATTTATCAAAATATAGGAGGATCATCTACTGTACCGATATAACATCCAAACTTTTAACTGTGAAATTTGGAATTGATCCCCGTTTCATTCAAGTCCTTGACTTAAATAAGAGATATCTTATCCGTAGCTATGATTCTCTTCATTTGATCAATGAACCAGTCCAAGAAGTTACAGATTTAACTATAAATGGGCTATATGTGACATTAATGTCCGCTAATCATTGTCCTGGAGCTGCTATATTTTTATTTGAGTCCAAGGGGGAAGACGTTCCCAACAAAAAGTACCTTCATTGTGGTGATTTTAGAGTCAACAAAGAAATGCTTGATCACGAGTCACTCATGAAGTTTAGATTGCCAGGATCAAAGGATAAAATGGATAAGATTTACTTAGATACTACTTACATGTCTCTAAGGTATAACTTCCCCAAGAATGAAAAGGTATGTGAGGAGACAGCACAAATGTTCTATGATTTGACTAGAGATGATTCCGAGAACATTCTAGGCCAGTATTTTGGTATTGGTGAAGCACAGGCAAAACAATCTCGTATCACTGACTTCCTCCTGGGTAGACTTGGAGCTAGAAAGAGAAAAAAGTTTTTAATTCTAGTAGGAACCTATGTTATAGGGAAAGAAAAACTTGCCATAGCTATCCTGGAGAAGCTTGGTACTTGTCCTATTTTCATCCTGAGTATTAGTAGTCGAAATAGCCAACGGGATGTAGTGCAAGCATTTAGTGAGAACTATTTGGATAAATATGTTACAAAAAATGAACTAGGAGAGTCTGATTCCACGTGCGTTATTCACTTGGTTCCTATGCAAATAATATATTCTATCGAGACCATGTCATCATATTTTTACGAAAATGAATACTTTAACCATTTTGAAAGATGCATCGGCTTGAGGCCAACAGGTTGGCTGTATTCTGGTAATTATTCCTTTACTGAAAAGATGATTCAGTTAGAATACACAAATCCATATGATGGAATAACAAACAGTGTCGCTATTAATGATGTCATAGATTACATATGTAATATGTGTGACCAAGAACCTCAATTCTCTTACAAGAAAGATGTTCTTGATCCTGAACATAAAAGGAAAACGAAAACCACCAGAAACCCAGAAAAAGATGTTCTTAGGATTTACACTTTGCCTTATAGTGAACATTCATCTTTCAGGGAACTATCATATTTCTCATTGTTTTTGAATAGTAGGGAAATAATACCAACGGTGGTGAACATTCTGGATATAGAGAAAAGCGAAATGAAGATGAAGAACCTTATAGCATATTGGAAAAAAATGAGAGCGGGTAGAACCTCCAAAGAAGTAGAACCTGACCTTGATCCAACCGTAAATGACAAGCTCAGGCTGTTAAGTCTAACCAAATTTTGAAGTTAACTGTGTATTATTATACAATGTATTTTATGGCTCTATCGTTTATGCATCTTATTGAATGAGAGACTTGTAGTATTGAAGTATTTCCTCACATTCCAGGTCCTGACAACCAGACCAAGAGACAGTGAAGTCACCCTTAACATAGTGTATGTGATCCTGTTCTTGAAGAGTTTCTGTTGTATGCTTAGCTGCTATAGTTCTAGCGGGAATTATAGCAGTTCTACTCAAGAGGAACGGGTGCCATTGCAAGATATGAGTAAGGGCAGAATCTGGACCATATGGGAAGTTAGGATATTCAAAGAACAAGTCAGATGTCCAGAATTCTAACATAGTTTTTCCGGTGTCATCGTTCTTCAAAATGAAAGAGTCCGTTTCAACTTTCTCTTCCGATTGGGTAACAATAAGTCTAATGTATCCTGGTTTTGTGGTTTTATAGGTTCTGATTATACCATTTTGTGGGTTTATCGGCTGTTCTCTCATCATTATGGGGTTTAAGGCCTCATCTGTTAAAACATATTGCTTTAAATCAATAGATAAATTCATGATCAATCCATCTTCATCTAAATACCAAAACCATTTAGCATTAGGGAAAGCAAACATAGCAGCCCTTAAACTATAGGTTCTAATCCATTTTCTTTTCTCGTAATCATCAAAGTTTTCAAACGAATTCATCCAAGGTAAAAATTCTTGATACCAACGAATATAGACACCATAGTTATGCTTATGAGCATAGTCAATTCTATTCTGTACAATAGTAGCTAAACCCTCAAGTTGATATTTCTCAAAGTCCACAGCTGTGACTACTATGACCTCTGGGTAGTTCTTCTTACTCCTTGGATTATAAATAATTTTATCTTGGTTCTTGAAAGTATTCTTAGCTTTTGATAAATCCAGGAAAGCATTTTCTTCTTTTTCTTTAGCAGCTTGAGTTGCTGGATCAGGATCATCAAACACGTTTAAAGACTGAATCACACTAGTATCGACATCAGGTTGGGCTGCATCTCTTACTCTTGACTCTTTAACTAACTTTGATCTACCCAATTGTTGTAAAAGTGGAGCGTGTTCAATGGGAGGAAATATGTATCTTGAAGTTGTACTGATTGTATGTGGACTGGTGAATGGATGAGCCGGTGGGTAAGCAGGTCCACTGGGTTTAGATAGGTAACTAAATGAGATATCTAACGGGTTGAACCATAAAAATAGAATAACTAATATCACGCTAATATAATACTTTAGTCCTTTCCTCTTGATAGTTTCTATGTTACGAAAGGTAGCTGGAAGAGGTAAATAGCTCTTGGACTTTTCCCTCGGCTTAAACGACTCCCTTCCTAGCATTACTGTTGATGAAAATTTCAGATAACGATTCAATGTTTTTCAAGCTATATTTAACGGAAAAAATTGCGATATCCACGATTAATATATACGGCGTATGGATTGTTTTATAGTATATACTATTATATAAATTGTTGTGTGATTGGGGGTTTTATACCTTTTGATTTGACTGTGCAAGTAGTTCAACTAATTTCTTGATTCCTTGTTAATTCTCTCTTCAATAACCTGAAGAGCCACTTGTCTTCTTCTTTCTGCAACGGAATTCGCAACAGACTTCTGAGTTTGATTTATATGTTCTGCTCTCTTTTGAGCTCTTAAATTACCTTGTTCGATGGTATCATCATTGAAAGGATTTATAACCCCCAATAATACTGCAATCTGGTAGATTTGATCAAATACTGGTGCCAAATACCGCTTAGTGACATTAGGAAAAAATTCAACCAACTTAAATACATCAGAAGCATCTCCTCTTATAATACTGGAAGGGTCATTAGAAGACAAAGGTAACAAAGGATCTACCGTGAATGATTGGTAGAATCTCAAATATGTGTAAGAAATAATAAAACTCTCTAATGATGGAAAGAAAGGATACAACGACCTGCTAATAAGTAGGGACCAGAACAATACGATGGTTAAACATATGAAAGGTAAATGTTTTATCCTGAAATTGATTATGCCTTGAAAAAGAACAATATTATGTTCAGGTATCAATTGTTTTAATACAACTAAAAACCCAAAATAATAGGAAATACCTCCACCTAAAGGTTTATCCATTCCAGAAGCATCCTTTCTAACAACATTTGAAACAATTGTAACAATTACTGTCAAAAAATTGGTGACACTTCCCACGATGAAAACAAATTTGATTACCTCTCTAAACCCCCAAAACTTCTCGATGTATCTACTAGCCACCGTTAACACTGTTCCAGAAACAATTAACGAAAATACAGTGATCTCTGCAAAGATAGATGTGACAATAACCCAAGGGTAGAATATAGTATATTTAGGAATCAACTGTAGATATGGTACCTGGATGTCATGAAACTTGACTTGATCTGATGATCCATGATATTGACCTAATTTGATGAATAAAATCAAACTTGATATCGTAAACAAACTTGCTAACAAAACCCTGGTCGAATTGGGGAACTGATGTAAACGTAACAACACCGCCATTATGATTCAGCGTCTATGTAGTTATCAACTGTTTATTAAACTGTCAGAAAATTAATCAAACCGCGACTGTAATTTATTGTAGTACGCTTTATATGATTTACTGATAGCCAAAGAAGAAGGATATAAAAGATATAGAGGCAATAGAGCAATTTAAAACAAATATAAATTTACACCTATTTTAACTATATAGTGAAATCAATCATAAAGTATATATAACCTTAAGCCTTGGAAGTGTAATGAGGACTCTTTGGTGTATAACTTGCAAATCTCCAAGATTTGGCGTAAGCACGAGATGGGTTTTTAGTATCGTTGTTGTTGGTCTTTCTTGGTTGGAATAAACCGTTGGTGATAGAACCTTCTGTGTTAAGAGAGTCACCGATATCATCAGCGACAAAACGAGAAGCAATAGCTGGTGCAGCAATCAAAACAATGAATATAACTAAAATGGAAAAGTATAATACTGAATATTTCCTGACCATTCTCTTCCTTAATTTAGCTTGTTTCAAGGAGTAAATTGGTGGTCTGATTAATCTAGAAGGTTTCAACCAGAACAACATGGTAGAGTGCCATCTGTCAATCAATGGAATCAATAAGATTGGAAGTTGACAGAACAAAATAATATGAGCCAAGACAAAATCACCTGCAAATTCAGACATTTCAATAACTTTAGCACAGAATTCTCTGGCTGGTTGAGTGAATGCCATCCAACCCATACCAGTGTTGTACCATTTACCAGTCCAGAAAGCAGTATTGGATTTATCATTCTTGAATTCTCTAGTTAAGAAGCAGATAGTCAAGAACTTGAATAACAATCTTTGGATGTAGATCATGGTGATTAAACCAAGTAACATCTTAGCGAATGAAAATCCTTCCAATACCCACATGACAATGAAAAAGACCAAGTGGATGACAACAGCAACACCATGGGCAAAACCAGCAACAACAGCACCAGTCTTCTTGCAACACATACCCAACAATGGACCAGCACAACAAGCTAAACCAAGGCAGAAACCTAAGACACCACAGTCAATGACAACTGGGGCTAAGGCACAGATGACAACTCTTAAAGTAGAATTGACCTCGGATACATTCTTTGTTACACCAGTTTGAGCGTTGATGAAGGTGTAAGCGACGTATAAGCCAGCAGTGTAAAACAAAGTTGGAAGTAAATCTGCAAACAAGACATTAGATCTATGAGCTCTAGCGGCGTCACCAGCGGCTTTTTCGGAAGCATCACCAGTTAACTTTCTCTTGAAACCAGTGATTCTAGATCTTGAAAGACGAACGTAACCAATCCAAGAGTTTCTGTGCCATTTGGTGTTACCACGAGATAACCATCTAATGAAGTCTCTGTAATCGATGAAGTAATCTTCCCAAGCAAATTGATGGGGGTTGAAAATGAATGGAGAAAATACCAAGGCAGATAATGAAGCCCAGAACCATAACAAAGCTGGTTGCCAGTGAGAAACAGAACCAAACAAGATAATTAACATAGCTCTAGCACCCATGTAGATGGAGGAATCAGCAAATCTTGAGTACAAAATGGAGAAAGGAATACGGGAAGTAGCAAAACCTCTACCAGTCGAGATATATCTAGCACCACCTGTAGTCAAATCGGTAAACAAGGATGTAGAATAAATCTGGGCAACGAACACTTCGAAGAATGGAGACAAAGAAACAAAATGTCTAGCAAATCTTTGAGCAGCCTTCCAAATACCTCTTTCAATTAATTCTTGAACAGTCAAAGGAATGAAAGAAATGAAGAAAACAATGAAGATAGATAAAGTATAACGTCTGATCCAATCCACAACTGGGGAGAAGTTGTAACAACCAATTGGGTACAAAATATCTCTAATTGGAACGTTTCTGTTGTAAGAACAGAAAATGGATTCGTGAGCCAAGGAGTTCAAGTTAGCCAAGACCAACATGAAACTTTGCAAGGAAAATTGAATGAACAAGTTGTTGATGTGGAAACCAGGGTGACCGAAGTAGAAAGACAAGAATCTGTCCAATGGCAATTGCGTAGATAAGTAGTAGTATTCACGAGACAACATCTGTTCACCCATACCAGCACCAATCTTTGTAGTGAAATTCAAGATAGAACCGAAACCCATATCTCTACCTTTACCACATTGGTAGTATTCACAATGCTTGATTCTACCACCTCTTAAGATAGCAGTCATACCAGCGTAAATATCTTCGTTCAAATGTAATCCCTTCTGAGCTTTAGAAACACCACCTCTAGTCAACATAAAAGTTGCATTCAAGAAATCAGGGTGACCATAATGTAATTTACCACCAATTTGAGCCATAGTTCTTGCGAATAAAGTTCCGAAAGTTTGTTCTTTACCAGCAGCAACATCACCCAAAACACCAGAGTTTTCAGAGAAGATATATTCTCTAGCACCCAAAATAGCAACTGGGAACTCTTGAGTCTTATCTTTGTTCTTCAAAGTTGGAGCGTAAGGGTTAACATGTTCAACATTCAATTCCTCGAATTCAGCCAAAACAGATCTAATCTTCAAACATTCTTCCAAGTAGTTGTCCTGGTTAGCATCAATCAATTGAATGTATTCACCACGGTGGAAAATAATAGCATGGTTCTGGTTATCAGACTTACCATCACCAAGAATTGGATTACCCGACAATTGGACTCTGAATTTAGGACGACGTCTACCATTTTCTAACATCTCACAATGACCATCAATCAAAGCAGAGTATACTCTTGGTTCCTCCTCTTCAGTCAAAGCCGGTTCTTCATCTAAGTAAGCAATTTGTAAATCAGGATAAGCTCTTAATAAGAATTCAGCATTTTCCATTTCATCATCCTTGAATTTAGCTAATCTTTGCATAGAAACAATAAATCTGAACTTTCTTCTAGCCATTTTCTCTAAAGCCAATTCTAAACCTTCTGGATCACCACCAAAGTATTGGACTAATTCAGGGTTTTCAACACGGTATAACAACTTGATAGCTCTGGCATAGTTCATGAAACCAGAAACAGTTCTGTACAAAGTTTGAGATCTCAAAGAAGCCCAAATTCTAGTTCTTAAAGTATATTCTGGAGCAGCAGATTTGAAACCAATACAGTAAAATGGTAAATCATCAATCTTAGATTTCAATCCATCTTCTTCGTTGAGCTTTTCTGGGTCATCACCATTTTCGTAAGCAGCGGTTTCTTCGGCTAAGATCTTGGTATCCTTAACAAAACATTCCCATTCAACAGGATGCAATTGCTTCAAGTATTCTAATAAAGTAACTCTGGAGAACTGGTCATCTTCTCTGATGATTTCTCTCAAAGATAATAAAATCTTTTCAGAATAGTGAGGAGTAAAAACAGTGAAAGTTGGCATGTTATCAACTGGCAATGGTTCCAAAATTGGGGTAGCTAAAGACTGAGCGAAGAAAGAAATTCTTCTTTCAGCTTCAGAGTTTCTTGGGAAGAATTCAGTGTCGAAATTGTTGTCATCTTGACTAACAAAGAAGGTTGGAGCTCTTAAAGTTCTCTTGCCTTCAACTTCAGATGGAACTTGATGGTACAACAACTTTTGAACATGGTCAATAGCCAACAAATGTTCTCTGTACATAGAAATAACAATGGCATTCCAAATTTGAGAAATCAAAACCTTTGGCTTATACTTAATTTCCATTTCGGTAGTGGCCAAAATCTTAGAATAGATTCTCTTTGGTAATCTGGTGAAAATATTTCTCCATGGAGTTAAGATAGAAATACCCAAGTAGAATGATCTACCGATGGAGAAAACACAGTTACAAATAATGTACCACATGTAAGTATCTAAGAAGAACAATAAAAAGTCAACCAAGAACATCAACCCCAAAACAATCTTAGTTTGGTGGAGACATACCTTATTACCGTACCAAATCTCACCAGTACATCTCATCTTAGTGGTGGATAAGATTCTGATTGGATCAATCATAGATTTTACCAAGAAGAAATAAGATTCAGTGTACTTTGCTAAGAAAACCAAGAACCACAAGAAGTATGACAACCACATGTCTAAACCTCTCAACTTGGAAAAGCTAGCAGTGAAAGTTTGAGATGATAAGTATCTTCTGGATCTCTTGTTCATATAGGAGGTAAACAAACCACCCAATGGCATGATAGCGAAGAAAACAATAGTAGCAACAGCAATGAAGAATCCAACAATGGAAACAGTCAAAGCAGCTTTAGACTTAGCAGCCAAACCAGCCCAGTAGAAAGTAAAGACTACCGGAGCCAAGTTAGCAATAAAAATCAAAATAAGGAACATCAAACGACGAGTCAAGTGTTGAGCACCGGCCCATTCTCTTGGGACAAACATCCACTCACAAAGAGTGGCAAAAATCTGAATAAGACAAGCTAGAATACCACCAATAGCAGCAGAAGCCCATCTGGAAGAAGGAACTGGTTGATTGTTCAAAGTCTGGAAGTAATGTAAAGTGTATATGGTTGGGGAGTTGTAAGCACAGTACATCCAGTAAATACAAGCATGAAGAATCCAAATTCTGTTGAAGTTAGTGATAAAATGCAACCAAGTTCTGATCTCCTTATAAGTTTTGAAGAAGACATTCGACCATTCTACTTCACCCAATCTCAAGTATCTTTCTTCCTGAGGAATATCAATTAATCTGGAACCATCTTCGAAAATGATTCTGGAAATACCTTCTGGGTACCAAAATAATTGATTAACATCATCATAACCAATAACCTTGTTGTGATCCTTTTCTCTCTTGATGAATCTACCATCATAAATTTCATAAACCTGAGATCTGATAAATCTATAAAGTGGAGTGATAACACGGTTTAAGTAATCACCTTCTGGCACTGGTTCTTGTCTTTGTTGACATTGAGGAGAAAGCAAGTAATCAAATGCAGTCTTGTAAATGTAACATAAACATTCTGGAGTAAAACGAACTTGATTAGCTTCACCCCATAATAACAAATATAAGGAAATATCTCTGACTCTTTCTTCGGGGCTCAAGTTGTTCATTTTAGCCTTCCATCTGACCTCGGCAGCCTCCAAAGAATAATCGCCATCCAATTCGTTAGCTAAGGCATCAACATCTTGACCATGTTCTTCAACAGCCTTTCTGGCTTTCTTTGACTTCTTAGAAGCTTTTCTAGCCTTCTTACCGATTTTACCCATGTTCATATTGGCAAAACCAAGAGAGTCATCCAAATCTTGTTGACAAGCAAAATACCATTTCTTGTAGTTAGCATTGTCACCTCCAATGTAGTCAGCGTGTAAACTCAACAAAGCCTGAGCTGGAGACATTCTAGAGGATCTGGAATCCAATAAAGTCATAAAGTAATCGAACATGTTTCTCATAGAGTCTCTTTGGAAACCGAACTTGTTAGTCAAGTCGATAAATATGTCCTCGATATGTTCAATCTTGATAGGAGCTTGGGGATCGGCACTCCAAGCAGGATATGGTAAACTTGATGACATTTGAAATTGTGTTGGATCATATCCATTAGCACCATAAATTGGAGTGGAGGCGCCGGAAGATCTTGGACCACCGTAGCTCATTTGAGAAGGAGTGTATTGAGTACCATATTGATCGTAACCTGGGGTTCCGGGAGTCTGGCCACCATAACTGAAATCACTGAAAGCTTCAGGATCTTGTTGGTAGTTTGGTTGCTGTTGATAAGCAGCATCCTGGTACCCATCCATATCATAAGGTTGCTGATATTGCATGTTAGGATCATAATAATCCTGTTGATTTACGTTATCATAAGGTTGTTGTTGATAGTAACCATCATGACCCGCTTGTTGTTGATTCGGATCATAATAGTTACTATTCTGATGATTATCGTTATATGACATCTTCTGAATTAGTTAGTATAATGTAACTAGAGCCGTTATCCTGGATGATCTGAGCGAATGAGTTATCAAGGGTTAGGGGCTAATCACAGTAAATCAACGTTTTCTCTGAAGTTTTTAACCTCTAAAGAATAGATAATATTTAAAAGGATAAAAAAATTCTCTCTTGTTTCAGGCAGTACTGCCTGTACGAAAGGGTAATAGTTTGTTACAAATCGGGTAAATTAATTTTTTTGAGATGTACTTTGTGTAACAACCCGCCTGCAAAATTGCTTTGAAAATTTTTTTTGCCACTTTCTTTTTCAATGCTGCGGCAGGTTTTCAACTTTCAGGCCATTACAATGAGGTCGTGTGCAAGTGACTAAAACTTCATTCTAGATGAATTTCACATCCTATCAGTTGCCATTAGATCCGAATTATAATAGAAATTGCAAGAGATCTAAACGTGCCTATTTGGTAGTAGTTATAACTTCCTCTAGGTGATTCCAGTACCTCCGAAGGGGCCCAGTGTCACTTGAAAGTAGTCCAACACGAACCATGACACGCTCTGGGAAATGTTTTAAATCCCATGATCTATGGCAGCTGCGTTAAAACTTGATAGGTTATTTGGATCATTACACACTCGTACATCTCTATTATCCTCTGCTTCACTGAGGATACTAATCCACTTCCATTTGGGGATCACAAATCAACTCATTTGTTCAGACCCCTTAAACTCCCACATACCTATTAGATCCTCAATTCTTAACTCTAATCCACCCTAATATTCCCAGGATTCACGCGTTCATTGGTATACACCAAGAACATTATGATAAATATACATACAATAATTAATAATCACTAAGGTTATAACGATAAGTAAACTAATGATAGGTAAACTAGTTGATTAAATGAAAAAATTAGGTGAAGGATTCGAGAAAAAAACAACCTGGGAAAACCAAAAAAAACATTACACAAAACAGGAATTGGTAGAAATCATCCTAAAATTTGCAATACACTGTTACAAATGGTTAACCGGAAGGCCGCAATTGTATCCATAGTTCCGTTTGGCTGTAGAGTGGTGTTGAGGGTATTTATAAGGGAGAGTACTGGGGGAGAGAAGGTGGAAAATATCTTGATGAAAATCCAAAATGTTAGCACGTAAACTCAAATACGCTTGTAAAAATTCACGAACCCAAAAGTCAAAGTAAGTAGACGCTTAGTTAGTGACACGATGCGCCTGTTTGCAGGCGGTTTTCTTACTCGATTTCCTGAAAGAATCGCTATCTCTAAGTTACTACCAGACACGAAATGCACAATTACGCGATTCTTTTTTTTTTTTTAAAGGCTATAACTAGGTTTTTCATCACCTTATCCGTCGTATCGTGCCTGTGTAATTTCAGACTTCTCTTGGGTTTGAAAACTAGGTGTCATAACCAATCATTTCCAACCGCTACCAATAATAAATCCGGTTATACTTCGCGTTCATACAATTCTTACTCTGAAATGGACTTAGGGGCGCAGGTTAGTTATTTTTTTTCCTTCTAAAAATAGTAAAGTAATTGGTTCGGAATCTTTGTGTAATGTTCTAATATTTATTAAAGAAGAGAGAAGACCTAAAGAAGGGGCTTTAGACCAAACACAATATCGCCCACACGGGGCATCGAGTGCTTAGCGATTAGCGTGATCAGGTTGATCTCTATTACTTCTATGATTAGAGGACCGATTTTCTTTACGTGTCAGACTAAAATGTGATGTATATAAATACATGGCTGGTTTATCTCTATGTACCATTTATTCACTCCAACCTAAATTTTCTAATTCTTTTCTGATTTCATCTTCTTTATTGATCTTAGAGATCTGTGTCTCTTCCAAAGCTTCACCATAAGCTTGCTTCATCTTCAAACTCTCTATGGCCCTCAACTTTTTCAATAATGATCTGATTCTCTTTTCTTCGACAGAAGAGACTCCACCAACTACACTACCCATCTCTGTACTTCCTGGTGTTTCGCTTGTCTTAGGAGCTTCGGGAGTAGTTGCTTCTGATGGCCCGGGTTCTGGCGCAGACTCTGTTGCAGACTCTGGTGCAGGGGATTCAGATTGTGGTGGGGAGGTAATGCCATCTTTTTTGGCCTCTCTCTTTTTTCTATTTTTGGCTGTAGCCTTGGATTCCTTAGCAACAGGTACTGGGGCACCCGGAACAGTCTTGACTCGAGGAGTCTGGGTGACTGACGATGCTAATTCTCTCTGGTACAAAGAGGTGGCCTTTGTTGCAGCAGCTCCATTTCTGGCATGTGGTGGTCTATATGCTCCTGTGGTCTTCTTTACAGATGAAGTCTGTTGGTTCTTCTGCAAGTAATCCACGGCAGACTGGTGTGGTTCTGGTATTGGCTCGTTATTCTTGATAGCTGGAAATTCTTCGATAGGGATAGGCTTCCAGTTAATTGCAAATAACTCCTTGTAGTCCTTGAAGTAGATCAACTTACCGGTATGATGCCATACCTTCAAACCATTGTCAACTCTCAATCTTGGAGAGGTGGTTGCGGTCAAAATGTATCTACCATCTGGGGACCACTGGCATACACTAGTGTTAGTAGCCTCAAAGCTGACAATCTTCTTGAATTTGTCCTGTCTGTCGTAAATATCAACGGTACCTTGTAAATTTCCAAAACCTGCAACCAAAATATACTTGGCGTGTGGGGAATATAAAATAGTGTTTCTTGGTGAGATAGGTAAGGAGTGTATTAAGTTACCTCTGGCATCGAAGAAACTGGTCTCACTAGGCATGTAACCATATATGACGGCAAATTCTCTTGCTGATGGTGACCATGTAATATCATGAATAGGGCCTTCTTTTTTCAAGTCGATTCTAGAATTATAAGAACCGGCGATTCCCAATAAATACAAATTCGTTTCCCCATAATAAGACTGATTAGTGGTATCGTGATCAGTTGAAGCCAAAGCTAATAAAGCAGTACCTAAATTATTCCATTTCAATTGACATTTTTCTGCCTTGAAAAAATTTTTGGTACAAACTGGCTGGTTGAAGTTAGGTAAATTGTAGATGGACACGTTAGCTGGTTTGCCAGATTTTTCAGGTAAGAAGATAGCAATCGAAGAATTCAAACCAGGACTGATCAGGAAACATTGATATGGATCTGCGGTCCTGAATTTGAATTTGGACTCACTGATTTGTTCCAAGTCATTGGCATTTGATATGTCAAAAAATTCAATTTCTTTATTATTAAAGACACCCTTAGCAAATAACTTTTCATCTTGAGTAAATTGAGGTTTCCAACCATTTTGATGCTTATTGGACCATTCCATGACGATTCTAGTATTAGCTATATTGAAAAGCTTAACGTTTTTATTCCAAACGCCACTCTCTTTATTTAACAATACAGGTTTACACCATAAGCATAAGTAAGTACCCTTAGGGGAGAATTCAATATCAAAGACATCACTGAGTTGAATCTTCAACAACACTTTCCCTGTATCAGTATTGATAATCACAACCTCATTAGGTTGTGTATAACCGAAATACTTGCCATTAGGAGAATAAATTGCTGATCTACACTCTGCGTCGGGCTTCGGAAAAGCATCTATTTCTTTATAGTTTTGTATTAAGTCAACGGATTTTGGTTGACGACCTATTGTATTAGTTAGTATTGGTGTTATATTACTCTAGTTTGTTAATAAGTACATACAATAAAATTGTGTATTAAACATGTTTAACTGCAATTTTATATCTTAAAAATTGATGAGACGTCCACTCATTTTTCAGTCAAAAGATTGAATTATTTTTGCAACACGCACGAACTATACAATAGAGACCCATTTTGAAATATGCATTGTATATCTATTTAGGTGTATTAACTTCACCAAATCTATAATGACCAGTTTCATTGGCATGTTTTGCAGCACCATTTTCTCCAACGAGAATATTATAACATTGTAAACATCTTACTCTGAAAGTAGTTGTATTGGTTGTATAATTTCTAGATTGTAATAAAGTTACCAATTTTGTTGTAGCGTCCATTATTAAGTCCTCTTGGATAGATCCAATTTCCCAGATATTCGTGTCTAATTTCTTGTCTTCCTCATCAATTGACAAATTGGAGTTCAAGCTCAAAATATCATAATGTATACCTGAATATATCAAGTTAATGAAATATGATGGCTTTAGTTGTTCATTTTCGAACTTTATTGAATGTCCCAGTTCTATATCTATACAATTGATTCGAAGGTTAAGCTCATTACTTAGTATTCCTAGTTCAATTGCTCCTCCCCAGGAGTCCTTTTGGTTAATCCAATTAGCATAATCATTATTCAGTCTACCAAGAATTATTTCAGAATACTTACTAGGATCAGACAAAATGGCTTTTGAGCATATTTGTCGTAACTCCTCAACTGTCTTTTTGTCCTTAATGGCATAAACAATGGCATTGAACATACATGAATTATCATCAGGGATGTTCCTTAAGACTAAATATTTATCTAGACCTTCAACATAAACACTGGGGATGTCGTCAGTTGATCTCTCTTTGAGCGCTTTACTCTTATTGTCATTACCCAAGGACCTACTTCCACCTGTTTCTATGATTATCTGGTCTCCATTTTTTATGTTATCTGAGATAAGGTTAACAGGTCTGTAATCAATAGACTTAGGAGGAAACCCCACTTTTATTTCGATGATTGATTCTCCTTTGGGAAATAAATCATTGTCGCTTTCCAATACTTTGTGGAAGTCATCATAAGTTGAATTGTCCTCAATATTAATTACTTTTGTGGCGCTAGCAGTCTTGACCTTAATCCTCATGATACTAAAAGTGTGAAATTCGCAAACTTTAGATTTAAGAAGTGTAAAGGTGACGAATAGATTTGTATGGAATGAAATGTCCAGATGTGAAAATGGTCAGTTGATTTATATGCATTAAAATATAGAAGTAAAGTACAATTACTTGGTATGAATCATTTCATTATTCATCAATCATAGCGTCATCAGTTTCAGGTTTTACATCAGAAGTTGACTCTTCCAAGTTAGCAGCGCCAGTGATAATGGTATCCAAGTCTGGTTTCTTTTGATTTTTCAAAGTCTCGAACTCTTGGCGATTTTGCTTTTTAAACTCTTCTAATTGTTTATAGTTCTCGACTGATTGCATGAATTTGAGCATATTGACTCCACTAGCAGCTTCACTTTCCAATGAAGTGTATGGCCTTTGTTTCAATTCTTTTACTCTTCTTTTATGTTTCTTTCCTTTGGCGTGATGATCTAACATCTGTTGATTCTCAAAGTATTTGGCACATTCAACACAGTAGTATTGACCTAAACCTGGTAAGTTCTCATCTAGTGGTTGATTCTTAAGTTTATATATAGTTTCTTTCAGAGAGATGTCTTGGTGAATCAAATCCAAGTCCCTAGTTCTTCTTTTGGTTTTGTATCTCTTCACACTATATCTACCCATGATGTTACTATGAGATGAGATGAGTAGGGAAAATTTGAGGTTTCCTAATTCGTACCTTAAGCTATTAGGGTATAGCCCTGTGTCCCACGTGATTAATTCTGTGACGATGAAGATGCACTCGTGCGAAAACCACGAAAGTTTTTTTGCAGTCCCTCACTTAGTAATAGAGAAAAATTCTTCAGAAATATCTTTAACTAAATAAATCAATCAGTATGTATTTGAAGCTTTACAAGCATTTGAATATGGGAAACAGTGTAATAGGATCACCCAATAGCTATTAATACTATACAAGGCACTTTAAATTGAAAATTAGTCAATGAAAGAATGTTTCACTATGATTGGTGTGATTACTAATAGCGTATATAAAGTCATGAATTCCCAAAAAAATTTTCTTCTAAATCAATTACTAACAATTATTAGAAATGGCTAGAAGACCAGCTAGATGTTACAGATACTGTAAGAACAAGCCTTTCCCAAAGTCTAGATACAACAGAGCTGTCCCAGACGCTAAAATCAGAATCTACGATTTAGGTAGAAAGAAGGCCTCTGTCGATGACTTCCCATTATGTATCCACTTGGTTTCTAACGAATTAGAACAATTATCTTCCGAAGCTTTGGAAGCTGCTCGTATCTGTGCTAACAAGTACATCACCACCGTTTCTGGTAGAGATTCTTTCCACTTGAGAGTCAGAGTCCACCCATTCCACGTTTTGAGAATTAACAAGATGTTGTCATGTGCCGGTGCCGATAGATTGCAACAAGGTATGAGAGGTGCTTGGGGTAAGCCACACGGTTTGGCTGCCAGAGTTGACATTGGTCAAATTATCATGTCTGCTAGAACCAAGGACTCTAACAAGGATGTTGTTATCGAAGGTTTGAGAAGAGCTAGATACAAGTTCCCAGGTCAACAAAAGATTATCATCTCTAAGAAGTGGGGTTTCACTCCATTGAACAGAGACGAATATGTTGCCAAAAAGCAAGCAGGTGAAGTTAAGGATGACGGTGCTTACGTTAAGTTCTTGAGCAAGAAGGGTAAGTTAGAAGAAAACTTGAGACAATTCCCAGATTTCCAATACCAAGCTTAAACTGGCGTTTGTATACTACGAAATTCGCAATATATATCTCACTTAATTATTCTCTGACACTAATAGTTTTCATGATGTAATTTTCCCGGCTATAACTCCGATAATTTTGATGCATGGTTGCTCAGCCGTGATTTGTTTCATTAAATATCTCCTACAAATCTGAGCAGCCACAATTCAGGTACGCAATAGCCTTATGCGCCCATATCTCCCACGCTACTTTAGAAATCATTGTACACGTTATTAAAAACAGTACAAGTTCCTGTATGAACACCATTTTTTTTTATTAAAATTTCTTTTGAATTGTCGAATTTCAAAAATATAAATAGTGTACACGGTATCAAAAATCTTTGAACTTTTTCATATACAGTAAAGATGTCATTTGCCCACAAGGAAGACCCAAAGACTTTAGTTTTATTCGATGTTGATGGAACTTTAACACCAGCCAGATTAGAAATCTCTGATGAGATGAGACAAACCTTAAAGAAGTTAAGAGAGAAGGTCGTTATCGGATTTGTTGGTGGTTCTGATTTGAGTAAGCAAGTTGAACAATTAGGTCCAAATGTTTTAGATGATTTCGACTACTGCTTTTCCGAAAATGGTTTGACTGCTTATAAGTTAGGTAAGGAATTGGCCTCCCAATCTTTTATTGGATGGTTAGGTGATGAAAAGTACAACAAGTTAGTTAAGTTCGTCTTAAGATACTTGTCTGACATTGACATTCCAGTTAGAAGAGGTACTTTCATTGAATTCAGAAACGGTATGATCAATATTTCCCCTGTCGGTAGAAATGCCTCCAACAAGGAAAGAAATGAATTTGAAATCTATGATAAGAAGCACAATGTCAGATCTAAATTGGTTGATGCTTTAAAGGAAAACTTTGCTGATTACGGGTTAACTTACTCTATCGGTGGACAAATTTCCTTCGATGTTTTCCCAACTGGTTGGGACAAGACCTACGCTTTGCAACACGTTGAAGATGAAGGCTTTACTACTATTCACTTCTTCGGTGATAAATCATACAAAGGTGGTAATGATTACGAAATCTACAACGATGAAAGAACTGTTGGTCACGCTGTTGATTCCCCTGCTGATACCATTAGAATTTTGAACGAAATCTTCAAGTTATAAGTTAAACTATTATATACATTTTATTTACATGATTAGTTACTTGCGTTTATAATAAATAATTGAGCTATTATCAGTAGCTTCGATGACTTGCTCAACCAGCTTCCCCTTAATTTTGAGCTCCTTCAATGACATACGATTGTCAGGACTATTGATCTTTCTAGTTAATACCTTAAGCTTGTCATCATTGAAGCTTGTCACATCTGTAGGTTCGATTAATTTAGGAACTGGAATGGGCTTGGAGCTCTTGATTACCTTACCGTTACCAAATTGGCCATTCTCATTATCACCAAAAATCAATATATCATTGTTAGTCAAATTTAGAATCAGGTGGTTAGCCCCAGTACTCAAATATTTGACCTCGATGTTCTCTACTTTACCTGACTTTTCGTTGAACTCTGCCATTTCAGCCAAGGACTTGATTGGAATAGGAGTGAAAGTAAGATGCAAGAACCTATTGGTTCCTAATTGACCTCTGAGACCATTACCAAAACTGACCAAAAATTCTTTATTTTTATCATCTCTAATCTTGACAAGACTGGTTTCATGGTTAGCATACACATTCTCAATTTGGGACACTGATTGGCGCAATGATTTCGATAATAGCGTTGTATCAAACACTCTTGTGGGAACAGGTTGAAGGTCATTCTTATAGTTGACTTCAAGACCGCATTGGCCATATGAGTTTTTACCCCAAGACCAGATGCCTCCATGGGAGTCGAGCGCCAAGTTATGAGAGCTTCCTGCAGCAATATCCACAAAAGTTCTTGGCTTTATAGTCTTTGATACTCCATTAGTAATAATTTCATTATTCAACAAAGTCAATTCAAATGGTACATTTACGGGGATTGTTGGATTACCAACAGGTGCCAAATCAGGAGCACCAAATTGGGCATTATTATCACCTTCAGCAGTCTTGACGGTGAATAGCTTTCCTTTTTCAGTCAAGACTAGTAAATGAATATCACCACTGGTGACTTTTTGAACTTTTTCACCGAAGTCTAATGTACCATAAGTATTTTCCTGTTTGATACCAATCCAATTTCTCGATTTTGGAGCGCTGAAGTTAACTTTTTTGTCCTCTCTTGGGACGAACACGATTTTACTTTTGTTGGTTAAAAAGTATACATAATCCTTAGTAATTTCACAAGATTCAACCTTAACAGATAATGAGATCAATTTCGGATCTTCCTTTGAGTTTTTAAGAAATTGGTATGCTTTGCCATCATCAGTTACGACAACCAACAAATCCCTTAAGATTTTAGCGTCCTTAATATACATGTGATCGAAGAAATTCAATCTAGTAGGAAGTCTCTTCCCATTAAACTCACCAAAAATGTATAACCCGGTATTCTCATCTGAATGCAAAATGCCATTCAAGAACTCTCCATCAATGATAGCAAGAAGTTTTGACTTCAAATAATCAAGTTGTTTAGTACTTTTTTGAGGACCAGTGATATGAGAATCATCAAGGTTGTAGCTTGATTTATTGAAGTAAGCCTTATACCACTGATAATGGAAGAAAAACTGGTGAACAGAAATCATTCCTACAACTGCAAATACTCCAAAACCAAACGCCTTCCAACGTTCCTGGTTCTCGTACTTTTTATGGTTCTTCTTTTGATTTTGAATAAATTCTTCATTTAGTTGATGTAACATTTCCTTGTAGTCTGGTGATCCAGGTTCAAGGTTTTGAAGCCTTGGATCGTTTTCAAGTATCTCATTGATGTCTAACTGTTGTTGTTCCTCTATTTGTTCGGCAACCCTTTCATGAATGTCTTTACTGCTGAAACTGTTGAAATTATACTCTGTCTTTGATTTATTGAACTCATCGATGCTTTTCTTAGAGTACAGTCTTGCAACAACAAAAGTGGCACCAATGGTAAATCTGGATGTGATTCCGGGAGGCGTTATACCTTTGAAAGCAATCCGAGAAGCAATTCCAGTGAACAGAATGGGTAATCTGCGTAGCATCATAGAGAAGATTTCGCACAGCAAAAATAGTAGTCATGAATTACATTGGTTCAATTAAACCTAACTACTTTGGACGGAGGTATATGGGAGTACGGACATTGGTATCAATAACCAAATTTGATACTAAGAAATTCGTACAGTCATTAGAAAAAAATGGAGGGTTCACCAATCAACAAGCGGAAACTGCTGTCAATATTGTAAATAAGGCGATTAATGATGGTATTTACTCTATAACCAGAAATCTTGTGACTAAAGAAACGTTATCATCAACAGCATATGAACAAAAGGTTGATTTTGCCAAATTGAAAGGAGAATTACAAACTATGGATAAATCTGAATTCAATAACTTAAAGAAAGAACAAGAGCAATTGAGAACTGATTTAACTAACTTAAAAAATAGAATAAAAGAAGAAATCACCAAAAACCAAGCTGGTGTTAGATTGGATTTAAACTTAGAAAAAGGTAGAATAAGAGAAGAAAGTTCTATCCATGAACTGAAAATAGAAGATACCTATACTAGAATCGATGAAGAGATAGCTAAAATCCAGATGGAGATTAAATCCGTTAAAACCCAAGTCATGCAATGGTTAATTGGTGTAGGATCTGGTACTTTTGCTCTTCTCTTGGCCTTTATAAGGTTTTTCGGTTGATGATTAATGAATATATATACTGACCCTCCATAGTTGACACGCCACAACACCCATATTAAACCCGCCGCGTAAATTATGTTGGATGCGACATTGAAAAATCAATACAAGTGATGAATTCCTTATATAATCATGGTGTCAAACAGACCCAATTAATCACCAAGGATCTTTCAGCTTTTGAGAAGAATGTATCTACGTCACCTTTATCACTCCAAGGATCAATTTCTACCTCATTAACATCTTTCAGGAAAACAATTAAGGAATATGGTGATTTAA
Source organism: Yamadazyma scolyti (assembly GCA_003707025.2). Lineage (NCBI taxonomy): Eukaryota > Fungi > Ascomycota > Pichiomycetes > Serinales > Debaryomycetaceae > Yamadazyma > Yamadazyma scolyti. The sequence continues at coordinate 87,894 of PPMW02000006.1, read as the reverse complement.
TAAAACAAAGTATTAATGACCAAAACATCACTAAACATGAGACAAGGTTGGCAAAATTTCAACAAGATCTAGGTGAATTTACCAAAAAATTTGATGATTTGAAGGCACAAAGAGAGAATTCACTCGAAGAATCCAATAGACTGGAATTATTGGGTCGTCGTACTACTCATTTGACACCAGAGAATCCATATGAACAGCAATCAGATTCAGCATCTAATCCACACGCGCAACAGCAAATGTCATACCAAGAAGGTTTATATCACGAAAGAAATTCGTTGCAAAGAGGAACGCAGCAGTTGGATCAAATTTTGGAGATGGGCCAACAGGCGTTTGAAGACATTGTTGAACAGAATGAAATATTACAAAAGCTTGGCAGCAAGTTTGAAGAAAGTTTACTAACCTTAGGTGTTAGTCAAGGTACCATCAGAACCATTGAAAGAAGAGCCAAACAGGACAAATGGCTCTTTTGGGGCGGAGTAATTCTTATGTTTGTCGCCTTTTGGTATATACTAAAGTTTTTCAGATAAGAAGAAGCACCCATAAATCAATGGCACCGATACGGTGTTCCGGCATGATGATGCATATCAAACGATCCACGTGTAAATGTGATTATGTCTCTCTAGTATTCTCCATGTACAATCTCCAATATAAATTTCCCCAATATAGACTTCCCCAACTGAAAGTTCCCCAATTCGTAATAATTCGCTAGGGTGTCGTAAACTACAACTCCCGGTAGCCTAACCTTAAGAGGCAAAGTCATCTGCTATCCCAACTTTATACCCGTTTAGTAAATTCCTGTGGTGACTGCGAAAATGGAATTGCCTATTTAGTACCGCTATAACAATATCTATACTTTTTTCGGTAACGCATTAAATTCATTACTATTCCTAATTAGGAAATTTATCGTGATGTGTCAACACAGGGCTAATATTTTATTTCCATGTTTCATGTCCTTTATAGAACTCCACTTCCTTTAAAAACCTTCAAATTCCCATTGCTGATCTTCAAGTCTATCCTTAGTTCCGCACATTCCTTATGATAGTGAACAAAGCATTTGTAGCTGCGATCTTAGCATCTAGGATCTCTGGTGCTGCTATTAGAGACCCCGAGTACCACCAAAAGAGAGATGCATTTAATTTAGCCAATTTTCTTGCAGAGTTAGCTGGTTCTGATTCTGATACCACCGCTGCTGCTGCCGCTGCTGTCACTACACCTGCTGCCGCTGCTACACCTGCTGCTGCCACTACTGCTGCTGCCATTGCAGCCACATCGTCTCGATCCAGTGGTGTTTTACACGGTCTTCTTGGTGGCCTTTTGGGACTTTTAGATGATAATAAAACTTCTAGTGCCGCTGCCGCTGCGGGTACTACTGCTGCTGCAACTACTGCTGCCGCCGCCACTGCTGCTGCTGCCACTGATGCGTTAGATACTTCTGAGGCAGTCGTAGCGTCCTCCTCAGCTGACGATGATGATGGATGGTTTCCCCACTTCACCTGGCCTCTGAAATCCAAGACAACTAATCTGGCCTCCACTTATACCCCATCCACTGCCATCTCGACTGAATCTGAAACTTCTAATACCAACACCGCTGAGTCGACTGAAACTTCGACCTCGGGCGGAGACACCACTGAGGTGGAGTCTTATTCAGAGAAATCAGGAGGAATTGCCTATTCTCCATATACTAAGGGAGGACAGTGTAAGAGTGCCTCTCAAGTTGCCCATGACATGAACGTTTTGTCCAGCTATTCTATCATCAGATTATATGGTGTTGATTGTTCAGGTGTAGAAAACACGTTGGCATCGATCAGCAGTTCTCAAAAATTATTTGTAGGTATCTACAATATCGATGATAGCAGCATCAATACTGATTTATCAACCTTAAAGGATGCCGTAGAGTCTTCTTCTAGAGGTTGGGATGGTATTGATACCGTTTCCATTGGAAATGAACTTGTAAATGCAGGTTCTGCGACAGCGTCTCAGATAGCATCTGCTGTTACATATGCCAGATCATGGTTCAAAAAAAATGCATCAGACTATTCGGGTTCAATTGTTTCTGTTGATACATTAGTTGCAGTTGTAAATAACCCATCTTTGTGTGATGTTTCTGATTATCTTGCAGTCAATTGCCACCCATTCTGGGATGGTGGTGTTAGTCCTTCCAACTCGGGCTCCTGGTTGCAGACCCAGATCAAAAATTTGAAGAGTGTTTGTAATAATGGCAAAAGTGTATTGATTACCGAGTCTGGATGGCCTACTCAAGGTGATAGCTATGGAAATTGTGTCCCATCGAAGGACAACCAGCTCTCTGCTATCCAGAGTATCGTCAATGCGTTGGGCAATGACGTTTTAATGTTCACAACTTACAATGATTACTGGAAAGATGGCGGATCTTACGGGGTAGAAAAGTACTGGGGCATTTATGGTGACCCAGCTGCATAACTGTATAACCACTGTATTTAGTTAATCTACGAATTACGTTACTCTTATGCTATGAATTTTTTCTATAAATTAGACTCTATTCTTCTTTAGCATCAAATTTGGGGAGATCTGCAACAAGGATATGGGCAAATACCAAGTTCAATATTTTAGCAATAAGATTCAAGACAATATAAAGTACATAATCGGCATTTTGCACTATCATAATATTATCAAACGCCAAATACATCCAGTAAACACCATTGGCTGTCATGAATGTGTTTCCAATAAGAAGAAGAGCAAAAAACTTCTTATGGGGAGACTTCAATGCTGTCAAAAATACCACTACTTCAACAAGTACTGCTGCTGCCATTAAGAGCACTGTTCCTGCTTTATAGTAAATGAATGTTATTCTGATTTGAATGAGACCAATGAGTGATACTATAAGTGCTGCTAAAAGCATGAGGTATATCAAATAGTTGACCACGATATAGTTAAACTGGTGTCTTGAAAAATACCCTTCAAGTATTTTATTCAAATAAACCAATGTAAATGCAGAACCCATCATTTCGAAGAATATATGTAATATGAACCATACATCAAGTAAAGATAAGGTTTGATAAACTAATGCAAAAGTGGCCGCCATAGCTTGCCAAAAACAGGGGTATAAAAGAAAATTATAAATCCTGAATGTATTGTTTTCTGTTAGTATCCTATACCCTGTGAACAAATAATATATTATCACGAAAAGTGATACAATTGATACCGCTAATTCAATGCCAAATAATGTTGACCAAACTTCAATCGCCATGATCTAATTTTGTCTTAAAAGAAGGGTGAAACATAGCTATTTATACTATATAGTAGACGAGAATGTTGTTATATCACTATGAGTGTCAAGTTTGCAACCATTGTCGCGGCCATTTTTTTAATATTCTTCCTGATCTGATAATAAGCATCATTGTTGCAGCTACTTGATTACAGCAGTTAAAAAGACTAGGTAAAAGGGAAAATCACTCACACCCTAGTATCTAGGTATCTCACATGATCCCTTGAGTTTTTTTGTATGTTATAGTGAAATCAAAATAAGAAGTAAATATTAGATATAATTAAAATGGCTGGCTAAGTAACAAATGTGGAATTTACAACACTTAGATCTTTGTTGTAACCATGCAAAAAATCAATTTCATCGTCTCGACTTCAAAATCCGATTATTCTATAATGAAATGCCCTCACATTCCCTGCATCTGAAATTGCTTATTGGCCATCCCAACTCTACTACGTGTTAACTAAACAGGTATTGGCTTATGTCTTCTTCATTAGGTAGTGCCTATGTAGTGCCCATACCAAGTCGTTCGCGTTTATAAAAAAACAACGGATGGAAGAAAAGTATCTACCAATATGAGTGAGAGAGAACGCAGAAAGCTAAACAGTAAAATCTTGCAAAGTATTGATGGGATCATACCTATAGTTGATTCAAATGGGTTTCCCATTTATGATACCTTCCATAAATTACCTGCAAGAACTGGAAATGATTACTATAAGGTGATCAAATCACCTATTTCTTTACACAGTGTCAAACAAAGGGCCAAGAAGTCCCAGTACACTACAGCCCAAGAATTTATCAATGATCTCGCCCAGATGGTTTGGAATGCAAAGTTATATAACTTGAAGGGATCTTCTGTTTATATTCATGCCGAATTATTGGATAAATACTTGACCGATAAAGTGTTCCCAAAATTGGCAACTGATAAATCTGTACCAGGACACACAGACTTATATTACCCTGACTTGGGTCCTTTGCCTGAAGATGATGAACCTCTTAACGCTGCTATTCTTGGGCGTCAATCTTCCCCACCAGCAAAGGATGACGAATATGAAGAGAATGAAGATGAGGAATATGAAGAATATCCATCCTTAACTCCACAACCCAGAAGAACTTACCAAGCTCCAAAAGCTCATGCTGGGCAATATTTGGAAAGTGGTGTAAGACGTGGTAGACCTCCTACCGTAGATAAGCCTTATGAGACTAGAATCAAGTTGATCTTAAAGAGTTTAAAGAAGGTTAGGACCGCTAATGATCAGCCTATCAATATACCCTTTTTTGATAAGTTGCCAGACAGAAACAATGACCATAGATTCTATGAAGTCGTACACGATCCTATAAGTCTTTTTGAAATAAAGAGCAGATTAAGAACTAGGAAATATACCAATGTCGACGAGTTCTTGAATGACTTAAATCTCTTGTTCTACAACAGCAAGCTTTACCATGGTAATGATACCCAAATGTTCCAGTTAATTGATTACTTACAACAAGAAGTAGCAAAGATTATAGAAGAAGAATTGAAAAGATCAGAGCACGATTTGATTGCTATTGCTACACCCGGTGGAGATGGTGTTTTGAGGTTCCCATTAGATTCATTGTCCGTTCATGGGTACGTTTATAATGTAGGTGATTGGGTGTTAATCAATAATCCGAATGATCCTGAAAAACCTACTGTGGGTCAAATTTTCAGATTATGGTCTTTGAAAGATGGAACTCAATACTTCAATGCTTGCTGGTACTACAGAGCAGAGCAAACTTGTCATAGGTACGATAGATTGTTCTACATAAATGAAGTATGTAAGACTGGTCAGTACAGGGACCATCTTGCTACAGAAATTGTTGGACCTTGTTATGTCGTCTTCTTGACTAGATACCAAAAAGGTGACTTGGAAAAGGGAATTATACCCGAAGGCTCTCCATGGTTCATATGTGAATTTAGATACAATGAGACTAGTCATGTCTTTAACAGAATCAGAACTTGGAGAGCATGTTTACCAGACGAAATTAGGGATCATCCAGAACCAAGTATTATCCCACTAAAGGAACCAAGAAGATTGATCAAGTACGAATCACCATTGAAGTCCTTGCTTCCTCCCAATGCTGATGTCAATATGGCGATTCCACCGGTAACAGAAGGTGCCATGAACACCCCTCCATTGGTTGGATCTGTTTACTTAAGAGAGCCCGATAACGCTGATGATTTAGGCCAGTATTATACTAGTCCTAATGTTACACCATGTCCAGAGAATGATGATCCGGTGAACAATAGAAAGGCTTTCCTTTTCACACCTATCTCACAGTCTAAATCCGCAGGTGGTGGAGGCTATAGCTTGCCAAGCTTGCCTCTGGGAATGCCGTTGGCAACATCACTTACTTCTCTGGCGCTTTCCAATCCAGCATCCTTTTCACCAGCACCGCCTATTGCAAGTTCGTTGGGAACTGGCTTAAACCAGCACGTCGAATATGACTTACAATACAAGTTCAAACAACAAATCCCCACCCAGAGATTCAAGGTAGAACCTAGAAAGCAGACTCCTCCAGTGGGGATCCATGCAACACCTTCACCATATTCTAACGTACTAGCTGGGGGTACTGTCTCATACACTTTAGACGATGATACCAATCTTGGGGCTATCAGCCTGTTGATTAAATATGGTAACAAACAAATAATTTGGTACAGGAGTCCACCATTACAGATCAGTAATAAGATAGTTACTGATTCTTTTGAATTGGGACACTCTGTAAAGTACTTGACCTGGAAAGCTAAGAATGCTGCCAAAAGTAATTCCAAGTAGTAGAAAAGCAAGCGGTACTACCATCAAGTAATGTTATCCGATTTATGTAATATAAAATAGTCACTTAATCACTTAATCTGTAGATGCTTTGCGCTGCGAAAATTGTGAGTATGTATTGATGAACAAACTGCTAGTTGAATTCCAAGAATATCTTAAAAGTAGCAAGCGAATAGTGGCACTAGTAGGTGCTGGACTCTCTGCAAGCTCAGGACTTCCAACTTATCGAGGGACACAAGGGTTGTGGAAAAATTTCAATATGATTGATCTAGCAACACCAGATGCATTTTACATCGACCCAGGGCTTGTATGGCAATTTTATTCATGGCGTCGTTACAATGCACTAAAAAGTAAGCCTAATAACGGTCACAAGGCTTTAGCATGCTTATCAAAAGTTGATAATGTTGAGTACATAACTATTACCCAAAATGTGGATGCTTTACTGATAAGAGCTGGTACTCCGAAAGATAAGGTTTACGAAATCCATGGGTCGCTATTTGATTTAAGATGTACTAGTTTCATGTGTAACTATGTGGACCGTGACAATTTCACTCATCCATTATGTGATGCTCTTAAAGATACTGAAGATGAATATCAACCTCAAAATCTGGACGATTCTCCTCAATTTACGCCGGTGCAACAGATAGATGAAAATGACCTTCCTCGATGTCCAGTATGCCATGATTTGTTAAGGCCTGGCGTGGTGTGGTTTGGAGAATCGTTGTCCTTACAATTATTAGATAAAATTGATACTTTCATTGAGTCTGATTCAGTAGATTTGATATTAGTTGTAGGGACAAGTGGTACTGTATATCCTGCGAATAGTTACGTGGACAGAGTAAAGTATAAAGGTGGAAAAGTTGCTATATTCAATACTGACATTGAACAGAGTATTCTAAATGGCGAAGAAGACAATGTTTGGGGATTTAAAGGAGATGCTGCTGAATTACTTCCTTTAGCATTGAAACCTTTAATAGGAGAAATTATTCAGTAATATATATTAACTAGCTATTTTACTGGCAATTGTGTAAAAATTCTTACCTTGAATCTGGTGGATCTTTTTCTCCAACTCAGTAGTCAGTCTAGATCCATCAGCACCAGCAAAAGAACCGGCACCCCAAGGGGAACCACCATGGATTTCTTCAAAATTACTTAATAATGGGAAAGCCTCGCCATATCCCAATGGGATATAAACCATACCATGATGGACGAATGAGGAAAGGGAATTGGCAACTGTAGCTTCTTGACCACCACCTGGAGTACCAGTAGAAACAAAGACAGAGAATGGTTTACCGTGTAAAGCACCAGTAGCCCATAATCCACCAGTTTGATCCCAAAATGCTTTCCACTGAGCTGGGAAATTACCATATCTAGTTGGAATACCAAAAACAAAACCATCATACTCTTTCAATGTATCAACAGTTGCAAGAGGATAATCAGCCTTTGGGGCACCATGCATCTTTGCAACTACCTCCTCAGGCAAAGTTTCTGGGATTTGAAAAATGTCTGCAGTTCCTCCAACTGATTGGATTCCCTTCAAGATTTCCAAGGAGTTCTTCTGGATGTGAGAGTACAAGGAATAATAAATAATTGCAAATTTAGGAGCCATGTTAATTGATTGTCATTTGAGGGCACTAAGGGGCCTTTTATACCCAAGTTGCTATATATATGGTTATGCGCCCTTAAAAATGTTTGCCCGTAAATTTAGGAGAATGAGTAAGACAATTGGGAGGGTTCGCCGACTACAAACAAGGAGGAAGAGATGTAGTGATCATAGCTATCAATGACTTCTGCTTACCTGCAACCATTCATAGAGGTAAGGATAAATAGTATAGAATGAGTTTTCAACTTGCACAAAAATGTTGGCTTAGAAATATTTGTAAGGGTGAATAGGCTAATTATACCACTGGGGTAATTTTACTAATAATTTATTAATTGATTAATAAGGTATTGATAAACTTTATTGGTGAATGAGAATAACGCAGTTCATATAAATAACAATATCCACAGACTGTAGTAAACGTAACAGGTTACGACTATGTCCGAGATTTGGACAGAAATTGGTCTGAGCTTTCAAAGCCGGGCAAGTTTGGAAGATAGAGTGCATGAACCAATAATATCGATATTGACACATTGAAGAAGATAATGAATAGGGGAAGCTTAAGTTACAAATATACATTTGAAAGTAGTGTTCTATAAGTGTTCATGATTGTCATTAGTAGTCGTTATTCTATCGTTAATCGTCGGAACAATCGTCGACAACATCTCGCCTATTCAACGAAAGTAAGGATTCGTAGGATGAAACCGAATGGTTAGTTGAAACTTTACGCTTCTTGGTTGGGCTGGATTCACTTTCAAACTGCTTAATAGGAGCGGGAGGTTTGTAGAAAGGATTTCCTTTATAAGTTTTCTTCTCCGAAGACGTCGATGGCTTTAAGGGGGGTCTCTTAAAAGAGGACGAGTTCTTTCCATCTTTATTAGATAACGACAACTGCCTGTCGTTGAAGATAGAAAAGTTGGTCTCGGCTTTGGCTATGGAAGGAAATTCTGCCTTGTTAGCCAATAATGGGGAAGAAAGTGTCAATTTATTCGTTGATGCCGACGATAGTGAATTTCCTCGGGATCTAAACCCATCATTCTCTTCAATGTAAAAACATTGGTTACATGACTCAATGTATCTCAAGTCAAACTCTTCTAACGAGTCAGCTAAGTGGATGTTCATTTTGGGCCAAAACTAGTAGCAACTGTCAATTAGACGAAAAAGTTCGGGAATGGTTATAAGTGTTACAACGAAAAAAGAAAAGTCAGAACCTGCAAAACTGTGGGGGTACTGACACGAAGGAAACAACTAGTGTAGGAGTATCTAGGTAATATATAAACAAGTTCAAACTTTCAATCAAAACCTCTGTTTGTTTGACTTGATAATTGGCAACAACCCTTGATAAAATTTATTGTTTCACCTGTAAACGTCACAATAGTAGTGATTTTTACTCAAAACTGAAAAATTGTCTTGACTGATGATTTGTCTTCGCTAATTGAATAAAGTGGGTTATATATTCCAGTGAAGAAATAGTCGAATCTAGTAGTAGAAAAAAATTATAAGGGATGGATTACTATATATAGTGGGGGTTGTGTGGACGGTCCAATTATCTTGTTTTTACCAATCTAGGTTTCGAATTGGTAGGAGGTTTTGCAAAAAAAAAAAAATCCTGGTTATATGTAGTCCTTTTCCGGTCTCGAAGGTTTAATTAGCTAAGTCGTCTAGACAATTGGCGCAGGAAATCTTCGATTAAAGCAGGGGCCATTGACAACAACAAAAAGAAATGATTACAGGTCATCGTTTCATGTTGTCATGGTGGCCAGCATCGGCCATTGTTTCCTTCCTACCACCAATTGTGGAACTATCACCTATGGTGTGGGCGCACTTAACTAAAAAATTATTCTGTTTCCGGAAAGTTGTCGCAGCTGTTTTAATTGGAACACAGAAGAAAAAAAAGTCGTATTTTTATTTTATGGCATCAGATCGACCTGGCAGCTAAAATAATATTGAATATTCCCCGTTCTGCCATGTGAAACAATGGCATGGGGTTGTAGCGTAGACTACTGACCTTTTGTTCACTCGTTTATACTATCCGAAGTTTTAATTTGGTAAGGTGGCAGTCGCCAAGTTGCCAGCTGTTTCTCAATAAGCGTTTTGCATACAATTTTTCTAGGAGGAGCTGTATATAAAAAAAATGCTCAAACTGCACAATGTTATCTCCAATAATTACATAGTACGGTTTACACTACAAGAAATCGGACAGATAAAGGAGAGTAGTTGCCACACCAATTCAATGGAATTCCTTATCTGTAGGCGCCATATAGTGCTAGATTTTTCGCTATATAATATTATTTTTCAAAAATCATGTCATTAGTCCAAATCGGTCTCACGCACGACATTAATTTTGCTTGTCTTACGCCTGGAGTTAATCTATTCCATGTCAGAAACTGCATATATTCTCTGTAAGGCAGAAAGGGGTGTGTGGCATTTGTGATGACGCCTTGAGCTTATTCCTCAACCCAGAAAGTATATAAAATACTCAACGGTTGTGCATTGTCAGAAGAACTTCAGACTTGCCCTCTACACACACTTGGCTATAGCTATTGGTCCAGTATAACACAACTGGCATTTTGACATTTGCCGAAATGGAAAAAATTCCCAGTTTAGGTCGAATGCTAACGTCAGCATTTGATACGCGATCTAGACGCCGGGGCGAATCAAAATGATTTGGACACTAATACCCCCCTTTTACCCTAACTATTTGAGTTGTTGTAAACTTCTTTCAATATTACCATACCCTTGCAACTATACTTTCCAGTTCTTCAACTTAGGTCCATATTCCCTTCTCCTCTGGTTCTACCTTCACTGGCAAATCTTTGTTCCGGGCGTGGCCGAACCATCGCTCGGACAATAACCAACCATTTGTGACCAGAAAAAAAACTTTAGAACCAGTGATGTTAAGAAGTAGTTACAGATTACCCAGCCAGTTGAGATTCGGGCAGTTCGTCAGATACAGCTCTAGCAGCAGCTACGATGTTGTTGTTATTGGTGGAGGTCCAGGTGGTTATGTTGCTGCCATCAAGGCCGCTCAATTAGGGTTCAATACTGCTTGTATTGAGAAAAGAGGCAAGTTAGGTGGTACTTGTCTTAACGTCGGATGTATCCCATCCAAGTCCTTATTAAACAACTCCCACTTGTACCACCAGATTCAACACGAATCTAAGTCCAGAGGTATTGACATTTCCGGTGAGGTTTCCGTTAACATCGATAACTTGCAGGCTGCTAAAACTAAGGCCGTCAATGGGTTGACCGGAGGTGTTGAAATGTTGTTCAAGAAGAACAAGGTTACCTACTTGAAAGGTGAAGGTTCATTCGTTGATGAGAACAACATCAATGTCAAGCCAATTGATGGTGGTGAAGATTTTCAAGTCGAAGCCAAGAACATTATTGTTGCCACAGGTTCCGAAGTTACTCCATTCCCAGGTATTGAAATCGATGAAGAAAGAATTGTTTCTTCCACTGGTATTTTGGAACTTTCTGAAGTTCCAAAAAGATTATCTATCATCGGTGGTGGTATTATTGGTTTAGAAATGGCTTCTGTTTGGTCCAGATTAGGATCTGAAGTCACTGTTATCGAATTCCAAGATGCTATTGGTGCTGGTATGGATAGCGAAGTTGCCAAGACCACTCAAAAGTTGTTAACCAAACAAGGTCTCAAGTTTAAATTAGCTACTAAGGTCACCAAAGGTGTCAGAGAGGGCGATGTCGTCAAGATTGAAGTTGAAGATGTTAAGTCCGGTAAAAAAGAAGATTTGGAAGCCGATGTATTATTAGTTGCTATTGGTAGAAGACCATACACCAACGGTTTGAACTTCGATAAGATTGGTTTGGAAGTTGACGCCAAGGGAAGATTGGTCATCGACTCCGAATACAAGACTAAGCACTCACACATCCAAGTCATTGGTGACGTTACTTTCGGTCCTATGTTGGCTCACAAAGCCGAAGAAGAAGGTATCGCTGCTGCTGAGATCATCAAAACCGGTAGCGGTCACGTCAACTATGGTAACATTCCATCTGTTATGTACACTCACCCTGAAGTTGCCTGGGTTGGTCTTAACGAACAACAATTGAAGGAACAAGGTATCAAATACAAGGTCGGTAAGTTCCCATTCATTGCTAACTCCAGAGCTAAGACCAACTTGGACACTGATGGATTTGTCAAGTTCTTAGCCGATGCTGAGACCCAAAGAATCTTAGGATGTCACATCATTGGTCCAAACGCCGGTGAAATGATTGCTGAAGCCGGTTTAGCCTTGGAATACGGTGCATCCGCCGAGGACATTGCCAGAACTTGTCATGCTCACCCAACTCTTTCCGAAGCATTCAAGGAAGCCAGTTTGTCTGTCTACGACAAGCCAATCAACTTCTAATTTGTAGAGAATATAAATAGTGCAATGTAAAAGAGAAACTCTTGATTCTTGGCATTGCTTTAGAGGACGCCATTAGCTACATATTGTGATATAAGTGTTGGGGGGTCAACGGTAGGCTTAGTTGTGGGGGTGAGCATTTTAGCCGTCTAAGCTCTCGAGGCTCTCGGGGCCAAAAATAGAAAGTGGCTTGAACAAATGAACAGGTGTCATGGGGCAACTGTGGTGAAGTGGGTGTAAAGATAAGGCACGGCCAGCCAGAGGGAAAGTAATCACGACTTTTATTAAATACATACTAATAACAGTTCTCTAGTACGAAATCTTAGCAATAACGCTAGTATTTCAAAATAACATATACAGCGTGTATAATACCAGGAATATAACCAAGAATGGTTAAAATGATGTTAATAAAGAATGATGAAGAACAACCAACCTCAAGGAAAACACCAACAGGTGGTAATAAGATAGCAAAGATTAATTTGATAGGATCAGAACAAGTAACAGCCATGGTAAAATTTAATAGCAATAACTTTTTAAGGGAATGCTTGGTACATTTATATTGTTGCTGAGCCGCATTCGTTTAATTAGTGCCTTGAAATTCTGCACCTCGCCCCACTATTGTTAGCAAGGATGACACTAATAACAAGAAAATAAAAATATCCCGATTTAACCTTTGCTGTCATTCCCAGATTTGGCTAGGCAACTATAATTCCGTACTAAAGTTATTCATTTGTATTCATCTTGAGTTTATGATTATTTGTATGGTTGCTCATGGGATCGAATTAACTGACATACGAGTTAATTTCAGACCGCGTAAAGTTTTTTAGTCACTGTGAAAAAAACTTGTTGAAGAAGACAGACAGAATGGCTGATTTACAGTTAAATATCTTGAAAGCGGTGGATAAATACGATGGTATTAAAAACACCTTGGAATGTGATGAATTAAAGAGTATTGATGCCAACTCACTTCACTCAAACTTGACCTCCTTATGGTCTAAGGAATTGATTAACTTTTCTAAGATAGAGATTGAACAATGGCAGTTGACTAAAGAAGCCGAAGAGTTCCTCGTGAACGGATCGCATGAAATCAGATTATTAGAAGAAGTTATCAAATCGGTGGATGGGTTGAAAATCTCTGATGTTAATTCCAAATTAGGAGCTGTAGGTAAGTTGGGTCAAGGTAAAGCCTTTAAAAACGGATGGATTTCTAAAACTGATGACAAGTTGGTTTCTAAGGTTTCAGATTTACCTAAGGACTCTGTAGTAGAGAACTTAAAAACTATAAAGGAAACCGGAACCTTAAATGACAAGAAAGAGTTAGCTGAATTGAAGAAGAGAAAGTTAATTGTGTTGAATAAAATTGTTGGCTACAAGATTGAAAAAACTGATAAGTTCGCTGTTGAAATCGTCAACTTAGAAACTGACATAACCAGTGACATGATTGTAAATAACTCTTGGACTGATAAAAAATTCAAGCCTTATAATTTCAACTCTGAAGGTGTTTACCCTTCTAGTGGTGCATTACATCCCTTGAGTAAAGTCAGAGAAGAATTCAGACAAATTTTCTTTTCTATGGGATTCATAGAAATGCCTTCTAACCAGTATGTTGATACGGGATTTTGGAATTTTGATACCTTATTCGTTCCTCAACAACATCCTGCAAGAGATTTGCAGGATACCTTCTACTTGAAAGACCCTAAGGTTGGTGGTCTCCCTGAAGACAAGCAATACTTAGAAAATGTTAAACAGGTTCACCAGGAAGGTAAGTATGGCTCCATAGGTTACAGATACCCCTGGAAGTTAGATGAGTCTTTGAGAATGGTATTAAGAACTCACACTACTGCCATTTCTGCTCACATGTTAAAAGAATTAGCTAAGAATCCAAGACCAGTGCGTTACTTCTCCATTGATAGAGTCTTCAGAAATGAAGCTGTTGATGCCACACACTTGGCGGAATTCCATCAAGTTGAAGGTGTTATGGCCGGGTATGATATCACCTTAGGTGACTTGATCGGGTTCATGGAAGATTTCTTTGGTAAGATGGGTGTTACTGGATTAAGATTCAAGGCTGCATACAATCCATACACCGAACCATCGATGGAAATATTTGCTTACCATAAAATATTGAAGAAATGGGTTGAAATTGGTAACTCAGGTATGTTCAGACCAGAGATGTTAGAATCTATGGGTTTACCAAAGAACTTGAGAGTTTTAGGTTGGGGATTATCATTGGAAAGACCAACCATGATTAAATATAATGTTTCCAATATCAGAGAATTATTAGGACATAAGGTTTCCTTGGACTTTATCGAAACAAACCCTGCTGCCAGATTAGATGACCTCTTGGTTTAGAAATCTCTAGCATCATATCATAGATATATAATAAATAGTGTACGAATCAATTTGGCTCTCGCGATAATTTTGACAATTTTCAGTTGGTGAACAGATAAAGTAAATGGATCTCCGGTCAGAAATGGAGGAGGATTTCAAGTCCACGCCTATACCTAGCGATGTACCATTTGGAGAAGATGATATTGATGTGAAAGAAGAAGATTCCAAAAAGAAAAGTGCGGAGAATGAAGATTTAAGATGCAAATGGAGTAATTGTCTGGATAATACTTATACCAACTTAGGTTTATTAATTAAACATGTCAATAATGAACACCTTTCACCACAACAACCGGTGAGAAATGTTTGTCTTTGGGAAGGATGTCCTAGATATGATATCGAACAACCATCCAGATTTGCTTTAGTTTCACATTGTAGAACTCATACGGGAGAAAAGCCATATTTCTGTCCGATTCCAGAATGTGAAAAACATTTTACTAGATCTGATGCATTGGGAAAGCATGTTAAAGGAGTTCATGATCTTCATGTATTACGAGATGCAGTTTCATTGAATAGGGATCGGGTTAAAAAGGGTAGAATGGAAGCTAATTTCTTAAACCAAGAGAATATCACTGAAGAAGAATTTCTTAAATTAATAGAAATGGACTATGAATTAAGAATTCCCTGGTGGTTTTCTAATGATTTTCTTAATATTCTAGGAGATTCAGAAGATAATTTGAATTCTGTTTATAGAATTCCTTTACCTTCTAAGCAGTATAAATTAGCAATTAAAAGATACGAATCACATTACTTGAGAGAACAACAAGAGAATCTTGATGATGTGAATGATTTATATCAATTGAAGATTATCGAATCTAAACTTTTATCTAAATTGAATACTGCTAATAAAGTTAATAAACTACTTGAGGCTGATCTAAGACAAAACCTTAATAAGAAAAGAAAGTTATGGCTTATCAACCAAATCCTCTTCGACAGTAATTTGAAGCTCAACGTGAGCAACCACAATGATGACTTGGACGAAGAGTTGCTAGACAGCGTCAAACTCGTCTGATCCTAATCTATCAGCCATGACAAGCCACGACAGGCCACGACAGGCCACGACAGGCCACGACAGGCCACGACAGGCCACGACACCCGCACTAATATTTTTCACTCATCTCAGAAAAAAAGTTTTAGTTTTTGTAGATAATAAAAATGGTACCACATTCGGAGGCCACCATTGCTGAAGTTTCCGAGACTGAAGCCATCTCAACAACAGCATCAGTTGTTTCTGAGACTCATAATGCATATCAAGATTTATCTCTTGCCAGTTTATTTAATGAATTGAAACAGGAATGTACGGGCAGTAAAGAGGTTAGTGATGAGTTTCAAAGTCTTAAAAAGAAGGTTGAAAACTTACCTAAAATCCAAGCCAACTTAAGCCTTGAAACCAAGAAATCAGATATACTAAAGATTAATGATCCCATAGTGATAAAAGCGAAGAAAGAAGAAACTCTTGATAGTGGTAAAGAATGGTTTAACATGAAGCAACCAGAACTTACAGATTCAGTTAAAAGAGATTTACTAATTATCAAACAAAGAGCTGCATTAGATCCTAAAAGGCATTATAAAAAAGATAAATGGGAAATTCCAAAATACTTCCAAATGGGTACAATTATTGAAGGTAATACCGAATTTTACTCAGCTAGACTAAATAAGAAGCAAAGAGGTAAAACCTTAACTGATGAAATTTTGCATGATAATGACGCTAACAAATACTTTAAGAGAAAGTATAGTGAAATTCAAGAAAAGAAAACTAGTGGTGGTAAAGGATTCTATAAAAAGGTTAAAGGCATGAGAAAGAAGTATTAAATGACATTTATGAAATATATACAACTCGTTACATCATGAGACTCTATTCTTCTAAGCCTGCTCTTCTGAATACGTCCAGCCTTACTTGGTCCCATAAGACTTTCTTGTCCTCTTTGGACAACTTCTTTTTACTGTTTTTATCCTCTGATCTGAGTTCCTTTTTGAGCTCTGCAGACTTGAATTTGTATTCGTATGCTGTGGTTGCAGCAGCTGCCAAATTAATTAGATAATTTCTGATTGCAATTTCTTTATACTTGAATTTTAGTACGGTTTGATTATCTGCCGACACTATGGGATTATTGTTGTTTGATACCGAGTTAATTTGAAGTAACCTCGATTGCTTGACACTGATCTCGGCAACGGATCTTTTGAAGTTACTGTCAAGGTTATGTTCCTTGTAGATACTTGATGAGAAAAGTACGTAAATAAGCTCTTTATCTGTTATATGGGGCAGGATTAATATTATATCACACAGCTTCGCAAGATCTCCTACTAGCATTGGTAGTGATGTGGTTGAGTATTGGAAATCAGGAACTGAAGAAACTGCTGGCATATCAGTCATAATTAATTTACATCTCGTGACATTAAGATTCCAATCAACTAAAGGTTCTGGGGTATTTTGATAGGAAAGCTCTGATCCAAGGGAAATTTTGTATAGTTCATCAACATTATCATCTACAGTTATGCTGCCACCTTTCACTCGAAGCTCTACTTGTTCTCTAAAGTGATTTTCATGCAATTGTATATCATTAACAAGCTGTTCAATAGTGGTCGATACTGGTTCGCTATCTTCTGGAATAGTTGCTGTAGATGATGAGTATAA
The DNA here is from genome assembly GCA_003707025.2 of Yamadazyma scolyti. Classification (NCBI taxonomy): domain Eukaryota; kingdom Fungi; phylum Ascomycota; class Pichiomycetes; order Serinales; family Debaryomycetaceae; genus Yamadazyma; species Yamadazyma scolyti. The sequence goes on along the minus strand of PPMW02000006.1, from coordinate 70,871 downwards.
TGAAGGGGCTGACCTAGCACTCCTCTTACTGAATATACTTGAGTTCAGTGATCTATACAGACTATGAACGGGTTTATATTGTTGAATACTAGGCGCAGATCGAATCGAGTGAGGCCCGGAACTTACCAGGGGTAACTGTTGGAAAATGGCATTTCTTGCCACATCCTTGAAATGTGCTGGTGCTTGTGGCAGTGGTTGACCGTTGGACCTTGCGAATGACGATCCGAACATGTGTTTATAGGTGCTAATGTACTGGAAAAAATTTTCTGGAGTTCTTCCGCTCCTTTGTTGGAACAAGTTCCTGCGCATGATCTTATCGGATAAAAGTATTTGGGGGATTTTAATACATTCAACACGTAGAAATAACGGCACATAAACCGATGGGAAGATAGCTAAAGAGTGTAGTATGATTTCATAAAAAATCCGAGAGAAAAGGGTGCTTTGAAGAAGAGTAAAAGCTCTTTTTCGTCATAGGCAAGTGACGGCTTAGCAGAAACTCGGAGAATGATAACTTGCATTCCCAGATGATGAAATGGTAATGCGATTGTCATCGGAGGAGCTCAAAGGTTAATTATATTGAACTTATTTATTTATTTATGTGAACAGAATCGCATTGAAAAAAATATCAACTATGGAAGAAGTTGTGTCTGAACACTTTGGATTCCGCCAAACAGGTAACGAATTAGGTATCAGGGTATTCGAAAGTAGCTTTGATTTTTCAAATGCTTCACCTAATATCAATTTATTCCGGATTGGCAACCGCCTGGGAACTTACGTTTGTTCCAATTCAAATCAAATCAAGTTCGGTAGACTTGAAGATTTGAATAACGATGATGTGACATCAGCTACTACAATCGATACAAACGGGGTAATACAACTTGAATATAACTATGATGAGTCTAAGATTTATTTCGTTGATAAGAGTTCTATCTCTTATATATCAGTGTCTGATGGAATTGTTCACCAAAGAACACAGAAAGAAGTATCATTGATATCGCCTTCTCCCATAAATGACTCGGTAGCATTCATCGCAGAAGACCAGTTATACTTAGATCTGAATATATTACATAAATCTGAAGTGTTTGGATGGTCTTTAGATGGCACAAAATTGCATATTAGCGATGACAATAGTGTAAAAACCATCAATATCAATGGTCAAGAATTGGCAACAACTCCTTTCCCAGAAATAGAGGATGCCTCAACCATAAAAGTGGTCAATATTGTGGAATTGGATACTTCTAACGTATTTGTAGCCTTTACGTTCCAGGAAGACGATGAATCAGCATATAAAACTTACTTATTAACTAACGGACAATTTAATGAAGCAGATGTTGCTGTTCCCTTTGGTTCTATAGAAAGACCGAATTATTACTATACAACAAGGTTAACAAAATGGCATGATACCAAGGACTTTGTTTTCGTTACTTCTGGTTCGGCCACTGACTTTAATACTTTATGTGTAGAAGATAAAAAGGTGGAGTTGATCATGCAAGCTGATGATACTATGGCCGCTACTTTCCCCATGACAGAGGACGGTGATGACATGTCACCAATTGGTATCGATATCGATTTATCCAATACCCACACCACTGTTAAAGATTTAAATGTTCGCTTGGAGGAGGCTACAGGCCTTCCCAAGATTTGGATGCTAACTCACGAATTTACCTTGATTTCATGGTGGATCTATGATGTCAAATTTTTCCAGGATAAGACTGCCTCATTGGGTAAGGCTATTATGCACCTATCTCAGAGAGTTCCTGCTGATACCAAGTCAGAAGCGCTTAATGAATCTGGAAAATCTGCCAATGGCGATAAACCGCATAGTCCTACTGGATTCAGTGAGTCTAAACAATCTTCTTCAACAGGGTTGGAGGGTTTCAATGATAAAAGACCATCGGGATCCTTAGCGTCAGATAGTAAACCTGCATTTGGATCTACTGGATTTGGTGGGCCAGATTCCAAGCCTGCATTCGGGTCCACAGGATTTGGTGGGTCAGATTCCAAGCCTGCATTCGGGTCCACAGGATTTGGTGGGTCAGATTCCAAGCCTGCATTCGGGTCTACAGGATTTGGTGGGTCAGATATTAAATCAGCGTTTGGATCTACAGGATTCGGTACTTCTGGAAACTCTAAACCTTCTCCTGCAATGAATGAATCTACATCGCAAGGTTCTACTGCATTTGCATCGACCGGGTTCGGGTCACAATCATCTGGACATACATTCGGCGCAACTAGCTTTGGATCCGGTGCTAGCTCTTCGGGGTTTGGGTCTTCAGCTTTTGGTTCATCTGGGTTTGGCTCAAAATCCACAACAACAGGCGGGAGCGGCTTTGCTAATTATGCGTCTACGGTAGGCCCAACTAAGAAGGATAACGTTTTCGGGGGATCCTCTAGCTCTGCATCTCCTTTTGCTAATTTAAAGAGCAATAATATATTTGAATCCAATGGACCGGAAGCATCAAAGTCACCTTTTGGGCAATCAAGTAGCACCTTTGGAAAGCCTTCGACGGCATCCCCATTTCCTGAAAGTACCAAGAAAGAGCCGACTCCATCCTTTGGAGAGTTGGTCAAGCAAGATTCAAAAGCTTCCTTTGATGATTCAAACAAGGATACATCTTCTCATCTTGGTGGTGACCATAAGCCATTTGGTGGTGATGACAAGCCTATATCTCTACCCTTTGGAGCACCCAAATATGACAAGCCGCTTCTTGGGTCCTCACAAGGTGATAAATTGCAAGACAAAAAATCAGAAGCTGACTCTCTCTTTGGTTTTTTTGGCAGCAGCCTTTCTCTTGGAAAGAGTAACCAGCAAAACATGCCTCTGTCAGCAACTGAGAATACATCATTATTTGGCTCATCAAATGTTAAAAGTTCTATAGTGGAAAGTAAAGAGCCTCCCAAAGGTTTTGAGTTCGCTAAAGAGAGCAAATCTCTTTTCAGTACTATCCCAAACGAGCAAATAGGAAGCTCTACTAAGGAGGAAAGCGAGTCTTCGTCAATTAATTCTAAGAAAGAAGATTTCAAGCCATTATTTGGCTCCCAAAAAGAGGAAGAGAAGTCACCTCTAGTAGCCAAGAATGAGGAGCAAAAGCCGTTTACCAACGCTGAATCTCCTATACTCAACTCTAACAGTGGTGAAACTTTTGCCAGTACTAGTGGCTCACTTTTCAGCTCCAAAAAAGATGAACAAAAACCTTTTGGCAGTGCTACACCTTCATTATTCAGTGGTAAAAAAGATGAGAAACCTCTCTTCTCGAACACGCATCTGCCACTATTCACATCTAAAGAGAATGATAAGCCCGCCACAAGCTTTAATCAGTCCTTACTCGCTCCAAAGAAGGAATCAAATAAATTGTTTGACTCTAACTCTTCTGATGGTAAAGGTATCTCGTCTTTTGGCCTGTTTAGTGATGGCTTGAGCAGACTCAGTGGTAAATCTGAGACTCCAAGCCCATTTGCACAATTGAAGGCACAGGTTCCCCAGAATAATGATGAGGTTTCAAAGCCTGGAGAAGAGATTGAAGACTCCAGGATTGTCGAAGAGGAAGAACCGAATATAGAATCGGAGGAGGAGAACGACGACCAAGAGAAAACGTCTCTTTTTGACGACGAGTATTCAGAAAATGAGTACGACATAAATGAGCCACCGGTATTCGATTTCTTCGACGAATCGGCAGAGGTGACCACCACCTATTCAGACCCCATAAAAAGCAAGATTCAGGAAATTATCACCAAATTAGCATACAGATTAGATGTACTAGAATCTAACCGTGAGCAATTCGAGAATTACTTCTATGCTAATGAGGTAGAAGAGGACGACGATTTTGAAGCTACAGAAGGAAAGAGATTGAGCTCGGTTAAAACTTTAAAAGAAAAGGCACATGAAAGGGCCCTCGAAGTATCAGTAGCAGTAAAGAATGTGAAGAAATTAGTGGGGGAAGTTGCAAAGCTCGAAAAGGTTGCAGATAACAATATCGTGCGCAAGTTCCAGATCGGTCAAGCATTAACGGAATTAAAGTTATACAATAATAATGAATCTCAAACACTTGCAAAGTATTATCCATTGGATCACAAGAACCAACAATTACAACTTACTATACGAAAAAAATTACAAGAAATTACTAAAACTAGAGATGATCTTATTAAATTAATGATGCCTCTTAAATCACATGTTCAAAAATATTCCGTCGATAATGTCAAAGCATTGTTATATTATACAAATGATTTCATCAATGAAAAAAATCTGGAGTTACAACAATTAAATAAAAGAGTGAATGAAGCCCATAAACCTGTGGTCTATACAACCAGTGCTCGGCTGTACAACAAATATGAAATTTCAAACAATTTAGTTAAATCTAATCCGAAGTTTGTCAAGGTAAATGTCCTAAACTAGAAATAATACATATACTGTCACCAGAAACAAATGCCACAATGTGAAACTTTACAGCCTCTCGTCCAACCTTGGCAGTGTAAATCTTGAAACCTGCGCAATAAAAATAACTTCTCGTCTAATTTCGTCTCGCGCCATGTTTAGACATTTCCTCTTTGCAACAATCACAAACAACAAACCAAATTTTTGCATTAAACCTGTGCTGAAAAGTTAAAATTGGCTTTTATAACTGACAAGAGCCCCAGATTGTTGTTGATAAAATAAATGGCAGATCGTCTTAGGGATCACATAGGTACTCAAGTAAATGTTCCTGGTACTCGTGGTAAAGCCATCTTAAGATATCAAGGGTCAATTCACGGTAAAAGTGGGATCTTTGCAGGGTTAGAACTCTTAGGTTCTATTGCTTTGACTAGAGGAAAGAATTGTGGTGATGTAGAAGGGTTTAAATACTTTGAAGTTCAACAGCCCATGACTGGATTATTCTTACCATTCGAAAGGTTGAAAGCAGTTAATCCACAATTAGAGTTCACTAGAGATATGATTGATGAAGTTGGTACTGAATTCCACAATGATACATTAGATGATGATATTGTCGTTGAACTGGATCATCACACTTACTCTCCTATTCCTCAACGGGTATCTCAGATCAGATTGAATAATCTGAGTCCAATCTCCAATTCATCTATTGGTATGGCTAAGCGTAATCAAGATAGGTCAAGAGCATCCAGCGTAGGGTCTTTCAATAGATCTCCTGTTCTGAACTCTGCTTATAGAACTTATTCTATGACCGTGGATCAAAAGTATGGTAATAGACGTAGTAGTGGTAATGGATACTTGGAACAAGAATTATTCGAACTCCGATCCAAATACGAAAGAAGTGAACGGGAGATGTCCGAAAAACTCTCCATCTTGAAAGACTTGAAGCTGACAGTAGAAGAATTGCAACCAATTCTTAAGCAATATGAAAGTGAATTGGATGAAAAAGATAAAAAGATCAATAAAATCAAACTGGAATTTGAAGCTGCAAGAGAGGATTGGAGACAAAATCTAGACATTATGGTCAATACATATGAGGCTAATGAAAACTTTTACGAATCAAAAATTAAGGAATTGCAAGGTATTATCAGTGAAAAGAATAACCTTCCAACTGAGCAGTTTGTGGAATTGCAGATGAAGTACGAAAAACTTGTTACCGAAAAAGCTGAAATGGAGGTTTCATATGGCCGTCAAATCAAAGATCTAGAAGGAAAGATCAGTTTAGAGCCTATCAATAATACGAAGGAATTGAATTCTAAGATTGTAGAACAACAAAAAGAAATCGAGCTATTATCTAGTCAATTGGTAGACATACGTAAATTTCCTGCTGAAGGATCTGACGAATCGTATGAAAAGATTATACAGCTCGAGGCAGATGTGGAGAATTTGGCTCACTTCAAAACTAAAGCTGAACAATTGGAAGCTGAAAATCTAGAATTGAAGAGAGAATTAGAGAGGACTATATCATTTGAGAAATTAGAGGATAAAAATTCAGAATTAAATAAACTAAGGGACATTGTAAGGGAACTCAAGGAACAACTCACAACCAAAGATAATGAAATCACAGAACTAGAAAACTCACTTGATATGAAAGTCAAGGAGTTAACCAACAACGAATCTGCACAACCAAATGATAAAGTTAAAGAGCTTGAAGAAGATATTTTTTTCAAAGATCAAGAGATTAAGGCATTACTGCAACAACTAAATAAATTGAACTCAAATTTAAGTACTCAGAAAGAACGTATCAGGGAACTTGAATCTGGAGATAGTAAAGGAAACTCTCAATTGGTAAAACAACTTGAGAGTACAATCGATGAAAAGGATAAGATTATCAAAGACTTGGAAGATAAAGTACAAGATTCAATTGTGAAAGAATTAGATAATATGAACCTTAGTGATGCAGCAGCTATGAGTGAACTGATCTACATGGAAGAGATAGAAAAACTTAGAACCGAAATCGCAGCTAGACCAACCATTGAAGAACTAACAGAACTCCAAGACAATATAGATGAAATGGTCAGATTACATAATAATGAATTATTCTTCAAACAAGAAGAAATGCAAAAGGTCCAAAAAGAAAACAGCAAATTACAAGCTCGTTTAGATCGTATGTTGGAAAGTACCAACATAAATAGAAGAATTAGTGATACCAATAGTCATGATGGAGTGTCAATTAATTCAGACTTACCGGTATATCGACCAGAGACTGAAATTGATCCTAGTGTAGGCAAAGAAAACTGGTGTGGGTTATGTGAGCGTGACGGACATACCAGTTTGAATTGCCCCTACGAGAACGACATATTTTAAAATTTAACGTGTAATTATAGGGAAGGTGTATAGTAAAATGTAAAACCAAAAATAGAATTAGAGCGCGGTAGATCAAACGATCAACGATTTTCAATAACAAGCAATATTTTGTGTTCATTGTGTATACCACTAACTAAACAATGTCAGAGCCACAAAATAGCGGTCATCATGATGTTGATGAGCCGAATGATGCCGTTGTTACCAATAGCGAGATTGATACGCTTGCTGAAAAGACCAGTGCGTTAGAGCTTGGACACGAGGGCGACATTGAAGATATCGAACCATTGGTAGAACCAAAAGACAGAAGACCTTCACTCATTGCAGATGATGCACCTGTTAGATATCTCAATGAATTGGTTACTGATGAATTGCCAAATCATCAAACAGAAGATTTACCTACTTTAATTGGTGATAAGACCCAGAATGAGATCAGATCTGAGTTCGGCTTGGTGTCAGATAAAGCCGATTTTGAACCGGAAAGCTCGAAACTTAATCCCCAGCCGGAGCTGCAATTACCATGGGAACAACCGGACAACAATGAGAATTTGTTTAAGGAGCTTGCCGTGAAAAATGAACCTCATAACGAAGATAATTTCTTCGATAATTTAAGCAAAGAGAATTCGACAGAACCAGTGAATGAAGACCCTAAAAGTGTAGATCAGGAGAGCTTTTTCGATAATTTGAGTAAACAGGAATTTCATCAACAACCTGTGGCACCCCAACTACCAATTGAACAATCTGTGAATTTACAACAACCCGTAGAACAGCCAGGGCAGGTTCAACAATCTGTAGAACAATCCGAAGAAGTCCAACATACTGTGGAGCCATCTGGAGTACAACCGGAGCCTGAACAGCCACAATTCAATGTACTGGTTGTAGATGAAAACGAGAAACCGTACAAACCAACTGAGCAGAAGTCTACTGAGCACTCTGGCCACTTTCTTCAAAATCAACAGGCAGAAGATGATTTCTTCGCTAAACTTTCTGAAGAGAACCTCTCGACTCAAGAGACTGTCATACACAACGAACCTGATAACTTCTTCGATAATCTTGCGTCTGCGACTACCCAAGTTGAACACTCAGTTAAGCCCATAGAGAAGAGTATCCCTTCCCAAGACATTCCGGAACCAACCAAGAAAGAGCTGCTCAAATCTAGTAGTAAATTGGATGAGCTCTTCGCTGATGATGATTTGTTATTGGAAGATGAGCTTAAAGCAGAACCGGTGGTTAAGCTGAAAGCAAAATCAAAGAAAGACTTGGCTTTCCTTGATGATGATATTCTCTTAGAGGATGAACTTCTTGAAGAAAAACAATCTAAACCCCAGCATAAGAGTTATCTTCCTACCGCAAAACAGCATCAGTATACCATGCCTATTAATCTGGCTACTTCACAGGCCATTAAACAGGAGGAATACAATAGAAACTTACAAAACTCAAAGAAATTAAATGATGCATATGACTTTCCAGCTGATCTTATTCCTGCTCAAGTCAAACCACCGCATAGAGCTCCGGTTAAGAAGTATGCTCCGAAGACTCCAGCTTCTTTGACAAATACTACCTCGGGTCCGCCTCATTCTCATGCACCACCAGTAAACTCTGGACCACCCCCTGGTCCTGGGACGATCCCAACATCTGGTCAGTTTAAAACACCTTCGTCTTCTTCAACACCACTGTTGAATAGTAAGAAGTCGTTTTTTGAGGAATTGCCTATTGAGATACCAAAACAAACCGCAAAGCCTGTCAGGGCTAGCACTTTTAACAAGGCTAAGGCCAGCACCTCGTCTTCTCCTCAATTGCCTATTGTCTCACCTAAACCACATAAACAACCAATAAACCCATATGCAAAGGTTGCTCATACTCCAGCTCCTCCAGTTGCCAAACCACTGTTAATCCCTCCACCAGCACAAAAAGTACCCAGTCAACCCCCTACAAGTAATCCTGCTCGAAAGGCATCCCACCCATCACCTGCTGCTGTTAATACGGGTTTAGCTAGAACTATCAGTGGCGGGTCTCAGGCTAGTCCTTATGTCCCTAATTCTGGACCATATGCGCCCAGCAATCATCCAAAAGCACACTCCAGAACGAACTCATTAATTGGAGGAAAGGGTAAGGAACATAATCCATACGCCCCTGTAATGCCACCAATTACTCAATCTAATCCTCCGCCCATTTCGCAACCAGTATCAGGAGTAATTCCTCCGGTTACTTCTCAGTCGGTAACTTCACATGGACCAGCTGCTGTAGGGCATCATCAGCTTCATTTAGGAGCTTCTTCTAGAGCTAGAGGATTATCTAACCCCAAAACTGGGGTCTATGGAAGAGCACACGCACAGTCGTTATCGAAAGTGCAAAATCCAGCGGCTTTACTCAAAAGACAGTTCCCTATATTCAACTGGAGTCATTCTGGATCAGTGAGTCTTTTGATACCTGCTGGGGTTAGTGTCAACTACCAACTGGGGGTTGGAGCCGTGCATGTCAGAAGTAGTACATCTCTTTTTAAAGACAGAGATCTATTGAATGATTTTCCTGGTCCATTACCCAAAGGAAAGGGTAAGAAGAAAGAATTAGAGCGCTGGTTAAACTCAAGCATTGAAGCTTTAACCAATCAAAACGATGGCTCGAAGATTGAAGAACTCATTTTGAATCAGGTTCTTTTAGCGTTGTTGAATAATGATGGTGATGTTAAATCTAAGGATTTCTCACAGGCTGTCAGTAGGATCTTGAATCCAAACATTGATTTGAATACACCCCTTACAGAAGCAATTCCACCAACCGGTGTTGCTCCTAATGCGCATAGGTTAGATCAATCAGGTATCAATTATGTGTTTTTATTGTTACAGTCTGGTAAATTGCAAGAAGCTATTAACTTTGCTGTTGGTAAAGGGGATTGGGCACTAGGATTAATGCTTGGGGCAGCAGAAGGCGCTGAGAAGTTTAATAAAGTAGCTTCTGATTATGCAAGAATATCTTATCCATTTCAGAAGTCCAACAACAAAGTACACCATATGATGCCGATGATCTTGAAAATCATCACCGGCAATGGTAAGAGCGCAATTGAAGACTTTGTTCAAGTAAGTCAAGAAGGGGACTGGTTTGCATCTCATTGGTCTGAGTTGGTTTCAATTCTTATGGTCAATTCTAACTCATCTGTCGTTCAATTCTTATGGGAATTTGGAAACTTTTTGAAGAGTATTGGCCAAATATTTGGATCTGAAATTTGCTATATTCTTTCTGGGTCTCCCTTGGTTTTGCCTGGTTCTTCAAATGATGGTTTCTCGTACGTTGGAACATTCACTACCAACTCCGTATATTCGGAAGTTTATGAGTATATTATGCAATTAAGTGGTAATCCAGTGTTATCTACAGGATTTCCACATTTATTACCTTTGAAATTGAGGCATGCACAAGTGCTAGTAGAATATGGATCCTTAGCTGAAGCGCAGAAGTATTGTGATTATATAGACCAAACTCTCAAAAGTGGTGGAAGAAATGCATTCTTTGATAGTGAAGCGTTCCAAGACTTTCAGAAGTTATTGCTTCGAATTTCAACCACAGATCCTACTGAATCGAAGTGGTTTGGATCCAAGATTAGTAAAGTCAACCTTGATAAGATGTGGGGACACTTGGATAAGTTCATCGGTGGTGAAGAAAACGCTACCAAGCAAAGTGAGAATGGTGTTTTCAGTAAGTTCAGTCCTTCGGTGTCAAGAGTGGGATCTGTATTGGACTTTTCTGCGACAAGTAATCAAATCCTGCCTCAAGCTAAGTTGGAAAAGGATGATATCTATAATGCAGCAGGAGTGAAGAACCAATTACACGGTAAATTCTCACCAGCCATACCCCAAGGTGTTATGAAGCCTGTGAGAACACCTATGAATGAGAACTTTGATAACAACTCCATGTTTGTATCTTCTCCTGGTCACCAACCAACCAATCCTTACTCCAAGTATGCGCCATCTGTTGGATCGTCTCTGGATTTAGTCAATGGGGAGGGACCACTCCTTCCTCCACCTATGAAGAGAGGCACAAGCAAGTACTCTGTTAGTAGTGCTGCCGCTCAAAGGCAACCAAAATACCCTTACCAGAATTTGGCTGGGAATATCTCCAGCCTGTCTGTTGGCTCCCAATTGCAATTTTCATCACATCCTAAAAATCAGCCCCAACCTCAAACTCAACCCCAACCTCAAATTCAAGCTCAAGCTCAAAATCAGTTTCAAGCACCTCAGATTCAACCTCACCCAGGTTTCCATTCACACACCAGTCAGCAGTTTTCTCCGCAAGCAGTTCACAGCTCGGGAAATGTAACGCAGTCTGCTGCCCAGGACAAAAGACCATCTGTTTCAAGCGTCCTTTCTACAGAAAACTTTGTACATCCTGACAGAAATCATAACATTTCTCCTTCCATGCAAAGTGATATTAGCTTTGATTATCCTTCTGAGTTCAAGTCGAGAAGGGACAGTGATTTCAACGTTGAGCATGAAGAGAAGCCAACTTTGATAGACGATACCATCAACGAATCTCCCGAGTTACAGCTTTCATCGCTGTCTTCTCTTCATCCCCCAGAACCTTCTAACTTTAATCCTCATATACGAAGTCAGTCAAATGTAGATGAAGACAAGCCCACACTGGAGGAGGATACACCTTCCAAACCCCCCAAGCAGAATGATGTACCTCTCAAGTCTGTCGAGCCCCCACCAAGAAGGACTCTCAAGAAAAAGGCAAGTAATCCATATGCTCCTGGAGGAGGTGGTTCCAAGAGGTCTGCTCCATCGAAGTACCAAAGGTACACCAACCCAAATGCCTCTGATGCCACTGAGCTCGTTGCACCACCAATCAACTCTGCGGATATGTTTACCTACGGTGGATATACAGGTACTTCTGGTCTATCAATACCCAAGGAAGAATCACTGGAAGAATCAAATAATAAAACAACGGACGAACCAAGGGACCAAGCTAAGGCTTTGCCTTATGAGCAATCAAAGCAGGAATCAAAACAAACCCCCGTTCCAAGGACTGTTGTATCACCTCCCCGTTTCAGAACAACGAATATAGATGAAAGCTTTGACGACCTGGATGTCTCAGGGTTGGAAACTCCTAGGCCATCTGCGCCATTGATATTGAATACTAGTGCTCCTTCTAAGTCACCTAGGGAATCTATGTTCAATCCTTACCAAGGAGACACAAACTTGAGAAGGCCTTCTGCATTTGGAATTGATAGCACTTTCAATGAATTTCCCATCCCAGGGTCTCCAGATTTAACCACTAGAGCAAATTCTGTGATTAATGGTATGGGTGGTGGATTCTTCTCATCAAGGTTGTCACAGTCACAACAGTCTGCTATGTACCAGCAATATGAAGTTCAGGACGATACTGTACATGATTATATACCTGTAATCGATGAAGAGGACGATTCTGATGATGAGAAGGCAAAACAGAAAAAGATGGCCAAGAAACAGTCTTCCGCAAAACAGCCAGCTAATGGTGGAAGATGGTTGTCTTGGTTAAACGGACATGGAGAGGACAGGCCAAAACCTATTAGAGCCAAGTTGGGTGAACAAAACAAGTTTGTATATGACGAAAAGCTCAAAAGATGGATTAATAAGGAAATACCACTCGAGGAGCAACTTAAACCAGCAGCTCCTCCCCCTCCTCCAAAGGCCAAAAGAAACGTTACACCTGCTAAGCCACCAGGTGGCCCAGGCGGCCCTATTCCCAATAGAACTCCAGGTCCCCTGATTCCAGGTCCCCTGTCTGGTGTTCCTCAACCTGGACCTCCAGGTGCCACTGGTGCTCCTGCTGCCTCTAGTGCTCCGCCAATCTCGTCATCTTCAGAAGATGGTCCGGTTGGTGCGTCATCTCCTAATGCAACAATACTGTCTAATGGTGGTCCAGCTAATAGTGGTCCTCAATCTGGGGGTCCTCCCGTAGCACCTCCAAAAAGCCTTGCTACGGCAGGATTAGACGATTTGTTATCACTTGGTGGGTCTAATGCCAGTGCTGCAAGTGGTCGTAAGAGTAAAAGAGGAGCTCGTAGAGGCTACGTCAACGTTTTAGAACAAAAGTAACAGAAGTAAATATATTAAGTCATTTATTACCCCTTGTCATCAAGTAGTAGTCCGGTTGAATCACCCTTCCATTTCGTAGCTGTCTATCACGAGGAGAATTCTTGCTCCATTTATATCCCAACTTCTTATACCACTTTAATGCTTTAGTATTGGCAGTAAATACCGTAAGACTAGTTCCTTCGCATGAGAGAATTTCTCCTATTGAATTGAGCTTAATGGAAAGTCTGTGTAGGCTTTCCATCAATGTACTGCCAATTTTGTGTTTCTGGTACTTTGGATCTACATGAATCTCATATAAGTACAATTTTTTAATTTCGTTATCGAGAACCAACTTAATTGACATAAATGCAATTAAAACGTCTTCGAGATAATACCCTATATAAACAAGTCCATGTTCATGAAACTCTTCTAGCTTTTGAATTTTCCAATCTTGGCCCACAATTTTAGTGTACATCTCACCTATGGTAGTATTTAATAGCTCAAGATATATCTGTAGATCGGCTGATTGAACCGGCTGAATTTTCAAATTGGCCCTTGCATTATCCAATTCCAATGCTGCCGGAAATTCTGATGGAACAAGAGCTGCTACTTTCTGACTAATTTCATCCATGAGGATATCATCGTCTTCATTGAATCTCATCTCCTCTCGTTAGAGTCGCGCAATCGTAATATACTGCTTGATGGACGTGTCAGGAATGTCCAATCCCTCGAACTCTGGGATATCGTCACATCAGATTCATAGTAGGAAAGGAGGAGTACAAAGTGTGATAGAACACCAAAAAGACAGAGCCCAAAATCTTTACAATCCGCTACAACAACGGCTTATACACCGAAACAGTCATCATCATGAAAATCATCATGAGGGTCACCATGGAAGCCATCATGAAAGTCCTGGCAGAGTCAATATGAGAAACAGGTTCAGCAGGATGAGCGATGTCAGACAGCGTCATAAGCAAGAACAACTACTTCTCAAAAGAGAGAAACTCGTTGACCAAAATGATACCAATGAATACCTTAAGATGCTTGAAGCCAACCAACATAACGATGTAGAATGGGATAGACTCATTGATGAGGAACGAGAACTACAACAAGTTAGTAAAGAGGAGGCTGCTTTGGCTGAACTCGAGGCATACGAGAAAGAACTAGAGGATTATTTTAATGACTTGACGATCCAATAGGGACTCCTTAATGGCTGTAGGAACGTTATTACAGCACTAGTTATATGTCTTGCAAAGATTTCTTGTACAATAAACGAACGGAATTGCACTTGCTTAGTACCAAACCTATGCCTGGAAGTGATTCAAGAATATTCTCTTCTTAGCATTTAAATGTCTCTGTGGCTGCACATTTCTCTGGTGTTATCTTTCCGATCTCACATGATTAGCGAATATACACGGAACAATTGTTAACATACGAGAAATACGACATGAACATTGTATGAGAATATTGCATATGAGAAGTACATCGGTAATACAGCCTATTACAAGTCTTCAAGAATAAAATCTATACCTTAATTGGTTATCCTCGTTGTAAACAATACGTATGCTTACGAATATATGCAGTAAAGTTTAAAAAAAAAGGAAAAAAGTTATTTTAAGTGAAATTTTTTCTTGAACGCAAATCTCTTGGCAATTCTATGGGTTATCGCCAAACCCCTCTTGTTCTACGCCTACCTGTCAAAGTTAACCCTGACTATTATTAATGCACGGAGTCTGACATAGTCAAGCAACCAAATGTGCTCTGTGTGCTGGATGTCCTGCAGGTGTTGGATAATGAGGTTTGTAAAATATTATCGGAAACATTTTCAGTGTTCCGTGGCATCTCTAGACTCCTGAAGATTTTAGCTTTTAGCCTTGTATTAAGTGTTTCCGCCCCAATTCGGGTACTTGTTAATTGACTACATTACCCAACCTTCACAAGGTTTCATCCTGCACATGGCACGGATGTCAAAGGCTCAAGGATTATCGCCGCAGTAAGACGAAAACGGGGTGACAATTTTAATATTACCCATGCACTGATCAATCTGATAAATTCTTGGATTGATTTTAACATTAAAATGCCCAGAAACCAAGATTTCCAACTAGTAAAACAAGGTAACTATAGGCATTTCCAGTATGGATAAACCCCCTTATTAATTGTAGCAAGTCAGCAAGAGTGTATTAATAAGACATCTTGCTGGATAATGGCGTATAAACGGTAATGAAACATGTTCTCATTGGCTACAGTCGAGGCTTTTTTTTTTTATTTCCTAATTGTTAAAATTTCAACATTTCTGTCAAATCTGGCAAACAAGTGCACTTAACCACGGCAAATTTTATGAGCTTAAAGTGTTTCTATAGGCTGAACAATTCGAAATTATGCAGAACAGGTTAATAAATTTTCTAGGTTCGCCAATTTCCATTATTTATAACCAGAAAGGATTCCATCCATTTTTATCAGATTAATCTAACAATATGAGATTTTTGTGGCTTTGGGTTTTTTCCCTTGTTCAGTTTGCTCTAGCTGAAGATGAAGTCTTTGAGTGGCATGGTAAAAAGAACTTGGACTCCTACACCACACCATATGGTATTTATAGAAGACACGAGTTAACGGTTATTGCATGTATAGATTATGTTACTGAAACTGCTCTTTACTTCGAACCAGGTAAGGTCGATGGTTACTGTGATGTTAACTTACAACAGTCCTTGGGTACTATGGCAACTTGTCTTAAAATGACTAACTCCTCCCTGGTTCTTAAAGTGTTTGTTAAGGACTGTCATAATCGTGGTGCTCTTGACTTGACAGTCGCTGACGTTGAGGCTTCTTATAAAAATGCATCAAAACATTTGACTAATGTCACTGCAGACCCTAGTTTCAACCTCACTGCACTTTACTATAAGCCTGCTTTATTGGACCAAGCTACTGTTAATCTGTATATTGATAGTACATGTAACAGATATCAAAACTATAACTACGGTACTTTCTTTGGTATCGCCCTTCAATGTTATTGGTATGCCATTATTTTCCTTAGTGGAATCTGGCACTTTCTTAAGTTTATTTCTCCATCTTTCGTCAAGAAATTTACTGGTTCCTTTGTTAACAAGCTGAGATCCACTTTCACTTTGTCTGCTACTTTTGGAAAGCATCATAATAATGAATACAAATTCTTGAAATTTATCCCAATGCTTATTCCTACAAGAATGGAGTCCTTGATGATTGCTGGTTGGGTGATTATGGCGCTTATTTTCTGTTGTACCAACTACGAACGTCAGAAACCTAATGCTATTTGGTCACTTGTAGATGCTGAGATGGGTAGGAAAGTTTCAGATAGAACTGCCACTATCGCTATGTGGTTGTTACCAATGTTGGTCTTATTTGCTGGAAGAAACAACTTTTTGCAATGGGTCTCCGGTTGGGATTACTCTAGATTTATCACTGTTCATAAGTGGATTGCCAGAGTTCTTTCCTTGGTAGTAATGGTCCACGCTATTACTATGAACATCAGTGGAAAGGCTCTTGGTAAATACGAGAAAAGAAATGCTGAAGCATACGTCAGATGGGGTTATGTTTCTTGTGTCGCTTTTTTCACCATGTCATTCTTCGCCATGCATTTCATCAAGAGAAAGGCATATGAATTATTTGTTCTTGGTCACATTACTTTAGCAGCTATTTCCATTGCAGGTGTATGGTTGCATGTCGACACATTAATGATGATTGAGTTTGTTTATGCTACAATTGCCATTTGGTGTTTTGACAGATTTATTAGAATTGTAAGAATAGTCGCTTTCGGTGTCAGAACTGCTACAGTTGAGTTGAAAGCTGACGAAACTCTTAGGGTTACAGTTACTAGACCAAGCTATTGGAAAGCACACCCAGGTTCACATGCCTTTGTCTACTTCTACAGGCCAACTATGTTCTGGCAATCACATCCATTCACAATTGTGGACAAGACTGAAGAAGGCAATAAGATTTCATTCTATGTTAAAGTTAAGGGAGGATTCTCCCATGGATTATACCAATACTTGAGTAAACAACCAGGACAAAAAGCTAATATCAAGATCAGTGTTGAAGGACCATACGGAAAGGCATTACCATTAAGTAGATATGAGAATAATGTTTTCATTAGTAGTGGTAATGGTATTCCAGGATTATATGCAGAAGCTAAGGATTTACTTATCAAGAAACCACAAGCACAAATCAAATTCATCTGGATCATCAGACATTATAAAACTATTGAATGGTTCTATGAAGAATTACTCAAGCTTAATAATCCTAACATTGATATAGATATTTACATTACTAACGGATCTTTGGGTGTGAATCCATTCTGGAACGATTCTGAAACTGAAACAGAGAGTGATAGCAATAAAGAGAAAGACAAGACTCAACGTTCAGATGATATAATCGATGAACTCAAACTGAAATTAAGCCACTGTAATGTCATTGAAAGCAGACCAGATATACAAAGTTTGGTAGCTAAACTTCTTTCGGAATCAAACGGTACAACCGCCCTTTCTTGCTGTTGTCATGCATCCATTGATGATCTGGTTAGAAAGGCCGTTGCCAATAACTTGAACAGCACTCCACACAGAGTGGACTTATTCGACCAGAACCAAGTATGGTAGTATTTATATAGACTAATTCACATCCGCCTAGAGCTCTCCTACCTCTCCTGCGCCCCCGAGCCTACTTCTCATCCTCCGCCTCGCTGCCGCTGTCTCGCTGCCGCTCAGCACTGCGACAGCAACCGCCTCATAACCCCTGCTGTACGTAGTGACAGAATCGTAGTTCTGACGCGCTTTTGATTAGACAAAAATCCTGTGAGGAAAAATTTTGTTTTCGCTCTAAACGTCCAACAACTGAAGAGGTATACATTCTTTATAGATTCTAGGAGCAGCTGATACACTCGTTGATACCCCATATACCAGCTATTTTTTTACCCATAACTTCATATATTTGGCCCACTTTGCTGCGCCTGGTTCTAGTTCTAGAAATTTTTTTGCTTCAGATCAACAGATCAAAACAAACGCCTTAGCATGTCACAAACATTATTGCATTCCCTTATTAAGGTTTATGTTAGGAAAAGCGATGACGACGATGATGATGATTGTTCTGGTAAAAATAAACATAGTGCCGAATGTCAGAAGCCCCAATCAGATAGCGCATTGACTATTGGTTTAGCTGTAGGTATACCAGTAGCGGCAGTAATCATCGTCCTTGGATACTTCTTATTCCGAAACTATAGAAAAACAAAGAAGGAAGATATGGAACATGATCCAGACTTTGATGAGAATGGTGAAGCTACGATCTTGCCTGACTTTCCTAGTGGATATCCTGCTAAATATGAGATGGAAGATCCCTTTGATAATAGAAATAGTCTTAGGTTCCCACCAAACCATTATGCTAAGAATGAAGGTAATCGTTCATCTAGTGCTTCCATAACTCCAAGCTCAAAGGAAGGTTATATTGAGAGTTTTGTCTTACCATACCATCATCAAACTGGATCTAAAGTATCATTAGATGAATATGCCAGACAATTAGGAGAGTTTAACCCAGCATATGGATCTAATCCTCGTATATCCTCTTATGTTGGTCACAGCAGAACTAGAAATTCCAGTAGCTCCAATTTTAACTACTTAAACCCTTCTGCTAACAAAAATGCTTCAACATCTCCCCAAAAGTCGTCACTGTCTAATTTGAAGCACGAGCAAATTAATCCGGACAACGATTTATCTAGTCAAATTGAAGAGATTTCTAATGATTCTAGATCTTTTGTTGATAAACCAGAAGCACCTCAATTTGGCATCGATTATGAAAATGAATCGGATTTACACGTCAACAATGAATTGAACAACCCAGAAGTTAATGAGAGTACCGAGACTTTTAACACCACTACAGACCATTTAGTATCCAATAACCATTCTGCTGACCATTTCAATAACTCGGTAGACAACTTCAATAAAACCACTGACCAATTGGTAGTAAATGAATCTAGGTATGAGCCTCATTTAGAGTCTCATTTAGAACCTCAATCAGAGTCTTATACTAAGGACTACTCGGAGCCTCGTAACATGGATCCTTCAGATCGCTCAATTAACAACGAGTCTCCCTTTGGTGACGACGCTAAAATACCAACTATAGCGGCCCCTATCTTAGATGATGAGCCTGTGGATGGAGATTTTGACTTCTCCAATGATAGTGCAAACGTTAGTGCCGTTAATACTGTTGGCAAGGATGAACACAATACCGCAAATACCTCTGCTTCTAATTTAGATGTCATTCAGCCTGAAGAACACGCTGCTGCCAGAAAATCTCCTAGAATCTCTGCTTTCAACTTGTTGAAGAACAACAGTGATGACGAAGAAGATTATGATGA
Source organism: Yamadazyma scolyti (assembly GCA_003707025.2). Classification (NCBI taxonomy): domain Eukaryota; kingdom Fungi; phylum Ascomycota; class Pichiomycetes; order Serinales; family Debaryomycetaceae; genus Yamadazyma; species Yamadazyma scolyti. Next base: position 51,718 of record PPMW02000006.1, on the reverse strand, counting down.
AGACAAGCCTCTTGATAATGGACAGTTGGAACCTGAACAAGAAGAAGAGTTGAAAAGAATGAGATCGATCTATAAATTGTACTTTGATAGAGAGAACTCAGTCAAGAGAAAGGAAGCTTCCAGTGACTATGAAGCAAACTACGAATTCAAGGCAGACCCAGAGCAGCCATTACCTGAAGTTAATGTTGATCAATACTTGAAGATCAATAATAAGTTGACGTCAGACACTGACTACAATAAGAGATTGACTACTACTTCATCTATATACACGGATACGGGAGTCAATCAACGTGAGGTTGAAGTACCATTTGAAAATCAACAACAAATGTACAATTACTACTTGCAAGATCCAGGATTCCAACAATTCTACCATGAGCATGTACAAACCTTGCCTCCATTGCAGCAATTGAAGAACCCTTCGGATATCAGACAATCAACTATTCAAACATATACTGATTATAGACCAAGAAACAAGGCTGCATCTGCAACCTCACCCACGGGTATGAAACAACCTTTCAATCCTATTGAGAATGAAAATGTGTGGACTTCTCCTAGGAATTCGCCTAATATGACCAATCAGCAAGGATATTTCAATCAACAACAACAGCAGCAGCTGCAAAGTGGTAAGATGTCGCCATCATTGCCTTCAGCTACACAGTTGGCCAGATCATCTGTAGTCATGTTGAATCCTGTAACAGAAATTACCAAGCTGAGAAAATTCAAACCAGCTGGCTCATATCCTAATGCCCCACATGGTAATAATCATGCATATGCCCAATACACCCAACAAACTGGAAACCATCAACCAAACTATCAACAGCCAGGGTATCAACAAACATCTCCTAACCTGTCATATCAACAGAGTTCTGACAGCTTAATACCTGGAGGTAAAAAGAGTGATGTAAGGAAATTAATGAACAGTAACGGATTGTAAATGGAAAAGTCTTGTATTGTACAGTATATAAAGAGAATGCAAATATATTATGTAAGGTCGTAATCATCAATCTTGTTTTTATACTTGAGGACATTTCTTTTGATCTTAGAAGTATCAACCCAAGTAAGATAATCTTCTAAATTTCTAGTCACAAGAAATGCTGGATCGGTAACAACATTAGGTCCAACTCTTACATGGCCTTGTTCAACAAATGTAATGGCATCTTTTAAAGTTTCTGCCATTTTTAATCTACACATTACCACACCTATTCTTCTTCTACAGATTGCACTTACAGTCACTTTATTCTCCAAATCTGAAATTTTCGACTTTGTGGCTAATATTCCAATATTATATAACTTCTCAAGTAAGAGTTGTTCATGTTTAATTCTAAATGGATCCGTAGGTCCAAGTAATGATAATTTATTAGCTAGCTTTCTTATATCTCCACATATCTTATTATATTTATGGTAATCTTCTCGATTTTGAATATGATACATTCTCATCACTTGAGTATCTCTATGCCCTTGATCTTGTTTCCAATCAAGGAAGTCCACCTTCTTTAACAACTTCTTCTCATGATGTTTAAGACTTCTTACCATATTTAAGATGAGGTTTAAATTTTTTTCTGCCTTACAAATGAAGCGAAAAAATCTCGAATTTTCAGCCAAAATTTTTGTAGCCAAAATTTTCCAACAGTACAATGTTCAAAGTGCAAGGGTTAACGGGTAACAGCCGTCGTTTGTTTAGTACGACACAAGTACAATTATCAAATATAGGTAGACAACCAGTAAGAATAACACCAGAGGTGACATTTACTACAGGAAAGATTCCACAAGAATTTTGTAAGACATTCACTAAGAGAAAAGATACTATAAGTTTAGATCAACAAGTAGTGATAAAAGGACCAAAAGGAACATTAAAACTAGAACTTCCAAGTTTTGTTAAACTCAGCAGTGAAAATAATCAAATTTCAGTAGCTGTAGAAGACCCTAATAATAAAATTCAAAGAACTATGTGGGGCACTTCAAGAGCATTAATTCAAAATCATGTCACTGGAACTACTGAAGGACATTTAGCGATTGTGAAATTTGTTGGAACCGGTTATAGAGCTCTTTTAGAAACTGATGAAAAAGGAAATAAAATGGTAGCTCTCAAGTTAGGTTACCCTTTCACTCCAAAGTTGAAAATTCCAGAACACCTTACCGTCACTTCTCCTAATCCTGCCAGACTTTTGATCGAAGGGCTTGATAAACAACAAGTTAAGTTATTCGCTGCTAGAATTAGAGAATTCAAGAAACCAGAACCTTACAAAGGTAAAGGTGTATTTGTAGATGGTGAAACCATCAAATTAAAGGAAAAGAAGATTAAGTAGTCCTTTCCTTCCTGTTTATAGTCACGAAACCGTACCAAATAGAGATATCACATCAGATATGTTACTCTTGCTCTTGAGTGTCTTACTACACCTACCATAGGCCCCATAGGCTCATCAACACCTGATCTCTTACTACACTTCTTAGGCTGGTTTTTACGCACAAAATTTTTCACATTTTTTTACTGAAAAGTTTTAATGTTTGGAACTCGTACGGTAAGTGCCATCAAAAACTTGGAGTTCAGGCGTGGAGTAGCACAGCTTACATCGATCCATGCTATTCCTACCGTTAGGACGTCAGTTAAAAGAATAAACCACTCTTTAGAAGCGTCTAATGAGAGAAAGCAGTTATTAAGTAGACCAGGGTTATTAGGTATTAAGAGTGGTATGATCACTTGGTTTACCGATAGTGGTGAACAGTTTGCTGCTACTGTTATTGAGATCAACTCATTAGAAGTTATAAAGCATAAGACTATAGAAGCAGATGGATATTGGTCTGTCTTATTGGGCCAAGTAGATAAGTTAAAGAACGTTGGACCAAAGAACTTAAAAATGTTTGAAGCTGCCGGTGTGACGCCTAAGCAGAATATTGGTGAGTTCAGAGTCAGAGACAAGTCAGGTTTGATACCTGTAGGTACTGAGTTGAAGGCTGACTATTTTGCAGTAGGACAACTTGTAGATATAATAGGAACTACCAAAGGTAAAGGTTTCGCTGGTCCAATGAAGAGATGGGGATTTGCCGGTTTATCTGCAACTCATGGTGTCTCATTAGCACATAGATCTCATGGTGGTATGGGAGGTAATCAAGATCCAGGTAGAGTATTACCTGGTAAAAAGATGGCCGGTAGAATGGGTGGTAAGAGTTGTACCGTATTTAACATTGAAGTATTATATGCAAATGGTGATGAAGGAATATTGGTTGTTAAAGGACAAATTCCCGGCCCAAATAAATCATTCATCAAAATTAGAGATGCGTTAAAGGTTTACGGTAAATCCTTGGAAAGATTAAACCAACAATAATGTACATAGATTAATACAGCTTTCTCTAGTTGACTATCCTGACCTCAACATATTCAACAAGAAAAAGGTTTCGATTACATGTTAAAAACAAAGTAGTCGAGATGTATCCCAAAAATTACACTTCGCCATTAGCAAAGACAATTCCCGGATGTTTCTGGTAAAAGGCAAGAAACATGTTCGTTTGAAATTGATCTTCTGGCGACGATTTTTTTTCAGGAATTGCGATGCCTTTTATACTTTTCCTAAAATTGGCGGTCGTGTCTAGTCGAACTTTTTTATAGATGTAGTATATATAGTAGAGCTATTTACAAGTCTATTTGGTTCTTGTGATAATGGAGTTAGTTAAGAATTCGAGGGCACTTCTGGCATCAGATTCTGGAAGTTTTCTCAAGTTTTCCAAGGCTTTTTGGCAATAAGAAACTGCCATTTCTCTGGTCTTTTCTAAACCATTGCACTCTTCTACATGACGTCTTGCCAACTCTATATCACCTGGTTGGTCGAATTTTCTGGCAATTAACTCACCAATCTCAGGCCTTTCCTTCCATGCAAATAAAATAGGAGCCGTAGCTAAACCTAATTTCAAATCAGCTTGACTGGGTTTACCAAATGCAACCTCACTGGAAGTATAGTCCAACATATCATCAACGACTTGGAAACAAAGACCTAAGTTTCTACCAAATTCATAACAGTTTTCAATGATGTCATCCTGAGCACCACTTAATACAGCAGCAGCTCTAGACAGCTTAGACATCAATGAGGCAGTCTTCAAGTATGTCTTGTGCAAGTAATATTCAAAAGCAGCATTGACATTAGTAGTATGATCGAGTTCAACTGGTTTGTTGACGGTGTAATCATGTGTCTTTGTAGGGACCTTTCCAGTTGGGTCTGGCATAATCTTATTTTCACCATCGTTATCAATAGTATTTTCAGCAGAAGGGTCAATAACAGTATTCTTCAATTGCATGAACTCACCTTCTACCAAATTGGCAATGGTAGTAGACAACAATTCAATGACTTCAGGATTTCTTAATCTAGCAATAGCCACAGATGCCCTTCCCAATAAAAAATCACCTGCTAAAATAGCCATTTTATTAGTGAAAGCAATGTTACCACTTGGTCTTCCTCTTCTCGAATCTGATAAGTCAATGACATCATCATGTAATAAGGTGGCAGTATGAATCATTTCCACAATCTCAGCTAATCTTCTTTGTTTAGGTAATATTCCATTTACGGCATCGAACTGTGGTAATTCGTCCATAGGCTTACTTAAAGGGTCCAATATGACTTTTGGGTTTATACCATATAAAATTTGCAAAGGAGATATCGAGTCATCTACAGATTTTCCTGCAACTGAGGTCGTTGTTGGAGTTCCATTGAACGGAGTCTGTTCTGTAACGTCATATGTATCGATTTTAATTCTATTTCTTTGTTCGATAGGAATTTTCAGCAAACTCTTGGATAAAAGTAAAACGATCAAAGGTCTAACATTTTTCCCCTCTGCTTCGAAATAATATGATGATACTCTATTCAAAATAGGGTGTCCTGATCCAATTAAGTTGGAAATTGACTTCGCCAAGTTAGACATTTCATGGCTAACGATGGAGAATGGGTCGTTGAACAATTGAGAATTTTTAGGTTGTACCAACTTCTCAGCGGCTTCCACGGCAGCTTTAAAAGAAGACTGACTACCAGAAGTTCCACTTGAATTAAAACGTACCACCGTCTTATAGAGTGTTACAGAGCTTCTCTTGATCATCTGTTTCTGTATCATCAAACTTTGCTACCAATTGAACCAATTGCGATTAAATAATTTTTATACTATTTGCGAAATAATTTTACTACTGACATCATATATACACTTATTGATATAACTTGCGCTGTTCGGTATTCATGTTGGAAAGGAATACGTTTGGAGGAGTTAATGTACCTAAATTTCTTGTAGCATGTAAATTTAAGAATGTCAATCCAAAAAGATAACTTGCATTAACCCAACCAAAGCCTTCAGTTGCTACACCTTTGAAATCGGCCCCTTGGTTTCCATATTCAACATCTACCTTATGAGGAGTAGCACCTTTGACCACATTATATTTTTCAACAACAACTCCATTGTAATCTGCGAATGCTTTTGTCATCAAATATAACCATCTATAGACCAATCTTCTAGCAATACCTTCGAATCCATAATTATGTAAACCTATCCAAGCTAAGATTTGTTGCGGTGCCCATCCATAAGGATAATCCCATTGTCTCGAAGGTCTACTTAAACTAACACCTCCTCTAGATCTTTCAGTACCTGCTACAAGACCACCATATTCTTCAAATTTAGCCAAGGAGTTCTTGACTAACTTTTCAGCTTGTTCAGTACTTGCAGCCCCTGACCAGAGTGGCCAGAATGCAGTTGCAGACTCATATCCTGTTTGTTTCTTTTCCTTGATATGATAGTCGTAGAACATGGAGTCTTTTTCATTCCACAAGTATTTAGCAATTAATTCCTTTCTCTTTTCAGCGAGCTTGGCCCATGATTCCTTTGTTTCCAAAGTACCATCAGCCAACTTCACCTCATTGTTGAAGTAGGTGTCAATAATGTAAGCTATATCAATTTCATATTTGTATAGAAGAGAGTTCAAATCAACAGTGGCCAAATATGCACACTTTCCTTCAAGCCTATATGATGTATCATGGCCACTCTCTCTAACTGCTCTATCATGTAAAAAGTACTCATCCAATTCAGGCTCATGAATCTTCTCTGCATTGTACAATTCAATGAATTCGTCATGGGTAACTCCGTGCTTATTGACGTATGGTTTCAACACCTCAATGAAATGAGATGATTCTGTCTCTGGTGGTACACCCAATCCATCAGGATGATAGCAAGAGAGACCTGTTTCTTCATCATATCTTGGTTTAGCTGTCCAAACCGTTTTATATTCCTTTATGGCAGCATGTAGTGCTCTTTTCAAGAATTCAAATGCTTCAGATTTATCTTCTGGTTTAACTTGTACATATTTATTGTATATCCTCAATGCCATATCAGTTAAGAAAGGTGGTTGAGATCTTGCCAAATAGTATGATCTATTGGCATTCAAGATCTTGCCATAATGGTTAATCTCGTAAATGAAATTCTCAGCCATTCCTTTTGCAAGCCATAAATTAGTCAAGTTATTTGGAGTAACATCTACTAATAAACCAAGCGTTTCCATATAAGAATCCCATCCATATAATTCATTGAATCTACCACCAGGAACAACATAAGGTTCATTGATCAAGTTTCCAGGGTCTTTAGGGTCAGGCCATGATTGTAATACCAACAAACCGGGTTTCTTATTGATGGATCTCACGTATTTAGCATCAATGGTTTCAGGTAAGTATTGAATATCTAAATCGATGTTAGGATTCTCCTTCTTAATAGACACAAAATAATCATACTGATCATGTCTATTATGAGGAATGTAGATTCTATGACTTTCTTTCTTGAGAGCTTTATTACCATTTTCATCAATATAACTTTCAGATATCTTAGTGTCCTTAGACATGGCTACTATATTCTCTTTGGTTAACTTTCTAGTCAACGCAGGCCAGAACTGAGTAGATATCAACCTTTTCATTCTGAAAACAGGATTTTCATTCAATCTCAGTTCATCTAGAATTAGTTGACTTTTGCCTAATTTCTTAGCTATGGTCAATTCTTGAAGTAAATTGGATAACATATAAGTACCTCTTATATCGGATTGTTTGAATCCATTGGAATTTGCAGTTCCCAATTTAAGAACTTTGGGACCAGAATCTTCAATAGTGATTTGGTAATTATGATCAGTGTCTTCATTGGCTAAGAGTTGATCTAAAGTGCTGTCTATATCAGCGATATAAAATTTCTTAGGTACCTTATCAGTAGTCTCATCCCATGAACTTCTTCTGAGCTTCAAGTTATTGAATCTGTTGGTGGTCTCATGGACTTCAGTGAGATCAGAAGTAGAATTGACCTCATTATCATAGAGAGGCACTATTGATGGTCTTCTATTAAATGCAGAATCTGAAGTATCGCCAGGAGACGGATTATAAGGGGAAATGCCATCGGCGTTGTGTGGATCAACCGGGATGGGTACATTGGGACTAGGGGGTTCGGGTGCAGGGGATGGTGAAACACTAGAACTAGGGGTGAATTCTTTCTTTGCCTCTTTGATAACATCATCGTCTAATGAATGTAGCTTTCTAAACGTTGCATTTTCAACGACAGAAAAGGTTCTGACACGGTTGAATCTCCTGTTCTTGGAGTTGTAGTACTTCTCAGGAACTTCAAAAGGATCGTCATCCGAAGATGCAGACAGTTTACGGGAATGGTTACTCATATTGAAATTGATGACAGCGCGATGTAAGGGAAGATAAGACCTGAGAGGTGGACTCGCGGTGAATGGAGGGGACGAGGAAGTACGGAGTACGGAGTGGAGGAGGGAGTACGGAGCAGGGAGTAGGGAGTAGGAAGTAGGGATATGGACAGGGACAGGGACGGGGAGTAGGTAGGGATTAATAGGGGAGTTATAACAGCTATAAGCTCATCATGACGTAGAAATCGGTAGAAATCTCGCTGCGGAGCAATTAAATGTGGGACAAACAGAATGATCTATAATTAATGGCATGGCCAATGCTCAAATTGTTTAAAGCACTGATTCGTCTTTTGTCTCTGCTAGCTAATCTGCGGGTTCAGTAATGTGGTGGTCCATCTTAATTGATACCTCTTCTAATGGTCCGTACTTCCGAGTAGACCAAAAAGCGTGAAATTCGCAAATCTTATATTTACCCGTCATTAATAACCCTTTTCATTGAACACCACTTCCTCGTCCTTGAAACCCGTCATTAACACTTTGTAAACAGCACCTCCTCACTTACACCTCATTACAAGCCTCTTGTTCCCTGACCATCTCCTCGCTGGCTTCTCTCCCGTAACCCCACTCCCTGCAGGCCAAAAGTCCGAGGTGCCGAAAAACAACCCTATATAATAGGAGATAACACGAATTCATGTGCGGCCATTGGCTATTACCATCACCTCCACAGTTAACTTTAATATCACACTTGCCTGAACAATCCAGAACAATCCTGGACAATCCCGGATTCCATGGAGATTTCAGGATGCATCTGATCCTGAAAACTCCCACTGACCCGAATATCCCCCGGTTATTTCCTCCCTGTCACTCCCACCTCTCTCACCAGCGTCAAAGACGGTCGGCGCACTCCAATGAATTCTCTGGGGTAAGCCAAAAATCAAGTGGTATAAAAGGGGATTAAAATCCTTCGTGTGAAAAAATTTTATTAAAGTTAATATGGTAAAAGTTACAGTTTTAGGAGCAGCAGGTGGTATTGGTCAACCATTGTCGTTATTGTTGAAGTTAAACCCCAATGTCACTGAGTTGTCATTATTTGATGTAGTTAATGTTCCCGGAGTTGGTGCCGATTTGAGCCACATTAGTTCAGACTCCAAGACCGCATCATTCTTGCCTTCTTCAAGAGAAGATAAGACTGCCTTGGCCGCAGCCTTGAAGGATAGTGACTTGGTCATTATCCCTGCTGGTGTTCCAAGAAAGCCAGGTATGACAAGAGATGATTTATTCAACATAAACGCTTCTATAGTTAGAGGTCTTGCTGAAGGAATTGCTGAGAGTAGTCCAAAGGCATTTGTGTTGATCATCTCCAATCCTGTCAACTCCACCGTTCCAATCGTGGCCGAGACTTTGAAGAAGAAAGGCGTTTTCAATCCTAAGAAGTTGTTTGGTGTTACTACTTTGGATGTTGTTAGAGCTAATACTTTTATCTCACAATTATTCCCCGATGAAACCAAGCCATCCCAATTCAACGTTAACGTTATAGGTGGTCACTCTGGAGAAACCATCGTGCCATTGTTCTCTCTTGGTGCTACTGGTAAGTACTACAACAAATTGTCTGCTGAAGACAAGGCTAAGTTGGTTCACAGAGTTCAATTTGGTGGTGATGAAGTAGTTAAAGCTAAGGACGGTGCTGGATCCGCAACCTTATCCATGGCATTTGCTGGTTACAAATTAGCCGAAGCTATCTTGAAGTCGTTCACTGAATCCAATATTGTTGAAAACACCTTCTTGTACTTGGACCCCTCCATTAAAGGCGCTGCTGATGCCAAAAAATTGGTCAACAATTTGGAGTTCTTCTCCTTGCCCGTGTTGTTAGGCAAAGACGGTATCGAAGAGGTCAAGTACCAATTATTGTCAGAGATCGACGACGAAGAGAAGAAGTTGTTATCTGTTGCTATCGAACAGTTATCTAAGAACATCGAAAAGGGGGTCAAGTTTATCACCGAGCAATAAACGTGCTATTGTCTATATTACTCTGTCTGCGCTTCTCATTCTCGCATACACTCACTTCTCTCTACTGCTCGCATAACTCGCTTTTCGTTGTATACCCGCATACACGCCTTCTCATTCTACTCCTCATTATACTTCATTGTTATTTCACCTACACTTATGCACTTCCCATGCCTTCCCACGCACTTGCCACCTACCCACTACTTTCCACTGCTCTCTAATACGTCTACTCTACATAACATCGCATCTAACGGAGATCGCTTATCCATCGCTTCTCACCCGTTCGAAGCTCTACTCAATCGAAGCTCGCTCTCACCCTTGTAAAATTTTCTCTTGTTTATTTAGTGACGAGAACCACGAGTAGGCAACAATGGAATCTATCTTGGATTTTTCAAAGGAGTTGGACGTTGGGTTGTTCGATAGGATTGTCGACACCTTCTATAAAGGGTCAGGTCCCGATCACCTGCAAGCGCAATCGATTTTGAATCAGTTTCAAGAGCATCCAGATAGTTGGAAGCGGTCGGATCAAATTTTATCTACATCCACCAATAGTCAGAGTAAGTACATTGCTTTGAGTTGCTTGGATAAGTTAATTCTTTACCGGTGGAAGTTGATTCCAGAAAATGAAAGAATTGGTATTAGAAATTTCATTGTTAATATGATCATTTCATTATGTGATGATGAGGCAGTATTTTCTAAGGAGAAGTCATTGATCAATAAAATTGACTTGACGTTAGTTCAAATCTTGAAGCAAGAATGGCCCCATAATTGGCCTGAATTTATACCTGATATTATTGCTAGTTCTAGATCCAGTTTCAATGTATGTGAGAATAATATGGTAATCTTAAAATTGCTTAATGAAGAGGTTTTTGACTATAGTCAGGATCAGATGACCCAGGCCAAAATAAAAACCTTGAAATTAAGCATGAAGGCCGAATTTTCAGAAATCTTCAAATTATGTTATGAAATCTTGGATAAAACAACCAAACCTTCGCTTCTTATTTCAACCTTGAACTGTTTATTGAAATATGTTCATTGGATCCCCAGAAATTTCATTTTTGAGACAGATTTGTTGAAAATGTTATCTAACAAGTTTCTAAACCCTGTTAACACCAGATCCATCAGTTTGAAGTGTCTTATTGAAATCAGTTCTTTAAGCTCAGCTAACTATGAAAAGAATTGTCTTGAATTTTTCAAAGATTCCATGGACCAAATTTATCAAATAGTACCCCCAAATACGAACTTGAAGGCATCATATTCTTCTGCTAATACTACCGATCAATCGTTCTTACAAGATTTAGCTATGTTTCTTTGTACTTTCTTATCCAATAATTTATTATTATTGGAACAAATTGATGACTATACTGATCTTCTTAATAACTCATTATATTACTTGATTGAGTTATCCAGAATTGAAGAAAGAGAATTGTTCAAGACATGCTTGGATTATTGGTCTCAATTTGTCAGAGAATTGTATGAAGAAATTCAAAATTTACCTCAACAAGAATTAAGCCCATTAATGCAATTGAATTATTCTTCAAGTTTAAGAGGTGGATCTAATGGGATCGGTGGAGGTGGAGCCCCTGATCCTACTATCCTTGCTAAGTTCCCGTTAAGACAACACAGATATTCAAGTGTCTTATCAAGATTGAGATTAGTCATTATCGAAAATATGGTAAGACCAGAAGAAGTGTTGATTGTAGAGAATGATGAAGGTGAAATTGTTAGAGAGTTTGTAAGAGAAAGTGATACTATTCAATTATATAAAAACATGAGAGAATGTTTGGTGTTCTTAACACATTTAGATGTTGTTGATACTGAACAAATAATGAGTGAAAAATTGGCTAGACAAATAGATGAAAGTGAGTGGTCATGGCAAAACATCAATACCCTTTGTTGGGCTATCGGTTCTATTTCTGGTACTATGAATGAAGATATGGAGAAAAGATTCTTGGTTGCTGTTATTAAAGATTTGTTATCTTTAACTGAAATGAAAAGAGGTAAAGATAATAAGGCAGTTGTTGCATCCAACATTATGTATATAGTTGGTCAATACCCAAGATTCTTAAAAGCTCATTGGAAATTCTTAAAGGTTGTGGTTAATAAATTATTCGAGTTTATGCATGAAACCCATGAAGGTGTTCAGGATATGGCTTGTGACACTTTTATTAAAATAACTTCAAAATGTAAGAAACATTTTGTTGCCATTCAACCTCAAGAAAGTGAACCATTTATCTTGGAGATCATAAGAAATATCCAGTCCATCACCGAGCATTTACAACCTCAGCAAGTTCATACTTTCTATGAAGCTTGTGGTATCATTGTTAGTGCTCAGAATGTAAAGGAACAAAGAGACAAGTTGCTTAGTGATTTGATGGCTTTACCCAATATGGCTTGGCGTGCAATTGTTCAACAAGCTGGTAAAGATCCTGAGTTATTAACTAACACAGAAACTGTCAAAATCATTGCTAATATCATCAAGACTAATGTAGCTGTTTGTAAAGCTCTAGGACCAGGATTTTACTCTCAATTGGGTTTGATGTATGTTGATATGTTGTCGTTATACAAGGCCATAAGTGGTATGATATCAGATTCTGTTGCCAAAGATGGTCTTATCGCTACAAAGACGCCAAAAGTTAGAGGGTTAAGAACTATCAAAAAGGAAATCTTAAAGATGATTGAAACTTATATCAACAAGGCTGATAATTTACAGGAAATCGTAAGAGATTTATCTCAACCCTTATTTGCCGCAGTATTAGAAGACTACCGTAATAATGTACCGGATGCAAGAGATGCTGAAGTCTTGAAATGTATGGCTACTTTGGTTTCTAAAGTTGGGCACATGATACCTGAAGGTGTTGTATTGATCTTACAAAACATGTTTGAGTGCACGTTGGACATGATCAAGAATGATTTCGTTGAATATCCTGAACATAGAGTAGAGTTTTATAAATTGTTGAAAGAGATCAACTCGCACTCATTCCAGGGCTTGTTACAGTTATCTGGTGAAGCATTCCAAAGTTTAATCAGTGCAGCACTTTGGGCTTTCAAACACAACAACAGAGACGTAGAGGAAAATGGATTATCTTTAACATTGGAATTAATTGAAAATGTAGAAAGATTAGGTGATACTGCTTTCACTAAGGCCTTTTATGAAAATTTCTATTTTCAAATCTTATCAGATACATTTTACGTTATAACACAACCAGATCATAAGTCTGGATTCACATACCAATCACAGTTGTTGGCACAATTGATTCATTTAGTTGAAGATAATGTAATTCAAATCCCATTATATACACCAGATCAAGCAGCACAAGGGACATCAAATTCTGATTTTTTGAAACAGTATTTGGGGCATTTATTATCATCAGCATTCGAAAACTTACAAAAAGAACAACTCATCAATTTCCTTAATGTGTTAACCACCGTCTATAAGGACTTAAATAAGTTCAAAGCCACTTTAAGAGACTTTTTGGTCCAGATTAAACAATTTGGTGGTGATCCAACTGATTACTTATTTGCCGAAGACAAAGAGATAGAGAAACAAGAACAAACGAGATTACAGAGAGAGAAAGATTTACAGATCGGCGGTTTGATCAAGCCTTCCGAAATGGATGACTAGTCGATGAAGTGAGTTGTTGCAAAGGCTCTCGAAAGTGATATGTACTTCTATATGTATAGTGTATTCAATATAAAGTATGTAATGCAATGTGTGGTTGTGACCTTTCCTAGGAATGTCTCTGTCTCTGTCCGTAGCTTGCCCGTTATTAATGTCTCAAGAGCGAGAAGAGCTTGAGATCGACAGCTGAATTACTTAAAGGTCACCTTGAACCGGCTACAGATCTATAGAATAGCTTGGTGTCATATGAAGATCTCAGGAGGCAGCTACCTTCCCAATTCCCAACCAAACAGTAGCCAATTTGCTAGCCAAACAGCTGGCCCTGTCTGGCCTGTCTGGACTGAGATGCTTCCAGAAGCGGAAGCCTCAGTGACGAAAAAAAAATCATCAAAAGCACAATGTCAACAGAAGAAACTAAGCCTAAGGTAGAGGAATCAGCCCCACAGCCACCAACATCCAACGTGTTTGCTATGTTTGGTGCTAAGAAGGAGACCAAAGAAGAGCCAAAAGAAGACAAGAAGGAGGAATCAAAGGATTCCGAGTCCAAAGATAAGAAAGATGATGACGAGAATCCTGAAGATGAAGAAGTAGATGTTCACTTCGAGCCTGTATTTAAATTGGAAAAGAAGGTGGATGTTAAGACTAACGAAGAAGAAGAAGAGGTATTATACAAAGTTAGAGCCAAGTTATTCAGATTTCATGCCGATACTAAGGAGTGGAAAGAAAGAGGTACTGGTGATGTAAAGTTCTTAAAACATAAGGAAACCAATAAGGTTAGATTGGTTATGAGAAGAGACAAAACTTTGAAGATCTGTGCCAACCATTATATCTCTCCTGAGTACCAGTTGCAACCAAACATTGGGTCTGATAGATCATGGGTCTATTCTGTCACTGCTGATGTTTCTGAAGGTGAAGCAGAAGCACAAACCTTGGCCATCAGATTCGGTAACAAGGAAAATGCCGACAAGTTCAAGGAGCACTTTGATGAGGCCAAGGTTTCCAACAAGAAGTAGTAGAATACACATGGTCTGCGATGGCGATATAGCGATGCCTCTGTGCGATGGCCAATTTTGGGCCCTATTTTTCCAACGCCTATTTTTCCTCTCGCTGTGGGTTTCAGCTCTCAGTAAACTGTTTTTCAGCTCTATTTTACAACTGTCTGTAAATTGTCTGCAGATTGTCAGCTCCTCCGCTACTCTCTTCTATACTCTCCAGTCTTCTGCATCGCTTCTTGTTCCGTTCGAGACTCTTTACTCTACTCTACTCACTCCACTACATCGCTTCTCACTCTGTTGGAAGCTCTCTGCACGTGGTGATATTGTCCCACAAATTCGTGGATGCGATAATCTCTTAACTTACCACCATGAAGTTCGGTAAGTACCTTGCCTCACGACAGTTGGAGTTGCCCGAATACTCGGGCCACTTCATAAACTACAAAGCATTGAAGAAGCTAATCAAGCAATTAGCTACTGTTGGTGCCAATGCTCCATTAGAACAAGCAGAAGTGCAAAAGAGACTCAAAGAGAATAACGCATCATTTTTCTTCAAAGTAGAAAGAGAATTAGAGAAAGTCAACTCATTTTACCTTGAAAAGCAAGCCAATTTAGCCGTCAACTTGGATCTTCTTCTTCTCCAAAAAAATGAACTTTTTGAATCAGTTAAAGGTCTTATTGATGAAAATAAGGCCATTGATGCTGATTATTTGAATTCAAATTTCAAGAATTCTATTACTTACCTTAACCTATACCAAAACTTCAAGAAGATTCATCAGGATCTTCTTAGATTACAACAATTCATTGTTCTCAATGAAACAGGGTTTCTGAAAGTGGTAAAAAAATGGGATAAAAGATCGAAATCTCATACTAAAGAATTATTTATACTGACAGCAGTAAGTGTTCAACCCGTATTTCACAAAGATGAGATAAATGAACTTAGTGACTTGGTCACATCTTCATTATTTGATCTAGAATCGATTATAGATGGTGACTTGTCACCTATTAAGAACTTTACTATTGGTGCTGCTAAAAACTTTACTATTGGTTCGAGATATACTGCCAATGAAACGAAGGAACATACTCATAGAAGTGCTTCAATAACCTCTATATTCAATTCGAATGGAGAATCTGGAACTTCTAATAAAGTGAATATTCAGAATAATGAAATAGATGAATTATATACTAGTTTTGTTAATATTGCAACCATTAAAGATCAAGACTTGACCTTATTAACCAGATGGATGGACAAAGTTCATAATTCTTCTAAGGTATTCATAGGTGATGATACTTCCAAAGAGTTCAAAGATACAATCAGAATACGTTATTCAAAAGTATTTCTTTTATCGTTAACTAACTTGAAGATTTCTGATGCATTTTTATTATCATTTCTTGAAAAAATCGATTACAATATCTTAGTCTCTCAAATCAAAGACAATTTCAACAATAATAAGAGTATTCTACATGAGTGTTGTTCTATACCAACATCATCTACTCAAGAGAATAATGTAATGATAAACAATGGAGTTAAAGTAGTGAAATCTACTGACTTAATTCAACATTCTAGAGCTTTCATTGTAAAGAGAGCTATGGAAGGATTACAAGGTCAAAAACTTTATGATTTATTGGTTGATAAGGACTTCAATGGTAGAAATTGTTTACATTATGCTGCTCAACACAATAGAATCGATCTACTAGATATAATCATTCCATATTTCCCAAAGGACCATTTAGATGATTCTGATAATGAATCTATGACTCCTCTTCTATTAGCCATCAAATATGAGAACTTTGAAGTCATAAAGAAACTTGTTGAAAGCGGATGTACTATCTTCCCAGAAACTAATGATGAAACTTTGCAATATTTGCCAATAAATTTTGCTTGTAAAATTGGTGATTTCAATACTGTAAATTTCTTATTATCTGCTTATGAAGTTCCTCAAGCAGCAATTAATGCTCAAGATGTTGAAGGTTTACTGGCATTACATGTAGTTGCTAGATCCGGTCATCATTTCTTAATTCAATTATTAGTATCAAAAGGTAGTGACATTAATCGTATCGATGGTTTGAATAAATGGCCTCCATTATTCTACGCTTCATTGGAAGGTAATTTGAGAACTGCTCAAGAATTACTCCGGTTCGGTGCCAAAGTCGATATTATCGATGAAGATGGCTATAATGTCTTATATTATTGTGTTGTTGAAGGTCATACACAATTGTTAAATGAATTACTCAAGTATTACCCAGATATTGTGAAAAATGAAACAGCTTCAGTTGATGAAAAATTGGACGATAGCCATATAAATAAGAAATCTAAACTACATGAGAAACCCAAAGAACGTAATGGATCAATGACAATTCTTGATGATGAAGAAGATTCCGAAGATAGTAATGAAATGGTCAAAAATATAGATGCTATTCCAGACCTTCAACTTCCTCCTCCAATACTTCCTTTAAGACGATATGGCCATAATTTCTTAGAGCAAAAAGTATTGATTGAACTTGTTTTCCCTAATAATGCTAATTTTATAAACTTGTTCAATACTAGTACGGACTTAAAGCCAGGTAGAATAACTTTATCTTCGAATATTTCCGATATCGTTCCAAGAAATATAATCTTACCTACAGCTGATGAAACTAGGATCAACAATTGTATCTTCCAAACCGATGTGGATTCCTTGAATGAGTTCAGGATTGACTTTGAAATCTTCCCTAAATTTGGTACTAGACTCATAGCCAAGACCACTGTCTTGTCATTTGCTCAAATTGATACTTCTTCTCCTGAGATCAATGCTTTAAGATTACCATTATTTGACTTACGATTGAAAAATATAGGTGAAATCAGATTTAATTGCCAGGTCATCTTTCCGTTTGCGGGGGCACTATTGGAAGCCTCTAAGTTTGATACTTATTGGAAATCGTCAACGAGTTTTATAAGGAAGAATAGAGGTAATTCAAACTCAAGTTTGTCTCCGAGCAGTTACCTTTCACCATCTAGTATATCTAATACTATTGGAGATCATCAGCCTATTTCAACTGGTAGCGCAGTTACGTCTACTGCTGAACTTGTATCTGGTACTCCTTCCACCTTTGTCACGGCCACGTCATTATCAGGACAATACTTAAGAATAAAAGTTTGCTTGCTTAACGATGGAACTCCAGTAGTTTGTCCAAATTGGTCGATTTCCATAACCGATAGTATCGACTTATACCTACCTAATTTGACGTTGGAACAGTTGACATCTATCACTGACAGTTTGTTTGATTATAAGAAAGTACTTCAGGACATTTCAAAAATGACAGTAAAGGACCTTTCACTCATAAAGAAGCTACTCAAGATAATCTACTTACCCTTGGAATTAGTATTACAAGTTCTCGACGTAGGTATTGATTTGAATCTTGAGGTTGTATTCCCTTCGGAATATGAAATTAGAAATTTACCATTTGTGGCCAATGTTTCATCTACCTTGAACAATTTCATTGATTTGACACTAAATGATATATTCAACCATTTGAGGGCTACTAGAGCCCAACAAAAGAAAAATAGGTCTATCATATTCATATCTTCAAATTCATTAATCTGCAAAGTGTTGAATTGGAAACAGCCCAATTTCCCTGTATTCTTGGTAATGAATGGTATTTCCTACAATGCTGATCTGAAGCTCTTTGAAGAAAGGTCGACCAACGGATTTGTCTTGGCTGAATTCGCTGAATCTAATGAAAATGAAAATAGTAGCATTGAAGAACATAGTGATGATGCTGATACACATGAAAAGAATAGTAATTCAGATAAGTTGATAGAGAATGATCAGGAACAAACTTCAAAGTCTATCAAAGAAGCTGTTAACTTCTCAGTCAATAACAATTTGATTGGATTGATTACTTCCATACACTTACTTAAACTTGTTCCGAAGTTAATACCATTGATAAGATCCAGAGGGTTGATTTTGGTAGCTACAAATGAATCAGAAGAGACCACAGAAAGCATTGAATCTAGTAAAGAATTGGACATATACACGAGAACCGAAATCAATGGCCTCCGCTTTGATGATATCTTGACTTTTAAAGACGACATTATTATATAGAATGTACGATTTCTAGTAGTACGTAATAGTATGGATTAGTACGTAGTCGCATTTATACTAGTTAGTAACTGGTAGTATGCGTTAGTATGCATTATGTATTGGTATCTGGTAGTATGTAGTAGTATGTATTATGTATTAGTTCGTGTTATTAGTAACAATAAATTTGACAATCTCTTGGAAGGGAAACGATCAACGTCTACGCCTTGGGGGAGGTGGTACAGGCCTAGGTGAAGGAGATGACTGGCTTGGAGATGGGGGGTAGATTGTCCTACGGGTTGGAGGAGGAGGAGTTCTTATAGGTGATGGTGGAGGAGGTGCCTTTTTCCTCATGGCTTTTTTATGTAAAACAGTTCCTGCAGATTCTGGATGATTGTCAGCTTTGAACTTGCTCAAGTACTCATGGGGTAAGTCAAGTATGTTAGACAGTCGTCTTTCAAGTTTACTTTGAGTGTTATCAAGGGAGATATCATTAAATTGTGCAAAGACATTATTGTTATTTTCCTTTATCAAGTCTAAAGACTCTTCCTCATTATGCCTGGTTGTGCTCAGATGATAATCATTTCTTGTTGACGATCTTACAGAGGCCACTCTTGTGAATGAATGGGCTAATGAATCTGATGATGAATTTCCAATATACGAGGTAAATGAAGAAGCTGAAGAATTGACATTTGAATATAGGGTCTTTTTCTTTTTGAGCCATGGAACTTTCATACATTTTGTAGCCAACTCAGATATCAGCTTCAATTGAGGAACTGACGAAGTGTTTTGAGCAAAATGAGTCAAAATATCAACGATGTCTTCAGTTTTATAACCATTCGAAAGATCATTCAATTGAGAAAATGTTAACATTGGATACAAAACTTTCAAGTACGTTATAACTAAGATCCGGTTCTGTTTATGATCTTCATCAACATAATCTATATTATTGAGGTCTCTTACGAATATGTCCACTAGAATTTTCAAGTCATTCAAGTAGTAAAGTTTGGCAGTATATGAAGATGTGAAAATAAGATAAAGGAATTTCAAGATCAAAATCTTAATTATCAGTGACTCTTCTCTATTTAGATGAAACACCAATAAGTTCATGAATCCGGAAATTCTGGAATTTACAGAATCTGTTGATTCTAATATGTTTGATGTCATGAGTCCATCAAATACTTTATTTCTCACATCTTTACAAGTATAAGATTTCATCAAATACTGCTCATTAATAAGAAGAAGGAGTTTAAACTCCTCATATGCAATTAGTTTCTCTTCATCTTCCCAATTGTTTTCATCCATATCATAATCATGAAATGAATTATTAGATAAGAGATCATCTATAAGTGTTGAAATGAGACTAGTAGTTGAAACTATATTTTCAAACTCTTGATCCGAAAGAAGTTCAACATGAAAAAGATATTCAAAGATTATATCACAACAGAATTTTAGTAATGTGAATGAAGTTTCTTGGTTTCCAACATTACCCACTATAAAATTGGCAATGATGCTAATGAAACTACAACTTTTTAGAGTTTCTAAAACATCATTAATTTCTAATGATTGGTTAAAATCTTGAAATTCAGGATCATTTTCTGGTGAACTCTTCAATTTTAACATCAAGAAGAATGTGATAAATATGAAATCTTGCATTCTACAATCCGAGTCGGATGTCTTCTTTTCTCCTGTCTGACCTTCATATAATTTGATGTTTGTGAACACCTCAACTAATCCTAAAAGTTTACCTATACAAAGTCTATAATTCCGAATAAACATTTTGGACGTGAGTAGTTTCAATGAGTATAATGAGAGCTTAGCATATATATTCTCCGACTCTTTGGTGGTTTCATCTACTACTGTCTTGATAAATTTCGATAAGTTCTGATTGCACTCATTCGGGTCGCTATTGACCAACAAACTGACTAACAAACTATCGTCATTAGACGGTGTAGAAGGAAAGGTTACAAACGGCACGTCGCCATGGTCTGACTGGTTTGACTGATCTAGTTGGTCTGGCTGGTCCGGCTGGTCTGACCGCCTATAAGCATTCAACATGCTTGCAGATAAAGAAATGCGATTGTATATACACACTACATAGTGAACCGTCACCAAACGGTTTTGAGGCCATCACCTCACCAACAGGTTAAGGATATCACCCAAGCTGATGGAGGCAGCCGTTGCTGCCATAGAATGTCTGGATCGGTAGCAGTCACTCTGTTTCGCCTCTAGTAGATTTTTGGCGGTACCAACGAGCCAACGTATTGCAGACGTTCTCTCTGCTATACCTGCTGGTCCACTACATGGCTGCTCACTCCGCTTGAAGCTTTCGTCCTCTACGAGCCAACGGTCTTGAGGTACACGTCGGTTCCCCAGCCATAGTACGACTGGATGGTTAACAGACCCTTGATCTTCCTCTCCTCCGTCTCTTGTAGCTCCTCTGGTATGGTATCATTGAAGATCTCGATATAATTCTTCAGTAGCGGTAATCCGTAGCCCATTCCAGCCACAGTATTCCCACCCAACCCAGGCGGTTGGTTCAATGTCTTATAAGCTTCACCTTCCTGTGAATCATATGTCGTGAAGGAATAATCAAATATGTGCTTTAATGTGTTGGGTGGAACCCCTTTGCCTTTATCTCGTATTCTTATTTCCATGTATAAAGGAGAATCTGAGATAGATATGGTGACTTTCACAGGATCAGAAACTTTGTTCTCTATATGAGCTCTAAAAGAGTTCTTAAAAAGCTCAGTAAGCATATAATCTAAATGATATTCGATGTAAGGGAACACGATTTTATCAGGTTGAGGACCTAATTTAGGTTCTTTCTTACTCCAATAATTGTTAACATATAGATTACTATCAATCTGAATTTCTACAGATTGATCATATTTCATTAAACAGATATCATTCACAATCTCGGCATTTTTCTTTATAGTAGAAACTATATCTAATTGTTTCATTACTCCATTATATTTCCCACCCTTAACTAACGTTCCTTCTTTCAATGCCTTAGTTAGTTGAATATGTTGGTGGGCAATCAATCTCATACTTATTCTTTCTTTTAAATGTTCATCTAAGAACGATTTAATCCTCTCTGGTGAGATTATATGTAATACTTCATTAAACCCTTTTGATAATGAGGGTAAAGTATCTGAGTGAATATCAATAAACTCTGCTAATACTTTATCTGCAAATACTGCATTCTCTTCAAGTGTTGCAGGTGGATAGACAGATGCTGTTATCAAGGATGACATCGTTTGAAGATATGAATTATATGACTCAGATATTGAAGGATTCAATACTACTAGATACGGTAAGTTTCTGAACTCTTTAAGTCGTCTTGCATTATATGCAAGTAAATGTTCTACTGTATCTTGAGCATTCTTTAATAAGAAATTGGGAGAAAGTTTCTCTGATTGTTCTATTAGTCCCTGGATAGAGAACTTCGATAATGGCTTCTGTGCATAATAGTAGATATGTCTTTCTAATGATGACCTTATCTTATACTCCTTTAAGAAGGCTTCCTGTTGCTTAGTCGACTGGAACCGCCGGGACTTTATCACAGGCAGTCTTGAAACGGCCTTTAGAGCGGAGCCACGGAGATGAGCAGGCCGGACAGAATAGGCAGCCAAGACAGTCTTTGTGGTTATCATTAAAATGGATGGGTGTGCGGAAACTTAATTTTTGATACGTCATGGAAGACCTACAACTATGTCCCATATGTAAAGGCAAGGAAGATGAGATGATTCAATGTGATGTATGTGGACAATGGTGGCATACAGAATGTGTAAATGTTCAACCAGATACAATTGTTTCGTATCATTGTAAAGACTGTAGTAAGACACATGGACCCTCAGAGATTAGAAGAAAGCTGAAAAGAGCTAGAGTTAACATTGATTATGTAGCATTAGATGCTGGAGAAGTGTTTGCCGTTGATAAATCCATTCATCCCCATGTTATAAAGTTTTCTGACTTTGATGAAATTGCAAATCAAAAGAATTTGTATGTTGATATCTTAGATGAGCTCAGTTTTGAATACGCTACAACGTTACATTTACCGAGACCAATTCTTATACCTAATGCCGATCTAAAACAAGTAGGAATGAAACTACCAACTTACAAAGAGGAAATAACAATTGACTATATCCTAGATAAAGTAGGAGATGACACTCCAGTCGAAGTAATGGATGTACTTTCGCAACAAGGTGTTACCCCAGGTTGGAAAATGAAACAATGGAGAGATTATTTTAATACTAACAAACAATCTCGAGATCGTATACGTAATGTCATTTCTCTAGAGATCAGTCAAGTTGAAGGTCTTGGTAAAAAATTCAAACGACCAGATATGGTAGAACAATTAGATTTGATAGATAAAACTTGGAATGATGACACTGATAGACCTCAAGTTACTAAATATTGTCTCATGTCAGTAGAAGGTTCCTATACCGATTTTCATATTGATTTTGGTGGTACATCAGTTTATTATACCGTTTTATCAGGAGCAAAGACTTTTCTAATGATACCACCTACTGAAGAGAATCTTCGATTATATACTTTATGGTGTCTTGAGCCCAATCAAAATTATATATGGTTTCCTGAGTATAAAAAAAGTGTTAATGGAAAATTAATAACGGCTCAAAATGGGTTTAAAGTCACATTAAATGCTGGAGATGTATTTATAATACCTAGTGGTTGGATTCATGCCGTTTATACTCCTAAAGATTCATTAGTCATAGGAGGTAATTTTTTAACTATGATGAATATCAAAAAACAACTTCGTATTCATCAAATTGAGAAAGAAACTCATGTTCCAATGAAATTTAGACATCCCCAATTCAATAGGGTTCTTTGGCTAGCAAGCTGGTATTATGTTAATCATCCTGATGAGTTTGTTAAGGATATTGGTTATACATGTGTCAAAAAGGAGCATGTTGAGGAAACTGACCCCACAATAATCATCTTTGAGCTCTTAAATCACTTAAAATCTCATTATGAACTAAGTAAATCGAATCAAGTAGCTAGAAAAAGTATCCCCACTCATCTCATAGGCAAGGATATCAACAAGTACCTACAAACCCTCCAGAAGTGGCTCGACAGCTATCGATAGTCTTCTGGTTTTAGGACTATATGCAGTATATAAATAAATTTATAATGTGCCATGCGAAAGATGCAAACAAACATATGACTAACAGTGACATATCTTCACAGGAGGAGGAGTTTGAGGAAGCATTTCCGAGCGTACAGGCATACGTAGGGAATGATGACACCAAGGAGGAGGTATTGAAAGGGGCGGATGATCCCAATGTGGTGTATAATAGCTACTTTGAGACCCCAATTACACAGCCGAAAGAAAAGAGGAATCGTATTGTTGACCTATTAATTGATCAGTTCAAGCCAACTTATATATTAGATCACTTGGATTATGCCTCATTCAAGAAAGTCTTTCGATCATGGGTGCAAGTGTGGTCTACGGTAATCCTTTTCGTGATTCCGAAGACTCATGCATGGTTGGGTCAAGCCGCTTATGTTCTACAAATTATGGGCTTTATTGCTGTTTCTGGAGGGACTCCTATTATATTCAACGTTTATATAGCTTTAATTTGTTCATTTTATGCAACTGTTGGATTATTAATTGGTACAGTAGCAATGAAGATATCCTATGTTATCAGAGGGTCTCCAGCTATCGAACAAATTATTCAGGAATTGATTGAGGAAGGTACTTGCACTATTGAAAATGCTGCAACATGTTTCAAGGGTCAGGTTTATACCGGTAGATATCTCCGTACAGATTGTTCTATAATTTACATTGTAGCTTTGGTAATAGGTATAACCTTCCTAGGATTATCTCAAAAGATTAATCCTACACTTAAGCTTGGTTTCATTTCAGGTATAATCAGTACGTGTATTAACTTGTGCTATGGAGTTTACTTTCCCATCTTCAAGCCTTTATCTATTGGTCTTCTAGTATGTAAACCTATCTGGATAGCCATGGCAGTCAAGGTGGTGTGTTCTGTTATCATCTTCCCAGAAACAGCCTCATATGTTTACTTTAGTGGTAGTACTGGACTTTTGAAGAAACTTAAGGCTGCTTCCATCAACAACTTACGATTCTTCAAGTCAATGAAGCCTTCGGAGAGTAATTTTGAAAATTACTCTTCTTTCTACAAGGACATCATAGCGATCAGAAATGGAGTAATCCCTTTGGAATTGATGGCCTCGTTATCCAGGTTTGAAATTTCATATGGCAGACTTGGTCCCGGTGCTATTGGTGAGATTAGATCCGGTATTAAGAATTTATTGAATGCTTTCGCTTCATTTGAGTATTATTATCAAATTGTTAATCAGAAACGGAAGTTATCCACCGGCGAGTCTTTGAAGGCAAGGTCCTACTCTGTCGCTTCATCTATCTCTCACCATGACCATCACTTCAAGATATTTGGCAGTATCCATGAATCCTACAAACCTGTAGGAGACTACGAAAACTCTAGAAGAAAAAAGCTTATTCAAGAGAGACTACGTAAAGATTCTAGTGTAGTCAAATTGGCAGATCTTGACTTTGTTTGTGACCTTCTCAAGCAGTTTTTTGAACCATACATTGAAGCAAATAATGAGGGATTTGGTAGGATTCTTGAATGGTTGGATGCTGCTAATCTGTTCAGGATCTATACACTTTTTTTCAACAGGAAGGCTCATGCAGACAAGCAAAGGGAGTTGCTGCATTCATTGAGAGAGTCTAGAAATGAATTGACTAAACTTATCCTAACACTAGAGAATTGTGAAAAATTCGAAGAGAATTTTCATGGTAGAGCACAAGATGAAGAGACGATGCTTACATTGATAACACAGTGCTCTTTACTAACATTCTTTATAGGTGAACAGACAAGATGCTTGATCAAGGTCATGGATATCTTACTTGAAATTGATGAACAAGTCCCAAAGCCTAAAGTGTTCACGTATTTCACTCATAGTATCTTTGAAAATCCAAGAAACACGTTCACCTCTTTGGGAGATGAAGTTCCCACGCCAGATATCCCAGTATTCCGGAATCGCAACTCTGTAGAGTGGCGTGATCCAGATGCTTCCGCCCCGTCTTCGATTTTCCATATATTAGGATATAAACTTGTCAAATTCTATAATTTATTATTGAATGATTCGTTATGGTTTTGGATAAGGTCAGCATTTCTTTCTCTTGCCTGTGCAATGATGTTTTTTTGTAGGAATACTGCTCTGTGGTATTTCAGTAATAGGGCAATCTGGGTTGTTATAATGTGTTCCTTGTCCACTTCGGAATATACGGGTGAAACAATTTATGCATTCATGGCCAAATTGGGTGGCACCTTCTTTGGCTGTTTGATAGGAATGATCTGTTGGTATATTTCCACGGGTAATGGTAATGGTAATTACTACGGATTCTGTGCTGTCGCTGGTGTGCTTACGGTATACTTGTGTTACTACAGACATTTTTCAGTGCATTTGACGTTGATTCCAGCGATTGTATTCCCCGTATCAGCTACATTGGTCATGGGTACCAGTTGGGCTGATAGTAGTGGTACCTCTAGTGGTAATATTGGTGTTGGATTCAAGGTTGCTTGGATTAGATTTGTTAGTGTTGTAGTTGGACTCTCTGTGGCATTCTTGGCCAGTGTTATACCCAGACCTAAAAGCAGTAAAGCTGCCATCAGGAAGATTCTTGCTGTTATAATCGGAGAAATAGGGAATATTCATTGTGATATTACGGAATTTGCTCTCCAAAGAATCGACAATCCTACGGTTCACATAGTTTCTAGACACGATCCAATTGTAGCAAGGTTTAGGCTCATTTTAGTCAAATTAGCAAATATTTCTCATCTTATGGTCCCCATTAAACATGAAATATCCTTCACAGGTACTTGGCCAAAGCAAAAATATCAGAAATTACAGGAAGTAGTTACTGATATAATTCAATTGTACCAGTACTTACATCTAATCCTCGACAGAATAAGCCGAACTGATCATTGGATAAAGCATATCGTCAACAGGGCAGGCTGGTATGACATTGACATGAATGCTGATATTTTCTCCATAGTGCACATGTGCTCTGGGTCTTTGGGATCGAAGCAACCTCTTCCTAAAGTGACTCAAGCAACAATATCTATCAAGCACTTTGATATACTAAGGCAGCAATGGGGAATAAATAAGTTCTCATTGAATGAAAGGTTCTATAATGACCTCGACACCTATGCAGAAGTAGAATCTGAAGCTGACACTGAAATCAAAGACGAAATTAAGTCTAGTGAGTTGCATAAGTCAATGGTAGATAATCTTGATTATAGTAAACTCTTTAGTCACGATGGTAATCTCAATATAGTGGCACTAGTTTTATGTCACATTATATACCTTAGACTTGATGAAGTGGCCATTATTACGAAGTCATTGGTTGGTGAAAAGTATGATCTTTCTGAGGACCTCTTTTCTATCCTGCAAACTTTCAAGGACTTCAAGTTTGAATAGTAGCATTGGAGCTATAAGAGACAATTCATTTCAAGAAGAAACTATGAAATACAGTACATGACATTTATATACATTATTATCTATAATTCTAAGGTCTTACCCTTTTCTCTGGCAGCCTCACCGTATTTCTTGATTCTGATGGCCTGGATAGCGATGAATCCTGAGGTGTCTTCTGGTGAGAATCCAGTTAATTCATCCATGGAGGATTCAGTAGCATCGTACAACTTTTCGGTCTCAGAAGATCTACCCAAGATAATTAAATTTCCTTTGTAGGCTCTAGCTCTGACAACACCGTTAACGGTATTTTGAGAAGGTTGGATCATGCTTCTGACATATTCACCTTCTGGGGTGAAGTACATACCATTGTATAAGATTTTAGCATAGCTTGGAGTAACGAATTGATCTCTCAAAGCACGAACTTCACGATCCAAAGTCAAACCCTCAATATCAATATGAGTGGATCTCAAAATAGTCAAACCTGGGGTTTCGTAACAACCTCTGGATTTTATACCAATAAATCTGTTTTCAACAATATCAATTCTACCGACACCATTTCTTCTGGCAAGTGCATTAGCTTCAAGGAAGAGGTCAACAGGGTCAGTGATAGTTTTCTTACCACCATCTAAGACCAACTTAACAGGTAACCCCTTTTCAAAAACAACAGAAAAGTCTTCTGGGGTTTCTGGAGCATCAGTAGGGTCGACGGTCAATTTCCACATATCCTTTGGAGGAGTGGTATCTGGGTCTTCCAAGATACCAGCCTCGAAGGAGATATGAGCCAAGTTCTCATCAGTAGACCATGGTTTGGCCTTGGTTTGAGCAACTGGAATATCCTTAGCAGCAGCGTAATCCAACAAGTCTTTTCTACCAGCGAATCTGTTGAAGAAGTCCGGGTCTCTCCAAGGAGCAATAACCTTGATATCTGGTTTCAAGGCATAAAAGGACAATTCGAATCTAACTTGATCATTACCTTTACCAGTACAACCGTGAGAGACAGCAAAACATCCATTTTCTTCAGCTACCTTAATCTGAGCTTGAGCGATAACTGGTCTAGCCAAAGAAGTACCTAACAAATAAACGTTTTCGTAGACAGCATTGGCCTGAATAGCAGGGAAACAAACACTTTCGACGAATTCCTTTCTGACATCAACAACTACAAATTTAGTAGCACCGATCTTCAATGCTTTCTTTTCAGCAGCTTCAAAGTCTTCTTCTTGACCAATGTTAGCTAAGAAAGCAATGACTTCATAACCTTCTTCCAATAACCAAGCAAGAATAACAGAGGTATCTAAACCACCAGAGTATGCCAAACAAACTTTACCTTTAGACATTTTAATTTACTTAATAAAAATCGTTGAAAAATTTTTTTGGGATTTCCTACCCTTTTATAGTCTGATAACGAAGCGCGGTTAATGAATTTTAGTTACCGGTTTGGGAATGACTCATAGAGAGTGCAAGACGAGACACGAAGAGATGAGTATAAGACGGGAATGATTCGGGGTTGAAGACTCTGGACAGTGTAGCTTGAAGTGTGGAGTTCTGAGTAGTCTGAGCTATGAACTTGGGACTCTGGACTATGGGTGTTAAAGGTATCTGACTATGGACTCTGGTTTATCGCTGGGATGTGCACGACTGAATATAGTGACTGTCGACTTCCTGCGTCTCAGGAAGAGACTAAGAAAAAAACACTCAGAAAAAGACACTCAAAAAAGACTCAGAAAAAGAGACTCAGAAAAAGACTCAGAAAAACTCGTTGACTCAAACGACTCTGAGTCAACCTTAACACTAGACTCTCTCTGCTCCCTTAAACCCTTGCTCTCACTCCTCCACATTTCATATACTGCTCTCACTCCTCCACATTTCATATACTGCTCTCACTTCCACGACGACGACTACCGTTCCGAGTCGTGTATGCAAGACTGCCCAATCTTCCCGAATGAGCCACACAATGCGAGGACTTTTTTAGTCAAAAATTGAGTCAAAATTGAGTCAATTGAGTCAAAAATTGAGTCAGTCATGAAAGAAGAAGACGACGATAGCAAGTCGTATAAACGGGTGGGGGTAACTCACAGTATACGTGATAAACTTAAATTCTATGATGAAAGAAAATGGAAGCGGTTCTCTGCTAGAAGGTTAGAACTTATAGATACATTAGACTTGAGCTCTAAGAAAGCATCTGAACAAGAAGCTGAAATATCCAAAGTTGCTGAAGCTTTAAGAATTGAATTTGAATATTCAACTGATCATGTAGAAGATTTTGATCGTCTTGTAAGGGCAGCCATTCAAAGTGTTAGAAGAAATAGAAAGAGATCTTCAAAATCTTCCAAAAAAAATAGTTTTGGCACTAAGATACAAAAGCTAGACTCGGGTCTGGAAGAAAGCCAAGGAAGTTTTTCTTCTTATAAGACTAATGCAGAAGAAAGTAAAAACAAACAGAAATTTGTATCAGAAATCACCAATCTAAATTCCGATTCACAAGATGACTATAACGAGTACTCAAGAATCAAGCATATTTCTGATTATGATAAGTCAAGAGCAGCAATTGATTTTATGGTTAAACCAAGAATAAAACTGCATAGTCCTTTAACCACCATCAAGGCTTCTAGCACTGTTGACTTAACAAAAGCTAGAAATCTGGTACTTAATTATTTTGAAAGATCAAGAACTTGTAGTGAAGCTATTTCTAAACCCACTCCTAACCTTGAATTCATAGGAAGAGGTGTTATGATGGCTAGTGTGGGTTACGTATTCGAGAAATCCTTTGCATCTACAAATGAACGTTCTCTCGAGTACTTACGTAACAAAATGACACTGGAATCATATTTAGGTAATTTCTATCGAGATTTAGATCCAGTATCGGCAAGATCGATATCATTGAATGATAATACGGCTGTTACTACATTGAATGCATTATTGGGTGGATGTGTGAAGGATTTTGGTTTTGAAACTATTATGTTACAACTTTGTGAGCTCATATATTTGACAGTTATCAAAGAGTATCCATTAATGGCCCAAAATTCCGAACCTTTTAAGGCTTCGAATTTTGCCTCTGGTGTCTCTGCCACTCTGACATCCACTAGACGTCCTTCGTCCACTACCCATACTTCATCTGCATCACAATCTCCTGCTAACATAAAGTCTGATTCCTTTTTACAACTAAATTCTTTAGCAGCACTTGCTACTGATCTTCAGCAACGAGAAAGAGTTCCAATATCATCAGTTCCATCAAAAAAGGATGTTACTCTACGATTTTTATCATCCACCTTGCATTTTACCTTCCTGAACATCTCAGCCATTCCTAAGCTTGATGAGCTACTAGAGAACGCACGGTCGGCCTTTCATCTCTCTCTGTTCAATGAATCACAGGTGCTAGGACTCAAAAATATGAGAGATGGGTTCATAATCAAGTCAGATGCAGACTTAGAGAGGATTTTCACCACTGAAAACACCATAGCATTGGAACTATTCACTCAAAAGCCACATGCAGTGCCTATTTACGAGATCACGTCGATGGTTGTGCCCAATAAGTACAAAGATGATCCCCAGAAGATCATACTTCCGCCTCCAGTGCCACGGTTGGTTGCAGACCAGCCGCCGGTGCCATTCAAGTTTCTCTCTAATCTGGAGGATACTCCGCCGCCGGCGGTGCTTCCCAAGTTCCAGCCTTTGCTCTGACGATGCTACGCCTAGCTCCACCAGAGCTACCACTATACGCCCACCAATATACGCTACTTTACTAGATCTAGTTTCTACAGTCTTCTCTAGTACTCGCCCTTGTTCTTGTTCTACTACTGATAGTGTTCTACCCCTCCTTCACCACTCCAATTCATTCCAATTCACTCCAATTCACTCCAATTCACTCCAATTCACTCCAATTCACTCCAATTCACTCCAATTCACTCCAATTCACTCCAATTCACCACTCCAATTCACCACTCCAATTCACCACTCCAATTCACCACTCCAATTCTCCAATTCTCCAATTCTCCAATTCTCCAATTCTCCAATTCTCCAATTCTCCAATTCTCCAATTCTCCAATTCTCCAATTCTCCAATTCTCCAATTCTCCAATTCTCCAATTCACACCACCTCGCTTCTCACTCCATTCAAGCTCTCTTTTTGTCTGCACACATGGAGGCGACAGACACCCACAGACATACACAGAGCGAAGGCCAGCAAACAGACAACGACATCAAACCACAGCTAGTGCCACCGCTTAACTTCTCATTGGTGGAAGATAGAATATACCGGTCGGGGTTTCCCATCAGCATAAATTACCCTTTCCTTGAACAGTTAGGACTAAAGACCATAATATACTTAGGAGATTTGGGACAAGAGAAGAAGGAGAAACAGAAGAAGAAGCCAAAGGATGGTAAGGAACATATATGGAATGAGTATAAGGCATGGATACAAACCACAGAGATTAAGTTCCATCACCTCATAATGGAATCTTCACAAGAACCATTCAACTCGGAAGAAGAGCATGAACAATGTAAGAGATCTTTACAAACAGCCCTACAACTAATGTTAGATAAGAACAATTTCCCTATGTTAATTCATTCGAACAAGGGGAAGCATAGAATAGGCGTTTTAGTGGGACTTATGAGGAAGATATTCCAAGGTTGGTGTATGAGTGGAATCTTTGAAGAGTACGAAAAGTTTGCTTTGGGCAAGTCGGAATTCGATCTCGAGTTTATAGAGCTCTGGCAGCCCGAGCTTTGGGTGTCTGCCGGTAGTCGGCCCGAGTTTCTTCGACTGTAGGGGACAGAGCGTCCACGGGTGTGAGGCGATGTAGAGAGAATTGATTCAAAGAGTAGAACAAAGGAGAGAGAGTCAGACTGATAGTCAGAGAGTCAGAGAGTCAGAGAGTCAGAGAGTCAGAGAGTCAGAGAGTCAGAGACACAGAGACACAGAGACAGAGACACAGAGACAGGACGCAGCGACACATACTTAGTCAGTGTCCGTCTGTAGAAACTCAAAGCTCGTTATGCATTCAATAAATATACTTCCCGGTTCCCATCTCTCGCGTGTCACAGTGGCACTTCTTCGACCGTAGACTCGTTTCTACCATAGACCCACTTCTTGCTACGCTCAAGCTCGCTACTTAGCCCCGGTTCTTCATCTCCCGCAACGCAGTCATGACCTGGTCGGGGTCAGAAAAGCCAGTGGCCTTTTGAACAACTGGGTCATCTACCATCATAAAAGGATTGAACTTAAGCTCATCGCCAATAGTGAATACTCCAGTAGTCTTTTCATGAGTAGCTGTGTACTCCGCCAATTTAGTTATGGCTTCATTCTGTAAGATCTTTGTAGAAAATTTTAAATTCGATTTGGTGTATTCATGGCCTGGATAGACGTAAGTATCTTTAGGTAAGTCAGCAAGAATGTGTAATGACCTATTCATCTCTTCTCCTGTACCTTCGAAGAATCTCCCACAACCACTGGTGAACAACGTATCGCCAGTAAAGACGGCTTTTTGATTGGTGGTCTTATCGTGTACATAGTAGCAAATAGAGTCTTGAGTATGACAAGGAGTATGTAAAGCAGTAATTGAAACATCAGGACTCAATTGAAGAACCTCGTTATGAGCAGGAGTATAAGTGACTAAGGGAGAATCCCGACCTGCAATAATTGGTAAGCTAGGGTATAGCTTATGGAAGTGTTTATTACCATCAGAGTGGTCATAATGATGGTGAGTATTGACAATTGCTTTAAGGTTGAAGTCAACTGTACTGAGGTGTTGCAATACCTCTTTGGGTTCAGCAGGATCAATCAACCAGGAGTTCTTGGTGGCGGCGTCGGTGACCAAGTAGGCATAGTTATCGCCGGTTCCCCAGCGCATGGGAATTGCCTTGACGTGCATTCTGATAAAATTCATGCTGAGCTGCGGATGGAGTGAGAGAGCTGACCTGACCTGACCTGACCTGACCTGACCTGGCCTGAGCAGATAAGAGCTGAGCTGAGCTGAGCTGAGCTGAGCTGAGCTGATAAGAGCTGAGATGTATCAAAGAGTGTGGCTGTCGTAGAAGTTTTACCACTTGACGTGGTTCTGATCATTCGATGCGCTTGTACGCTGCTCTTATTGTCTACGCTCTTTATAGCGCTGACTGCGTCTGCGCTGTATGTCTGCGCTGTTTGGTATTGTTGTTTGTCTACGCTCTTGATCTACGCTAATTGTCTATGCCGCTATTCGTCTGCGTATTTGTCTACTCTTATCTACGCTATTTGTCTACCACTATCTACGCTATTTGTCTACCACTATTTACCACTATCTACCACTATCTACCACTCTACCACTATCTACCTCCACTCTACATCCACTTCTCTCTAGCTACCAGCTGCGGCTCTACTGCTCCTCGTATATTACCTACACAACTGCATTTACAGATAGCTTTGCCTCATCGCCCACTCCGTTCCTTCGAGGCTTACCACCGCCTTGCCTCCATTCCCTCCGGCGGCGACGTCTCGAACTTCTTATCCTTGGCCTCCTTCCAGTCTGTGGTCAAAACAGTTCCATTGGACTCGACGTACGACTTCATCATCGCCTTTTTTGTATCGTCATCCACATCCTTGTAGAGCTTGGCAAAGAAATCATTAGGATCAGAACTCTCTTCCTCTTTCTCTTCAACCTGGAAGTTGGCCCAATTGATGGCCTTTTTAGATGAGGTTGGATATGCTATTGTATCTTTCTCGTCAATAGATTGAGCTGATGACTCCAAAGTGGGCCATTTCTCGTCAGATTTCTTCACCAAGGTGATTTCAACCTTGGTACTCTTGATTGCATAGCTTGACTTCTCAGGGTCGATCTCTCCATACAAGGGATCAAGATTATAGTTATATTCAGATCCTGTGCCACTTGGG
This sequence comes from Yamadazyma scolyti, assembly GCA_003707025.2. NCBI lineage: Eukaryota > Fungi > Ascomycota > Pichiomycetes > Serinales > Debaryomycetaceae > Yamadazyma > Yamadazyma scolyti. The sequence goes on along the minus strand of PPMW02000006.1, from coordinate 18,040 downwards.
AAGGAAACACTGACAGATTTATCGTTGAAGTCGATGCTGAAAGTATCAGCTTGAACTTTCTTGGCATAGATAGTTATCACTACTTCATCTTTACTTTGATACCAATCCTCTCTAATCTTCTCTTTAAGAGGAGCATGTTGATTTATAGCATCTATGCTTGTTGAAGGTAATTGAGTGGTTTCCTTGACTTCTTCTGGTTTCTTGAAGTCTTCTCCGGTCTTTTGTAGTTCCCTTTCACACTTACTAATCCAAGCTTTAATAGTGAAATCTTTACTATTATATTCAGCGGCTTTAACGAGATTTTTATATGCAGCTTGGAAGTCTTTCTCTGCAAATTCAACTACCCCCAAACGGTAGTAACATTCCCCTATTTCATCCCGTTTACCCCTTTCTTGTGCAAGAGCAAATGCTTCAGAAATATCAGTTTTTGCTCTGGCATAATTCTTGAATCTTTGGTACGCAATGGCCCTATTCAAGTATGCCTTGAACGCTTTGTTATTCTCAGAGATTGCGTCAGTGTAGCTCTGGATGGCCCCAAGGAAGTCCTTCTCTTGCACGAGCTTGTCTCCGTTTTTTATGAGCTTTTCAACTGCCATAGTTCGAGGAGCTGTAGCGGGCTTCGAGCGTAGCGAGAAACTTCTATCTGGCGAGCCGCCGTGAAGCGGCTGGAGCTTCGAGAGCGACAAGAGCGTGAAGCATGAAGTGTATAGTTGAACTGACAGTACACCTGACAGTACACATGACAGTACACCTGACAGTACACCTGAGAGTAGACCTGACAGTAGACCTGAGAACCTGAGAGTAGATCGAGAGTAGACCTGGAGTAGATCGAGAGTAGACCTAAGAGTAGACCTGAGAACCTGAGAGTAGACCTGAGAACCTGAGAGTAGACACGAGAGCTCAGCGTAGACACGAGAGCTCAGTGTAGACATGAGAGCACACTGGAGAGTCGACTTGAGAGCACACTAGTAGAATGGAGTGTACCTACAGACTACATTACACCGCAGACCACGCCACACCACACTCTTCTTTCCCGTGTATTCATATAAATCAAGCTGTCGACCACTACAATCGCTGCCAGTGCATCTGGCCCTTGAGCTCTCTGGGAGGATCAAGTATAGCATAAGCGACTGTCTCGGCACTACCACAACCGCTGTAGCCACGTCAAGTGCACCTGGCCCTTGAGCTGTCTCTCTCTATTGGGAAGTATCACCCAAAGTATAAGCATAAGCGAATAAAGAACAATGAATGCCGGAAGTACAATAAATGGACCAAAAGACTGGGACATCAAGCCAATAATAAAAGGGAAAAGAGCACCCCCAGAAGATCCAAATGCTGTGACAATGGTCAATGAAACCACCTGGATCTTCCTGGGGAATAGGTCTGCACAAAGGGTGATGGCCAATGGATAGTTTGGTCCTATAAAGAAACCAGCCAAGGAAACAACCACACCATCTACTAAGAGATGAGGAATGGTCCATGTTAATATCACCATCAAAATAGCAAGGAGGGATACCACAATCACACTTCTTCTAGCACCAAAGTACTTGTGGAATGGTTCAGTAAATACTATTCTTCCTATAGTCAAACCACCCCAAAATCCAGAGGCAACATATCCAACGGAAGAAGGTCCTTTTCTATACTCCAATAAGAATGTGACTATCCAACCTGCTAATGATACTTCTGATCCCTGATAGAACAATACAAAGAAGGCCACAATCCATGTAAATGGACTTCTCAATGCTCCTACCAATTCTGAATGGTCTCCTTTAAGAACCTTTGGTGGACTATCCATTCCATTCAAATCTTGGAGATTTATATCCTGGGTCCCAGAATTTTGTAACCCAATTGACTCTTCAGGGGAAGCAACCCCACTAACGTAATCCTGTTCATCAATGTCCCAAAGAGCTAAATCAGAATCAGCACCTTTAAATGCATAATAATAGAAAATGGCATTACATATCATCATTCCTAAAATAATTAGGTAAACATAATGCCAAGCTACACCAGCATTAACAATGGATGTAGCTATCAATGGACCTACAGTGGCTCCAATGCCATAGGAGCCATGGAACCATGATAAATACTTTGACAGATTTTCAATTCTAGATAAGAATACATTGGCTTGAGCAAGTACTGCAGCTAATCCGATACCTCCAATGAAAAAAGAAGCTACAATAAGAGGAAACTTAGTACCACTCAGAACAATAGCATACATAACAACAGAACAACAAGCACCTACTACTAATGACTTTTCTCTACCAAACCAAGCTTGAACCTTATGAGAAAAGCAAGCAACAAAGATGAACCCAACAGCATTAGACATCCATATAAGAGAAACAATAGTATATGAAATACCGTATTGTGCTTGAATTAAATGAAGAATAGTACCAGGAACTGAGTCACTGAATCCACTAGTAAAAGCCCATGTATCTAAGCTGATGATTCTATAGACATTCTTTGGCGGATTGAAAGCAGTCATTTTGGCTCTTTCTGGCATAACCTGATTAGGTAACACACCAGTTTCATTACCATGAGTCAAATGAGTTATATCTTGGTTGGAAAACCGTAAGTCTAATCTAGGCCTTTGAGGACGAATGATAGTGTCAAAATTGATAGAATCGTTCCTGGGGATGGAAACTGGCGATTGTCTCCCACTTTGATCTAAGGAGGTTCTGGACGAGTCAATTCCGCTGTCGTAGTCGAGATCTTGTCTTCTGAGCATGGCTATATAGGCTGCATCCTGTTTGACCGGAGTTGGCATCTTGAGCTGAGTGAGAACCGATGGGAGAGTGGAGAGCGGAGCGAGAAGCCACGCAGAGGGTAGACAGAGGAAGTGAGCAGTGAAGTGAGATGTGAAGTGAGAAGAGAAGTGAGAAGAGAAGAGAAGTGAGAAGAGAGTAGGGAGAAGAGAGTAGAGAGTAGAGAGAAGTGGAATGAGATGATAGTAAGAGAGGGGAAGTACAGTGGTCATCGCATACATTTCATTATACACTACGAGCAGTGGGATTGTAGATGTGGTCCTGGTCTACTCGGTGCCAGCAGTCTGCACCAAGTCAAGGAACTTCTCCTTGGACATCTCGTTGAAAAGCTCCTGTTTTTTGACCTCACCTACTTTCTCATTGCTGAGCTCTTGCAGGGTTCTTGTCTGGGTGGAAAGAATGGCATTGAAAAGTCTTACTACACCCTTTTGAGCGATTTTCTTGAGCTTCTTTTCACGTTCAAGTGCATCTCTTACGCTATGTTCTTCTGTGGGCAAGAGGTTCTTGACTCTATGTTTGTCTTGTAAGTTCTTTTTCTCTGCTAAGAGGGCTCTTTTAGCCTGCAGTTCGAGCTTATCCGACTCCAATTTCTTGACCACGGTCTTGTTTCTGACCATGATGGGGGCGGCTCTGTCGTGGGCCTTCAACTTGGACCCGATGATATTGTTGAAGGCGCTGGCAAACGAGCTGGAGCCGTCGTCTGTCTTCTTCTTCTTCTTGGGGATGGCGAAGTCGTCTGCGTCGTCGGCCTCGCTGTCTTCGCTGTCTGCATCCTCTGCGTCCTCAACCTCTTCGCTGTCGCTGTCGGCCTCTTCTGAATCGTCGGCCTCATCAGACTCACTGACCTCATCGGCCTCACTGACCTCATCGCTGTGGTCTCTGGCGCCACTGGCCTCTTCGCTATCCTCGCTGCTGGCCTCCTTGATCTCCTTGGCCTCTTTAATGACCTTTCTAGTCTCCCTTCTCTCGCTGGTCTTCTTACGAGACTCTGGGCCCGTCTCTCTAACTCTTTTACCCATAGAAATTTTCGATGCCATCAAATTTCCTACATCAAGTAAGGAGGCTGTATGCAGTACCCTAACCTCAGGGAGTACCACCAAGAGGAGACGTTGAAAGTATGGAAATACTGCCCACCGAAGCCACGTAATCCAGCTATCGCTATTCCCTTCCCAGCTGATTCAAAGCTTAGTTTTACATCTTCTGTCTCGAGTCTATTAAATACTACATGCTTCTCTTCTTTACTATCGGACTAATGCAGTACACTAATTCACTCTCCATACTATCTCTGGTTTTATCTACTCTCCTCTATCTTACTATTGTTTAGCGTACCGCTACTCTCACCTGTAACTGGCACTCTCTCCTGTGACTGTCTACTCTCTAGTCTTATATACTGCATCGCTTCTCGCTCCGTTCGAAGCACTGTCTTCTCACTCTGCAGCTCGTTGTTTTTATTTTGATGTCCCACTCCCACGTCCCTATGGGCCAGGCTCCGGAAGAAAGACTCAATAGAGGTGACCCCCCGTCGCCATACAAGCGTCGTAAGATCGATGTGACCAAGCAACTTGACCTTCATAGTAAGAGTACTATCCCAATTAGGTTCACCAAGACTGATCAACTACAAAGACTTAAGAAAGCTAACAACAAGAAGATGGAACAAATTAACCACCTTAATACAGAGATTATGGGGATTAAGAGTAATAAACATCGATTAGAATTCGAAAAGTATGAATTAGAGAAACAATTGGCCGAGTTAAAAGGACAATATGACCTTCTGAGTTCACAGATTAATGAACTTAAACAACAAGAATTAACGGCCTTAGATCAGATCCAGACTAAGTATCAGCTAACCACTCAAGAATTGAAGTATAATCATACAGCAAGACTCAATTCCGAGAAGGATATGGTACTTAATGAAGCTGAAACTATCGTTAAATCCGTTCAACAAAATAATAAAAATATTATCAACAAACTTGAACAAGAATGTTTGGATCTTGAATCTAGAATTAATGCTTTTGATACTAAGACCTTGATTGATGATGTTAAAGTGGAATATTTGGAGAAACAAAAGAAGTTACTGCAACAGTTGGATGATGAAATTTCTCACTTGAACCTTCAAATCTCCGATCTACTTAACCAACAATCTGACTTACAACGCAGTATAAATGAGTTTAAGAATGGTAAATTGACTGATATAAAGAACCTTAATCGTGAACTCAAACTGAAACTCGAGTCTACGAAGGCGAACACTAATGATAGTCTAGAAGAGATTAAAAGTATGGAATCTAGAAAGTCTGAGTTAGACTCTTTGATACTAGATACTAAAAAGTCCATAACCCTTAAAACTGATGAAATTAACACCATCCTGCAAACCGCTGTTGAAATGGAGAAGGCGTTTGTTTATCAAGAACAAGAGAGAAGGTACCTTCATAATAAATTACAAGACTTGAAGGGTAAAATCAGAGTCTACTGTCGTATCCGCCCCCCTCCGCCTGGTGATTCACATACCAGGCCTCCCGTGGTACAAATCCACTACCACGATGACTATGATGACCAATTTAAACAACGTATAGTGTTTGCAAAAGATCCTTCTCCTAGTATACCCGGTCAAACCGCTATTACACACTCTTACGACTTTGAGTTTGATAAAGTATTCAGGCCTAATGATCAAAACCCTGAGATATTTCAAGAATTATCTCAGATGATTCAATCAGCTTTGGACGGTTATAATGTGTGTGTTTTTGCATATGGTCAAACTGGGTCAGGAAAGACTTGGACAATGTCTCATAAGACCGATGGTATGATTCCTCTCTCTATAAACAAGATTTTCAATGATATATCTGAACTTAAACAAGGTGGTTGGACCTATACTGTTCAAGGCCAATTCCTTGAGATATATAATGATAATATTGTGGACTTGTTGACCAATGCATCTCCTGGAACCAAATATGAAATCAAACACGATGATCAAAAACAGAAAACTTCAATTTCTAATTTAAGCTCAGTAACTTTAAACTCTGCTGAAGAAGCCCTTACCATGTTTACTAAAGCCTCACTCAATAGATCTACTGCTACTACAAAGTATAATGAAAGATCTTCAAGATCACATTCTATTTTCATGCTTGACATCAAAGGTACCAACTCTAAGACTGGCAACATTTGTGAAGGAAAATTAAACCTAGTTGATTTGGCGGGGTCTGAAAAATATGATTCCTCCCAACTAGCCCGTGACAGAGCCCAAGAGACAATCAAGATTAACAAATCATTATCTAGTTTGGGCGATGTGATAGCTTCAATACGTAGAGCGTCAAAGAATCATACTGATTCCAATAACCATATTCCGTATAGGAATAGTACCCTTACCTACTTGCTCAAGCACAGTCTTGGAGGCAATTCCAAGACACTTATGTTTGTCAATATTTCTCCCTTGCTTTCTAATTTCCAAGAATCATTGAGTTCATTCAGGTTTGCCAAGAAAGTGTGTGATACTACACAGGGGGCAGGTATGAGAAGATAAAGGTCATTCTTTGAAAGAGTAGGGATATAACGATAGTAATGTACAAATAATGTAGTTATGGATCGCTCCATGCCATGTATGCAGCTTGGAGATAGTTGTCTATGCTGTATATTACATTAACGGGTTGTGCTATGTACAGTAAGAGAGTGAACAACCCCTACCACTCTGCCACTCGATAAGTGGCCTGTGGGGCCTACGTCCACCCCCTGCCACTGAGTCGATAGGTGGGCTAAGGAAATGAGAACATACCTACATCCACTCACTCGATAAGCGGCTGGTCTCCGGTAGATTTTAATCAACCTACTCGATGAGTAGACTGGTCTCCGGTAGATAATTGTTGGTCTTCTTTAAAAGGCCCCTATTTTGGGCACTCTCCCAGAGCTCAGGATACTCACTCGTAGCCCAAAGCTCGATTTTGTCTTGGTCTTTGGACGACATGCAGAAATTGTATAACGAAGCAATGGTATCTTCGGTAAGTTTGAGATCGTAGTCCTCCAACTCTTCGGTCAATGATATGGCCTGTTCTGGAAATCCATGATATACATGAGCTATTAAGTATTGCCTAAAGACGGGATATGTAGGATAAATCCCCATAGACGATAAGTTATTCCAAAACGCCTTAACATAGTTCAAATCGCTATAAGTGTAAGTTTTCAACATGATCTGTGCAGTTTCTTCGTTAATCTTCCTCTCTGATCCAATAGATTGTAAAGGGTTCATGGCTAAGAATAATTCTCTAACTTTTCCTACTTCTTGTAGATTGGAATAAGCATTCAAGATAGAATTTTGTAGAGGTATGTCTTGCTTTGGTAAAGCAATATCAGTTTTAAGTAATCCATGAATTTCTTCAACACCTTCTTCATATAGTTTCTCTCCGAATTCTTGGAACAAATACATGTACATTTCTTTAGAAGGAGGTAAATTGTTATGTTGTCCATGGTTTTCATAGAGTTCTCTTACTCTTTTGATGATGATTAAAGAAGCATTCAATCGGTCATGTTCACAGAAAAACTTCATAGCTGGAAGATAGGAATCGTAAGGGATATGAAAGAACTTATGAAGTTCTCCATATAATACCCAATTCGTTTCAAATGTATCTTCATTGGTATATGTGATAACAAAGTCATGTAGAAAGTTAAAGAGATCTTTATAAGCAAATGCAAATGGTTCAAGCAGTGGTAATCTTTTACTTGAATCTCTATCAATTTCAGGTAATTCTCTCTTCAATAATTCAATACAATCGCCAACATACTCCACTTCTAACATTCTTTTAGACATTGCCTTTATAGAGTACACATTTATAGGTGTATTAGATAAGTGTTGTTTAATCTTGGTGAATGTAGTGAAAACTTCATGAATGTCTTCTAACTTCTCAGCTACTTGAACTATCAAGTTGTTTAAAGTGTTTAATACTGGTGGAGTAGTAACTTCAGACCATTGAGAATAATCTCTTAAGCTTTGATCGAATATACTTAAAGTCTCTTCTATTCTACCATTTCTATTGATAGACGCATCAAGTAATAATTTATATCCCAATAAGGGTATTTCAACTCCTTGATTTCTTAATGCTTTATGAAGCTCTTCAACGAATACTCCATTTGGTTGTACTTTCCCTGAAGTTACAAATGCTTGTATGAGCTTAAGATACATGGAAGCTAGGTCAACCTCTTGTTCATCTAAGAACTCCATGACTTTAGAGTATAATTCCTGTTCATCATCAATATCTATGAACCCTTGGTACATTCTGGCTTGATAGAAGATATCACTAGGAAAGAACATTGATCTCTTTCTAACCGTACTGAATAAGGAATATGCTAACTTTTTATAGTTATGAGTAAATGCACTTGTTAGTAAAGTATCTACAATGGTACTTGGAGTTTCCATTGTAGCTAAAGCATTTCCGATCAATTTTGAATCTATTGATTCTAAATAGTTCAAGAATTTAATATTAGTTGAAGAGAGATGTGAGTTTGAATTTGAAGCTTCAAGTTCACTAATTAATGCATGTACAGATAGTATAGCCGTTAAGTTTAATGACTCCAATTGAATCGATTCTCCAATGGTAATGAAACATTGTTGAATTCTGAAAATATTTCTTTCAAGATCTTGATATTCATGAACTTTCGGAGGTTTCCCATTGAAAAGTTCTTGTACATATTCAACCAAAGTTATATAGAAACTGTCTCTTAAAGTGAACTGTTCTTTGGTGCTTAATTTACATATATCTTCAAATACTTGTAAGCTCAATTTACCTCTAGGAGCCAAATATTTGATTATAGATGAAACCAATGAATTCGAAACGTGTCTTCCACTTTGTAAGAATAACACTATTGCATCTACAAACGAAAGGTTGTTGTTGTTCAACTTTGAAGCTAAAAGTGCTAATTTAATTAAAGATTCGTTCTTTAACTTCAATTCCGAGGTCTTAAGAGCCCATGGTATTAAGACGGAAAGATATTCCGGTAGAATCACATTGTACTGACTTAAAAGATAGTCAGCCGATCGATCTAATAGTGAAATTAGCCGGTTTCGAGGTATAACTTCTGCATTAAATTCATTCAATTTATATAATGCCATATAAATCTCATTTATTCCTGACATTGTACCTTCAGTAAATTCATCATCGACTAATTTCAGTAGCCTCTGACTAAGAGTTGTGATCTTTACACTATCTGGAACCTCTGTAGTCCTGATAGTATGCTTTATATCTTGCAATTGTGGTTCATCAACATCTTCATTGATGGCCTTCGTCTTCCGAAAAAAAGATATGCTTCTGGTAGAAACTTTTGTAGCTGATAAAGTTGTCACAGGAGTTAGAAGACTTCCTAGTAGGGGGTTATATGACCTGGAGCCTGGCCTGGAGGCTAGCCTGGGGACTATGGATTTGAGCATACTTCTCGCGATGGGCCAAATGGTGCGAATTACTGCCAATTACTTCGAGCTACTGCCATTTACTGCCGCGAAATCAGAAAAATGGCGCGAGAATTACTACGAATGGACCAAACAACAGCGATGGATATATACATTACTCGGAGCCATCAAACTCAGGCAAGTGTTTTTGGAACCGTCTGATGGCCCAATTTTTTCCTATAAACTTAACGTCAGGTGCAGATAAACCTTCAGTTCGAGTATATTCCTTCCAAAACTCGGGACTCTTAAATCTGGGGTCTTCAGGTTGGAAATGGCCTGTGCTCTCTCTTATTTTTAACACTTCTTCTCTTAGCATGGCAGCAATTTCAGAACGTAATTTTTTAGCTTTTTTACCAGTTTTTAGCTCTTCAGAAAGGTCAGTAGGGTTTTTGGGGTCGGTATAACGAGTGCATAGATTTCTCCATTGGTCTCTATAAGCTTCAATTTTTTCATCAGGAATCTCATCACCAAAGATTATATGAACTTCTGCCCCCATATTACTTGGTAAGTATCTCTTGATTCCCTCGTCAGCAGTGTCTTCTGGAGCGATTTTTTCGAATCCATAACTAAAAATTGGCAACACTATTGGGGCTCTAGTACTTTCTAGAATTAATCTTGAAACACCCCATTTAAAGTAACGCATAGAATTATTATGTGGAGGTTCTAACTGTAATACAAACCCTTCTGGGAAAACATGGAACCATGAAGTCTTTGTTCTTATAAATGGAGATTTTGAAAGTAGAACTTGTGAACTAGGAGTAGCTAAGTCTTTTAATGGGGTAACATTGGTCTTACTTAAATCTTGTAATATTACTGACTTTGGCTTTTTATTATTACCAAATTCAGGTCCATATTCAAGATCTAAAGTATCATCTGGTGATATTATTCTAATAGCAGCATCAACTGATTGTTGAAATGGTCCTTCACCAAACCTTTTTGTGCCTAAAACTTTACCTAAATTGAAAAACCATGATAACGCTTTATTAGAAAAGCAGATATTATCAGCACCAAATGACCATCTTATAGTGTCTACATCAAAATGATATCTCCAGGGTAAAGCAGCATAAAACGTAGGATCATCTACAACTGACATATGATTCATCACCGTTATCAATCCTCTATTCTCTTGTCTTGCTCTAGCTAATGCACTATCTAATTTCTCTATATGATGTACTTGCGGTTTATATAGAAGATTTAATAGTATTTTCGATCCGACAATCATTCCAAAGCAGGTGGCGTGAGATGCCACGTTCCAGATCTTGGACTCTCGAGGGTATTGACGTAGGAAGTCCTCGCCTCTGGTTATAACATCTTCGAATGACATATGAATAAAAAATTTGATTTTTGAGCAGCGGCCATTTTGTGTCTTTTTTTTGCAGCCCACCGGAGCGTAGCGACGATGGCTCGATGGCTCTGGCTCGATGGCTCTGTCCTCTGGCTCTGTCTCTGTCTCCCGTTCCTCTACATCGCTTCTCACTTCGTTCGAAGCTCAAAGCTCTGTCGCTACTCGAAGATGGCAGCGTAGGGCATGCGGGCGTCAAAAGGGAGGCTGCACAGAATGGCAGCTTTTAACTCCCCCTTGAAGTTGTCCAAGTACTCACTGAACCCCTCCAAAAAGCATTGGAACCCGTAGAACCGATACAAGAACGGTGCATCTTCTGTCAACATGTCTGAAAACTGTTTGAGTGTGTGCAGCTGGTAATTGACAAAGTCCATTTCATGAATGTAAATTTTCAAATTAGATGGCACTTGGTATCTGATTCTAAGATCCGTTACATACAGTTCATTGCAATTACCAGCTCTATACTGATCAAAACTGATGTTCTGTTTCAACAAATACTCTAACAATTGTCTCTTAAACAAGATTGTATGGTAATTAAATTGTAGCTTAGGCATCAAAATATCCCGTTCAAGAAACAGGTGAAAATACTGTATATCTAATGATGAATGTATTTCATCGAGTGTTGCCACTCGATAGTGGAGTGGAAGAAAACTTAAGTCTCTATAATAAAACTTTTGGTAATAATTACTATTGTGAGGCATGATTTGTGATTTTTGCAAAAATGGATCCTTTCATTGAAAAACTAGATAATGAAGATGTTGAACAGAAAGATCGTTTGGATCATTATCTAGATAATCAGGTCAATACAACTAATGTTGATAGCCAAACTACTCTTACTTATCTTATTTTAAAAACTGAAACAATCTTTACTGATACCCAATATAAGTATATGTTAGGACTTCATTTAGATACCAATGGAAATCGAATTTTTAACCTAATTGTTGATAGTATATATATTCATGCTCAAAACATCTTCCATTTTTTTGAGTTCAACAGTCTCTTAGAGCTCCCATTGACTGATTTAAAACATATAAGCTTTCAAATAGGCTTGTCATTTAAAGATATATTCTTTGTTCCTACTAAAATGACTGTGTTTGAGCATCCAACTCTGAACACAAGGGACCGCTCCACCCAGACACTCGTCATCCGGTACATATGTCGTTTCAACGAGCAATGGATCGTCACCTCCCTTCTCAACCGGACCTACATGCAAATCTCTGCAGAGCCGAATGGCATGGCTGCAAATTCCAGCTCACTCAGAAATCGTCACCCCTCCTAACTTCCTTTTTGCCCCATCCCACATGCCTAATTGCACATCACCTGGCTGCTGACTGTTCCGCTATCTGGCTGTAAATTCCTAAAATTCCTAAACCTCCGTGGCTGCAAATGGCTGCAAATCAGACCTGGCCTGAAAACGCCTGAAAATGAACTTGTTCATCCACCCTCCCCTCCCCTTGCATACCCAGAATGACCGCAGGTCATCTCCATCGGACCCACTCTCATAACCACCCCCGTATCCTACTCCCCATCGCTGGCTGCGGGTACTCCACATATCCTACTTCACATAGTACTTCACATCGCTGCCAACACAAAGTGGTTCTCCCACGCCCATCTATATCTTTCAGCTCATCGCCAAATTTTTTTTACCACAATGAGAATCAAAAAGAAAGGAACATCAGGTAACGCCAAGAACTTCATCACTAGAACACAAGCTGTGAAGAAATTACAGGTCTCGTTGGCCGATTTTCGTCGGTTGTGTATTTTCAAGGGAATTTACCCAAGAGAACCAAGAAATAAGAAGAAAGCTAATAAAGGTAGTACTGCACCAGTTACTTTCTATTATGCTAAAGATATTCAATATCTTATGCATGAACCTATCTTACAAAAGTTCAGAGAACATAAAACTTTTGCTAAGAAGTTGCAAAAGGCTTTGGGAAGAGGAGAAATCGCCAATGCTGAAAAATTAGAATCCAATAGACCAAAATATAACTTGGATCACGTGATCAAAGAAAGGTATCCAACGTTCTTAGATGCATTAAGGGATTTAGATGATCCACTTAATATGTTATTTTTATTTGCTAATATGCCTGCTACTGATAAAGTGTCAACTAAAGTGACTAAACAGGCAGAAGTATTGACTAATCAATGGTTAGCATTTATTGCTAAAGAAAGATTAATTAAAAAGGTGTTTGTATCCATCAAAGGAGTTTACTATGAAGCTAATGTTAAAGGTCAAGAGATTAGATGGTTAGTACCATTCAAGTTTCCTACCTTAATTCCTTCAGATGTGGATTTTAGAATCATGTTAACATTCTTAGAATTTTATTCTACTTTATTGCATTTTATACTTTTCAGATTGTATAAGAGTGCCAATTTGATCTACCCTCCTGTCATCGATACCAAGAAGTTGAAATCGGTTGGTGGCTTATCATCATATATCTTAAAATCAGCTGATGATACTAATGCATTATTACCAGATGTAAAACAAGATGATACTAAGGCTACAGAATTAGATCAATCTCAGATAAATAAGGCATTGAAAGCTGATGAAAGTAATGAAAATGACATTAATGATGACCAAGATGATGAACAAGTTGAAACTGTTGAATTAGATACTTTTGAAAGTACCAATAAAACTACTGGTGATTTATTAGAACAACCTTCAAAGTTCATGTCTCCAACATCCACCCTTTTCTCCAACTTCATCTTCTTTGTAGGCAGAGAAGTACCTTTAGATATCTTAGAATTCTGTATTCTTTCAGCTGGTGGTAGAATCGTTTCGGAGATTGCTTTAGATGAGTTGAAATATAAGGATAAAGCCAGTTATGAAAAATTGGACTTATCTAACATAACTCATCAAATCAGCGATAGACCTAAGATAGCTTCCAAGGTTAGTGGTAGAACATATGTACAACCACAATGGGTATTCGACTGTATAAATAAGAGTGAGTTATTACCTGTTAATCAGTATGCTCCTGGTGAAATATTACCTCCACACTTGTCACCATGGGGAGATTCTGGTATTTACAATCCCGAAGCCGATAAGGAGAATAAGGAGGAAGTAGCAGAAGAGGAAGAGGAAGTAGCAGAAGATGACGAGGAAGTAGAAGAGGAAGAAGAGGAAGAGATTGACGAAGAATTGTTGGCTCAAAAGGAATTAGAACAAGAAGCTGCAGGTGTGTATAAAGAAACCGCTAATGTTAAATCTAAGAAGAGAAACTTACCAGAAGAGGATGAAGAGAAGGAATTGAAGAAGATCATGATGACTAACAAACAACGTAAGTTGTATAAGAAGATGCAATATGGTATTGAGAAGAAGGAGGCCAGAGACAAGTTGTTGAAGAAGAAAAAGAAGGATTTGGCCAAGACCAAGGCTCAGATGAGCTAAGACTGCACCAATGACGTAAATCATCTAAAAGTATAGGGGTGATTTTGTAGGGTAATTCTCTGTAGAGTGATTCTCTGTGCTGTACACTTTTAATAGTTACTATACATTATACTGGCTTTCTCTCTAAATCCCTGTAAGCCTCTACTCAGTCTATTCTATTGCTCCTCCCGAAGCTCCTAAAAACCCATCACTATCTTCCCTGGAGCCTAATTGGTTCATACCGAGCGTCTCCTGGAGCTCTTCACGGCACAGCTTATTAAGCTTCCAGTCAGCAGTGCAACACCCCGACCACTCTAATGTAATCCAAGGTACTTTTGGTGCTTTTATTCCTAATGTGTTGTCCCATAATTGAAGATATTCAAGCTGTTCAGGAAGACGACTTATATTCATAGTACTTTATAGTTCACAGCCTTAGCGTTTGAAAAATGTAATTGGTGCATTTGGGAATCTCCACAATCAAGTATTCTAAGATCACTGTAACTTCAACGTACGAATTATATGATTTGTCAAATGTCAAATCTACATTTGATGAGATAGGAGGAAGTATCACTCATGTACGGGTCACTTGGGTCTGGGAAGGTGTGACATAATAATTTCAATGCCAAAGTTGTTAAGTTGGGGCAGCTGGAGTCTCTGGAGTGTGGAGTCGAAACGTGTGGATCCGTATAGAGAGGTTCAAGTCCACAGGTATGCCAAGCTTATAGTTTCTCTTCTGAGATAGCCAATTCTTCAAGAGTGAACTCAGCAAATTCGTACACATCGTGCAGGCATCTTTATACGTCTTTCATATACAAATCTGCACACATCTTTATCTTAACGTCTTCATCTTAATATGTTAACATCTTCATCTTAACATCTTCATCTTACATCTTCATCTTACATCTTCATCTTAACATCTTCATCTTAATACCTCAAAACCTTTACATCTTCATCTTACATCTTAACACCTTTACATCTTACATCTTACATCTTACATCTTACATCTTACATCTTACATCATCATCTAACACCTTAACACCTCTTCATCTTACATCTTACATCTTACATCTTACATCTTACATCTTACATCTTACATCTTACATCTTACATCTTACATCTTACATCTTACATCTTACATCTTACATCTTACATCTTACATCTTAACATCTGACATTTTACCACCTCTTCATCTTAACATCTTGTCACCTTAACACCTTTACATTTCAACACCTTAACTTCTTACATCTTACATTTAACATTTTAATATCGTACATCTTACATCTTAATACCTTAACATCTAACATTTTAATATCATGACATCTTAACACCTTTGCATCTAACATTTTAATATCATGACATCTTAACACCTTTGCATCTTAGCATCTTCATCTTAACACCTTAACATCTTCATCTTCATCTTCATCTTCCCACCCGCCTTCTACAGACTCACCTCTCTGCCTAGTGAAATGGCAGAAGCGAGACGACAGAAAATCTTAGAGACGTTCGAAGGTCAGCATGTTGCGCAGGTATATCTTCACCCCACAATGGAGTGTCAAGAGTATAGTCAATCCTCGTCCCGAGAAAGTAGTCAATGAGGCGACGTTAAAGAAACTTCTTAAATTGAGTGGACTACGAGAAGAACCGGACAAGAATGAAGATCTTTTGGCAGCATTGAATCTTCAGATGTCGTTCATCAAGTCATTATATGGAGATGGAACCGTACTGGTGGCCGGTAATGATGCTCTGTTTAGGCTAATCAAGTCTGGGGGACCTTTGACATTGGAGGATATCCAGAACCAGATCAATAGTCAGCTGCCCGATAAAGAGAAGGGCGAGGTTGGGTTTGGCGGAGTGAAGCTCTCCATGCCCACTCTCCGTTCTGAGCAGAGAGTCAAGTAGAGTACAGGCAGCGCCAGGCAGATTGGAGATTGGAGATTGGAGATTGGAGCCTGGGCCTGGGCCTGGAGCCTGAGCCTGGGAGAGCCTGGAGCCTGAGCCTGGGAGAGCCTGGAGCCTGAGAGAGCCTGGAGCCTGTAGAGCCTTTACAGTCAAGTAGAGTACAGGCAGCGCCAGGCAAGTAGAGTAGCGCCAGGTAAGTAGAGGTGCAACCCAGGGACCCAGGTAGTCCAGAGCAAAGAAGAGGCAGCCAGGCAGAGCAGTACTCTCTCTATTCTGAGCAGAGTGAGAAGTAGGCCTGGGATTGGAGATTGGAGATTGGGCCTGGAGATTGGAGCCTGAAGCCTAAGCCTGGGAGAGCCTGAAGCCTGGATCCTGAAGCCTAAACTGAATCCTGGGAGAGCCTGAGCTTGGGAGAGCCTTTTCAGTCAACTAGAGTATAGGCAGCGCCAGATAAGCAGAGGCAGCGCCAGGCAAGTAGAGGTGCAACCCAGGGACCCAGGTAGTCCAGAGCGAAGAAGAGGCAGCCAGGCAGAGCAGTATTATCTCCATTCTTAGCAGAGAGAGGAGTAGGGCCTGAAGCCTGAAGCCTGAAGCCTAAAGCCTAAACTGAGTCCTGGGGCCTGAAGCCTGACGCTTAAACTGAATTCTGGGGCCTGGAGCCTGTAGATCCTTTACAGTCAGGTAGAGTTTTGGCAGACCTGGCAAGCAGAGGTAGACTCAGCGAGCCCAAGCAGAGCGTGCCCAAGCAGAGCGTGCCCAAGCAGAGCGAGCCCAAGCAGAGCGGTGGTAGTGTAGGAAGAGAAGGAGATGTCTAAAACGGTTCGATGTGTATATCTTAAATACAAATGTATAACAGGGAACTTGGTGCTGCATGACTAGAGCCTGAGCTGAGCTGAGCTGAGCTGAGCTGAGCTGAGCTGAGCTGAGCTGAGCTGAGCTGAGCTGAGCTGAGCTGAGCTGAGCTGAGCTGAGCCTGGGTAGAGGGAGCAGAGAGCAGTGATGTGTACGAATGCTTGGAATGAACAACTGTAAGTGTACGAATGCTTGGAATGAACAACTGTAAGTGTACGAATGCTGTGTGGGATCAACAACCGTAAGATGCTAGTGTGCCTGTCTGCCGCTACTGTCCTCTCTCGTCGCTTCTCACTCCGTTCGAAGCGCTCAGCTCACCCGTCCGTCCATGTAGATCCGGTCGGGGATCTCGAGCTCAAACAAGTTTCTCAAGAACTCCTGGAGTTTCTGGAGGTCCTTGGCGCCCTGGTTGATGAGGTCGATGTCGGTAGACCTCGGAATGTTGATGAACGCTTTTATCTGGAAACTATTGGAGTCATCAAGCAACTTAAGGGGGATCTTTTCCGTGCCTTTGTTCAGGTTGTCTCGTATAAACACCTTGAATATCTCTATTACAATGTCACCGTGGAAGAACCTGGCGCCTTTCACCCAGTACTGGTTAGTGAAGTCGTAGCCTAGATCGTTCAAAAATTGAATGAAGGAGCTCTTGGAGTCTTTCTCCAGACGCTTTCCCACCGTGTGGTTGTGCACAAGAGTGCTTTCGTAGATGGTTTGAGCGGAACAGGTCTGGTTCTTACCAGCTATAGGAATATCACTTATTTGAAGCGTCCATGTCTTTTGGTCGTCGTTGACGCCGTCAAACAACTTGGCGGTGGCAATGGACCCGTCGTCGATGGGACTGCTCAAGTCAACGTCCACCAAGTCGTCCCAGGTGGTGATACATTTCATGTAATGCTGTTCTATCTGGTTGACCTTACCAGGCTCGAACTTGGGCTTGAATTTGTTGATGGGCTTACAGATCAAGGAGTACGTGGAGACCGCCTGGGGGGAGATGATGCCGGTGAGGGCCTGGAGGGTGGAGATGGTCTGGGTGTAGTTGTTGTGGGACACCGTGCCCACGAGCAGGAGTTGGTGCATGAGCCAGAGCGCAGCGAGCGTAGGGGAGTGTAGGGAGCGTGGAGTGAGCGTAGAGCGTAGAGAAGCAAAGAGCGAGCGGGAGCGTAGAGCGCAGAGTGGGCGAGGAGAAGAAGAGCGAGAGCGCAAGGGGGTGGGTGAGTAAAGAGAGCGTGAGGAAGAGTGCGAGAGACGTAGAGAGAGAGAGACTTAAAGACTTAGAGAGACGTAGAGATACATAGAGAGAGACTTAGAGACTAGAGACTAGAGACTAGAGACTAGAGACTAGAGACTAGAGACTAGAGACTAGAGACTAGAGACTAGAGACTAGAGACTAGAGA